>OY754307.1:52572766-53772766 GCA_963573325.1 Astragalus glycyphyllos | reverse complement strand
AGGAGGGAAAACGCTAAAACTAACTAACTGTACAAAGAATTCAAAAAAGAAAACTGCTTCAGCCTTCGACTAGGGTAACTGCCAGAGCTTCGACAGCGAGCACTTGATTTTGACCTGTTACTGAATCCCATTTTCTTCTCGACGAAATATCACCCTTCAATTCTTGATAAGTCTGAAGCTTTGTCGAATTTGCCTTCTGATACAATTCTTTTGTGTTGAAACCAACACCTTCTTCTAAGAAAACCCAAAGTCAAACCGCGTTGACTGCATTTAATTTAGTCTGTCGAAAATGCCGGCTAACAAATTGCCCCCCAAAAATGTCTTTTTCGACTGAGTTTTTAAATGAAGAATAAAATGACATTTTTGAAATTCCTCTTAACTGCTCTAATGACGTCATCAGGTCGAAAATACCTTGTTCTTTCCAGATTTCTCCTTTTTTCGACAACGAGCCAATCGATAGGTATAAGGAGGTCCTGATTTCAATTCTGCAATATTAACCTCTTCTTCGACATCTTCATAAGATATGTCGAATTCTTGGTCACTGTCATTAGTTTCGACAGAAGCAACCTTTTCTTTTTTATTATGGAACCTACTTATTCTGGCTTTTTCAGCTTTAAGTCTCTCTATTTGTCGAACTCTATCTGCTAATTGCGCCATATCTCTTAAGTGTAGAGTATCTAGTTCCTTTCTTATAGAATAATCTAGGCCACCTGCAGCCATTTCGACTAACTCATGTTCAGGCACTTGAGTAAAGCACTTTGCTTTGAGAAGTATAAATCTATTGAGATAATCATCAATAGATTCTGCCCCCTTGCGTCGAACGCTAGCCAATTCCTTAAGACTAATTTTACATTGGCCCATATAGAATTGTTCGTGAAAGGCCTTTTCTAATTGACTCCAATTAAAAATTGAATTTGGAGGCAGTGTAGTGAACCATGTGAAGGCATTCTTAGTTAGAGAATTTGGAAAGTACTTCATCCTTAAATTCTCATTATGAGCTAGATCGCCAGCCTCAGTCAAATAACGAGCCACGTGTTCGACGGTAGATTCACTGGTTTCTCCAGCGAACTTTGTGAACTTGGGAATTTTCCATCCCCTTGGTAGCTCTGTTTGTAAGTTGTATTCTGACAAGGGCGACACAAAATTAGGCCTATGTAAACCTAAGTTAAGGCCATTCTGGGCTAAAATAGTTTCGACCATATTAGCCAGATTGTTTTGTGCTCCAAAATTGTTTTGTTGCACTTGTCTGACCACTTCGTCTACATTTTGGTTTCTATTCACCAACACAACTTCAGGGATTGCCTCTATCCTCATAGGCTCTTCGACAATTTGTTGTTGTCCTTGGTTTCCCTGATTCATAGGAATTGCATTGTTAGGCCTTTCTACAGGTATCTCTACAGACCTAGCATTTTGGATTTGGGGAATTTGCTGGTGATGTACTGGTGGAGTACCAAAGAAATCAGCAATTCTTCCCATTTGTGTTGCCAACATTTGGTAACTGTTATTAGTGTTTTGTATCAAAGGATTAAACACAGTACCAATTTGTTGTGTTAACATATTGACCATATCATGATTGCTATCATCCATTTGTTGTCTTAATGCCAACAAAGATGTTGTAGTCAGATTAGTTTGGGTATTTCGACTATGGATGCCCTCTGTTGAACTATGAGTAGGAGAATACCCTGTAATTGCATTATCTGCAAATATAGACGAATTTGTCTGAAGGCCTGCCATCAATGCTGTTGGCATGCCATACAGTAAAGCCCTTCCACTCATAGTAAATGGCATATTTCCAATCATTGGATTTTCCATCAAAGGACTCGTTGGTCCTGCTATTGGTGGCATAGAAGCCATTGTATTAACATTTGCTAATGCTGCAGTGGTCATCATTGACACAGGAGTAATTATGGGAGAAGTTATAGCGGTTACTCCCATCGTTGTCGAAGAAGGCATAACAACGGTTATGCCTGCGACATTTGCAGCGTTAACGTCACTAACTGACGCTTGTTCTTGTGTACTTTGTGCATTTGATGCAGAAGCATTACTTGTACTAAAGCGTGCCATCTCTGGAAGATGTTTATCACTCCTTAATTGCATGCACAAACAAACACAAAGTTTAAGAATTCAACGAAAAAACTTTAAAATTAGCACAAATGTCCCACCAGGAGTGCCAATTTGTTTACCTTGGATTTTGGTAAACACCGCTAGTTTGAAATTGCTTCTGTTTGCAGCATTAACTAGTAAATCCTAAGACCATTTGTGTTAAAGTTTTTCCCAGAATTATACGTGTTCTTGCAGTTTAAAAGTAAAAAGAAGAAGATAACCGTCGATCTCGCGCGAAACCGTCGATTTTCCTCAATGAGGGAGAATAAAACAAAGAAAAATTTGCAGAAAAGCAAAGAAGAAAACAAATTAAAATTGCATTAATTGTAAAGAGAGTTGGTGCACAGATCATGCATTCTTCTCTTGGCTCGTTTTCTCTGTAATGTGTTGGAAGTAAGAGCGTGAGAATTCTGTAATGAGATTGTGACCTGTTTTTCCTATGAGGAACTACTATTTATACAAGGAGGGAAAACGCTAAAACTAACTAACTGTACAAAGAATTTAAAAAAGAAAACTGCTTCAGCCTTCGACTAGGGTAACTGCCAGAGCTTCGACAACGAGCACTTGATTTTGACCTGCTATTAAATCCCATTTTCTTCTCGTCGAAATATCACCCTTCAATTCTTGATAAGTCTGAAGCTTTGTCGAATTTGCCTTCTGATACAATTCTTCTGTGTTGAAACCAACACCTTCTTCTAAGAAAACCCAAAGTCAAACCGCGTTGACTGCATTTAATTTAGCCTGTCGAAAATGCAGGCTAACAGCAGTATATCTAAAATCAATTATAAAAATAAGATTTATCATATTAGAAAGGAAATAATTAATTGTACAAACAAAAAGTATAATAATTAAGCATTAACCATGTATTATTTGATAAAAAACGTAAATACTAGTTAAATATCAATTGTAAAATTACCAATACAGGGAAAAATATTAATTTTACCAAAAGATTCGGCACAAAATTCAAAGAACCAATTGTTTGGTTAATTCTCCAATCTCACTCATTGTGTATTCTGCCACTAACCTATTTTTTCTGATAAGTTCAGCATCATTGCGACACACTCTCCCCGCCTTCTATAAAGGCTTTGAGAGGGCGCTCAATCACGTACTAACTAGGACTAAATGACATACAAGTACACCAAAGTTTATAGACAAACTGCAGATTATAATTCTGACACTTACCTATATTTCTTTCTAAACAAAAGAAAAAGCATTGTTCAATTTGTGTTTCTTAATGGATAGCACTATCACACACTCTCCCCACCTTCAATTTGTGTTTCTTAAAAATTATATGATTAAAAATTATATAAATTTTGATATTACGAAAGTCAATATTTTAACAAGTACAAATAGATCAAAACAACGTTTAGGTAAATTTCACGTAAACATAAGTAAATATTAAAACATATTTTTTCAATGATTTTGCTCGTAGAAGAAAATAAATTTTTAGTTAAGAGAGAGTATAGTTTCACTCCTTGAAAAAACACCGATATGGATTCCTATCATAGAAAAAAGAGTTTTTTTTATAGGAATAGAAAATACTTGTAAGAGTGATTACTTTTCTATTTATCAATATATTCCTAGTTGTATTGAATTTTTCATTGAGGGGAACTGAATGGAGCTCTCTGATCAGAAAATAAGATTTTTGACATGTGTGATACATAAGAGAAATAGAGTTTGTGAGAATAGTTTTGCACTTTCTATTAGCATTTTTTTATCTTAAAAATTGTAATATTAATAAAAAAATATTGTTAGATAACTACTAATACAATCCAAACACAATCATCCTGATTAAGGTAGCACAAAGTCAATAATTATTACGAGATGTATTAGATTAACCATCTAATAGCAATGGTAAAAGACTAAATAAATATAGAGGGTATATTAGGAAAAATTAGGTGAATTGTACATTGGGTTTTTAAAAGTATCATTGCTTAGAAACAAAAATAAAAGGCCAAAAGTACCAAAGATTAGGAATGGAGGAAGTATATAGTAGCGCATCTTTGAGGGATTCAGATTCAGTGCATTCGATTGTGGTGCATTCGGGTGCATTCGAGTGCATTTGAACCATTAAATGCATTAAATATTTTATATGTAGAAAATAATATAAAAATTGTGAGGAGAAAAATAGACACATGTTTCCCGAATGCACCACAATGCACCTGAACGTACCCATATCGGAGTATGCACAAATTTGTTAAATTTGTTTATTTCATTTAGTATTTCCAATAATATCTCTGCCAATATAATGTGAAGAGCCAATGAATCGGTAATAGAGACATCTCGAGCATAAAAAAACCTTTATTAATGTCTAGTAGCAATTGGAGACCAGAATTATTCCGCTTCAATAATCGAAGGCTTGAGCATAAAAATTTCAAACAAATGGTAGATGAATTTTGGAATAGTGAACGTCTAAATGGTTGAAAGGTGTATAAGTTGAAGGAGAAATTGAAGCGTCTAAAAGACAAGCTGAAGAGGTGGAATAGATAAGTCTTTTGAAAAAGAGACTTACAGATAAATGATATAGTGGAAGCGATAAACGTCATCAAAAAGTATTTTCATGGCTACATAAACACAAGGGTGAAACACAATTTGATGAAGAGGAAGCGGAATAGACCAATTTTGGTTGGCATTAGTTTCAAACAGATTTGTAAGGAAGAATACATGACATTGATCGCACCGTTTTTAGTAGAGGAAATTGAATAAGTTGTTTGGAGTTGTGAGGGGAATAGAAGGCCGAGACTAGATGGTTATAATTTCAATTTCTTTAAAGGATGTTGAAGGACTTTGAAAGATGATGTGGTAAGAACAGTTCAGGAATTCCCAAGTAAGGCGATCGCAGCGTCTTTTATTGCCTTAATTATAACCAAAAAGGATCCCATTTTCCTCATTAACACCCTCTACAAAATAATCTCAAAGTTGCTTGCCAACCATCTGAATAAAACTCTAAGCAGCATTATTATGTCCCCTTTTCAATCGGTGTTTATTCCAAACAGGTAGATTCGGGATGGGGTTTTGGTAGTAAACAAAGTACTAGACTTGACAAAGAGAAGGAAAGATTGATGCTTATTAATTAGCTAGAGTTACCTAAGCTATATATATGGTGAGAAGAATAGGATTTTCAGACTCTTTAATTTGGTCAAGTGGATGAAGGCTTGTGTGTTTTATAACTCAACGTCTTGTCAATGCTTGCCCTACTCCAGAATTCGTTGTGATGAAAGGTTTGTGGCAAAGTAATGTGCTTGCTCCTTTTTATTTCTGATAGTGGCGAGGGGCTAGTCGAGCTGACACATAAACCAATTACAAAATGTCTATATATGCCACATGTAATATCTAAAGACGTATCTTTCTCCCTTCTCCAATTTGATGATGATTTTATAATGTTGTGTGAACCATCTTTGGATAATTTGTGGGGGTACAGAGGCAATATTGAGGACCTCATGAGTTCAGTCAGGCTTGAGGATTAATTTCTCCGAAATAACCCTATTCAGAGTAAATGTTAGCATAGATTTTAGATTTATATATTTGATCTCCCTGCAAATATCTCATTTTTTATTTTACCCCTTATAAAAAAAAATTTAAGGTTACCCTCCTGCAACTATAAAAAGTTTTCGGTCATCCCCCTCTGTTAGATTATGTAATGTATAATGGGTAAAAACCATGTACGGTTACCCCCTACTAAAAACACTTATTATTTGCAAGGTTAATTTTAAAACTTTTTTTTTACAGGGGGGTAAATTGAAAAATGAGATATTTGTATGGGGGATCAAATATTTAAGCCTAGATTTTATGCAAGCAGCATCGATCTTTTTGGGTTGCAAAGGTTGGTGCTCTTCTCGTCAGAAAAGTCATCAATTATCCATCGAAGGTAGGCTCACATTAGAGCATCTACGATGGGGACTTTTTATCTCTTAAAAGCATCCTCAATGGAGAAACCTCCAATTGAGTTTTTAAATGGATCCCACATATACACATCACTTTTTTATAATTTTTTAGTATAATACTTATATAAGAAATTCATCTCTCCAACTCAGAATTTCAATAAAATTTACTAAGTCCCCCCACAAAAGAGGAAAGAGAGGGTTTATTAATTTTTTATTAAAAAGTAAAAGTGTGGGTCCCTGCAAAAGAGGAAAGATGGGGCTTCCTATACAACAACTTCATCCCAATAGGTACCCATTTTATTTTCTCCACAATGGGGGTACCTATTAAAGCTCACTTCTTAAGAGATAATAAATCCCCATTGTGAATGCTCTAAGATGTGAGCTTTAATAGGTACTCCCATTGTGGAGAAAAAAATAGGTACCTATTGGGATGAAGTTATTGAATATGAAATCCTCTCTCTTCTCTTTTGCTGGGACCCACACTTTTACTTTTTAATAATAAATATTAAAACGTAATGCTGTCTTTTTTTTTTATCAAACAGGTTGTTGTCTTTAATTATTCAAGACGGAGCTAAATAAAATTTTTGAACTATGGAGAAAAACAGTTGAACGTTAATTAGTCCAATAAAATAAAAAATAAAACTAAACATAAGAACGGTTGGCAAAAAAAAAAGCAACACAGTTGAAGGTTTATAATTTTAATATTTTAATACTTTTTTGGTTAGGATATTTTAATATTCCATATGTCATATAAATTATTGTTATTGTAAAATGATAAAAAGTTACTATTGGGACTCATTTAGTAAAATTTTGTTGAAGTTCTTGATTGAAGAGATGAAGTTCTTATATAAGTACTATATTAAAAAATTATAAATAAGTGATGTGTACATGTGGGATCTACTTAAAAACTCAATTGGAAGTTTCTCCATTGAGATGCTCTTAATTATTTCAGGTTTACGAATTTACCAATGTATTACTTTTCATTCTGTGGAGCTCAAAAAAGTGATAAAAGTTCTAACAAGAATTAAAAGGGAAGTTTTCTCGGGGTAAATCAGACTCAAGCGCAATTAACCGGGTAAGTTGGAAGGTTTTAATTTTTACCAAAATCCTTGGGAGGTCTTTGACAAACTCACATGCTATTTGGTTTCCATTGCTACAATTCAAATAGTCGAAATTCCAAGATTTGTCTCCTAACGTATGGTTGTGAAAAGGATGCATTTGTCAACCGGAAATCTGATTCATCCATAACAAAATCCATCTGTTAAAAAAAAAATTAATAGATTGGATTGAATTGGATCCATCGACTATTTTTTTTTTAAATCCAATTGATTACAATATCTATAAACTGATTTTGGTCAAAAAAAATCTATAAACTGAAAATTCATTGGATTATTAAAAAAATATATTTTGAAGAACACTAAAATAAAATTATTTTTGTAAAATCAAATTATATTAGATAATGAAGATTGAACTCCGAAGAGTGGAGACGTGAAGCTCCCTCTCTCTCTCTCTCTAAGAGTTTGATCGTGAAGCTCTCTCTCTAAAAAACTGATCATGAACCCTAATTGCAATTTTGTTCCTCTTTCTCACTCCAATCATGAATCCCCCTCTCTCTCTACGATCGCATTCCAATTTTAAGAACCCTAATTTCAGTTTTCTTCCACTTTGTCACTCCAATCGCAATCGCTGAACGTCATCGCAATAGGATTATTTGGTATTGGGCTTCTATCCTTGTTTCTCATTTCAGCTTCTCATTCAAGGAAAAGTTGAAACAGCGACCTTTGATACTCATTGTTCTTACTATTTTCTCAGGCTTGTTAGCATAGATTCTTTATCGATTAACTTGTCTGGTGTTGGGCTTAGAATGTAAGCCTGGAAATTTTTACACAATTGATGTTTCAGCAGGTGCCTCAAACTTTGCGGATAGTATAACTACAAATGTTATATCATCAAAACATAGAAAAGCCAGTGACAGTTTAAATTCATGTTTTAGTGGTTGCGATATGAATTTGAATGTTTCTTGTGAGGAGTCAAACACGACTCCCCAAAGTCCAAACAGTCCATTTTTTATGATGTGTATAAAGTAGGACTTTTATCTTAGCTAGCATATAAGGCTACTGCTATTCTTAGATTTGAAGGAAATTGGGTTTAGTTACATTTACTGAAAATTTGGTTTTTACAGAGTCCAATGATGTTGAATAATCCAAGTAGATCGTATAACCATATTTTTTTCAGAGATATAGTTTTTAATCTGCAGATGGTTGTCAAGCATGTTAAGTCTATAATATGGACTTGGTTCATTAGCATTGAAGGTCGTAATTCAACTTTTAAGATTTCTGATTGGTGGGGCAATCCTGTTGTTTGTATGAGCTCGGTGTAACTAACTTTTTGCCACTCTCTTTCTGGGGTACTCTTTTTCCTCCTTGAGTCTTTTTCCAATGGGCAATACAAAAAAAAAACAGTTGATTAGCGACGGTAATTTTCCTCGCTAAAGGCTGTTTTTCCCTCGCTAGACACAGTTAGCGGCGGAATTAGCAATAGACTAAATCAGCCGGTAAAAACCTCGACGTTAATGCTTAGCGACGAAAATTAAGTTTGTCGCTAACTAGAGAGGCCGGGAATATTACGTCATTAAATCTGTCGCTAAACTACAGCCACGTGTCAAATTTTGATTCACCAATATTAGCGACAGATTTTCATCACTAATCCGTCGCTAATGCTATGCCACGTGCAGGACTTTAATTCACCAATACTAGCGACAGATTTCCCTCACTAATTCGTCGCTAATGCTAAGCCACGTGTCACTAAGATCAGCCACGTGTCATCATATGATTCATTGAATAGCGAGGGAAATCCGTCACTAATGTTAAGCCACGTGTCACTAAGATCAGCCATGTGTCATCATATGATTCATTGAATAGCGAGGGAAATCCGTCGCTAATGACCCTCGTTTTGATTTTTTTTTTTAAACCTACTTTTTGATATTTATAATAACCTAATTTAGTAAATGTAAATACTTTCCGAAACAACAAATTTAACATCCGAATTAACAATAAAATCTGATTCCACAATAAAATCCGAATCAACAACAAAATCCGAATCAAAATAAAGTAGTTGGAAATGTTAGAGCATAATAATGAAATGTCAAACAAATAAAAAGAAAGTACTAATGGGCCCATCATCAAACTTGTCAAACTCATACCTACACCCATCTGGTTGTATGCGGTGATAAAACCTTAATATCTTCGCCTGCGTACGAGTATACTTCATCAAGTCTTTTTGCATACTTGTCTGCACCAGTTCTTGAGTCTCCAACCGCTACTGTTGAGCCTGAATGACCTGTGCCTGATCCTACACCTGCTGCCTAAGATGCTTGTTCTCCTCACCTGATGGAGGAGGAGGAGGTCAACTATTAGAAGGTCCGCTTGTGTCGAAGTGATCGACCCTAAAGTTGAATAATGAAGCTAAGTTCTCCGAACCATATAGACGACCCTTATTCATCCTTCCTACCACCTTCTTCCAATTGCGGTTAGCCAGAGCTATCATCTCAGGGGAAAGTGGACCTAGTGACTCAGGGTTCCAAGTTCCCTAAGTCGGCTCAATCATCGTCTCACTAACCTCTTCCTGTTTTGCATAACCAAAAAACATAATTAAGATTCAAACAGTATATTAACAGTAAATGTATATAAACTTTTGTTCAGTACTTTAGAAAAGGTATAAAAGAATGGTTTTAAAAGGGGAATTTCTAACAATAAAGGATCAAAATCATAGGAGTAATGGGGCAACTTCAGTAACAGTAAATAATTAAACTGTGAAACCGAAAAAGCATGATAACCATTATCAATTCAATCATCATCTACTACTTTTGATCCAAGAAATTAAATTATAATATCATACCAAATATATTTAAGTAATAATAGCACTACATTCATGTATATTCATCATAAAGGCTCTTCATTATGTAAAGATTCCAACAATTGCTTCAATAAACAACATCAAAAGATCAACAGTTACAGTATCAAAAGTGGCCAAATCACCAACAAAAAAACAGAGACTTTTAAAAGTTTAAACATTTAAGAATTTTTTTTTAAAAAAGTGAAAAAGGATGAAGAATAGTTCAGTGAATATGCAAAATTCCACATGCATAACATATAATCATAGAAAAATCGACCAGACCCACCACAAATAGGGGTGAGGGACAACACCTCTCCCTTTTCCATCAACAACACACAATAACAACATCAAATAGTCGTCTAACCTAGGGTTCATCAAACATCAAAACAACAATTTAACACAATTTCAATTTAAAATTAACATACACTTGTCAACAATTATCAATTCCAGTTAGACATTTTTCATTTAACAACTCTAACAAACATACACTTTTCGATTGACATCTCCAACAACATACACTATTCATACATTATTCAACTACATTTTTCAATTTCAATTCAATTCCAATTACACATTTCTGATTAACAACAACAATTTTTTTCTACAATTCTAAACACTATCTTAAACACATACAACAATCTTTCAAATTTCACAATCCTAAACACTAATTTTAATCTTTCAAACAACAAACCTTTATTCTATAATAATAACATAGACATTTAAAACTCACATTTCACAACTAAAAACAACTAAACAAAAATCATTCCTAAAAATAAATATAAATAAACACCAACCGTTTTAAATCAACAATCCAACGGTCTCAAGGCGGTCCGGTGAACGTGCGCACTCCGGTGTGGTGGTGAGAAACAAATTTGTGGCTATGGTGAGAAAGAGAAAAACGATAAGAGGTACAAGAGAGAAGGTTCAGAGAGAGAGAGAGAGTGAGAGAGAGAGAGAGAGAGAAGAGTGAGAAGAAACAAACATTGATGGCGTGGACGGTGGTGGGGTCGTGGTGGTGTGGTTCGGTTTTGAGAGAGTTTGGGTGAAAAAATTGAGAAGAAGAAAGAAAGAGAGAGATTGAGGGAATCCGTGGAAGTTAAAAAAATTTAAACATTTTGAAACGAATTAGAGAGGGATTTATGTCCCTAAATGTGGCCCAAATTTCAAAACTCTGTAAACTATCAGAAGGCGCGCTTCCCAAGAATTAGCGACAGATCAGTCGCTAATAGAGGCCAAATTCCGTCGCTAATTCAGGTTTTAGCGACGACCACGTGTCCGTCGCTAAAATCTGTCGCTAATGGGTCATTTTTTTGTTGTGGGGGTTTGGCCCAAGGAAGTTTTAATAAGGTCTCTTGTATATGTAACGGTTGGGGTGCCCGCTTGCACTCACTTTTATATAATTTTTGCTTATAAAAAAAGAAAGTAGATAACCCCATGTAGTGTGGAACAACTTAGTTCTCTATTTTTTCAATGTTAAACATCTTGATTTTGCTATTTCTTGTTCTTTAATTTTGATCGGCCTGTCTTTGGGCATTGTTTAATCATCCGGTAAAAACGAAAAATTAGTACTGACCAATATATAGTCACACAAACTTCTTCACTATGGAAATGCCTCTATATGGTGTCCATTATATGATTAATGATTACTTGTTTATGTGTTCTAATTGGTGTTCTTTTTCACTTAAGTATTTCTTATGATAATGTTTGATGCCATACTCTATGATTAATGAAAGTCGTTTTTATCTCAAAAAAATCATATCCAACACCGTTATCCTATACCCTTGCTAAGTTGTAAAAATGTAACCTGAAAAAAATTGCATTCAGTAATCTATTTTTAAGTAAAAAAATTAACAATTTAGAGGTATACCTGTTAGTTGAAAGCCGCTACATAGATTTAGGATTTAGGGGTAAATTTCACAAAATTGAAAAATGGAAAGGTTCAGAACCATACATCAAACGATTACGTCACACTATATGGTGGAGGTCACAGGGTTTGCATAGCACACGAAGGTGAGACGAGTATGCAGAGAAGTAGTAAGAAGAAGACCATGCAGAGAAGTAGTAAAGGGAAGACAACACAGAGACTAGGAGACGAGTAGAGGAGATGAGGAGATTATACACTGGATTTCGCAAAGAGAGGGCCGGGAAAAGGCTAAATAGAAAAAGAAAAAAAGAGCACGCAAGATTCTAAAGAAAAGGGTTTTGAAGCAGGAAATTGAAACAAAAAAAGAGGGTAGGCATGTTGGTGTGGCCACAAGAGAGTTCCACTTAGTCTTTGAGGTCTAATCCTTGAGCCTTGAAGTTTGAAAGAAGTTGTGAAAAGCTAAAAAATGGGGTAGGCATGTTGATGTTTGCAACATCATTGCTTGCAGTTCTCGCATCCCTTCTTAATGATACCATGCATTTCAAATCATTCAGTAACAACACAAACAAACATCTAGACATCCAATTCACCTTTTATTAAGCTAGAACACATAATCGCATACATAAATTTGAAACAAACACATTATCATGTGATTTCAATGCCTATTAATGAGCTAAGAAAACTAGCAGACTCATATTAGCACCAATATTAGTATCTCACTATCTCCTATTTAAACATAGCACAAGAAACCCTAACTGTATTAAGAAGATGATTGAGAGGAACTCACTTGTGGTGTTAGGATTCAATAACAGCTACATGATGCTTCTACAAAGATCAAAGACTCCAAACTCCAAGCAAATAGAACTTCAAGACTCTAAACTCAAAAATGTGATGCCTAAAACCCCATTTTTAAGATAGTAGGGGCCTCTCATTCCAGTCTACTTATATTATTTGATTATTAGGGCCCCATTATTAGGAGGAATGAAGTTGTATGATTCCATGCTTCAAGGGTTTCACTCTTCTTTTTCTTCACCCTCTCTCTATCGTAACTCTCTCTTTCTTTCTTACCATCTTTCTTTCTTTCTTTCTTTCTTTTTGAAACTGAAATTGAGGGAAGAAAGTAGCTCTCCCTCTATTTAGTGTTCAGCGCTGAGCTTTTGTACCAAAGTGGGCTGGTTCAATATAAAATTTCTCGGCTTAATAGTAAAATTCTGCCTCCTTCTTACACCTCCTCTTGACAACACTACCCTAAATGCTTAACCAAACATAATAAAAGTGAAACATATAAGTAGACTGGAGGGAACATATATATTAATATTCTATTAGTAACTCAATCACACAAAGACACTTAACATTTTTGAATAAAGCAACTATATGGTACTACTCAACGGAATTAAATAACTATTTTGGGAATACAAATTACACGATAACACTCAAAGTAATTTGTTTAATTACTTTGAGTGTTACAATTTCAATGTTATTTTTTGGCCTGGCAACTAATACAGGGTTAATGCTTTATTATTATTATTATTATTTTATTATTATTATTATTATTAATTTTTTTTTTTGTATAATTAATTATTTCCTTAAATATATATATATATATATATGATAAATCTTATTTTTATAATTGATTTTAAATATAATTAACTACTTATAAGGATTTTTTGATAAAAAATTTTATAAGGAAAATTAGTTACAATATAATTACAACATAATAAATTTATTACAATATACTTAAAATATATGTATAATCACATATGGAAATATATCCTTCAAATTCTAGATTTTTTTTTATCTTGTTGATTTTCCTTTTAAGTTAATTAATTGTAGTTTTAAAATATATTTAGTGTATTTATTTATAAATAAGTAAAAAAATTAACATCAAAATATAATTCCATAGGACTCACTTTTTTTAGTTTAACCATTTTTTACCGTTATTTAAATTAAAAAAACAACATTTTTGAAGATTTGTCCTGTCTATTTTCACACAATTAACAATTTTTTTTTAGTAATCTACTATACGATGACATCAATTAAAAACCTATAATACATATGAGCATGAATCCAATCAAATATATTACCAACCTATTGTAAATTTACATCTTGAATGACTTAGAAATGCTTGATTTTCTAGATCTGCACATAAATGGGATGACATTCAAGTTAAATTTTATAGTAAAATGCCAGATGCATGGCAATTAGTCACACACAATAAAAAATATTATCGATAAAACAGACAACATGTATCAAAAAATTTCTATATATGCCAAGAGAAGTCATGAAAAGAAAAATTATAACAAATACATGGTTAATTCTTAATTATTAGTGTACAATTTATTATTTACCTTTATAAATTATAAATCTTATTTCAAGAATTTATTTAAGATATATTTATCTACTTCATAAGGAATTTTTTCAAAATTCTTTAAAAGGAAAATTTATTAAAATATATTTTAAATAACTTGAATACATAAAGCTTATTTGCAATATTTTTTGATAACATATGGAAATATATCCTTGAGATTGTAGATGTTTTTCTTTTCTTTGTCTTATCGATTTTCCTTGCAGATTATTTAATGATGGTAGTTGTAAAGTATATTTACTGTATTTATTTTTTCTTTAAACATCAAAATATAATTTTGTAGGACTCTGCCGTTTTCATTTAAGATTTTATACCTAGATTTAAAATTTATAAAGAACATTTCTAAGAATTTTTCATATCAATTTATCACACAATTGATAAAAATATTTTTAGTAATCTACGATAACATCAATTAAAAACCTATAACATCTATGTGTTTGAATCTGATAAGAATAAGATTTTTGATATCCACCTTACTCATGCCAAGCCAAGCCAATCAAATAAATTTCCAACATTTACATTTATAACTTCCATAATGGTTGATTTTCTAGATCCAGACATAAATGGAATGACAATAAAATGAGATTTTAAAGTAAAATTCAAGTTGTCAATTAGACACACAACACAAAATATCAATAGAACATACCGCGTGTATCAAAATTGGTCTACATATACCAAGAGATTTCATGAAAAGAAAAATCACAACAAATCACTTCTTATCATTTTTCCTTTTCCTCTCAATGCGTAGGAAAAAGGTGAAATTAGCCTTCATAGTCAAGGATTCTGCAAGGAAGGCAACATACAACAAAAGGAAGAAGGGTTTGTTGAAAAAGGTGGATGAACTCAGCACCCTTTGTGGCATTGAAGCTTGTGCTATAGTATATAGTGTGAAGATGTAAACTCACATTTAAGTTATGGTAATGGTCAACACCATAAAAGCTTTTTACTAAATAAAGGTGGTAAAATTTTTACCATAGGAATTCTAAGGAAGAGAATAAGTTTCTCTTGAACCTATAAATAGAATAGTAATAATTGCTATATAAATAAAAGCTATTATGTATTCACGATGTAATCTGCAATAGAGAGAAATATACAGGAAGAATACATTACATTTCTCAACCTTTGCTTTAGTTGCGTTATTATTTATGTTATTCTGATAATAACGCAACTAAAGCAAAGGTTGAGAAATGTAATGTATTCTTCCTGTATATTTCTCTCTATTGCAGATTACATCGTGAATACATAATAGCTTCTATTTATATAGCAATTATTACTATTCTATTTATAGGTTCAAGAGAAACTTATTCTCTTCCTTAGAATTCCTACGGTAAAAATTTTACCACCTTTATTTAGTAAAAAGCTTTTATGGTGTTGACCATTTCCATAACTTAAATGTGACTTTACATCTTCACATATAGCCCATATGACCTTCAACACGAGGTTTGGCCTTCCCCACTGGGCGTCCAAAGTGTGGTCTCGAAGTTTAAGATGATGCCAGAACAAGAGCAAAGTAAAAAAATGGTGAATCAAGAGATATTCTTGAAACAAAGAATTCTGAAGGTGAGAGAGCAACTGAAGAAACAAATGATGGAGAACAAGCAGCAGGAGATGACCATGTTCATGTTTCAGTGCCTTGCTGCAGGTAACATTGTGGATGACAACATGTCTATTGCTGGTTTGAATGAACTTTCATGGATGGTTGAGCAGAATTTAAAGGACATCGGTAGACGGATGGAAACATTAGATAAAAATTCTTAGGTTTTGGCTCCAAGCGAAGTCCACGTGGCAGTACTCGCACATACGCAGGGAATGTCCATAAATGATGAAATGGCTTTGATGGATCCAACACATGGATTGGGTACGAATGCGGACACCAAGCAAAGGTCGTCATTTATGGATTCGACGATCAATGGTAATGAGGATGGGGCGATTCCATTTGGAGATGTCAATCTCTAAATGGGTTATTTGATTTTTAATTTGTAGTATAAATGTCAAGTCATAATCGTAAGTCGTTACGATTTAATCTTCACATCTTTATTTTATTTCTTGTTTTTAATGGGAGTGAGTCACATCATATGTTTACTTCTCACAAGGATGAATAAAATTTGAAGTCTATTGGCATGGCTTTCAATACTTTTGTATTCTAGTCAAAAGGAAATACCTTTGCATTATGCCTTTGTCCAAAATGTTTATCTCATATTATGCAACACATTTATAGGACCATTATTTATTTTAACATATTCAAAAACTATATAATCACATGTTATTTGCTATGATAGATCTTCATGAAAATATAATATAATTTAATCATTTCCAAAATTATAAGTGAATTGATTTTTATCTTCAAATTTGAAAGTCAAATCGAATCAATTCAAATTGAATTTGTGGGTGCGCGCATGAGTTTTTTTAACATCAAATAGTTATATTATCTATGATTGTGTTTTAAGGGAATCTACTCCTCTTATTCTCTGAAAATGTAATCCAAAGGTCCACACACCACTCATAGAAAAGGCAGTGGCTAAACTTAACCTTAGTCAGACCCCAATTCCATGAGTAAAGTTATATACAAAGAAAGTCTCAGAGACGTCAAAAGGTTGATTAGTGAAAATTGTCTTATTCCGACTTTCCAAGGTAACCCAAAGGATGGAGTGACAAACTAATATTAGGCCCTCTCTACTTCCCCTAGGAATTACACCTAAGTAGAGGAAAGAGGATAACGTCTGGAGATCGGGCGGGAACACTAGTATTTCCTTCGAAGATTCTTTATCAGAATGCAAAAGACCCATTTTATATATTAGTTCCTTGTAGTAAACATTGCGAACCCGTTATTGTGTTCTCATGGTAGGATCTTCTTGATCAGGTGAACTTGGTGCGGCGTAGGGTTTTAATGGATCCTTCCTCAGCTTCTTGTGTACTCTATCATTGTCTTGAGGAATACACCATGCATTTGTAGTTGTGGTGCCCCTTCGCAACCCTTATTTGGTATGATGTTTTGCAATGGTTGAGCTGGCAGCTTTCATTACTGCCCGATTTATTCACTCTATTCGTTGCTTTCTGTGCTTTTGGTAGGGGTTCTAGGGCGAAGTGATGGCTCACATTCATTTGGCATTCTCTTCTATGGTTTATTTGGGAGATGCGTAATGGGTGTATTTACTCTGCCAAAATACCAGATTGGGAGTAGGTGATGTGTAGGGTTAAATCCCTCTCTTGGCGTTGGTTTCTAGCTAGGACGAGTGGACCTAGTTGCCTTTACTATGAGTGGCATCTTGCTCCTTTGTCGTGTATTATTCGGAACTAGTTTTGATTTTTGTGCATTTTTGCATCATGTAAATGGGCTTAGGACACCCCAGTGTTCTAGTTTTAATATGTGTGTGTGTGTGTGATCTTTTGCTTTTAAAAAAAAAGTAAACATTGTCAACCATTGTAGGAGTGTCAACAAAAGGTGTCAAGTTGCCATCTCCGCCGATGTTCTGTGTTGCTTTACTCTTATGACTTATCGCTTTTGCTTTTACCCTTATTAGTCAATTGCAGTATTTATCAAGTCAAGCTTTGAATTGTGAGAGAAGTAAAAATACATTTCCAGTGATGTGTTGTTCGATTATGCTCTTGCTGATGGTGGTGGGTTTGTGAAATAAAATTTTATAAACTACAACAATATCTTTACTTTTAAATTGTTTGATCTTTATATTTTATAGAAATTGTGTTACAAAACATGTTAGTAAAGAAGACCAAAACATGAAAGTGCTGATAGATTAAGGAACCTCAATAAATCCCTGATGGCCTCCCCATTTGTTTTTCTCTTAAGAAGATACTCAGTTCTATTGTTTGTTTGTAACTGAGGCCAAATTAATCCTACTGTTTGTTTGTAATTGGTGTGCATTTGTACAAGCATGTTTGATGTTTGTTTTTGGTCAGGAGCACTTGTTTCGTTTGTCCATGTGTGATTATTGCTGTAGGTGTTATGTTCATAGTTTTAATGTGTTGGTATTGCTTTGTTTGCTCTTTTCTTTGTATTGGATTACATACCCTTTCTCTCTTTGTTCATTTATTTAGTCACAACAAACCCTTTATTTATTTCAGCTAATCTTGTCGTATGGAGAATAGAGGATGGATGCGTGATCCATCAAAACAGAGTGAGGAATATATTCGAGGGGTTAATGGATTTCTTGAATTTGCTTTTAAAAATTCAGAAATCAATGGAAAAATATTTTGCCCTTGTATAATATGTGCCAGTTGTAAGCAACGCTTTCGCTCAAGTGTTTATGAACACTTGACTGATCCACGACGTGGGTTTCTTAGAGGTTATAAACAATGGATATTTCATGGTGAAAGGGCTGCCACTTCAAGTAGTACAAATAAGCTACATTGAGAAATGGAACATGACATGGATGGGTTAATATGTGATGTTTATGCCATGCATCCTACAAGAGAGCCAAGTTGTGGTGAAGATGAAATGAATCCCGAAGCAAGAGAAAGTGTTAAGTTTTACCAATTGGTGAAAGGGAATGAGCAAACTCTCTACCCAAATTGTAAAAAATATAGCAAGCTATCCTTTATGGTCTATTTGTATCATATAAAGTGTCTCCACGGGCAGGATTCCTAAGCCTAAAAATTCAAAGGTTGTTTTGTCTGAAAATCAAGAGTTACGCAATAGAGTTAGTCAAATGGAAAGCCTCTTGTGAAATGTTATGACATTGATTCAAAATCGATTTTCTGGAGAAGATGTAGATGATATTCTACAAGTGGCAAGACAGGTATAATATATTATCCTCCTAGAGTTTATATAAATGAAGTATGGAAAAATCAACTAAGTTGAGTTGTATTATTTTATTTTCAATAGGTTGCAGATCGATGCTTCTAGTGCCCCCGAGCAAAGTGATTTCTCCAAGTTCAGACACTAATGAAGATAATGGCGCCAATGAAGATTAGAAGTTGATTTTCTATTGTCAAACCTACCTTTTACATTAATTTTATGCAATTTGATTTCTTTGTAACTTTTGAGATTATCCTAAGAGTTGATGTAGGAGTACATGTTAATTTACAATACGTTGACATGCTTTTGAGATTATCCTAAGAGTTGATGTAGGAGTACATGTTAATTTGCAATATGTTGACATGCTTGTAAGACTTGTGGTTAATTTTCAATATGATTTGAGTTTTATTTTATTTTATTGTTTCATAAATGTATTTATTTATTTTATATTTAGCTTTTAATTGATTATGATAAGTGTTAGTGACAAGAGGTGTCACTAAAATCTACAAACGTTGTTAATTAACTCTTTACCAAAAAAAAGGAATTGGTGGGTATAGTATATTAGGAGCTACAACTAAAACCTAAACCGATGGAGAATTAGTCGTAGGTATAGCAAAATTAAGAGTGATGTTAAAACCTATACCAACAGAAACATGGCTGTAGGTATAGCTCTTAGGTTTTGTCCAACGGTCAGAAAACCCGTCACTATAGGCTATAGCGACGCCATTTTGCCGTGGGTATAGCCAAATGAAGACCACGGGAAAATGTCTGTCTGTACAGGTTTTCGGTGCTATACCCACGGTTGTTAACCCTTCACCCACAAATTTTTGTCGTCACTATATATCAATTTTCTTGTAGTTCCAGAACATATATTCTCTTCAAAAAGGAATCAAAACTATTCTCTAAGTTGGTGCCATTGTAGATCTCGTCTCTGAAGGAAATGCACCTTGAAGGAAATGCTTCCAGGACACTCTTCTTATTCTCTCATTTTCCTCTTTATTTCCTTCCCATTTCCTCAACATTTTCCCTATCTTATCATTCTTCTTCTTTCCCATACTCTCCAATCTTCATAAATTTCTCTATATATTTCCCTTCTACATTTTCCCCTTCCTTCTTCCTTCACATTCCTTCTCACTCCTTTATTCTTATTTCTTCTTACTTCTTCATTCTCATTCTCTCCTATATTATTACTTCTCATACTCTTATTCCTTCTTATTCTCTCCTATATTATTTCTTTTCATACTCTCATTCATTCTTGTTCCTTCCTGCTACTTCATTCTCATTCCTATATTCCTTCTCATTCTCTCTTATATAATTTTTTTCTCATATTCTCCGTCATATTCATTCTTTTTTACTTCTTATTAAATTAAATATTAAATTTAAAAATTTGAAAATTTAAAAAAAATTAAAAAACTGCCGGTAATTTATTTTTCCGACGGATTTTTTTTAAAAAAAATCCACCCGTAATATCACCGGTGATAAAATTCGCCGGAAAATTTTTTCCGCCTGAAATGTTTTACGCATTTTTGTTGTAGTGCAGAGAGTGCCACTAAGTCTTTGAGATTCAATCCTTGAGCCTTCAAGTTTGAAAGAAGTTGTGAGAAGCTGAAAAATGGGTAGGCAAAGCTCAAAAAAAAAAAATGGGCAGGCATGTTGGTGTTTGTCGTGTCCTTGCTTGCAGTTCTTGCATCTTTTTTTCCAAATAATACAGTTTGAAATCACAAATGTTGTCATGTCACAAATCAGAAACCTTAATTTTGTAGAATCAGTCGCAAGTACAAAGGGATATGTATGTCTATCGTTTGAAGGTAATTTCTCAAAAAATAAATTTTTCGATTTGAATTTTTTTCTAAAAGGATTAACTTGTCTAGTATTTTAGATTTTTAATATCAAATTAATATTTTTCATTTGTCATAGTGTTAATAGATCTATGTGATTTTTGTCAAAAATTATAGTTGGGTATTTGTTTTTTTTCTTTTAAATCAATGTAGGTATCTATAAGATAAAAAATTTCCCTAGCTAATTTTTTTTCTAGATATGCTAGTTGCAAGAGAATGTAACAATAATTACCACATCGTGTCTGTGATACTTACAATGGCTACAGAATCTCGAGCAACTATGGCTAAGATATCTGCATATGACGCTAGGTTTCTTGCAAGCTTTATCAACAACTGCTTTGATCTCATCAACTACATTGAAACCTCATAATGATTGGAAATTTGGGAAGGCTGTCTTCTCACTGGTGAAATTTCGGCTATCATCTAGTAAAACTGATCCATCACAGCCCTGTGAAGGATTAAACAAAATCAGTAATTATATATTTAATATTATACTATAATGAAAATTGACATTTAGTTCTTATGACATGTTCATGCATTGTTGGAGATTGTTATTCAATTCCTAAAAACAGAAAAGTTGTTATTTATATTTTTTTAACTGAAAAATACTAGATACTACAAATATAATGTGCATATAGAAACACAGAGAACATGTATACAATAGAATAGTGTCACTCAGGGAGAGGCCTAGTCAAGAATAAGAACACTAAGCTAGAAAACAAATGTAGAAAAAACAAGCAAATGTAGTTCGCTTTTGGCATTTAGTGTCCGTAAAATTCTAAATACATTCATTATCAATATCCTTTATCTATTGGTATTTAGAATTTTATTAATTTATGACATGATGGCTCACACAATATCTTATAGCATGTTGGTGATTTACTAAAAAAATTCAACTTTGAATATGCATATTGATCTAGCAAACTAGACAACAATGGTATTTCGAAAATGTTTAAGTAACCAGCTTAATTGTGCATTTGTTTGAATAATTTATTTAACATGGTGTTTATTTATATTTTTAGATATTTCTTATAATCAAATATTGGGAAAACATATAAGTTGTAACGTATTTTCATTAACTATTCTCCAGAGCGTATTAAAATAAGTTGAAAACTCAACTTATGAATTTATATATCATAAACTATTTTTATTAACTCTCTACAAGGATGCTCCCATATGCTGTTCACGAATGATTGCTATCTGAACAATTGATCTTATGACTGGAAGTGCCTGTGGACATACTTTCTCATAGAAATTAGGAGTCAGCTTTGCGTGGGAAGGGATAATCAATGTGGCAAAGTGACCATAACAATAAACACAAGCCAAAATTGGAGATGAGAAACCATCATGTGTTGCTCTATATGAGCCTTTGAGCTAAGTTAATGTTTCTTAATTAAATTGCGACAGACCAATTGCGTTAAACTCATATTGAGTGCAGAAATTTACTATACAAAAAGTTTCAAACCAATTCTGTTCAAACAAAAAGTGTGCATTAAACATGAAGCAGGTGGTCTCAGCTGACCTATTAAACCCTTCACCATATATTATTTGAGTTGACAAAGAATGAAAGGCACCGCAGATCTTATCAAAACATGGTTTAACTAGTAAGAAATGAGGGGGTCCACGAGTTTGAGACTTTCTCACTATTATATATAGTTATGTATGTTGTAATTTTATTTATTTTAAGAGATATTTCAAAAGTGGGAAAGTCTATTGTTTGGCTTTGGACATACTAAATTTTTATTTACCGATATATTATTTTATAATTATATTTTATAAGTATATGTCCACGTTCGTTTTATAAAATATGTCCAGATATGTTACTTGTTGAGCACTCTCAACCTTCCACAATTTTAGCTAACAAACTGAGTAGATATAGGCTCTTCTTTGACTGACTTTCTAAGATGGAAAGAGTGAGTTAACGCATAACATCTCAAAAAATATACTACTCTTCTTCTCCTCTCCAACTTCCTCGGTTCATCTCCTGTTGCCATAGTCACTCACTGACACTGAAATTCTTGCCAGTTCGACTACCTGAGTCGCTACTAGTGATCTCAGACGAGACCGGTTCTATCCTCGGGGGATTTGCGCTGTAGAGGCGGATAAATCCTTAAGGGCAGTCGCATCTCAGACGGCTCCGGTTGTTTTTTCTCACGTTCGTTCTTTTGCAGGTACTGTTGACATCTCAGATTGCTCCGTCATTGTTACAGGTTAGATTTTCACTACAATCTTAAGGATTTATCCACATTTCAACGAGACTAGACCTAAATGGCGGCAATCGTTCAACATGCTGAAAACATGGAAACGAACTGCTCTCGGATAAGTTCAGAGCCACCACTGGCGATGACATCAAGGGAGGTTAAGTTCACTTTGTTTTCCTTTACCCTCACATGTTATCTAATTTTGTGTTTCAGTTCTGGTAGATATTACGATTCGAACCGGCTTGCCCTTTTTATTAATTATTCTTAGGAATTGCAATTCGATTAATTCAAGCAGCTCACTCATTTGCATAGCACTAGTAATTTCGACCGATGGATTAACAACAAGGACAAAATATTGAGTGGCAGCAGAGATTGACTGGGTGGAATATTGAAACACTAATGAAACAAACAATAATTGTAGTACTTCTTTAAAACACTGTCTGTAAAAATGCAGTTGTTTCATTTCATGTTTGGTTTAACTAGATCAATGGGGGTATTTAGTTTACTCGCCTTTTTTAGCACCCCTGTTATGTCAAAACCTTATTGAGCTTCCTTCTCACAAACAACACAATACTAAAAATTGTATAAGATGAATTTCGGAGGTGGAATTGTCTCTGTAAGCTTACTTCTCTTCTGTGGTTTTCTACTCTTCAAACTGTATTGGTTTTGTGTTTTATTTGCATATGATATGACTTTGGACTTGTGGTTGCCTTGTGAGGTGTATGGTGATCAAATTTGGAATGAACTTGAGAAGAATGATTGAGTTGGGATGCACACCAAAGGATGGCATCTCTTAGATATTAGAAGCGATACAAGCAACAATTGCTCTCTATGTAAGGAAATGGAAACAACCACCGACCAGGGAAAAAGGTTTGCGTATCTATATTTGTGAAACCTATGTTTGTGGATATGGATCAGGTCGGTCTCCTAACTTATACTCATTTTGAGTTGATAGTGTAGAGATTCATGATACCGTATGAAGTTACTATATGAAACTATCTGGAAAATGCATGATTTCTACTTGTATTGGGCCATATTTTTACCTTAGCTTGATTATGGTCAGGAGACACAGCCAAGTAACTATTTTCATACCTCATTGCACCCTATAGTTGATTAGTGAGTAATCACACACTCTAAGTTCATGCCTCGCTTTTCTATTAACGGATTATTCTCCTTTTCCTATATGGTCATAAATTCTGACTGTGGTGTGGTTACTGTTATTGCTAACATCATTCTTATGAGTTTTCCATGTGAAGAATACATAGTGACCTAAAATGAAGAACTACTCTACTTGAACATGGAGGTAAGGTATATCTCCTTACCATATGAGATCATTAAAATTGTTTAGAGAATGAGATTTTTTTAATTCTCTATAACTTGAAATATTTAGAAGTGTGGGGGTGTTTTCCTAAGGAAACAAAAACTTGGTTGTAAAACCTCTGATTGTATCTTCTTTCATCTAATTTTGATATGAAAGATATGAGTGAGGCAAATGTAATATTAAGAGTTAGAGACATTAGGGAAGGTGATAGTATTATACTATCACAGGAACAATATATTGAGAAACTTCTTAGGAAGTTTGGTCACTATAAATCGACCCTATTGAGTACCCCTTATGAAGCTAACTCACGCTTAAAGAAATATGGAGGTGATCCTGTTGACCAACCTCAGTATGCCCAAGTAATTGGGAGCCTACTGCATCTAATGAACTTTTCTCGACCAGACATTGTATTTGCTGTCAGTCGTCTAAGTAGGTATACTCACAATCCTAGTCAGGATCATTGGAAGGCAATTGCTCACCTGATGCGATATTTGAGAGGTACCACAAATTATGGTATCGTGTACAGTGGATTTCCCGCAATATTAGAAGGGTACTGTGATGCTAACTGGATAACTGATTCAGATGAGACAAAATCTACTAGTGGTTATGTTTTTACACTTGGTGGTGGTGCGGTAACTTGGAGGACAGCCAAACAATCAATAATAGCTAGATCGATTATGGAGTCTGAATTTGTAGCTCTCGAGTTGGCTGGTACTGAAGCTGAATGGGTAAAGAACCTTTTAGCTGGAATTCCTTTGGGAATAAAACCGACACCATCAGTTTCAATTCATTGTGATAGTCACTCGGCAATAGCCGTTGCAAAGAATAAGACCTATAATGGCAAGAATAGACATGTGCAATTGCGACATAACATTGTCAAACAATTGCAAAAATATGGAGCAATATCCCTAGGGAAGAAATTAATTTGTGAAACATAGAGGGGAATGGGACTTAAGCCAATTTAAATCACAATTTAAATCAAGAAGTGATGGTAACCCAACCTTTGTGATTGGAGATCCCATGAAGAAGGTTCAATGTGGTAAAAACAAGTTGCTTCTTTATATTACTAGCACTGAAAATTAATTCATGTAATTAATTTTATTCTTGTTCCTTCCTATGGCGTTATGATGTTATTGTGATAGTGCTAGTCTGCAAGGTAAAGAGGTTAAGCTTAAAGCTTTTAATGATTATTATAGCCCTTATGGGTGGTGTATGACTTGCAGCATACACTTGATGAAATCACCTATATGAGTGTCAAGTGGGGCCGCTTGCATGAGATCCTGGCGAGGTTTCTAGAGCACTCATGAACACCGAGCACGCGTAGGGCCTAGTAGCGCAGCACCGCGAAAACGACAAGAATGTGGGGGTGTAATGTGATAGTAAAACCTCTAACATATAACATGTGTCTTGGGTTCCATAGCTTGCTAAACCAATTCACTGTATGTCATGTTTTATCTGTCTATGACGGGTTCCATAGCTTGCTATGCAGCTCTGATGCATTACACCTACGATGTTAACCCAGGAAACTTTCTTTATTTATTTCTTTTCCAACTTTTGAAATATGTGGGGGATTGTTGTAATTTTATTTATTTTAAGAGATATTTCAAAAGTGGAAAAGTCCATTGCTTGGCTTTGGACATACTAAATTTTTATTTACTTATATATTATTTTATAATTATATTTTATAAGTATATGTCCATGTTCGGTTTATAAAATATGTCCAGATACGTTACTTGTTGAGCACTCTCAACCTTCCACAATTTTAGCTAACAAACTGAGTAGATATAGGCTCTTCTTTGACTGACTTTCTAAGATGGAAAAAGTGAGTTAACGCATAACATCTCAAAAAACTCTTCTTCTCCTCTCCAACTTCCTGGGTTCATCTCCTGTTACCATAGTCACACACTGACACTGAAATTCTTGCCAGTTCGGCTACCTGAGTCGCTACCAGTGTTCTCAGATGAGACCGGTTCTATCCTCGGGGGATTTGCACTGTAGAGGCAGATAAATCCTTAAGGGCAGTCGCATCTCAGACGGTTCCGGTTGTTTTTTCTCACGTTCATTCTTTTACAAGTACTGTTCGTTGATATCTCAGATCGCTCCGTCATTGTTACAGGTCAAATTTTCACTACAATGTATTGTATATACATACTAAGAAATTTTCATAAATCGAATCTAGTCCCAGCATCATTATGTATACATACTATTTTTTCGGAAGAGTTGTATGGATACACAAAATCAAGTGCTAGCAAAGCAGGACAACAGATAATTCAGTTACCTAGTTGATTAAGGCATAATCCATACCCAAAAAAAGGTGAAGTTAGTGGAAGTACAAGAAAGAGGAGTTTAAGTTTTGTTGACGATAAATTTGAGACAATTCGCAAAGACAATTTTGCAGAATAATAAATGCTAAGCATATTTAATGATATGGCCGATTATTAGCTAGGGTGTGCAAGTCGTGCTACTTCATAGGGCCTCGGTCAAATACCAATTTTTAGGGTCCCAAAAAAATATTAGTATACTTTGGGCTTTCTTGGTTTTAAAAAATTGAGTAATTGACATTTTATAAAAGTATAATTAGGGGCCTAATTTTTAATATTTGAACAACACCTCCAAATTGTTTGAGATATATTCTGATATACTTCGGTTTTGGTCGAGCAGATGCTATGTGCATCATTAGGCTTAACGTCATCGACTTTACGATCATTTCTATCATAGCTTTATTAAAGTACAGTGATAAAAAAACAAGATAAATAAAGGAGATCGAGAGTTAAGAGAAGAGAACACACGTTTATCCTAATTTCACCTTTAACCTTTCAGGACTTAATCCACTAGAAAAAATTATTTTTTTCTTGCCTTTTCAGGCTTTACAAAATAGTTCTTCCAATTGCCTCTCAAGGATCCATATGTATTATTTCTTCGATCCTCATCAAGCTCTATGAATGTATTCTTTCCTCAAGCCTCACTAGGCTCTACCCATGTATTTTATCTTCAAACATCGTGAGGCATGTATTCTTTCTTCAAGCCTCATCAGACTCTAAAGTATTCTCTACTTGCCTCTCTAGGCTAAACCACTAGAGGGCCTCTCTAGTCTTTTCAAAATCTTGGCAACCGTTGTTGAGGAACTATGTATTCTTTCTTCAAGCTTCACTAGGATTTAGAGTATTTTTTATCTGTCTCTCCAGGCTACACCTAGAGGACCTCTTTAGTGATCTCAACAACCTAGCAACCGCCGTTGAGGCACTATGTATTGTTTCTTCAAGCCACACAAGGATTTAGTGTATTCTTTCTTCGAGCTTCACCGAGATATAGTGTATTCTTTCTTCAAGTTTCACCAAGCTGTGGTATTCATTTTTTGAACTTCACCAAGCACTGTTGTTTTCTTTCTTCGAGCTTCACCAAGCTCTAGAGTATTATAGCCTCTCTAGGAATATGAGTGTTTACCTCTCTCTCCATAGTCCAGACTATTTCACAAAAGTGAAAATCACTACAAGGCCAATTACACAAAAATAGATTAAGTTTGTATCTTCCCAATACAAAGTCATTTCCTAGGATTCTCACTCTCATTGAGAGGATATTACAACTTGAAATCCTATATCAACAAAAGTGTTCTAATAACTTGGTTGGTTTACATTTTATCTAACTCGATCTATTTTTGTGTAATTAGCCTTGTAGTTTCTCCAAAGGACGCTCTTAAGAATGTCAATAACAATTCGTAGTGGATGCATGTTTAGTGTAAATTGAAAAGAATTTAAACTTCAAGTTGTATAATTTCATGTTACATCGATCTTGGTCACTAGGGTTAGGTTAGGCCTCAAGGCTCAACGGGCGCTAATAGAAGTACTTACAGATCACCCACAAAATAGATCCTCACGATGGCAGCCAGAGTTGATCCCTCGCCCTTGCGGGTTATAAGTCAACTCTTTACCAACTGAGGCAACCTTTATTAACCGGCCGAGAGTCACCTAATCCATCTTAAGTACTTCTACGTACAACTCTTACATTAAAGTGCTTACATTATACCAATCACCTACGCCCAATATTATCCTTTGATACCATAAAAGTTAGTACGTGGCATCTGATGTTTCTAGTTGCTTGTAATTGATTATACTCATCACTATAATAGGTTAACAACATAAAATAAGCTAATTATTCACTCTAAACCATCTTTCCCATTACACTTTCTGGTACGGATGGAGGCAGGGTTGGATACTTGGGGGCTAATTTTTTATAATATATAACCAGAGCTTCTATAGTAAAAACTTTTTAGAACTATGAAGGGGACTTTGCACTTTTGGACATTAACACGTTGATGTTATAAAAGTTTAAATTAGGGATGTTAATATTAGAAAAGTTGTGTGTGTCTATATATATATATATATATATATGGATATGGATGTGATTCACCACATTATGACATATTTTTATTCCTCATTTTTAATACTTCATACACTACAACAGATTTGGGGATGTGCAGCGTTTTTTTTTAGCTATGGACAGCGTTTCTGAGCGCTGCTAAATTTGGCGCTGGTGATTCCTCCCCAAAAATAGGCATCGTTTGAGAAGCGCTGCTCATTAATAGCCATAGGCAGCGTTTGAAGGGAGAAGCGCTACTTATTCACCTAGCGCGTTTAGCAATGGGTAGCGTTTGGTAAGGGGAAGCGCTGCCCATTGCTAAACGCGCTAGGTGAATGAGCGGCGCTTGGTGAGAGAAGCGCCGCTCATTCACCTAGCGCGTATAGCAATGGGCAGCGCTTAGTAAAGGGAAGCGCTGTCCATTCACATAGCACGTTTAGCAATGGGCAGCGCTTCCCTTTAACAAGCGCTGCCCATTGCTAAACGCGCTAGGTGAATGAGCAGCGCTTCTCCCACCAAGCGCTGGTCATTCACCTAGCACGTTTAGCAATGGGCAGCGCTTCCCTTTACCAAGCGCTGCCCATTGCTATACGCGCAAGGTGAATGAGCAGCGCTTCTCCCACCAAGCGCTGCCCATTGTTTAATTTTTTTTTCCCTTTTTTTCTGTTTTTTTGTATTTTCCTTTTTACATTTGATAATTTCCTGGTCATATACAGTCAATTAATACCAATCTAATCCATTATATACTAACAACATATATATATATATATATATATAAACTAGTTATATATCCAAATGCACCAATATGATCACAAACCAAAACAAACTAGCTAACAAGTTATTATATGTATCCAAAACTTAGCAACTTACAATATTAACAAATTAATATGTATCCAAATCAAACTCTCTAACAATATGTATCCAAAACTGGCAAGCTACTTACAATATGTATCTGAATTAAAACAAGTTAGCAACTTACTTATGCATGAACCAATTCATATGCATGTATCTAAAACTAGCAAGCTACTTACAATATGTATCTAAATTAAAACAAGTTAGCAACTTACATATGCATGAACCAATTCATATGCATGTATCCAAATAAAACTCTAACAATTTACAACATTACAATCTATCTAAAATCAAAAGAATTGCGAGACATAATGGCACCACTCTCCTCTAAGCTCATCAAGTTGTGCAGTAGAGTATGTCTTCCACCGACAATCGAGAAAATATTGAAATTATATAATTAAATAAAATTAGAATTGAAATATATGGTTAAATCAAAATAAAAAAGAGTTCTGTAAAGATACCTGTCTGGGGATAACCATTTGATTGTGGGTAATAATTTTCTTCATAAATCTCATTACGTAATACCCACAATCATTGTTATTTGGTTGTTTCGGACACTACAAAATAAAAGATTAGTTAATTGTTAAATTTAATTTAATACACTTTTTGACAACAATAATGTAAATAAATATATGAGAAGATTGATTACAAACTTACCTCTATTGGCACCCATTTTGTCTGTGATTGTTCCAATCCCCAATATTCCTTCAAACAACTGAACACAATTGGATATAACTATATTATTAAAAATACATATAGTTAACAACTAAAACAAAGAAATATGCAGAGTGATCGAAATACACACCTATTAAATATCACAACCAAGTCTGGGTGGGTGTTGAAATGACCATGCACAGAATCAATGTAGTACACCGTATCTGTCTTAGGATTTATTGCAAGCAAAATCCAATGATCCCTACAAAATAAAACTTTGAATAAGTAATTGACTAGTATTTAAAAAATGCATGTTATATAAGAATAGATTAAATCTCTCACCCTACGAGACATGGTGCCAAAAACATGGTATCGACGCCTGTATGTTGAGCATCCAATAAGCGTCGAGTGATATAATTTGTAACATCTGTCGTGTTTTGTTCCACAAGGTCGTTATAATTAGACAGATCCTCCCTGACATTACGAAGGTGTGTACTATCCGGACACAAGAACACATATCTCTGTGTCTGCTCCGAAGGGACCAAAATATTATGATACAAGCACCTACAATTAGAGGTATATATATATATACAAATTAAATTAACGATATAATAAAATAAACTCAATGATGTTAAATAATAAATTACATACGTACCTGATATATGCTCTAATACAAACACTGGTAGCCCAATTCATCTGACATAAATCATTAATATCCTGTTTTGGGATTATCAATAGTTAATCGGGATTTCCAAAAATGTTGTCATCCATCTGTAATACAAGCGGGGTTCCATCATCCATCTTGAATTGCGCATGCATTTCGGTATACAAAATAATCCTAGAATCATCAATGGAAGAGGCGGAGGGCTGACACACTATTGGAGGAGGGGCGGGCTGAGTCACTTTTGGAGGTGCGGGCCAAGTCACTTTTGGAGGGGCGGGCCGAGTCACTTTTGGAGGAGGGGCGCACTAGTGCAAAAAAGACATTTAGCATCGGTTGTTTTGGACATTTAGCATCGATTATCCGACGATGCTAAATCCCGAGATACTAAATGTGGGACATTTAGCATCGGTTATTTAACCGATGCTAAATGTCTCCTTCTGGTACATTTAGCATCGGTTATAATGTACAACCGATGCTAAATGTCTCCTACAAGTACATTTAGCATCGGTTGTACTGTACAACCGATGCTAAATGTACCAGAAGGAGACATTTAGCATCGGTTGTACAGTATAACAGATGCTAAATATACCTGTAGGAGACATTTAGCATCGGTTGTACTATACAACCGATGCTAAATGTACCTGTAGGAGACATTTAGCATTTGTTGTACAGTAAAACCGATGTTAAATGTACCACAAGGAAACATTTAGCATCGGTTGTACTGTACAACCGATGCTAAATGTACCTGTAGGAGACATTTAGCATCTGTTGTACAGTAAAACCGATGCTAAATGTATCAGAAGGAGACATTTAGCATCGGCTGTACAGTATAACCGATGCTAAATATACCTGTAGGAGACATTTAGCATCGGTTGTACAGTAAAACCGATGCTAAATGTCTACTGTTGGTACTTTTAGCATCGGTTATACTGTACAACCAATGCTAAAAGTCTCATTTCTTTTATATTTTTTTTTGTTTTTGTCCATACCAGTCATCTAATACATAATAACCTGTTATATACAGAGAGATATTCCAGTCATCAACACATAAAAGTACTTAAAATTCCATTAAACTTAATAATGTCTTGCATAGTGAGAACATAAAGTTAAACTAACTAGAAAACAAAACACATAACAAAATGTGGTATCCATCATATAACACTATTGTGCACAAAATGTGGTGACCCTTTCCTAATTATACAAGTTAAACTACGCACGAAATAGTGTATCCTTTTGCTCTGTACGTATCTCGAAAAAGAATTCTGCCCAAAGCTGACGAGTCTCCTCAAGTTCCTCATCGGTGTATGACTTTGCATTATCAAATACCTACAAGTTTAAAATTTACTCAAACAAATTAGATTTCAAACTTTTATACCTTCTCCTAATTATCAAATACCTACTAAAAAAGACTTTGCTTTGACAGAATTTAATACCTTCTCCCAATTATCAACAATACCGGCGCTCACAATGGTCAGCATAAACTTCATAACATAATAGCCACAATGAAAACCATTCGGTTGTATTGGCATCTACACAAATGAATTAACAAAGTTAACCAAAAAAGAATATAATATATATATATATATATATATATATATATATATATATATATCAAACTCTAAAGTTCTCAGTTTTCTCAACCATTTGCAACTGTACCATATAATATAATACTAAAACTGTACACATCAACCCAATATTTTAAACTACTTACTATAGGGTAGAACCAGTTGGTGGCCGATGTAGAATTCCCTTTCACAGCTCTATTAACAACATAATATAAATTAGTTATAAAATTTCAACTAGAAGTTCAAATACTACAATCTAAACCATGATAAACAATTAAAAACTTACTTGCCAAATATTTCTTTGATTGCTTTTGTTGGTTGGCGACATAAGGAACACATCCAGACCACAGTATTTTGCTTTGGGAGGAGGACAACTAGTTGCCAATGCTTACTGCAACATTGATAAACATAAAACTAATAAACAAACAAACAAATAAAGGAAAATGTATCACCAATTCTTTCAAATATGTAACATGTACCTATTGCAAAATGGAGCCAACCATATTTCCTTATTGGTAGTAGCCAATATTTGTTGAATATATATAGAAACATCCTGTTTGGAATACCCGTTCAAGTTCATCTTATGCGGACACACAAATCCATGCAAGTCATCGACACCCCTTTCAACAACTTGGCGATACAGATATCTATTAATGAAGGAAATATCAAATTGACTAATATATGTAGAAACGTGAGAAATTTATATAACCAAATAAACTTTACTACTTATGTGCACCATATGCCCAAGTGGCACAAATCAAGCCACGCTTCACCAGAAACCATGTCGATGATCTCTTTGAAGGAGACAAAGCACACATGTTTTTGGTGCTCCAACATTATCCTGGCATGTCTCTTATCATCATACGCAATCATATGTATCTTTCTCAGCCAATCAATTTCCTCCTCCTTTTCCTCCTTCTCCTCCTGCTTCTCCTCCTCCTCCTCCTCCACATTAGATGGTGAGCAGCTCCCCTTAGATCCAACAGTGGTCATGGGAGTGGGAACATGAACAGCCGTATTTTGACATCCTCCACATGATTGAGATGGTAAACAGTCTTCCTTCCATGTTTGAGTTGATGGTGGCACGTGCCTTCTGCACAAATAGGACAACCTTTATGCCCCTTGACACTATACCCAGACAAGTTTTCGTATGCTGGAAAGTCATTAATCGTGCAAAATATGCCTTGCAGCTTAAAAGTTTCACTACAATACCCGTCATACACATCCACGCCTTCATCCCACTTTGTCCTCAAGTCTTCAATCAATGGACTAAGGTAAACATCTATGTCATTACCTGGCTGTCTCGGACCAGAAATCATCATGGATAACATCACATATTTGCGCTTCATGCACAACCATGGAGATAGGTTGTAAATTACAAGGAGAACAGGCCACAAGCTATGATTCGTACTTAAGTTACCATATGGATTCATACCATCTGAAGCAAGTGCAAGCCTAAGATTTCTTGATTCGGCGCTAAAATCCGGATACAAATTATCAACTTTCTTCCATTGTAAAGAATCGGCCGGATGGCAAAGCTACCCGTCACATTTCCTCTCATCTGCATGCCATCTAATGCTCTTCGCGTCATTTGCATTAGCAAACAAGCGTTTGAACCTAGGTATTATTGGAAGATACCACAAAACCTTCGCAGGGGAACCCCTTCTACTGTCGTCTTCAAAACTAGATTCCCCCGACTTCACTTTGTAGCGCGACCAATTACACGTAGGGCACTTATGTAAATCCTCAAAGTCTTTCCAATACAATATGCAGTCATTGGGACATGCATGTATTTTCTTATACTCCACACCCATCGGACACAGAATCTTCTTCGCATCATACGTACGTTTTGGCAGTGTGTTACCTATGGGAAGCATGTCTTCCAACAACTCAAGCAATTCAGTGAATCCTTTATCAGTCCACCTATGTATCGCCTTCAGATTGATCAATTTTATCGAAGCAGACAATCGTGTGTATTTTGTGCAACCCAAATACAGAGGTTGATCTTTGTCTTTGCACAAAGTATCATATTCATGCGCTCGCTTAAAAGATTCAGGACCAATGTCACGTATCATGTCCTCCATTCGATCATCCATATCTTGATCGGCTTTCTCACTTTTGGACACACTTGGATTGTCGGTTGATTCACCATGCCATATCCATGTGGTTAACTGGGTAAGATCCCATAAACAAAGAGATGGTCTCCTATTACACCTGGTAGTTGTGGGGCCCGATTAACACAACTACAACAAGGGCAGGAATAAGTTACTTCAGTTTCGGGAACATCAGTTTTGGTAACATCAGTTTTACGAAGATTTACTTGAGCAAAATTTATAAACTCTTCGACTCCTTTTGCATACTCATCACTCAAACGATTACTTTGCATCCAACTACGATCCATGACTATATGCTCCAAAATAATAGACCAAGTATTAATTGTTAAAACAAAATCACACCATCACATCAAAAGAAAGATAGAATGATTAATGTTATCATAGAATAAAATTAGGAAAAGAAAGATAGAATGATTAATGCTATCATGGCGAAGCTCTTGAGATAAAAAGTGAAAATAGATCAACAATATCAACAATGCATTAAAGTCCTAAAGGGCTATTGAACAAAACAACATCTGCTTAACCAATCATGGGAAATCAAAATGTACAGATGTGAATTTATCTTACTATGACCACAATTTTTCTACCGTGGCTATGTTTTTGCTAATATCTATTAAACAACTAATTGGAATCAAAGTTCAAATAATGATTGTGCTTTTCTTCTCTTATTTTTGAACATTCAACAGTTGTAATTCAGTTTGCATAGTGCAATGCAATATCTATGCACTAAATTGAAAAGAAAGTCTCAATGTTTTGAGTTAAATTACACATAAATCTGTTTGATTGAGTTTATATCTCAAATTTTCTAATGTGCCAATAAACTTGAGAAGAAAAGTCTAAAAAATAATGCCTCAAAAGATAGTTTATAACCTGCATCAGTTTAATCTTTACTTTAAAAGAATAACCTTTAATGTTTTCATATTAGCCACCATTGCTTAATTGGTTCCTTAAGGTCCTATAGATCAGTGGTTTTTATGTTGGTTCTTCACATTAAATTTATCTTCCTCTTTAAAAGTGTTACCAAACACTAAAAAAAGCCATCATCAGAAGCTGTGAGTTGAGGAAAACAGAAAGATGCAAAACTGTAAAAATCGTAATTGATTAATTCTGATCAAAACTTTGCATCTGTAAATTTAACCACATCAAAACTTCAAAGAAAAAACTAAAAAAGAGTTCTAATGAAGTTCTAAATGAAAATTGCTTAACATTGAGAAATCTATAACTGATTAAGCAAAAAAAGAGTTCGCAAATTCTTTAATCGTTACCTGAATGAATTTTTTCGTTGAAGCCCGGTAACAAAATGTAGTTCGTGTAGCTGCAACACCCGCAGATCGTGCCTCCGCCGCGAACGATTGCTGTCTAATTGCGTAGCTCTTTCCTATTCTTGAAGAGAAGAAAAACCAAACGAAGGATTTTACTCAAGATCCTTCAAGCAATTGCACATTTTGTGTGTAACCTAACAAAACAAACTTGATAAAATCAAAATTACCCCTTTGAACACAAAAACGAAATTAGGGTTTCAACTTGAGAAAACGAAAGCAAAGGGAGAGGAAGAGAGAGCCAAGATGCTTACCATTTGAAGATTCTGAACGAACTGAGGTTGAAGATTCTGAAAAAGTGAACGAAAATGAAAGCAGTGAACGAACAGTGAACAGTGAACGAAACAGTGAGAGACTGAGAATGGCGAGGGAGGACAGCGACAACGAGGGGCGACAAGAGGGGCGACGGCGACGGTGATGGAGGGGCGACGGCGACGGCAACGGCAACGGCAAGGGTTCAGAGTTCAGAGTGAGAGACTGTGAGAAATGTGTGAAAGGAAACTGAGAATGAGAGTGAGAAAGAATCATGAATTGTAGAAATAAATTGGGACCTTTAGCATCGGTTGTTTAAACAACCGATGCTAAATGTACATGCGGCTGGAAATGACTTTAGAAAGCATCCTTTAGCATCAGTTGTTTAAACAACCGATGCTAAATGTAGGCGAAAAAAATGAAAACTTCCACTTAATTGCAAAATTGCCACCGCATCTACATTTAGCATCGGCTGTTCAAACAACCGATGCTAAATGATGCTTTCTAAAGTCATTTTTCCACTAGTGGCGGGCCGAGTCACTTTTCGAGGAGGGGCGGGCTGAGTCAATGTTGGAGGAGGAGAGGGCTGAGTCATTGTTGGAGGAGGAGAGGGCCGAGTCACTTTTTGAGGGGCAGTCTGAGAAACTTGTGTTGAAGGGCTGGAACGAGACACTTTCTTGCTAGTAGATATTGCCTTGCTAACACTTTTGCCCCTAGATTTTGCATTTTGGCGTACCTATATATAAATAAAATAATTCGTTAGTTAGCACACAATAAATGACAAAATAAAATAATTAGTTAGTTACAAATATATTGTCACTTACAACAATAAGGTGTGCTGGCCATGCCACAAATGTACCAACTGCATCTTGCACAGTTAGTAAATCTATAGTGGGTATTGGAGCAGGCAATGGTGCATCCCCCACAATTGCACAGTCAACTCTGACTCTAACATGATCTGGAGGTATGGGTAAATTGTGCATCAAAGTTCCCAATTGGTCACATGTGAAGCCTATTGCAACCATTTGGTGTGAGTTTGAGATATACAATTCACACTCACACTCATTGTTGTCCTAAATCAATTATAAACAAAAATTAATAAATACATTGCGTAGAAGAAAGAGAGTTTAATAATTAATTTCTTATTTATCGTCAAAAAAATAATTAATACCTTAGTTGACGGAATGGTGCAGCTATCTCGTGCACTATCTGTGGCAGAGGGTGGTACTGCAGGCGAAACCAACCCATAGTGCAATTTGATTTGACTAAGTTCAGACCTTAGACCTTCATACAATACCCGCAACTCTCTACGTTGTTTACAATCATGATGCTCATCATAAGTTCTCTTCTTTGATCCAAGGTAGTTGGACGGATTAAGCCAAATCCACAACCTCTTGTACGACCTGTGTATTTTTCCTTTTCCAAGGCACGAGTAAGGATTTCCTTTTCAGAGCAATCAGTGATCTCTCCCTGTGACACAGACTCTGATATGGTTTCCTGATTCACAAACAAAAGTATAATAAATAAAATTATTATACATTTTAAAGATCATAAAAGTTTCAAAACAATATTCGAATTTTGGAAATACTTACAATTCTGTCGGTCACCTCCTTAGTTTTGGGATCCACAACCTCCCCATCCTTTTGTCTGGCTCCTACCCACAAAAAATGTCGCTCAATGCTTTCTTTAGTAGGATCTTTCCCACTCTCCTCCAACTATATTTAAATTTGCCAAATGTTGAGAAATTATAAATCAAAAGATTTATTAAACAAAGACAAATCAAGCTTATTGTGTCTTACCAATCTCTCTTCAAAAACTTGATATCCACTAGCACCGCCTCTATAAGGTATTCACAACCAGAAGCTCTCTCTCGATTCGCTTGGCATAGTTTCTATTTAGAGACATAAGTATACATTAATGTATAATATATAATTGTCAACTATATTTTAAGTTATAACTTAATATATTATAGTACTAACCATGAAATCTTCATCTTCGGTGCGTCTCCTAACAAATGTAACCGAATCCTCCTCCGTAATAAATCCACTATATGGCGTTGGAGGCTTCCATCTGAGGTTTTCACTATTATCAAACAACCATTTTTTTTTTAGACTACCCCTGAAATTCCGATGTAGTTTTCCAGCTTCGTTCATACAATAGTCTTTTCGGGACTCATCCACATCAAAATATTTCTGCATACACATATTCAATGAAAATGATATAAATATATATGGTTACAAATTTATTACATAAGATTACTAACGAGATGTAAAATTATATACCTGTATTGTTAACCAAAACTCCTCTTTGTGTTTCCTCAAAACAGCACTTTTCTCACTCCAAGTACTGATTGTAATTGGTATCATTTGTTTTACCTTACTACCGAGGAAGGTAACCAAATCTGCGCGATTATCCCCAATTGGCTGACCCTTAATATTCCACACCACCTACATCATGTCATTAGTAAATTAGTTAACAAACAATTAAAACTAAGTGTTGAATTAATAAGTTAATTAGTAATTAGTAACTTACTGGTACTTTTCCTTTTCCTTTATTTACTCGATTGATGATATATTTTTTGACCGTCATTCCCCGAGGAGCCTGCTTTCTGATATACTTTTCAACATGACACTCGTGATCGCTGTCATGATCACTATGATCCGCCATCTGACCTGCAATAAAACATAATCATTGTTATTGTTATATTTATCTATCCAAAATAAATAAATAGACAAGAAGATGAAAACTATGTAAAATAACTACTTGGAAATAGATAAAAAGCATATGATGTAAGTCTAAATTACCTTTTCCTTTTCTTGGATATAATTGTATTTGCAATTCGCTTCTTAGTATTTTTTTTTTCACGAATCGTAATCCCATCACTATGATCGTTTCTAACATACACAAAATCCTCTATAGGAGTACTTTTCCCTACAATTGGTAGTGATGTCCCAAAGAAAGGGTCGTCCTCAATACCATCATCATCGGTTGCATGATCCTCAATGTCATTAACCAATTTTTTATTTGTCAATAAAACAATGGACCAATTTGTATCAACTGGATCAGTGACATAAAACACTTGTTGAGCTTGGGATACCAAAATAAAAGGCTCATCTTTATATCCTAACTTATTGAAGTTTACCCGCATGAACCCCGAGTCATCAATCTATAAACCACTATTATTGTCAACCCACTTACATTGGAACACAGGCTCCTGAAACATGTTGTAATCCAACTCCCATATGTATTCAATGACCCCGAAGTATGACATATTCGCATATATGGGATTTCTGTCTTTGGCACTTGATGTATGCAAAGCTTGAGCTACAAGAGTCACCCCGCTATTTTGCATTTTACTTTGATCATCATGGTTTTTTGTATAGAACGTGTACCCGTTCATTAGACAGCTGGTGTAAGAGAAAACTTGCATATTTGGACCTTTTGCTAACCATCTCAATCTTTCTGAAATCGAGGAAGGATTCATAGCAGATTCGAAATCAATGTGCTCTTTTAGCCACACTATGAAACTCCGATTATGTTCTTTTGTTAACCAAACTTGAGTCTTATATGGGTGATCACTCTTAAGTATGTCCATGTGCTTGGAAACATATGAATCAACCTCAGTATCATTGTGCAAAACATATAAGTGTGCTTCATCTAGTTCTTTCCTTTATACCATCACTATTTTTGTTCCTGACATCCCTTTACTAATGCCTCCTAAGTGACGAGACCTTGGCAGTCCCTCAGAATATTCAAGACTAGATAGATAGCCGGTACAGAACTCAATAGCTTCTTCAACTATGTAGCGCTCAACAATACAACCCTCGGGTCGTGATCGGTTTTTGACATAACCTTTTAATATCTTCATGTAACACTCAAACGGATACATCCATCTCATGTAACATGGGCCACACAATTGTGTCTCTCTAATCAGATGAACTATTAGATGAATCATTATGTCAAAAAACGAAGGTGGGAAATACATCTCAAGCTCACACAAAGTGACAGTAATTTCTCTTTGCAATGATGGCAACTTTCCAGGGTCAATCACTCTACTACAAATCGCCTTAAAGAAGAAACTAAGTTTGGTTAGGGTCTTGCGCACTTTCTTAGGCAAAATGGAACGTATACTAATGGGTAGCAAATTCTCCATTAGAACATAGCAATCATGAGACTTTAAAGACTTTAACTTGAGGTCTTTTATCGATACAAGGTTCATAACATTTGAAGAGTAACCCTCTGGAACTTTAACTCCATGAAGAAACTTACAAAACACGGTCTTCTCCTTTTTAGATAAAGTATGAGCTGCCGGAGGTAGATATGTACGTGTACCCTTCTTTATCGGACTCAATTCTGGTCTCAACCCCATACTAAGCAAGTCCAACCTCGAGTTGATGGTATCTTTAGTCTTTCCTAGCATATTGAGTAAGGTACCGATGACACTTTCAAAGACATTTTTTTCAACATGCATCACATCAATGAAGTGCCTTACATATAATGACTTCCAGTATGGCAACTCAAAGAAAATTGACTTTTTCTTCCACCCCCGTTTGGCAAGCTCTCCTGCAAAAGGCTTCCCAAATTTAATGTTCAAACCTCTCACCTTTTCAAATAGTTGTTCACCCGTCAAAGCCATGGGAGCTTTACGGGTTTCGATATTCCCATTGAATGACTTTTTCAACAGTCGATACGGATGAGTAGATGGAAAAAACCTATGATGACCACAGTAGATATTCTTCCTACCATGTTCCAACCACACCCAATCAGTGTTATCTTCACATATAGGGCACGCACACTGACCTTTGTTACTGTACTCAGATAGATTGCCGTATGCTGGAAAGTCATTAATTGTGCCAAAAATCATAGCCCTCAGGGTGAAAGTTTCTTCTATGAACCCATCATACACCTCTACTCCAGTCTCCCACATTAGCTTCAAGTCTTCAATTAACGGAGCCAAGTATACATCAATATCATTTCCCGGTTGCTTGGGCCAAGAAATTAACAAAGACAACATCATATATTTGCGTTTCATGCAAAGCCATGGAGGTAAGTTATAGATCGCCAAAATCACGGGCCATGTACTGTGGGAGCTACTCTGAATGTCGTGCGGATTAAATCCATCAGCAGACAATGCAAGTCGTAGGTTTCTTGGATCCAACCCGAAATCAGGAAAATCAATATCAATTTTCTTCCATTGCGGAGAATCCGCCGGGTGTCGTAGCATGCCATCTTTAATCCTTTCATCATCATGCCATGTCAGGTGTTTTGCATCTTCTGAACTATGGTACATGCGCCTAAATCGAGGAATTTTGGGAAAATACCACAACACCTTTTCTGGAGCAGATTCTTTCTTTTTATATCGCGATGCATTACATTTAGGACACGACTTTAACGATGCATGTTCATTCAGAAATAAAATGCAATCATTGGGACAAGCATGTATCTTCTCATAGTTCAACCCAATGGACCCTAACATTTGTTTTGCATCCTACGTCCGAGAATGGAGCACATTATCCTTCGGCAACATTTCTTTCAATAGTGCGAGTAATTCCGTAAAGCTCTTATCCGTCCATCCGTGGAAAGTTTTCAAGTTATACAACTTTATCACAGCCAATAGTTTTGTGAATTCAGTACAACCTGAATACAACGGTGTCTCCGCATCCGTTATCAATTTCTCAAACATTTGAGGACAGTCATTAAGATCGTCATCAACAGCCTTTTCCATCTCTTCAAATTCTCCCCTTTCAAATGTAGGTCTTTCGGTGTCAACCGGTGCACATCTCTCAGTACTATTACCCATATTTGAAGATTCACCTCTTTCCTCACCATGCATTGTCCAACAAGTGTAACTTTGATCTATTCCGTAACCCTTTAATTGTCCTGCCAACTCCTCTGCATTAACTGATTTTACATAACAACAACTCAAACAAGGACACTTCATGTTACTAGAAGTCCATAAACGTTCAACAGCACACTTCACAAAATAATCCACTCCAGCAACATATTCCTTGGACAGACGATTGGCAGACATCCACTCTCTATCCATAATTTCCCAGTATTTATTTATAATATAATCCTGATAGGGGAACTTAAAAACCTATTATAGGTGACAAACAACAAACAATTCGCATATTTAGGCATATTCGATTTTACTTTGCTAGTTTCATTCACCACACATATACAAGTTTGCATACTTATATTCTTGTTCAAGTATATATAATATAAAAAAAGGTGATCTATTTCTAAAAAATAGTAATAGAAGAGTTTGCAAACAAAGCCTACATATCTATGCAATATCAATGAAGAAATAAATCATCATGGTTCAATCAAAACAGTTATTAGCAATTGATTTTTAGAACCATTGTTGTTGCCAAGACTAAACTTCATCACAAGTTAGGTATCAATCTTTCATTTCAAGCACAACTAAAAGAAAAGGAACACATAAAATAAATAAGAGAGGCAATTTCAGTTTTAAATAAATAAATAGTCACTCTAGTTTTTAACAACAAAAGTACCTGAACAAGTGGAAGCAACAATGAACTCCAACCTAGGCGAACCACGCACTAGCAAATAAACCGAACTCTCGAACAACGAATGCAAAGCTCCAACAAAACGAACTCGCAAAACCTAACAACAATTCACATATTCAGCAACAATCCTCAATTCAATTAACATGCATTTCACTAAATATCTCAAATTTATAAATACAACACAAGAATACCTTAACCTAGAGCAACATTAAATTAACAAGCATTTCATTTGGACATTTCAACAAACACTACACCTACATTTTCCCTCATATTTAAAAACACCATTTCAAAGAACCAATCATCAAGCATTAAATTTCAATCATCTAACCTAAGTTACCAATGCCATTAAAATAATTAGAACAACATGTAATAATACTAACCTTAGTGAAAGAGAAACGAAAATGGGGAAGAAATGAGCTTCCAAGTACGAACCAAAATCCTTTGCGAAAATGGGGAAGTATGGAAGAGAAACGAAAATGGGAAGAAATGAGCTTTGGAGAAACGAAAATGAGAGCCACGAGGGAGAGTGAGAACGAAAATGAGGGTAAGAACAAAAATGGTGAGCAAGAGTGTGAGAGTGAGTGCGAGAGAGAAGAGAGAAAGAGAGACGTTGTGCGTGATACCCGTTGAGAATAGGAAAATAACGAAATAAAAAAAGAGCAATGGCCAGCGTTTTAGCAAGAAGCGCTACCCATTGCCTAGCGCTTTTTAACAAATGCCAGCGTTTCCTTATAGGCGCTACCTATTGGCCTTGCGCGTTTAAGCAATAGCCAGCGCTTCAGTATAAGCGCTACCTTTGGCCTTGCGCTTTTTTGCAATAGCCAGTGCTTCCAATACAGGCCCTACCTATTGGCCTTGCGCGTTTAAGCAATAGCCAGCGCTTCAGTATAAGCGCTACCTTTGGCCTTGCGCTTTTTTGCAATAAGCGCTTCCAAATATAGGCGCTACCTATTGGCCTTGCACGTTTAAGCAATACCCAATGCTTTCAATATAAACGCTGCCTATCCCTTTGACCGTTTCCCCTTACCTAGCGCTTTTTAATAAATGCTGCTGAAGGTAGCGCCTATTTTCCTAATTCTGGCGTAGTGATATGTGTGTTCCATACTTTAGAAAATACCATATGTAAAATATATACGGGTTATAGCCCTTGGAGACTATAAGGTAGCTCGTCTATACTCTATCATGATCAGTTAGCCCTTGGACTCTTAATTAACTTTTTATCTACCATATGTAAAATATCCCATATTATATACAATATATATATCTACAAATAACAATTCAAAACGTTGTACTTCACACCTCATGTATTCATTTTAGACAAAAGAACATAGACAAAGGTCACAACTCTTGGATTTTTATTTGTATTTTATTGATTTTCATATATATGATAATATATTTTAAATATTGTTGAAATAAATTGTGACACTTTAAGTGGCCGGGTTGCATAACATAAGATAAACATTATTGACAAAGGCTTAAGGCAAAAGTATTGAAAGCCAAACCAATAGCCTTCAAATTTTATTCAACCATATCATATGATGTAGTAGAGATGGGAAGTGACTAGTTTGCATAAATTAAAACTAGAAATAAAATAAATATGTGAAATCAAGCACATGATTTTCTTTATTTCAAGGTAGTTGGTTGGGAAAATAGTCTCGCATTGGAAGATTGACATATCCAAATGGAATTTCCTCATCCCCATTACCATTGTTCATCAAGTCCATGTTAACATTCAAACCCAGTCCATGTGCATGATCCATCAAAGCCCTTTCTTCATTATTAGCCATTGACAGTGGAAGTGATGGTACAGGTGCTGCATGGACTTGGCTTGGAGGAATGACCAGGAAATTCTTATCCAAAGTTTCAATCCTTCTGCAAATGTCCTTCAAATTCTGGTCAATCAACCAAGAAAGTTCATTCAAATCAACCATAGACATATTGTCATCCACAAACTTACCTGCGGCAAGGCATTGAAACATGAACATGGTCATCGCTTTCTCTTTGTTCTCCTTCTCTTGTTTCTTCAGCTGCTCTTTCGCCTTCAGAATCCTTTGTTTCAAGAAAGTCTCCTGGTCCAACATCTTGCTGTTTATCTCTAGTTCAGGCATCATCCTAAACTTCGAGATCACGCTTTGGACTCCCCATGGGGAGGGCCAAACCTCAGGTTGAGAGTCATATGGGCTAAAAACTATAGCACAAGCGTCAATCCCACAAAGGGTGCTTAACTCTTCCACCTTTTTTAATAGACACTTCTTCCTTTTCTTGTAAGTTGCCTTCCTAGCAGAATCATTGACTATGAAAGCTAGTTTCACCTTTGTCCTAACCATTGAGAGAAAAAAGAAAAATGATAAGAAAAGCTTTGTTGTGATTTTTGTTTTCATGAAATCCCTTGGTATATATAGACCAATTTTGATACATGTGATATATTTTATCGATAATATTTAGTATTGTGTGGCTAATTGCCAACTGGAATTTTACTATAAAATGTCACTTTAATGTCATTCCATTTATGTATGGATCTAGAAAATCAAGCACTTCTATTTAATTGATGTTATCATCTGGTAGATTGCTAGAATATTATTAACTGTGTGATCAATAGACATGACAAATATTTAGAAAATTTCTTTTTTAATGTAAATAAAGGTATAATACTTAAATAAAAAAGGAAGAGTCCTACAAATTAAATTATAATTTTGATGTTAATTATTTTATTTATACAGAAGTAAATACAATATATATGTCCTAAAATTACAATCAATTAGTATACGAGGAGAATCTTTTTTGAAAGATAAAGACGAATCAACAAGATAAAGAAAAAACCCTCTAGAATTTGGAGATATTTCCATATGTGATCCTAACATATTTAGACTAACCTTATGTATCAATGCATTTAAAATAAATTCTAAAAAAAAAATTCTTATAAAGTATAATATCAAAAGAAATCCTTTGCAGTATATCAATAATAATTATTAAAATAAGATTTATCATATCAGAAAGGAAATAATTAATTGTACAAACAAAAAGTATAATAATTAATCATGAACCATGTATTATTTGATAAAAACGTAAATACTAATTAAATGTCAATTAAAAAATTATCAAAACAAGGAAAATTAAATTCAAAGAACCAATTGATATTCTCCAATCTCACTCATTGTGCATTCTGCCACTTACCTATTTTTTCGGGTAAGTATAAATTATTATTAAAAAGCATTTAGTTCAACATCATTGCCACATATTCTCGCCACATATTCTCCCCATCTTTTATGAAGGGTTTGAGAGGTCGCACAATCACGTGCTAGGACTAAATGACACACAAGTACACTAGAGTTTATATAGAGGTGAATTGCAGATACAATTCTATCACTTACCTATATTTCTTTCTAAACAAAATCCAAAGCATTTGTTCAATTTGTGTTTCTTAACGGATAGCAATATTGTTGTCAATATAAATACAAGAGTTAAAACTTATATGAGTAAATATTATATAACTTTTTCATATTACCAAAGAAAATATTTTAACAAGTACAAATATATCAAAACAATGTTTAGGTAAATTGCACGTAAAGTAAGTAAATATTGAAACATACATTAAAATGATTTTGCTCGTAGATGAAAATAAGTTTTTAATTAAGAGACAAAAATATGGTTTCATTTCTTGAAAAAAAAAACCGATATGGGTTCCTATTAGAAAAATGAGTTTTTTATAAGAATATAAATAAAATACTTGTAAGAGTGACTACTTTTCTATTTATCAATATGTTCCTAGTTGTTTGAATTTTCCATTGATGGAGAACTGAATCGACCTCTCCTATTAGAAAATTAGATTTTTGACATGTGAGATACGTAAGAGAAATAGAGTTCGTGAGAATACTTTTGCACTTTCTATTAGCATTTTTTTTCTTAAAAATATTGCTAGATAATTACTAATGCAATCCAAACACAATCCTTCTAATCAAGGTAGCACGAAGTCAATAATTATTATGTGATATATTAGATTAACCTGCTAATAGCAACAGTATTATCTCCAATTGTCATCGAAAATATAGGAAGCAACTCTTCAAAACCTAAATGTATAGTTTTAAAAAATGAGGAAAGGGAGAGACTTTTATTAACCAAAGTGGCACTAATGGTCATTTTACAACTGTTCTCGAGGCTATTTGAACTTAGCACCTTAAGGATACAAGGCTAAGCGCTACTGAACTAGCACCTCGAGTGTTAACTCAAATGTGTAATTAAAATGGTGTTACATGCACAAAAATTCCCATCACCAATAAATCACAAATCAAGTTTAATAGAAATAACTCTTAACAAAGTTAAAAAGATATTATGGTCAGGGGCGGATTTACATGGTGTTCCTGGTGTTCCCAGGAACACCCAAATATCCTGGTCTTAGTGATAATACCCCCAAATGTTACACAACAGGTCCTGGGTTCAAATCCAAGGGACCACACTATTAGAATTTTTTTCTTTTCAAAATGTTAAATTTTGCTCATTAACACAAAAAATGAGGGACCACACTATTAGAATTTTTTTCTTTTCAAAATGTTAAATTTTGCTCATTAACACAAAAAATGAGAAATCAGGAGATCGAACTTGTGCCCTCTTATTGACAACAACAAATACTAACCAACTATGCCACTTCAATTCATTTGTTCTATTGTGTAATATATAATACTTAACCCATTCTATTATATTATTACTAACAAGAGTGATTTTTCCTAATTTAATTATATTTTTTTTCACAGAACCTATTAATTATATTTATTTATTATTTACCTTTATATTTACAAGTGTTATTAAATCATTGAAGACATACAACACCCTATTTTATCATTGGAACATTACTTTATCGGTGTTTTTTTTTGTAAAATCGTACAACTGTTAAATCATTGAAGAAATAGGAACACCCTATTTAAAATTCCTAGATCCGCCCCTGATTATGGTGCACGTACTATATAAAGTGATATGCAATTGTATGACATGCATGTATTTATATGATTATTTTTATCAGAAAAAAAAACACTATTAAAATATCATCACATAGTAAGTTAATAGTGGTTGTTAATTTTTGAGTAACTTTAATACTCCGTGTAGTTTGAAAATTTACAATATATACACTGTGAATATATATTAAAAATGTTGAATGCGTAAGTCAAATGTATAGTGTTAGAATCAGTGCTATAGCATGTTGCATAGAACTAGTTGTTAGTTAGTAGTCAAGTGTTGTGAGCAGTGCTACAGCAACGATTAGTTAGTGTGTTATGAAATAACTATTTAAGAGTTTGTTCAGTTTTGTTATTACTGTAACCATGTGTAACATCCTTTGTGGAGCCCTATAAATACATGGACCAATGAGAATGAAATACAGAGAATTACAATCAACAAAACTTAATACCATCTTCTAACTCTCTCCCTCAATTCTTTAGATATTAGTTTCTCTCTCTGTGTAGTGCTACGCGAGTGCTACCAGTAAATGATCATGTGAACATCTTAGTGAGTTCACTTGTAACTCTGTGTGAGTATATGTGAGTGCTCTTTTCCATGCAATTTCACGCATCTAACAGAGGTATCAAACCAAGATTCGATCCAAGGGAAAAGGGAAACACGAGAGTACGTGAGACAAATCTTGGGGTTTCTTGAAAAAGGGAAACATTGGTGTTTTTTGAGTTTTTGAACATGGGATCAGGAGATGATGTATAAACCCACTTGCCCAAGTTAGATGGGAAGAACAGGGAGAGATGGAATGTACAAATGAAAGCAATGTTCACCTACAAGGAAGTGCTCGAAATAGTCAAGGAGAGCTATGAAGAAATAGGAAAAGAAGCCACTGAAGAACAGAAAAATGCCTACAACAAGAATAATAAGAAATATGGTAAAGCACTGTACTTGCTTTGTCAGAGTGTGAATGAAGCCAACTTTGACAAAATTTCCAAGGCTCTCACTGCCATGCAGGCGTGGGAAATCCTTGAAAAATGTTACACTGGTTGTGAAATGGTCAAGAAGTTTAAATTGCAATCCTCGAGAAAGCAATTCGAGGATATGAAGATGCAAGAAAAGGAGAAAGTGACTGATTACTTCAGCAAACTTAGAATCTTGACAAGCTCCATGGCTAAGAATGGTGAAAAGATATCAGAATCATAGTTCTGTGAGAAGATCATGAGATCTCTTACACTAAGATTTGATTATGTAATATGTACCATGGAGGCGGTGTATACAAAGACTGGTACAACAACAAATGCTACAATTGTGAAAAGTATGGGCATTTTGCAATTGAATGCCCTACTGAAAAGAAATGTTCAAAAGGAGATGAAGTAAAGCTTGTTCGAGAAAAAGAGGAGAATAAGAAAGTGTTGCTCATGGTAATAACAAATGAAGAAGAAACCTATAAAGAAAGTGAGATAGAACCAGAGCAAGAAGATGAGAATGTTAAGGTGTTGCTCATGGTGAACAACAAATGAAGAAAGAACCTATCTAGAGCTACAGTAACTAGACACAGGGTGTTCCACTCACATGATAGGTAGGAAAGTCTGGTTTGTGAATTTTGAAGTCAATGTGAAGAGCAAAGTGAAATTTGCAAATGACAGTGGAATGAAGGTGGAAGGCATGGGTGCTGTTGTATTCAAAAGAAAAGATGGAGAGTATGCAATCATCAAAGGTGGAAGGCAAAGATGTCTTGTATATTCTAGGCATGAAGATTAATCTTCTAAGCATAGGTCAATTGCTTGAGAAGTATTACAATTGCTGAGTTTGTATGATGCTAAGAGGAAGCTGGTTTTGAAAGCTCCTATGTCAAAGAATAGTAGAGAGGAATGGACATTGCATTATAGGCTTGCACACTTGAATTTCAAGGATATGAATTTGATGAAGAGAGAAAGAATGGTAATTGGGCTTCCTAGGATTGAAATTTCAACATAATTGGGGGAAGAATGTGTTCAGTCAAACTACCACAGAAGCACCTTCTGCAAAGATGCTGGTAGCAGATCAAAGGGAAGCTAGAAGTGGACTACTCAGATGTATGTGGCTTTATGCAAGTTGACTCAGCTGGAGGAAACAGGTATTTTGTAACTTTCATAGATGATCATTCTAGAAAGTTATGGATTTATTTAATTAAAAGGAAAAGTGAGGTGCTAACAGCATTTCTAAGTTTAAATCTATGGTTGAAAGACAAAGTGGTCACAAGATTAAGACTCTAGGAACTGATGGTGGAGGTGAGTATGTGTCAAATGAATTTGTTGCCTTGTGTAATGAAGAAGGAACTGTGCACGATATAGTTCCACTTTATACTCCTCAATTGAATGGTATTAATGAAAGAAAGAATAGGACTATCATGAATATGGTTAGGAGTACGCTAAAAGGAAAGAATTTTCCTAAGTATTTATGGGGTGAGGTTGTATCTACTGTTGCTTATATACTTTATAGGTGCCCACTATGAAATTGAATAAGATCAAACCAAAGGAGAGTTGGGCATGAACTAAGCCTAACTTGAATCATTTGAGGGTGTTTGGATCTATTGCATACAAGCACATTTATGATCAAACTAGAAAGAAGCTTGATGATAAATCTTGTCCTATGATACTTGTGGGTTATCATTCAATTGGGGGCTACAAGTTGTTTGATCTATCAAGCAAAGAAATTATGACAAGCAGAGATGTGAACATTGATGAGCAAGCAGAATGAAATTGGAATTCTAATAAGAAGAAGAACACTGTCATACTCATGATTGAGGAGGAGAATACCTCTAGTGATGAGGTACCAAAACCTACAGTGAAAAGGTTAGGAAGAGTTAGATCCCTACCTCAAAGGTTACAAAACTTTGAGCTGATCAGTGACAACAAGATTGATGAGAATGGTGAATTAGTGCATTTTGCATTACTAGAAGAATCGGAACCTGTGAGTTTTTAACATGCTACTATTGATCCTAAGTGGATTATACTCCCTCCGTCTCATATTAAGTGTCTTGTTTACCATTTTTCTTTGTCTCAAATTATCTGTCACTTTAGAATCCTAATACAACATTTATTATTACTTTCCAACAATACCCTTACTTTAGAATATCAATAACCGTGCCTTTGCATAAACCAAGAAAAGTGTAAGGGTGTTTTAGTCCTACCAAATTTTTTTACCATAAAATTTAGAATATCCAATCATTTTCTTAATACTCGCGCATAACCTTAAACGACACTTAATATGAGACGGAGGGAGTAGCAATTAAGGAAGAATTGATTTCCATAGAGAAAAACAAAACATGGGACTGAGTCTAATTGTCATGCGGAAAGAAAGCACTTAGTGCGAAGTGGGTGTACAAAATAAAGATGAGTACAACAGGTGAAGTGATGACGCACAAAGCTAGACTAGTTGTAAGAGGCGTTATGCAGAAGGCAAGCATTGACTTTGAAGAAGTCTTTGCAACGGTGGCAAGAATTGAAACCAGAAGACTAGTTGAAGCCTATGCAAATGTGCACAACTGGTCCATGCATTAAATGGATGTGAAATCAGCATTTTTGAACGGACCACTCGAAGAAGAGGTCTTTGTACATCAACCACCAGGTTTTGAAGTAAAGAAGCAAGAACATAAGGTCTACAAGTTGAGAAAAGCATTGTACGTGCTCAAGCAAGCGCCAATATCTTGGAACAGAAAGATTGATGCAATGTTGATTGGCATTGGCTTTGTTAAATGCATTTCTGAGGATCGATGGTGTATATGTAAGGAGAGAACAAGGTAAGGGAGTGCTAGTTCTATGTTTGTATGTTGATGATTTACTCATAACAAGCAGTATTGAAGCTGAGGTTGCAGTTTTCAAAAGGAAAATGATGCATGAGTTTGAGATGACAGGTCTTGGTGATATGGCATACTGTTGCGTAATAATATGATAGTGCAAGTGTACACTGTCAACAAGTAATATAGAATAAGTAAAGTTCGTTCCCACGAGGATTAGCTTGCTTAAATGATGTTTAATTGATTTAACAAAGTAGTGATTTGGGGTAAAAAGTAAAAGACACAAATATTTGGTAACATTCACAATAATAAAAAGGTATCAGGGTAATAAAGATTAGATGATTGGAACAAGTTGAGATGCATTCACTTTCAGTAACTTCATTAAAATGCAATTAATGGTATGTTAAGTGCTGCAGTATTAGGTGGTGCAGCGATGGATATATATTCTCAAATACTTCTCACTAGGGTTTCGTCTCAAGAGTTTATCTCTAGACCCTAAAAGATTACGCCCTAGGCTGCTTAGGCACCCGCAGTATTCACCTTATGGCATATGCCCTCCTATCTCTAGGGTTTAAGCATGGAACATCAAAATCTCTTTTAATGCACACAAACCATATTATCTTGTGAGGTAAATTTACAAACCATCTCTGAATTCATAAATGCTACTTAGATTAGACGGCCAATCCTAATCTAAGATGGAAATATCAATGCACACAAGATAAAATACTCAACACTTAAACATACTTCATTAATAGCACAATAAATTCATTACATCAAGTTCAGCATCCCAACTATAAGGAATTAGCTCATGTTGACTTAAACATAGAAATAAAAGTCATACTACAATCTCAAGGAGAGAGGTTACACTACTAATTGTTGAACCACTGGAATAGCTCCAAAGATGATCAATGGAGAATAGCTGCAGCCACAACTATTCCAGCAATTGATCTTTGAGTGAACTTGAGAGTGCACGAAATGGTGGCTATCTCTATACCAACCTTTTCGACTTGCCCTAATTGAGGAAGAAAGGTTCTATTTATAGATGAGGCTCATGATCCTAGGCAACCCTAATTTTGGGAGGCGCCCTTGTCCTTTAATGAGCCCAAAAAGTCCTTTTTACCCAAACTTTAAGAGCATCAGCGAATATTCCCTATTTGGCACGCACACCCACGCCTGATGATTACTGACACCTGTCCCTTCCTCGTTTTCCGTGTTTCCTTCAGCATTCTCTCTCATCTTCCGCAATTTTGCATTGCTGCCACATTAGATGCTGCGACAATTAGGCAAACACATTAAACACACAATTGGGCACCAAAGTGCCAAATATAACAAATTCAAGCATGCACCTTAGACTAACTCTAAACTACCATATTTACAACAATAATTACAATATTGCTTAAGAATTAACAATGATTTAAGCTTGAAATAAGAGGTAATAACCATCATAAATGATTGTTATCACATACTTCCTTGGAATTGAATTTCATAAATTCAAGGAAGGCTTGTTCATGGGACAACAAAAGTATGCTACTGATCTTTTAAAGAGGTTTGAGATGGTTGATTGCAATGTTGTCGTCACACCAGCAGAAGCAGCCTTGAAGATAAGGAAAGATGACAAGGAGGATTCTTTAAATGCAACCCAATAGAGAGGAATAGTTGGTTCACTTAGATACCTATATAATACTATACTTGATTTGATGTTCTATGTGGGCTTAATAAACAGGTTCATGGAGAATCTCAAATCCTCACATTTGATTGCAGCCAAGGGTTCTTAGATATGTCAGGAACACTTGACTTTGGAATTATCTTTCCAAATAAAGGATATAATAATGTACCTAAGGTGATTGGCTCCAGTGATTTAGACTTGTGTGGTGACAAGGTCGACAGAAAGAGTACTATAGTGTATGTGTTTGTGCATGGGAAGGCACATATTTCATGGAGTTCGAAGGAAGAGACTATGGTTGCACTCTCATCATGTGAGGCTGAGTATATAGCAGCCTCAAGGAGTGCTTGTCAAGAAAATTGGCTTGAGGAACTAATGAAGGAATTGGGAATTTGCAAGACAGATGTTGTGACAGATCCTGTGACATATGCTATGACACTACTGATTGATAACAAGTCTTCCAGAAGCTTAGCAAAGCATCCAGTGGCTCATGGCAGAAAGTAAACACATTGAAACAAGGTTATATTTTCTTAGGGACCAAGTGGCTAAGGGAAAATTGAAGTTGGAGTATTGCAGCTCCAATGACTAAGTAGTAGACATAATGTCAAATATCTTAAAGGGTGACACTTTTAATAAACTTAGAAGAACTAGGTGTTGTCTCTTGTACCACTTGGACTTAAGGAGGAGTGTAGAATATGTAAGTCAAATGTATAGTGTTAGAATGGGTGATATAGCATGTTGCATAGCACTAGTTGTTAGTTAGTAGTCAGGTGTTGTGAGCAATGCTACAACACTAGAGTGTCAGTTAGTTAGTCTGTTATGAAATAACTGTTTTAGGAGTTTGGTATAGTCTGTTCAGTTGTTTGTTATTATTGTAACCATGTGTAACCTCCTTTGTGGAGCCCTATAAATACATTGATCAATGAGAATGAAATACAGAGAATTACACTCAAGAAAATTTTATACCATCTTCTATCTCTCTCCCTCAATTCTTTAGGTTTTAGTTTCTCTCTCTGTGTAGTGCTATGCGAGTGCTATCATGTGTAACCTCCTTTTGTACAACTTAGTGAGTTCACTTGTAACTCTGTGCGTGTGTGTGCACGCGCGCTCTTGTCCATCCAATGTCACAGTTCAAGCAAAAAATTTGAAAGATATATTGCACATGCCGAAACTATTGGCATAAATGCATTTTTTTAGAGTAAAATTCTGGCATAAATGTTGATAATTCTAGAGTTATTAGTTATAATAGCTCATCTTCGAGTACATACCCATATTGGAGTATACACTAATTAGTGAAATTAATATTATTTCCTCAATTTCTTAAATTTGTTAAATTAGTATTATCTTTAGTATTTTCAATATATCTGTCAATTAATGTGAAGGGTCAATGAATCGGTAATAGAGACATATCTAGCATAAAAACCTTACAAATAAACGGTACAGTGGAAACGATAAACGTCCTAGATGGAAGATTGGCTGCAACAGAATTCGTAGGTCCAAACAATCTAAAGGTTTTATCAGAGCCATGATTCGGCTTGGTGGGAGAGCGGGTAGTGGATCATGGTTTGAATCATGTATAGTGATGTGGGTGACTCACACTTGGGGAAGATGTTGGAAGTTCAAGTGTGAGCGATTAGTCCCACATCGGCTATGAATGAGCTATATGAAGGATATATAAGAGAGGGAACCCATATACCTGATGTCTTAAGGTTTTGGGTGGAGATGTAGCGTCCAAGTGTCTTGGCGGTCCAGGTTCTTTATCGATTAATTAACTTGTCCAGTGATGAGTTTAAAATGTAAATGCAAGAATAGAGAGGTAGTTGTGCTAGCATCACGTCTTCTAAGCCTGGAAATTTTTATATCATCAAAACATAGAAAAGACAGTGACAGTTTAAATTCAAGTTTTATAGTGGTTGCGATATGAATATGAATGTTTCTTGTGAGAAATCAAACATGACTCCCCAAAGTCCAAACAATCCATTTCTTTATGATGTTTATAAAGTAGGACTTTTATATTAGCTATCATATAAGGCTGCTGCTATTCTTAGATTTCAAGGAAATTGGGTTTAGTTACATTTACTGGAAATTGGGTTTTATAGAGTCCAATGATGTTGAATGATCCAAATAGATAACTCCATGTAGTGTGGAACAACTTAGGGCCTATTTGAATGAGTTTTCATTTTTAGTTTTTAAAACCTATTTTATAAATCAGTTTTTAAAAACTGTTTCCAAGAAAAAAATAAAAAAAATCTGCTTTGGAATCTATTTTTAAAAACAGTTTTAAAGATGAGAAAATAAAAAATTTGTTTGATAAATTGTTTTCCAAAATAGTTTTATAAACAAAAACATAGAAAACTTCTTTATATATGGATTTGAGTTTTTTTTAAAAACTTCTATTTTATTATGTTTTTTAATTTGAATATAATTGAAATTCTATTAAGTAATTATATATTATTTATTCATAATTATTCTTTTTTATTAGTTTTGATACTGTTTTTGTAACTTGTTAGACATCTTGATTGTGCTATTTTTTGTTTGATCGGCCTGTATTTGGGCATTGTTTAATCAACCGGAAAAAATGAAAAATTAGTACTAACCAATATATAATCACATGAACTTCTTCACTATGGAAATGCCTCTGTATGGTGTCCATTATATGTTTAATAATTACTTGTTTATGTTTTCTAATTGGTGTTCTTTTCTCATAAGTATATCTTGTGATAATGAACTGATCAAAAAAATATCTTGTGATAATGTTTGATGCCACACTCTATGATTAATGAAAGTCTTTTTTATCTCAAAAAAAAATCATATCCAACACTGTTATCCTGTACCCATGCTCCGATATAATAATGTAACCTGAAAAAAATTATATTCTGTAAGTCTATTTTTAAATAAGAAATTAACAATTTTCTAGGATAAACCCAAAAGAAGCTCAGGCATCAAAGAACTTCTATTGCTATTGCCTATTGCAATGGACATTTTTTACCTAAAAAGATAGTGTTTATAAAACATGCAGAAATAAAAGTAAAATAAAATCCTGTAGAATCTCATAATAACCCTAAATGAAATCCAACTAGGAATTGTTAGAAGCATCAGGAAGATCTTTGATTAATACCCCAAAAATAACCTTTTCGTGGAAAGCAACTACGAAGTTTTAGGATTTAGGGGAAACAAGGCGAATTTAGGGGTATATCTTTAGTTGAAAGCCACTACACAGATTTAGGATTTAGGGAAAACTATCACAAAATTGAAACATGGCAAGGCTCAGAACCTTACCTCAAACGATGACGACACACTTTATGGTGGAGGTCCCAAGGTTTGCATAGCACAAGGAGGTGAGACGAGTACGTTGAGAAGCAACGGGGAGAAGACGACACAGACTAGGAGACGAGTAGAGGAAATGAGGAGACGATACGCTGGACTTTACGAAGAGAGAGGGAAAAGGCTGAACAGAAAAAAAAGAGCATGCAGGATTTGAAAAAAAGGGTTTTGAAGCGAAAAATTGAAGCAGAAAAAGAGGGAAGTAAAATGTTTACTTAGAGGGGTTTTTAATCCCCGCTACTTTACCATTTTTTTGATGTGCTTCTCTTGACGGTGGTTTCTAGTTCGATTGAGAGGACTAAAGTGTCTCTATTATGAGTGGCACGCTGCCCCATTAATATTGTATTAGACGGAAATAGTTCTCGATTACAGTTTTTTGTGCTTTTGCCCCCTGTACATGGGTTAGGACAACCCTAGTGTCCTGATTTTAATATAGGATTAAATATATGTTTAGCCCCTGCAAATATGGTCATAATCCATTTAAGACCCTGTAAAAAATTAAACTAAAATGACCCTTGTAAATATTAAGTGTTTACGGTTAAGCCCCACGGTCAACTTTCCATCCAAAAAAAGCTGATGCGGCTAATAGAGATGACGTCAGCATGACATCATCAATGATGTCACTGCCACGCTTCATCATTTCATTGGATCTTTATGCCACGTGTCACTGAACGCCACATCATCATCCCATGTCATCATCGACTGGCATTGACAAGTGCCACGTTAGCAGCCAATAGATGGCTGCCACGTAGCGCTCACATGGCAAAGAGGAGGATCAATGTTACTCGTGACCCTCAGGTGACACACTTACCCTCTAACAACTAAACTAACGAATTTGCTTGTGTATTGTAATGCAATTGTTGATATATATTACATAAATATTTGTTCATCTTCAACAATCGTCATCGTCGTTCATGTTCAAAATTAACAGCTTCAGCCAAAATTAAAACGCTACGATTTCAACCAAAAATCATAAAATCATCATCTTCGTTCGTATGATCTTCAACCAAACACATAAAACGAAAGTTAACAGTTTCAACTAAAATTAAAACGTTAGGATAGAAACTGAAATCAAAATCAATTCAAAATCTAAACTGTGAATCAAAATTAAATCAAAATCGAATTCCAAATTAAATCAAATTAATTCAAAATCGAAACTCAAACGAATTCGAAACGAGAATCGTGAGAACTATCTAGTTTTTTCCCTTTTGATTTCATAAACTACCCATTTCCTAGATCTGAAATTTCTCTTAACTGTATTGACGATTCTGAAAATTACCATGGGGCATCTCTTAATCGATGATCCAAGATTAAATTAAAAAAAAAGTTGTAGTATTTGGTTAGCTGAATATCAAGATTGTACCGGGTCATTTTCACCCGATTTGCAGTTTTGATGGAGAATACAACACTCCAAGGTATTTGCAGATTTTTCTAAAAAAAATTAATTTCGAATTACGTATTATATACCTTTAGTTGCCTCAAATTACAAAAACCAAGATGTATCTTACTAGTTAGGGCAATTGTACTCCACCTTGTGGTCACAGGTTCAACTCTTTCTTTCACCAAAATTTCTAATTTTGTTGTACTCCACCTTTAATATTTACAATGGTCATTTTAAAGTTTTTTTACAGTGGCTTAAATGGATTATGGTCATATTTGCAGGAGCTAAATATATATTTTGGCCTTTAATATATACACATATACGTCCTTTTAGTTTTTTAAAAACTATGTACATTATGTGTGCTTAGTTGTCAAGTCTTTAAGATCTATCTCAAGACTACTAGGGAAACTTAAATTTATTTAGTTTATCTTAAAAAATATGTATACTATATAGCTTTACTAATACGTTACTTTCACTGCCAGAATGCCGAATTCCCATTTTATACATCAATTCCCTGTAGTAAACATTGTTATCCAGTATAAGAGTTTCATCAAAAGGTGCCAAATTACCATATTCCACCGCTTTGAGGACACTTTTTCTTCAAAAAGGCATGTGCTCAAAAGGAATACTGAGACTTCCATAATCAGCATACATCAGAGTACTAATTTTATTTCAAGACATTGAACAAAACTAAACTCGATGAAATACTCATCAACATATCCTTTAATTGCAACAAGTTGTCAAAAGGATTTCCAAAATGACAACAAATACTAAGCTCAAAGTCATTAATACACCTATTGTTCAATATCTCAAACTAGAATCAACATAAACGATACATAACTTCGAAAATAAATCCTAAGTCACAATATCGAAATGCAACTTGGTTATGTAAAATAACCCTAGGGCATGCTAAGCAAAATATATCTTGATCACAAATATCCTTCAATGCCAAGTAACCCAGAACAGCAGCAACTCTTTCTCTTTTTTCTTTGACTTTTCCTGCTTATCTGTAAAACACAACAAATTAAACAGTGAGATAATAATCTCAGTGAGTTCTTTCGAAATCCCTCACAACTCAACTCTTGGTGTTTTATTTAACTTTCTCTTGGCTTAGCACAACACTGGACAACCACTACACAATTCCCCCAATGAACCCACCCGCTAATAGCTATTAACGAGTCAACTTAGTAATGAAGTCAATAATGTCACAAGGAAGGGGGGTTGGAATTGTGACCCATTTAAAATTGACCTGAAATAAAAGAACTTCTCTTAAGAAGGATGAGACAAAAGGAAGTCTTCTTAACTTAAATAGAAGACCAAGAAGGGTGTGGTTGTTCTGTCTTCTCAACTATTTAAAGGAGTTGAGAAGGGTCAGACAATTCTTCCCTTAAAGCTTCTCTTAATAAATCCTTTTGACAGAGTTAATAGATATTCAGCTAGTGATGAAGGTTAAGTTTATCAAAACAATTCTTCCCTTAAAGCTTCTCTTAATAAATCCTTTTGAAAGAGTTTTCATGCTAATGTGACCAAATCTCCTATGCCACATCCATTTGTCATCTTCTTTAGAAATTAAGCACAATTGATCAGGTAGATCATCAAGACAGATGCTATAGAGATTGTTTGTTCTATGACCAGTAAAAATAGTTTTTCCAGACTCTATACTACTAATTCTACACACATCAGATTTAAAGATCACTTCATGTCCAGAATCACATAACTGACTTACACTAAGTAAGTTATGTTTGAGTCCTTTCACAAATTGAACATTTTGAATCTGAGCACAGTTTATTTTACCTACTGTACCTACTCCCTTGATGAAGCCTTTGTCATTGTTGCCAAACATAACAAGTCCTCCATCAAAGCTCTCCATGGAGAGAAACTTATCCTTCTCCCCTGTCATGTGCCTTGAGCATCCACTGTCTAGGTACCACAATTATCTTCTTGATGCTATGAGGCATGCTTGCATTTGTTTTTGACAAAGATTTAGGTACCCATTGATCTTTGGGTCCTTGAGGGTTAGTGTTCATGATTATGGGATCTTTATGCTTGGTGTTACAAACTGAAAAGTGATGTCCAGTTTGTTTACACTTTGAGCATTTGTCAAGAGGAGTTATCAGTTCATTTGAGAAGCTATCAGTTCTTCCTCAAGAGGAGTTAAAACTACTTGAGAAGCTTCAAGATTTTTTGCACATATCATAAGTTCATTTGTCAAATCACTAACTTGTTTTCTAAGCATTGCATTTTCATTTTCTAGTTCTAAGTTAGAAAAAATTGGTTTTTCTGACACTTTCACAGTAAGAAGCTTGAATTGTTCAGATAACTTGAAATGAGAAATTTGTAGAGTGTGAACAATTGTTCCCATTCTTTCATTTTGGATTCTTATCTCTTCATTTTCCTTTTTCATGGTACTTAACTGTTATTTGAGAAACATACATTTTTTAGCAAGAATGTTTGAATCATAAAGCAAGCTGTCAAAGAATGATTCAATTTCTTTGCATGATTCACATTTAGAAAGTTCAGAGTTTTGTACCTCTTCTTGTTCTTGTCTTGCCATGAGACAGAGATTGGCTGATTCTTCTTCATGCTCACTTGATGACTCTTTTGAGTCATCCCAAGTGGCCATTAAGGCTTTCTTCTGAGGTGTGAACCTTCTTGGACTCTTCTTGTTTAGAAGTGGACAATCTTGTTTCATGTGACCAGGTTTCTTGCATTCAAAGCAAGTGAATTTTGATCTGTTTCCTTCACCTTTGAATGAATCATTTCTGAACTGAGGTTTTCCTTTTCTTTTGTTGTTTAGCCATCTGTTGATCCTTTTGGAGATCAATGCTAATTCTTCTCCTTCTGTATCCTCATCACTTTCTTGCTCTTCATCATCCATATCTTGAGAAGATTTGAGTGCCACTCCTTTTCCTTTGTGAGAAGGGTTGTTTTCTTCTTTCTGAGAAGCTTTGAGAGCAACTGCTTTTCTCTCTTTGGGTGTAGTTCTTCCATGAGCTCTTGTTCATGAATTTTTAGTGATCCCAGAAGATGATCAATGTCTAGTTCTGACAATGTTTTTGCTTCTTTTATGGCAGTTTTCTTTGGTCTCCATGCTTTTGGCAAACATTTCAATAGTTTGCTAACCTTCTCAGCATTGGGATATGTTTTTCCCAGAGCACTCAAACCATCGATGTAGCAGTGAATCTGCTGAACATCTCATCAATAGTTTCTTCTTCAGTCATTTTGAACACTTCAAATTTACGGATTAGCATGCCTTTCTTTGCTTATTTGATCTGATCAGTTCCTTCATGAGCAGTTTGTAATGTATCCCATATTTCTTTTGCAGTTTCTTTTCCTACAATCTTGTCATATTCTGCTCTTCCCAAGGCACAAGTAAGGTAATACTTTGCTTTGGCATTTTGCAACACATGATGCTTCTCATCTACAGTCCAATCAGTTTTGGGCTTAGGAATACGACTATTTGGAACTGGACCAGCCATTGTAGGAATGAATGGTCCATTTTCAACAATGTCCCAAATGTTAGTATCTTGAGATTCAAGAAATAATTTCATTTGGCTTTTCGAATAGTAGTGGAGTTCACCATTGAATCCAGGTGGCCTGTTTGATGAAGCACCTTCTGGTAAGAATGTGACAGAATTTTGTTTGGTCATGACTTCTTCCAAGATCTTTTCCTCTCACACTGTTAAGTGTGCTCAAACCCCAGAGGTTGAGCTCTGATGCCAATTGAAGTCAATAATGTCACAAGGAAGGGGAGTTGGAATTGTGACCCTTTTAAAATTGACCTGAAATAAAAGAACTTCTCTTCACAAGTATAATGTAGATATAAGGAGATAAGTGATATGTGTTAAGAAGGGTGAGACAAAAGGAAGTCTTCTTAACTTAAATAGAAGACCAAGAAGGGTGGTTGTTCTGTCTTCTCAACTATTTAAAGGAGTTGAGAAGGGTCAGACAATTCTTCCCTTAAAGCTTCACTTAATAAATCCTTTTGACAGAGTTAATAGATATTCAGCTAGTGATGAAGGTTAAGTTTATCAAAACAATGTTATCAAGAGTTTTCTTGGTGATTCATGCATAGGGATAGGAGAGAGAAGGCTTAAAAACAGATTTCTTAAAAATAGTTTATTATCAGAGAAGGGTCATAACTGACTCTTCTCAGTTTTCATAAACCTTCTCCTTGAGGAGATTTTTCTCACTAGGTGTAATCTAATGATCTATAAAGCAATAACTAACACAGATTTATAGTGGTTCACCCCACTCCAGGGCTTCATCCACTCCTCACAACTAGTGAGAGTTTCCACTATTTTTCCAAAATAGATTACACCTTTTACACCTCCCTAGGCTAAAAGAACTCTTGGTAGTTTTCTTCACACAGCTCTACCTACTGTAAACACCTCTAATAGGCTTCACCTGACCTATTAGACTGCTTCTAACACAGAAGCACTCACTTCTCAAGTCCTACAGCAACACATGCACTTGAGAAGGTTCCTTATAAGGTATCTGTTTGATTGATAGGATTTGTGGGATTTCTAGAGCTTGGTTGATACAAATGGAGTATTCAATAATTACAACAACACAAGACTTAATACATACTCAGATATCAGATGAATCCCTTCAGGTTTAGAACAGCTGAGTATGGATGAGAGAAAACTTTAATACTTGAGAATGGTGGAAGTTAAGACCTCAATGCACTCTCATGAAGATTAATGACGACCAGGAGCGTTGTTTTATAGATCAAATTATGTGTATTAATTGCTGGTCCAAGATTTGTAGCCGTTGGAGAAGAAACTAGTCGTTTATAGCCGTTGGAATGGGCTGTCTGCACAACACAGCTGTGTTTCTGCTTTTCTGCAAAAGACAGCTATTTCCAGTTGTTCATGACCCTTCTTGCTGTGACTCTTCTCACATCTGGTAGATGATGATGCTTCTCAAGTTGATACTTCTTATGTTGATGCTTCTCATGTTGATGTCCCTGAAGGAGGTTCATAGTATGACCCTTCTCAACATGACTCTTCTTAGGGTTGTGACTCTTCTCATCATGACCCTTCTCAGGGTTATGACTCTTCTCATCATCTTCTTGATGACTATTCTTGGTTTGATCCTTGTTGTCTACTCTTCTCATATTGCCACAATAATGACTAAGGCTTCTCATGATGATTTTTCTCAAGTTTACCATGTGGTCTTGACTTTCGGATCTTATCAAGAGAGGACTTTCTTCTTTGGCTTTGTGGACAATATTCTTTTTAAGTTTTCTCATAAATGATGCTTCTCATAAGCTTATACCTTCTTGAGATTTGACTAATTGAACCTGTTCTTTTATAACACTCAAGAAGAACATTAGTAGCATATGAAATCAGAAACCTTAAGCTTCTCACATTTGAGGTTTGTTAATCATCAAAACTTAATTAGGGATTTTGCCTCAACAAGTATGGGCCTAGGTTCCGAGCTCATGACTTCCCTCCCCTAGTATGCTATTACTCGGGATCGTCATCCTCGTGATATCTTATGATTATCTTGACACTTAGGTCGTTTTCTCACTCGATACAAAACTACTCGGTTCATTTCTAACCCTATCATTATGTCACTTGCTTTTCATCTTGACACTTATTCTCCATTTCTCACTTAAAACCCATTTTTTATCATTTAATCAATTACCAAATGCATACAATTAACACAATTAAGCAATTATAACTATCAATCATCTATTAAAACATACTCAATCAACTCAATTAGCAAATCAATTAAATAAAAATCATCTACTAATCTCAAGGTTGCTTCTTCAGGTGAAAATCCATCCCAAACTACTTTAACAATCGGAATCGTCCTTGTCTAGAGAGTCTTCTCACCACGGTCAATAATCTGACTGGGACAGGGTTGGAATGTAAGATCTGATCGAAGGTAATCGTGTCAAAGCTCAACAGTTTACTTGGGTCGGGAATGTACTTCTGTAATTAGGACACATGGAATACATTGTGCATGTTTGATAAGAATGGTGGTAAGGCAATACGGTATGCTAGTGGCCCAATCCTCTCAATGATTTGGAAAGGGCAGATATATCGAGGACTGAGTTTCTTATCCCGCAATGCTCTACCAGTACCGATGGTAGGTGAAACCCTAAGAACACATGGTCACCCTCATCAAATTCCAAAGGTCTTCTCCTCTTGTGGGCATAGATTTTCTAACGAATTTGAACGGTTTTCATCCTTTCGTGTATCTGACAAATCTTCTTTGTGGTCTCCCGAACCAAATCAGGTCCTAGCAATCTTTGCTCACCAACGTCCCACCAACATAATGGTGTCCTACACTTCCTTCCGTATAATGCCTCATACAGAGCCATTCCAATGCTAGAATCATAATTGTTCTTATAGGCAAATTTCAGCAATGGAAGGTGATCCTCCCATTTAACTCCACTGTCGAGCACACAAGCCCGAAGCATATCCTCTAAGGTTTGGATTGTTCTCTCAATTTGTCTGTTTGTCAGTGGATGGTAGGCGTTGCTTGATAACTCTCATTTATGATAGTTATTAATGTATTCCTAAGCTTAAATTGTTGTTAGTTCTTGAGCAAAGTAGTTAATTATGTTGTAAATATTATATGTTAGAAGAGTATAAGGTGAATTCCTGGATTTGTGTTGTTAATTGGCACTTAGGTGCCTCATTTGTGTTTTTGATATGTGAGTTTCATTGTTGCATCATTAGATGTTACAACATCTCCCAAAATGCATCAGATGAGAGAGAAAGAAGAAAGGCGCTAAATTCAAGGCAAGTGCTAGCTGGAAGAAAGGACAGTACCTGCGCATGGGTGTGAGCGCTGGAATATTCCAAGATGCCACTTTATTTTGGGGACATGTACCTTTAGGCACACTTAAAGACAAAGGGCGCCTCCAATTTAGGGTTTTCCTAGGATCATGTGCCCTTGCACTATAAAAAGGCTACCTTCTTCCTCATTAAGTAGTCTTGGCCGAAAGGAGAAAGTATAGAAATAGCTTTCCTCCATTTTTGTACCAAGCACCTCAAATTACCAAACAAGAACACCATTGCTGAGATCATTGTTGCAGCAATCACAGAAGCTGATTCTACTTGGAAGATTTCTACTTTGAGAAGCTGATCTTGTACCTCCATGACTCACATCATGGAGCTCGCCTTAGGTTCTCCCCTCTTAGTATAATTTCTTACCTTGTAATTTTAGTATGACTTTTGCATTTATGTTTAAGTTAGTTTTCTTGTGTTGTTCGCTCAATATGAGCTAAATACTCATAATTGAGATGCTCAATCTGATGTAATGAAGTTTTAATGCATTTAATGAAATATGTTTGATGTTTAGCATTTTATCTTGTGTATGATAATATTTCCATCTTAGATTAGGAATGGCCAACTAATCTCAAGTAGCATTTATGAATTCAGAAATGGTTTGTAAATTTAACTCACAAGATAATATGAATCGTGTTCATTAAAAGACATTTTAAAATTCCTTGCTTAAACCCTAGACACAGGAGGGAAAAATTCATAAGGTGAATACTATGGGTGCCATAGCAACCTAAGGTGGACTTATTTAGGGCTTAGACATAAGCTGTTGTAAGGAAACCCTAGTGTGAAGTATTTGACAAAATACATCTATTGCGACAGCACCTAATGCTGCAGCATCAAACATCGCATTAATGCATTTCAATGGAATTATTGAAGTAAAGCATCTCAACTTGTTCTCATCTGCCAACTTGGAAACTTTGCTGTTGGAATAAACCGGAATGAAATGAGTAGACTTGGTCAAGCGATCCACAACAACCCATATGGAATCGTTACCAGATTGGGGTCGTGGTATCCCCAATACAAAATCTATTGAAACACTTTCCCATTTCCATTCAGGTACATTCAGTGGTTGCAACTGGCCTTACAGCTTTTGATGCTCTATCTTAACCTTTTGACAAGTTAAGCATCGAGACACAAACTCTGCCATCTCAGTCTTCATCCCTGGAGACCAACAGAATTGTTTCAGATCCTGATACATCTTAGTAGATCCAGGATGTATGGAATACTGACTCTTGTGAGCTTCTTCAAGAACTTCTCTCTTGATATCTTCATTATTAGGCACACAAATTCTTCCATTGAAACACACTACATCGTAACTATCCTCAGTGAATCCAGGCAAACCTCTCTGAGCTTGAAGCTCCACATCTATCTCTTGGGCTGGCCGAATTAGATTTCTCAACGAACTAGAAATCTGAATATGACTTAGCACCAATCAATTTCTTCTAGGTTTCACTTTCAAATTAGGATCCCTACAAGATTTCAAGAGAGCCATTCATGCATCATTAACTCGGCGGTGTGAAGACACTTCCTGTTTAATGAATCTGCTACCACATTGGCTTTCCCGGGATGATATTTCAATTTAAAGTCGTAATCTTTCAAAAATTCTACCCATTTTATTTGCCTGTTATTTAACTCCTTTTGATCAAATAGATACTTCAAACTTTTGTGATCAATGAAGACTTCGAAACGAGAATCATAGAGGTAATTTCTCCAAATTTTCAAATCATGAGTCTTCAACTGTCGAGAGGCATAGGCTACAACATGTTGATTCTGCATGAGGACACATCCCAAACCCTTCCTAGAGGTGCCATTGTAAATCTGAAACTCAGGGACGGATCCAGAATGATTAAAATTGGAGCAAACGTCAAACAGGTTTTTAACTCCAAAAAACATTCTTCACAGTCGAAATCCCATACAAACGGTTGACCCTTGCGAGTTAACCGAGTGAGTGGAAGGACCAATTGGGAGAATCATGGATAAATATCCTGTAACATCCTGCTCATCCCAATAAATTTCTAACTTCTGTGACCGAAAATGGTCATTCCCCATTTAACACTGCTTCAACCTTGCTAGGATCCACAACCATTCCCAACTGAGATATCACATGCCTGAGAAATTTCACTTCTGACATCCAGAAGTTACACTTGGTCAGTTTAGCATACATCTGCTTGTCTTGGAGTACATTAAGAACAATGCGAAGATGGTGCACAGGCTCCTCAATGATATAAGAGTACACCAAGATATCATCAATGAATACCACCACAAACTGATCTAAATAGGGATGAAAGACTCGGTTCATATAATCCCTGAACACCGCATTAAATTTAACTCACAAGATAATATGACTCGTGTTCATTAAAAGACATTTTGAAAATTCCTTGCTTAAACCCTAGACACAGGAGGGAAAAATTCATAAGGTGAATACTATGGGTGCCCTAGCAGCCTAAGGTGGACTTATTTAGGGCTTAGACATAAGCTGTTGTAAGGAAACCCTAGTGTGAAGTATTTGACAAAATACATCTATTGCGACAGCACCTAATGCTGCAGCATCAAACATCGCATTAATGCATTTCAATGGAATTATTGAAGTAAAGCATCTCAAGTTGTTCTCATCTGCTAACTTGGAAACTTTGCTGTTGGAATAAACCGGAATGAAATGAGCAGACTTGGTCAAGCGATCCACAACAACCCATATGGAATCGTTACCAGATTGGGGTCTTGGTATCCCCAATACAAAATCTATTGAAACACTTTCCCATTTCCATTCAGGTACATTCAGTGGTTGCAACTGGCCTTACAGCTTTTGATGCTCTATCTTAACCTTTTGACAAGTTAAGCATCGAGACACAAACTCTGCCATCTCAGTCTTCATCCCTGGAGACCAACAGAATTGTTTCAGATCCTGATACATCTTAGTAGATCCAGGATGTATGGAATACTGACTCTTGTGAGCTTCTTCAAGAACTTCTCTCTTGATATCTTCATTATTAGGCACACAAATTCTTCCATTGAAACACACTACATCGTAACTATCCTCAGTGAATCCAGGCAAACCTCTCTGAGCTTGAAGCTCCACATCTATCTCTTGGGCTGGCCGAATTAGATTTCTCAACGAACTAGAAATCTGAATATGACTTAGCACCAATCAATTTCTTCTAGGTTTCACTTTCAAATTAGGATCCCTACAAGATTTCAAGAGAGCCATTCATGCATCATTAACTCGGCGGTGTGAAGACACTTCCTGTTTAATGAATCTGCTACCACATTGGCTTTCCCGGGATGATATTTCAATTTAAAGTCGTAATCTTTCAAAAATTCTACCCATTTTATTTGCCTGTTATTTAACTCCTTTTGATCAAATAGATACTTCAAACTTTTGTGATCAATGAAGACTTCGAAACGAGAATCATAGAGGTAATTTCTCCAAATTTTCAAATCATGAGTCTTCAACTGTCGAGAGGCATAGGCTACAACATGTTGATTCTGCATGAGGACACATCCCAAACCCTTCCTAGAGGTGCCATTGTAAATCTGAAACTCAGGGACGGATCCAGAATGATTAAAATTGGAGCAGACGTCAAACAGGTTTTTAACTCCAAAAAACATTCTTCACAGTCGAAATCCCATACAAACGGTTGACCCTTGCGAGTTAACCGAGTGAGTGGAAGGACCAATTGGGAGAATCATGGATAAATATCCTGTAACATCCTGCTCATCCCAATAAATTTCTAACTTCTGTGACCGAAAATGGTCATTCCCCATTTAACACTGCTTCAACCTTGCTAGGATCCACAACCATTCCCAACTGAGATATCACATGCCTGAGAAATTTCACTTCTGACATCCAGAAGTTACACTTGGTCAGTTTAGCATACATCTGCTTGTCTTGGAGTACATTAAGAACAATGCGAAGATGGTGCACAGGCTCCTCAATGATATAAGAGTACACCAAGATATCATCAATGAATACCACCACAAACTGATCTAAATAGGGATGAAAGACTCGGTTCATATAATCCCTGAACACCGCATTAAATTTAACTCACAAGATAATATGACTCGTGTTCATTAAAAGACATTTTGAAAATTCCTTGCTTAAACCCTAGACACAGGAGGGAAAAATTCATAAGGTGAATACTATGGGTGCCCTAGCGACCTAAGGTGGACTTATTTAGGGCTTAGACATAAGCTGTTGTAAGGAAACCCTAGTGTGAAGTATTTGACAAAATACATCTATTGCGACAGCACCTAATGCTGCAGCATCAAACATCGCATTAATGCATTTCAATGGAATTATTGAAGTAAAGCATCTCAAGTTGTTCTCATCTGCTAACTTGGAAACTTTGCTGTTGGAATAAACCGGAATGAAATGAGCAGACTTGGTCAAGCGATCCACAACAACCCATATGGAATCGTTACCAGATTGGGGTCTTGGTATCCCCAATACAAAATCTATTGAAACACTTTCCCATTTCCATTCAGGTACATTCAGTGGTTGCAACTGGCCTTACAGCTTTTGATGCTCTATCTTAACCTTTTGACAAGTTAAGCATCGAGACACAAACTCTGCCATCTCAGTCTTCATCCCTGGAGACCAACAGAATTGTTTCAGATCCTGATACATCTTAGTAGATCCAGGATGTATGGAATACTGACTCTTGTGAGCTTCTTCAAGAACTTCTCTCTTGATATCTTCATTATTAGGCACACAAATTCTTCCATTGAAACACACTACATCGTAACTATCCTCAGTGAATCCAGGCAAACCTCTCTGAGCTTGAAGCTCCACATCTATCTCTTGGGCTGGCCGAATTAGATTTCTCAACGAACTAGAAATCTGAATATGACTTAGCACCAATCAATTTCTTCTAGGTTTCACTTTCAAATTAGGATCCCTACAAGATTTCAAGAGAGCCATTCATGCATCATTAACTCGGCGGTGTGAAGACACTTCCTGTTTAATGAATCTGCTACCACATTGGCTTTCCCGGGATGATATTTCAATTTAAAGTCGTAATCTTTCAAAAATTCTACCCATTTTATTTGCCTGTTATTTAACTCCTTTTGATCAAATAGATACTTCAAACTTTTGTGATCAATGAAGACTTCGAAACGAGAATCATAGAGGTAATTTCTCCAAATTTTCAAATCATGAGTCTTCAACTGTCGAGAGGCATAGGCTACAACATGTTGATTCTGCATGAGGACACATCCCAAACCCTTCCTAGAGGTGCCATTGTAAATCTGAAACTCAGGGACGGATCCAGAATGATTAAAATTGGAGCAGACGTCAAACAGGTTTTTAACTCCAAAAAACATTCTTCACAGTCGAAATCCCATACAAACGGTTGACCCTTGCGAGTTAACCGAGTGAGTGGAAGGACCAATTGGGAGAATCATGGATAAATATCCTGTAACATCCTGCTCATCCCAATAAATTTCTAACTTCTGTGACCGAAAATGGTCATTCCCCATTTAACACTGCTTCAACCTTGCTAGGATCCACAACCACTCCCAATTGAGATATCACATGCCTGAGAAATTTCACTTCTGACATCCAGAAGTTACACTTGGCCAGTTTAGCATACATCTGCTTGTCTCGGAGTACATTAAGAACAATGCGAAGATGGTGCACAGGCTCCTCAATGATATAAGAGTACACCAAGATATCATCAATGAATACCACCACAAACTGATCTAAATAGGGATGAAAGACTCGGTTCATATAATCCCTGAACACCGCATGGGCATTGGTTAATTTGAAGGGCATCACTACAAACACGTAGTGTTCGTATCTCGTAAGGAAAGCTGTCTTCATGATGTCCAAGGCTCTAACTTTGATTTGATGATAACCCGACCTGAAGTCAATTTTGGAAAATACTGTGGCTCCTCGAAATTGATCTAATATATCATCAATTCTAGGCAACGGGTACTTGTTTTTTATGGTTACTTTGTTTAGCAGTCGGTAGTCAATACACAACCTCATGCTCCTATCTTTTTTCTTAACTAGTAACACCGGAACACCCCAAGGTGATGCACTCGGTCGGATAAACTTCGTGGTGATTAATTCTTCAAGCTGGGTTTTAAGTTCTTTCAACTCTAAAGGAGACATTCTGTATGGAGCAATCGAAATTGGTCATGTGCCTGGAACCAATTCTATTGAGAACTCAACCTCACGATTCGGAGGTAAAGAAGCCACCTCATCCGGAAAGACATCAAGAAATTCCATAACTACTTGAACAGAAGTTAAGTCTAAACCTGTTTCAGAAGTCGAAGACAACATCGTAACATAAGCTTCCGCTCCCTGAAACAAGCACTGACTTGCAAAGGTGAATGAAATTACAACTTTAGAAGAGGTCTTCAGTAACTCTACCGACCCTTGGGCAAAACTGATTGTTCGGTTGAAACAATCTATTGCGACATGATTAGCAGACATCAAACTCATACCCAACACAATGTCCATACCTCATTAGCAAACATATAAAATCTACAACAAAATTTAGGTCTCCTATAGCAAGCAGACAATTCTCACACAGAACTTGGGTTTGAACACTACCCTCAGCAGCAGTCAGGATAGTAATCAGATGAGAAAGTTGTTTTAACGCTAATTTCAACCGTTCAACACATGCTTGAGAGATAAAGGAATGGGTAGAACCAAAATCAAATAAAATACTTATAGGTTGATACAAAAGAGTTCCTGCACCCCTTAGCAAGTTGTCGGGGGCTTTGACGTTTTTTGCATCCAACGTGTACACCCTCCCTTGAGTTGGAGCAGTATGTCCTGCACGGTTCTTCATTTTCTTCGGGAAATCATTGATGTAGTGACCCTCCTTCTTACAATAGTAACACTGATTGGAACCGATGCGACAGTCACCCTTATGGAATCTTCCACACTTAGAACATGCGCTAGATTTCAGAATCTCAAACTTCTGGACGCACCTGAGAATTTGATGATCCCGCATTCCTCTTGTTCTGCCCATATTCTCTTCTACTTGCCTACAACCTCTTCAAATCCGCTTCAGCAATATGAGCTTGTTGAACCATAGCAGCATAGCTAGTGCAGGAAAAGGAACTCAAGCTTTGAGCAACATCTTCTCTAAGTCCAAACTTGTACCTTTGTGTCTTCCAATTATCATCAGGAGCACAACCAGCCAATCCAAAGAATTGATACAACTCCTCAATCCTAGCAGTGTACTGTCCCACAGTCAAGTTACCCTAAGTCAAAGTTAGGAACTCATTCTCCTCCTCTGACCTCATTGCAGTAGGAAAGAATTGCTCCAAGAACATCCTGCAGAAGTTCTCCCATGTTTGGGGAGTTCCCACAGTCACCATCATGGCCTGAGCATTAGTCCACCAAGTGTTAGCCTCTCCTTTTAGCATATGAGTGGCCAACCTCACCTTTTCCTCATCATCAATCTGCATAGTTCAGAAACTTTTTTCCGTGTCAGCTATCTAATGTTGGGCTTCCTTTACATTTGGCCCTCCTCTGAACTCAAAGGGTTTCATCTTGTGGAATTCAGAATAGATTTGACACGGATTCACCGGAGGCTCCGGTACTTGAGGTTGTTGCGGTTTTGCATTTTATTGAAATTGAAGCATTTGTTGCATCATCTGCCTATGATTATGTCACTTGTTTTGCATCGTGAAAATAAACGAAATGGTACTTAAACATGGTCAATTATCATTGGGAAGGGTTGACAAATGGATTAGAGAAGGTTTGGAATCAAAAGGAATAGCATTGGAAGAGTTTTAGAAAGTTGGACAGAAGCTTGAGCCCGGGCTCATAGGCGCACAGACCGGGCTCACTGTAAAACATTTTCTGCGTGACCCACAAAAGCGGGACGCACGGTTTGGGCCTAGGGGCGCAAGGACCGGGCCTCTCAATCAGTTTTTAAAAAAATTCTGTTTTCGTGTAAATTCTCGATTCCTTTGGCTCCAGTACTCGTTCCACTTAATTCCTAACTTAACCACACTTACTAACAGCAAAATTAACCAATCAAACAAACAATTTATGCAATCAAACACCCATTTCAATCATTTTTGTAGCATCTAATATACAAGTTATCAACCATAACACTTTAATGGACCAATTTGATGGTTTTTTAATGAAATAGTTGTGCACGAAATTCATTCTCAAACAAAACCAGTCACATGCATAATCAAACATATCAAAAAACCTAAAGCTGTGTAAGAACTCACCTCAAATGAGCTGAGCAACAACAATCAAACAAGCAATTTAAATCTTGAAGCACCAAACACTCTCCTAAGCACCCAATGTCGCAACCCAAGCTCTCAACCTCCTTCTAACCTTCTAGATCAACAAGACGCCTTCTCTAATTCACAATGTAGCTCCTAGCAGTTCCTAATAAAGCTTCAATATATTCAACATGCAACCAAGAACTCCACCCTTGAAACTCTAGAGCTCACATGCAAGCTCCAAAAAATGGCAACTAGATGAATAGTAAAGAAGATGGAGTAGTGAAATTTTGGTGTTTCACTTTGATTCAAGTTCAGAAATGTCAATGGAATGAGAGGGTTTTGATAGACTTCCTTTCTTCTCTCCTTTTTCTTTCATTTCGTGTTCTCTCTCTCTCTAGTCAACTACTTCTCTCTTTGTTTCTTAAAAAAAAACTGAAATTCATGTGTGTGTGTGTTGTGTGATTGAGTGTGAGAGTTTTAATGAGCTGAGAGTTGAGTGGTGTTTAGGGAGTGAAATGTCATTTTTACCCTTACTCTCCATTTCTCACTTAAAACCCCCTTTTTATCATTTAATAAAATACCAAATGCATACAATTAACACAATTACGCAATTATAATTATCAATCATCTATTCAAACATAATCGATCAACTCAATTAGTAAATCAATTAAATAAAATCATCGACTAATCTCAAGAATTAGGATTAGCCACTTTGGCGATGTTACAACAAGAGAGATCTACTAAGTCTTTGTGGTCTAATCCTTGAGCCTTGAAGTTTAAAAGAAGTTGTGAGAAGCTGAAAACACTACAACAGATATTGAAAAAAAAGGCGCTAAAATAGGCAGCGTTTATGCTAGAAGCGCTGCTTTTGGCTAAAACACGGAGCAATGGGCAGCGCGTATGAAGCAAGCGCTGCTTTTGGGAAGGACACGCTGCGCAATAGGCAGCGCCTATGCAGCAAGCGCTGCCTTTTGGGTTAGACGCGCTGCGCAATAGGCAGCGCCTATGCAGCAAGCGCTGCTTTTTGGGTTAGATGCGCTGCGCAATAGGCAGCGCCTATGCAGCAAGCGCTGCTTTTTGGGTTAGATGCGTTCTCAATGGCCAGCGCTTATTAGTGAAGCACTGCCTATTGGTGTGTTTTTTTTTTTTTTTTTCATTTTTTCCCTCTCAACACATACATTTTTTCCCTCTCAACACATACATTTTCTCTCTCCTCAACACACTAACACTCTCTCAAGCTCTCTTCCTCCTCCTCCTCCTCCTCCTCCTCCTCCATTGGCCTCAAACGGACACACACTCCTCTCAAGCTCTCATCTTTGTCCTCTCAAGCTCTCATTTTCGTTCTCTCAAGCTCTCATTTTCGTGGCTCTCTCCCATTTTCGTTTTCCCAAAGGACATCTCTTCCACACTCCTCCATTTCTTCTCCATTTTCGTGTAAGGTGATTTCTTCCCCATTTTCGTTTCTCTTTCACAAAGTTTAGTATTACTACATGTTGCTCTAGTTATTTTAATGGCATTGGAACATTAGGTTAGATGATTTAAAGGTTATGGTTGATGATTGGTTCTTTAAAATGGTGTTTCTAAACTTTGGGGGAAATGTAGTCTTAGAGTTTGTTGAAATGCCCAAATGAAATGCTTGTTAATTTAATTTGATGTAGGCTTAGTGTTTGTTGAAATGCCCAAATGAAATGGTTGTAAATTTAATTTGATGTAGGCTTAGTGTTTGTTGAGATGTCCAATGCTTGTTAATTTAATGTTGCTTTCGGTTAAGGGATTTTATAAACTTGAATATTTAGGATTGCATGTTGTTTTATTAATTTTAATGGCATTGGAACTTTATGTTAGATGATCAAAGTTGATGCTTATTGATTGGTTTATTGAAAGGGCGAAGTGTTTGTCTTATTTTGTTAATGTCACAAAAATTGATTGTATTTTTGTCTTCCATATTTGTATGATGGTTCTTTAATTAGTAATTTAATTAATGAATTGTTTATAGAAATTGAAAATACTTCCTTCGAGTTCGTGTTGGTTCGTGAGTTCGTGTTTGTTCGCTTCATTTGCTAGTGCGTGGTTCGCATTCGTTGGAGTTCATCGTTGCTTCCACTTGTTCAGGTACTTTTGTTGTTTTCATGTATTTATTATATGAAGAATGACAATATGGAAGACATCAAAGTCTTTGATTTCTTTAGTTTAAAATAGTTGAATGTATTAGCTTCAAAAAAATTGTTCGTTTTGTGTGTTTGTCACCTATAATAGGTTTTTAAGTTATCTTATCAGGAATTTATTATAAATAAATACTGGGAAATTATGGATAGAGAGTGGATGTCTGCCAATCGTCTGTCCAAGGAATATGTTGCTGGAGTGGATTATTTTGTGAAGTGTGCTGTTGAACGTTTAGGGACTTCTAGTAACATGAAGTGTCCTTGTTTGAGTTGTTGTTATGTAAAATCAGTTAATGCAGAGGAGTTGGCAGGACATTTAAAGGGTTACGGAATAGATCAAAGTTACACTTGTTGGACAATGCATGGTGAGGAAAGAGGTGAATCTTCAAATATGGGTAATAGTACTGAGAGATGTGCACCGGTTGACACCGAAAGACCTACATTTGAAGGGGGCGAATTTGAAGAGATGGCAAAGGCTGTTGAAGACGATCTTAATGATTGTCCTCAAATGTTTGAGAAATTGATAACGGATGCGGAGACACCGTTGTATTCAGGTTGTACTGAATTCACAAAACTATTGGCTGTGATAAAGTTGTATAACTTGAAAACTTGCCACGGATGGACGGATAAGAGCTTTACGGAATTACTCGCACTGTTGAAAGAAATGTTGCCGAAGGACAATGTGCTCCCTTCTCGGACGTATGATGCAAAACGAATGTTAGGGTCCATTGGGTTGAACTATGAGAAGATACATGCTTGTCCCAATGATTGCATTTTATTTCGGAATGAACATGCCTCGTTAAAGTCGTGTCCTAAATGTAATGCATCGCGATATAAAAAGAAAGAATCTGCTCCAGAAAAGGTGTTGTGGTATTTTCCCATAATTCCTCGATTTAGGCGCATGTACCATAGTTCAGAAGATGCAAAACACTTGACATGGCATGATGATGAAAGGATTAAAGATGGCATGCTACGACACCCGGCAGATTCTCCGCAATGGAAGAAAATTGATATTGATTATCCTGATTTCGGGTTGGATCCAAGAAACCTACGACTTGCATTGTCTGCTGATGGATTTAATCCGCACGGCATTCAGAGTAGCTCCCACAGTACATGGCCCGTGATTTTGGCGATCTATAACTTACCTCCATGGCTTTGCATGAAACGCAAATATATGATGTTGTCTTTGTTAATTTCTGGGCCCAAGCAACCGGGAAATGATATTGATGTATACTTGGCTCCGTTAATTGAAGACTTGAAGCTAATGTGGGAGACTGGAGTAGAGGTGTATGATGGGTTCAGAGAAGAAACTTTCACCCTGAGGGCTATGATTTTTGGCACAATTAATGACTTTCCAGCATACGGCAATCTATCTGGGTACAGTAACAAAGGTCAGTGTGCGTGCCCTATATGTGAAGATAACACTGATTGGATGTGGTTGGAACATGGTAGGAAGAATATATACTGTGGTCATCGTAGGTTTTTGCCATCTACTCATTCGTATCGACTGTTGAAAAAGGCATTCAATGGGAATATCGAAACTCGTAAAGCTCCCATGGCTTTGACGGGTGAACAACTATTTGAAAAGGTGAGAGGTTTGAACATTAAATTTGGGAAGCCTTTTGCAGGAGAGCTTGCCAAACGGGGGTGGAAAAAAAAGTCAATTTTCTTTGAGTTGCCATACTGGAAGTCATTATATGTAAGGCACTTCATTGATGTAATGCATGTTGAAAAAAATGCCTTTGAAAGTGTCATCGGTACCTTGCTCAATATGCCAGGAAAGACTAAAGATACCATCAACTCGAGGTTGGACTTGCTTAGTATGGGGTTGAGACCAGAATTGGGTCCGATAAAGAAGGGTACACGTACATATTTACCTCCGGCAGCTCATACTTTATCTAAAAAGGAGAAGACCGTGTTTTGTAAGTTTCTTCATGGAGTTAAAGTTCCAGAGGGTTACTCTTCAAATGTTATGAACCTTGTATCGATGAAAGACCTCAAGTTAAAGTCTTTAAAGTCTCATGATTGCCATGTTCTAATGGAGAATTTGCTACCCATTGGTATACGTTCCATTTTGCCTAAGAAAGTGCGCAAGACCCTAACCAAACTTAGTTTCTTCTTTAAGGCGATTTGTAGTAGAGTGATGTTGAAAAGTATATCAGAAAGCAGGCTCCTCGTGGAATGACGGTCAAAAAAGATATCATCAATCGAGTAAATAAAGGAAAAGGAAAAGTACTAGTAAGTTACTAATTACTAATTACTAATTAACTTATTAATTCAACACTTAGTTTTAATTGTTTGTTAACTAATTTACTAATGACATAATGTAGGTGTTGTGGAATATTAAGGGCCAGCCAATTGGGGATAATTGCGCAGATTTGGTTACCTTCCTCGGTAGTAAGGTAAAACAAATGATACCAATTACAATCAGTACTTGGAGTGAGAAAAGTGCTGTTTTGAGGAAACACAAAGAGGAGTTTTGGTTAACAATACAGGTATATAATTTTACATCTCTTTAGTAATCTTATTTAATAAATTTGTAACCATATATATTTATATCATTTTCATTGAATATGTGTATGCAGAAATATTTTGATGTGGATGAGTCCCGAAAAGACTGGTGTATGAAGGAAGCTGGAAAGCTACATCGGAATTTCAGGGGTAGTCTAAAGAAAAAATGGTTGTTTGATAATAGTGGAAACCTCAGATGGAAGCCTCCAACGCCATATAGTGGATTTATTACGGAGGAGGATTGGGTTACATTTGTTAGGAGACGCACCGAAGATAAAGATTTCATGGTTAGTACTATAATCTATTAAGTTATAACTTAAAATATAGTTGACAATTATATATTATACATTAATGTATACTTATGTCTCTAAATAGGAACTATGCCAAGCGAATCGAGAGAGAGCTTCTGGTTGTGAGTACCCTTATAGAGGCGGTGCTAGTGGATATCAAGTTTTTGAAGAGAGATTGGTAAGACACAATAAGCTTGATTTCTCTTTGTTTAATAAATCTTTTGATTTATAATTTCTTAACATTTGGTAAATTTAAATATAGTTGGAGGAGAGTGGGAAAGATCCTACTAAAGAAAGCATTGAGCGACATTTTTTGTGGGTAGCAGCCAGACAAAAGGATGGAGAGGTTGTGGATCCCAAAACTAAGGAGGTGACCGACAGAATTGTAAGTATTTCCAAAATTCGAATATTGTTTTGAAACTTTTATGATATTTAAAATGTATAATAATTTTATTTATTATACTTTTGTTTGTGAATCAGGAAACCATATCAGAGTCTGTGTCACAGGGAGAGATCACTGATTGCTCTGAAAAGGAAATCCTTACTCGTGCCTTGGAAAAGGAAGAATACCCAGGTCGTACAAGGGGTTGTGGATTTGGCGTTAATCCATCCAACTACCTTGGGTCAAAGAAGAGAACTTATGAGGAGCATCATGATTGTAAACAAAGTAGAGAGTTGCGGGTATTGTATGAAGGTCTAAGGTCTGAACTTAGTCAAATCAAATTGCACTATGGGTTGGTTTCGCCTGCAGTACCATCCCCTGCCACAGATAGCGCACGAGATAGCTGCACCATTCCGTCAACTAAGGTATTAATTTTTTTTTTGAGGATAAATAAGAAATTAATTATTAAACTCTCTTTCTTCTACGCAATGTATTTATTAATTTTTGTTTATAATTGATTTAGGACAACAATGAGTGTGAGTGTGAATTGTATATCTCAAACTCACACCAAATGGTTGCAATAGGCTTCACATGTGACCAATTGGGAACTTTGATGCACAATTTACCCATACCTCCAAATCATGTTAGAGTCAGAGTTGATTGTGCAATTGTGGGGGATTGCATTTTGCCTGCTCCAATACCCAGTATAGATTTACTAACTGTGCAAGATGCAGTTGGTACATTTGTGGCATGGCCAGCACACCTTATTGTTGTAAGTGACAATATATTTGTAACTAACTAATTATTTTATTTTGTCATTTATTGTGTGCTAGCTAACGAATTATTTGATTTATATATAGGTACGCCAAAATGCAAAATCTAGGGGCAAAAGTGTTAGCAAGGCAATATCTACTAGCAAGAAAGTGTCTCGGTCCGGCAGTTCAACACAAGTTTCTCAGCCTGCCCCTCAAAAAGTGACTCGGCACTCTCCTCCTCCAACAGTGACTCAGCCCTCTCCTCCTCCAACAGTGTCTCAGCCCGCCCCTCCTCGAAAAGTGACTCGGTCCACCCTTGCTCCAAAAGTGACTCAGCCCGCCCCTCCAAAAGTGACTCAGCCAGCCCCTCCTCCAATAGTGTGTCAGCCCTCCGCCTCTTCCATTGATGATTCTAGGATTATTTTGTATACCGAAATGCATGCACAATTCAAGATGGATGATGAAACCCCGCTTGTATTGGAGATGGATGACAACATTTTTGGAAATCCCGATCAACTATTGATAATCCCAAAACAGGATATTAATGATTTATGTCAGATGAATTGGGCAACCAGTGTTTGTATTAGAGCATATATCAGGTACGTATGTAATTTATTATTTAACATCATTGAGTTTATTTTATTATATTGTTAATTTAATTTATATATACATATACCTCTAATTGTAGGTGCTTGTATCATAACATTTTGGTCCCTTCGGAGCGGACACAGAGATATGTGTTCTTGTGTCCGGATAGTACACACCTCCGTAATGTCAGGGAGGATCTGTCTAATTATAACGACCTTGTGGAACAAAACAAGACAGATGTTACAAATTATATCACTCGACGCTTATCGGATGCTCAACATAGAGGCGTCGATACCATGTTTTTGGCACCGTGTCTCGTAGGGTGAGAGATTTAATTTATTAATTCTTATATAACATGCATTTTTTAAATACTAGTCAATTACTTATTCAAAGTTTTATTTTGTAGGGATCATTGGATTTTGCTTGCAATAAATCCTAAGACAGATACGGTGTACTACATTGATTCTGTGCATGGTCATTTCAACACCCACCCAGACTTGGTTGTCATATTTAATAGGTGTGTGTATTTCGATCACTCTGCATATTTATTTGTTTTAGTTGTTAACTATATGTATTTTTAATAATATAGTTATATCCAATTGTGTTCAGTTGTTTGAAGGAATATTGGGGATTGGAACAATCACAGACAAAATGGGTGCCAATAGTGGTAAGTTTGTAATCAATCTTCTCATATATTTATTTACATTATTGTTGTCAAAAAAATGTATGAAATTAAATTTAACAATTAACTAATCTTTTGTTTTGTAGTGTCCGAAACAACCAAATAACAATGATTGTGGGTATTACGTAATGAGATTTATGAAGGAAATTATTACCCACAATCAAATGGTTATCCCCAGACAGGTATCTTTACAGAACTCTTTTTTATTTTGATTTAACCATATATTTCAATTCTAATTTTATTTAATTATATAATTTCAGTGTTTTTCCGATTGTCGGTGGAAGACATACTCTACTGCACAGATTGATGAGCTTAGAGGAGAGTGGTGCCATTATGTCTCGCAATTCTTTTGATTTTAGATAGATTGTAATGTTGTAAATTGTTAGAGTTTTATTGATTGGATACATGCATATGAATTGGTTCATGCATATGTAAGTTGCTAACTTGTTTTAATTTAGATACATATTGTAAGTAGCTTGCTAATTTTGGATACATGCATATGAATTGGTTCATGCATATGTAAGTTGCTAACTTGTTTTAATTTAGATACATATTGTAAGTATCTTGCTAGTTTTGGATACATATTGTTAGAGAGTTTGATTTGGATACATATTAATTTGTTAATATTGTAAGTTGCTAAGTTTTGGATACATATAATAACTTGTTAGCTAGTTTGTTTTGGTTTGTGATCATATTGGTGCATTGGGATATATAACTAGTTATATATATATATATATATATATATATATATATATATATATATATATATATATATATGTTGTTAGTATATAATGGATTGGATTGGTATTAATTGGCTGTATATGACCAGGAAATTATCAAATATAAAAAGGAAAGTACAAAAAAACAAGAAAAAAAGGAAAAAAAAAAATTAAACAATGGGCAGCGTTTGGTGGGAGAAGCGCTGCCCATTCACCTAGCGCGTATAGCAATGGGCAGCGCTTGGTAAAGGGAAGCGCTGCCCATTGCTAAATGTGCTAGGTGAATGAGCAGCGCTTGGTGGGGGAAGCGCTACTCATTCACCAGCAATGGGCAGCGCTTTCCTTTACCAAGCGCTGCCCATTGCTATACGCGCTAGGTGAATGGGCAGCGCTTCTCCCACCAAGCGCTGCTCATTCACCTTGCGCGTTTAGAAATGGGCAGCGCTTCCCCTTACCAAACGCTGCCCATTTCTAAACGCGCTAGGTGAATGAGCAGCGCTTCTCCCTTCAAACGCTGCCTATGGCTATTAATGAGCAGCGCTTCTCAAACGCTGCCCATTTTTGGGGAGGAATCACCAGCGCCAAATTTAGCAGCGCCCAGAAACGCTGCCCATGGCTAAAAAAAAACGCTGCCCATCCCCAAATCTGTTGTAGTGTATAAAAACATATGAGCAAATAGGATCACATTCAAGTATCCGGCAAGAATTGTATGATAAATATAATTCAATCAAGAATTGTATCCGGCAAGAATAAGATTTTTGATATATTACCAACCTATTGTAAATTTACAGCTAGCTTGAATGGCTTAGAAATGCTTGATTTTCTAGATCCATACATAAATGGAATGACATTTTATAGTAAAATTCAAGATGGCAATTAGTCACACAACACAAAATATCGATAGAACACACCGCGTGGATCAAAATTTGTCTATATATACCAAGAGGTTTCATGAAAAGAAAAGTCACTACAAACCACTTTTCTTTTTTGTCTCAATGGGTAGGAAAAAGGTGAAATTAGCCTTCATAGTCAATGATTCTGCAAGGAAGGCAACATACAACAAAAGGAAGAAGAGTTTGTTGAAGAAGGTGGATGAACTGAGCACCCTTTGTGGCATTGAAGCTTGTGCTATAGTGTATAGCCCATATGACTCTCAACCCGAGGTTTGGCCTTCCTCACAGGGCATCCAAAGTGTGGTCTCACAGTTCAGGATGATGCCAGAACAAAACCAAAATAAAAAGATGATGAATCAAGAGATATTCTTGAAACAAAGGATTCTGAAGGTGAGCAAGCAACTAAGGAAACAAGTAATGGAGAAGAAGCAGCAGGAGATGACCATGTTCATGTTTCACTGCCTTGCTGCAGGTAAGATTGTTGATGACAAAATGCCTATTGCTGATTTGAATGAATTTTCATGGCTGATTGAGCAGAATTTGAAGGACATCGGTAGAAGGATGGAAACATTGGATAAAAATGATAAGGTTGTGGCTCCAAACCAGGTCCACATGGCAGTACCCGCACATACACAAAGAATGTCGAGAAATGATGAAATGGCTTTGGATCCAACAGATGGATTGGGTATGAATGAAATCACCATGCAAAGGACGTCATTTATGGATTCGACGATAAATGGTAACGGGGATGGGATGATTCCATTTGGAGATGTCAATCTCTAAATGAGTTATTTGGATTTTATTTTGTGGTGTAGATGTGAAGTTAATCTTTACATCTTTATTTTATTTCTAGTTTTTATGCGAATGAGTCACTTTATATGTTTAGTACTCACAAGATTGAATAAAATTTGAAGTCTATAGGCATGGCTTTTTATATTGTTGAATTAAGCCTTTGTCAAAAATGTTTATCTCATTTGGTCAAAAAATATATTTATCTCATATTATGCAACACATTTATAGGACCATTATTTATTTTAACATATTTTAAAAAATATATAATCACATGTCATTCGCTATGATAGGTCTTCCTGACAATATAATATAATTTTATCAATTCCAAAATTATAAGTGAATTGATTTTAATCTTCAAATTTGAAAGTAAAATCCATCCAGTTCAAATTGAATTTGTGTTTGTGGGAGCCCTTTTATGAGTTTTTTTAACATCAAATAGTATATATTATCTATGATTGTGTTTTAAGGGAATCTACTGCTCCTATTCTTTGGAGTTGTAATCCAAAGGGTCCACACACAACTCATACAAAAAGGCAGTGGCTAAACTTAACCTTGGTCAGACGTCAAATCCATGGGAACAATTTTATTACAAAAAAAAGTCTCAGAGGTGAAAAGGTTGATTAGAAAAAAATTGTTTCATTCCGACTTTCCCGGATCTCCCAAAAGGATGGAGTGACAAATCAATACTAGGCCTATTCTTCCTCCCCTAGGACTTACCCCTAGGTAGAGGATAGAAAATAATGACGGAAGATCAGGCGGCCGGGAGCACTACTGTAATACCCCGAAACATGACATTCTAGGTTAAGGATAGATCCTAAAGTAGGATCATTGGAAATTCATGGATTTGTAATTGTACCTGAAATTTAGTTCAATTGTTATGGAATATTAGCAAGTCTTGGGAAATCAAGAAATTTGAATGTACTAAGATTGTACATCTATTATGGTTTGTTAGTATTGATACTACTATGGATAGATGAGGATTAAGGAGATGTTATGTTATTTATTAATTTCTCCTTAGATTGTGTTACTTTAAAAATGACTTTATGGGGTAATATGTTCTTTTGATTTCATGAAAGCGTGATGTTTATATGCTTTACTATGCAATTGTGGAAATGTTTCACTGAATTAAATGTTATAATGATTGTTATGGGAATATTATATTTATGTGAACCTAGACTTGACATGGATTAGGAATTGAGAAAGTAAAGAATTAGAACGCATTTTAAAGGGGGTGTTTTGAGTAATTTATAGTAGACCACCTTATGGGCTGAATGCATGATCCAACCTAAAAGACCGAAACCCATTAGCCTTTTCATTTGGGCCCATACTTCGTCCAACCCCTAGCTACTCAGTAGACACTCCCAACACGCGTGAAAAGATCAAAATATCATTAATGAATCTTGTGATCCTACGATAGTTCGGAGTAGTTCGGAGCACGGTCGTCCGAACCGGTTCGAAGAAGGTGCCACCGAACCAGTTCGGTAGTGCAGCCACCGAACTTCAACTGATTATGTTTACTTGATGAAATGGGATTAAGATCATATGCACTCTCGATAACAATGTGCCCCATGCACTCTAAATTGAACATGTGGCATTTAGCTTCTTGTTATTACATGGTAGCTAGGTGTCGTCAAATAAACAACAAATGATTAGTTCAGCTTTTATTGGATCTTGGGTTTTCCATTTCTATAATACTATATGGGACCGTTCTTGATGTCATGGAGGGAGAGGAGAGATATTAAATAAAACACTATGAGCAGCATAGTTGAATAACATTACTAAATATTATTGAGGCTGCTAGTTTGTGAGGTTATATTTGTGTGGCTATATCTTGATTACAAAGTCACCGCAATTGAGCGAATGATAGGTTCGATGCTCAAACTACCGAACTGGTTTAGTGGCACCTCCTCCGAACCGGTTCGGACGACCGTGTTCCGAACTAGTTAAAATGTAGCATAAGGGGGTGTTCACACGTGAGGGTATTTTGGGAATATTTAAGGGTTGGAGGTGTTCAATGAGTAGCTGGGTTGTGATGAAAACAAAAGAGAATTGAGAGGGAAACATTTCCACTCTATCGTTCTCAACTTAAAGGAATAGAAAGAAAGAAAGAAAGAAAGAAAGAAAGAAAGAAAGATAGAGAGAAGAGAGAGGAAGAATAAGAAAAGACAAAGACCTTTTTCTTTTCCATTAGTTTTTTTATCCATTTTCTTATCACTGCCCTCACTATCATAACCTTCATCACAACATTACTCACACAAAATCAGAAGCAATCTTAGTCTCAAACACCACACCCAAAACCCCAAAGCAAAATTATGAAGATCTCTCAAGTGGTCTTAGAAATCAGCTTACCGTTGAAGTTCATGGTTAGGAATAAAGTTTAAGTTGCTGTTTGTGAGTAGAAGAATCAACAAGGAGTAGTCTTGTAGCTGGCATTGTGCATTTTCGGGTGTTTGAAGTTCAGTCAAGCCTAGAAGAAACTAGAGTTGCTATCAAATAAAACACTTCGTAGTGAGAAGCTTCAAAGGTGAGTTCTTCATTTCCCAGTCTTGATAAAATTAGAGTTCTAAGTGCACTTTGGTAATTATAACCTCTTGTGCCTGCAATGTAGGGGTGAACAATGTTATTGATTGAGTATGTGTTTGCTTTGTTAGAATTGAATTACATGTTACCTTTAATTTGTTTGACCTCACATGTAACCTTGAGAGGATGGATGTTTAATGATGCATGTATGTGTTGTCATTGGGTGATTTGTTATATTTTATGTGATTGATTGATGGTTAGGGTAGATAAGAAGTACTTGGATTGAAGTTAAAAGCACAAAAATAGCAAAACTGCTTACTGTTAATGTAATGTCCCTAATTTTTAATTTTCATTAAAGATTAGAAATGTAACTCAATTAATAAATCAGAGATCGCGCAGAACATCTTTGACCGAACGAATTAACTTCGACTCCTAAATTACTCAATCAAACTAACCATGATTTCGAGAATATGTCTTTAGTCATAAAGCCCAATAGAACACATATATATAAATACTTATAACGTACGATACATGAGGTTCTTCAAAATACATCATTGTTGCTCTTATAGCAAAATATACTGATACAAAATGACTGTGAGTTTTCAAATACAAGAGTATAATCTTGCAAGTCTATATTGGAATGAACTTATTGACCGACACTTAAAAGTTGACATGTCTCAATAACTTACCATAACATTATACGGTTTCTTAATATTTTTAAATATATTATTACTTTATCTTTATTATGTTCAAACCAGTTATGAAATGTTAATTAACTTTTCTGCAATTGATTCTGATCTCTCCTTTGTTCCCAGTAAGAGGTTTGATGTTACCCATTTTGATCATAGAAGCCTTAAAGTCTTTAGCAAAAGCAAATGAATTTCTGCTATAGAGCTCAACCAATATGTCACTTTTACTTCCATTTCCTTTGAAGAGTTCTTGATCAGAATGCAGGAGACCCATTTTATACATTAATTCCTTGTAGTAAACATTGTCAACCACTGCAGGAGTGGAATCCAAAGGTGCCAAATTGCCATCTCCGCCGCTTCGAGGACACCTTCTCTTTAAAAAGGAAGCAAAACTATGATCTATATTCGTGTCATTGTAGACCCTGTCTCTGAAGGAAATGCACCTCGAAAAACCAATGGTGTGGCCACCTGAGAGTGCCACTAAGTCTTTGAGATTCAATCCTTGAACCTTGAAGTTTGAAAGAAGCTGTGAGAAGCTGAAAAGTGGGGAAGGCAAGTTGGTGTTTGCAGCATCCTTGCTTGCATTTCTTGCATCTCTTCTTCCTAATAATACCTTGTACCAAAAATGTTGACCCCCCAACTGTTTTCATAAACACAATATGATAGTTTAGAGTTTGGCAACAATAATAATACGGTTTGAAATCACTGGTTTCATAAACACAATATGATAGTCTTTTAAATCAAAATCTTGCCCTAACAAAAAAACTCTGGATATGCTAGTTGCAAGAGAATGTAACAATAATTGCCATTGGTGTGTGTGTGTGTCTGTGATGCTTACAATGGCTACAGAATCTCGAGCAGCTATGGTTAGAATATCTGCACATGACATTGTAGGTTTCTTGCAAGCTTTATCAACTGTTGCTTTGATCTCATCAACTACATTGAAACCTCTTAATGACTGGAAATTTGGGAAGGCTGTCTTCTCACCGGTGAAATTTCGGGTATCATCTAGTAGAACTGATCCATCACAACCCTTTGAAGGATTAAACAAAAATCAGTAATTATATATTAATTATTTTACTATAATGAAAATTGACATTTAGTTCTTATGACATGTTCATGCATTGTTGGAGATGGTGAGTATTCAATTCCTAAAAAAATTAGAAGTTGTTATTTATAAATTTTTGTTTTTTATTCGTTATCTTTTTTTAACGGCAAAATATTAAATACTATAGATATAATGTGTATTTAGGAACACAAAAAACTTGTATTCAATAGGATCCTGTCACTCAGGGGAGAGGCCTAGGCGAGAAAAAGAGCACCAAGCTAGAAAACAAAACTACAAAAAACAAGAAGAAAAAAACCAAGCGGTTCATCTGAAACTCTTCTTGTCACTGAAACTCGCCAATAATTATGTTGATGAATGAAGCGAGTTTCAGTGAGAATAAGAATTTCATATGAATGAATGATGTTGATGATGATGATATAAGCCCTAATTAGCCACGTGTTATGCTAATATGGACATCCAACTCAGTTTAAGTTAACGTTGTTAAGAAAAACTAAGAGCAAAGACTTAACTAGAAACATTTTAAATTTTGCAAGGTTCGTTTTAAAACTTTATTTTACAGAGGGTATATGGATTCTTGAGATATTTACAGGGGGTAAAAGCTATTTAAGCCTAAAAACAATGGTGCTATTTTACACAATATATGACTTACATTAACAAAGCAATCATGGAAATGTAAACGCAACAAGGATGCTCCCATGCGCTGTTCACGGATGATTGCTATCTGAACAATTGATCTTATGACTGGAAGTGCTTGGGGACATACTTTCTCATAGAAATTATGAGTCAGATGGTTTGCGTTCGAAGGGATAATTGATGTGGAAATAACAACAAGCACAAGCAAAAATTGGAGATGAGAAACCATCATATTTTACTCTATATGCGACTTTTGAGCTAAGTTAATGTTTCTTAATTAAATTGGCTACGGATATGATGATATTTATAGTATATAGAAGGAATGTAGCAAGCAGCAAGCCATCGAGTAAATAATATTTTAGTTATCATATTGCAACTGGATTTGGGTCAATATATAACAATTGAACATTTCGACAAGAAGATGAAGTCAAGTGATTTTATATATTTCTGAATTTATCACAGAATGAATTAGTAATATTATATACAGCAGAAAATAGCAAGCTTACTACGTTTCCTAAAAAAGAAATATTTACTTCAGTCTTACTTAGACAAGATATAAGAAATAGAGTTTATAATAAATAGACGAACCCTAACTTAGATGTTGATTTTGTAAGATTAAATTAGACATAAAAACATAAATGGTGTTAAGTCTTATCCTAGATTTGTTAATGGGTCACCCATAATATCCACATACCAAGCCCAAACATAAATAGTGTTGGTCGTGAGGGGATATATTCGACAAAACTAATGTTCACATAAATTAGAGATAAAGCTTGAAAGAAGTTTAATTATAAAGAATGGGTACCAGTGATCTTGCAAGTCCACTTTATAGGGTTGAAGTATACAAAAATCAAAATTCAAAACCCAATAACAAAGATTTAAGTTTATTAACTGTACTTTTGACCTTCAAACGTTTTACAGTTTGACGATTTTAATTGTCCCTCTATTTTTTACTAGTGATTTTTGTCTCTCAATTTTCTCAAAATAAATTTATGGTACTCTGTAATCATTTTTTATAAAGCAAATAATAGGTTCTTACAAAAAACTCTATTTTATATCTTCCGCAATCTATTTAATCAAAACACTCATCTTCTACTATTTCTTTACCAACTTTGAGGATAAAATAGTAACTCTCAATTGATCTTTTCATTCTCTTCCTTCATATCTCCAAAATCAAATTCTCTATTATCAAAATTACATTTGTTGGATCCATTAGGCCTAGCTCATGTGGAAAATGCCGAAATTGTTAAGCTGAATATCATGTCCCGGATTCGAACCCTCAACCTTACAGTTGTGTGAGTGAGTTTCAAGTGGCATTTGTCACTCCATCTAGAACCAAAAAAATGACATTTGTTGGTATAATCTCATTACTTTAGACTTCTTACAGGAAACGTAATGTGATATCGAAATAATCATTTTTTTATATTTTATTTTAATGAATATATTTACTTTTTATAAACCAACATTTTGGTTTCGAGTCTCGCCAAGAAAAATCATTAGATATTGTAAGATTTTTTTTATATTTTGCTTTTAATTTCCAACAGGAAAATGTTAGATATTGTTGTTAAATTAAATTTCATTATTTTTTATTTCCGATGGCAAAATATTACATTAGTGTCGAAATAGTTATATTTTATTTTCAAGAATAATTATTTTTTTACAAATGATTATTTCACTTTTGAGTCTAAACGAGAAACAACTTATGTTACTCGTATAACTGTTTCGTATTATGAGTTTATAAATATCTTTAGTTTTTATAATTGAATATATTTTTCTAATTAATCTTTGTTTTAGACCCCACATACTTTTAATAGCGCTTAGAAAGCGTTATTAAAAGGCCGCAAAAAATGATATTAAAAGTCACGAGGAACTTAAAGCATCGATAGAGAAAAATGTAGGCACGAAAAGTAAGTGAATTTTTTATAGGGACCAAAAACATATTTAACCCTATTTTTTTAAAGTAAGTGAAAAGTAAATTCTCAGATTTATAGGGACCAAAAACATATTTAACCCTATTTTTTTATAACTTATTATTTTACTTTTGAGGAACAACGAGAAACAATTGAATGTTACTGGTATACCTATTTTTTCATTATGAGTTTATAAATATCTTTACTTTTTATAATTGAATAACTAGTATTTTTATAAGTCGTTGTTTTGCTTTTAAGTCCCAACGAGAAAACAATAGATGTTGTCAAAATATTTATTTATTACATTTTGTTTATGAGTTTCAACGGTTAAAAAACACATGTTTTTGGTAAAATTTCATTATCTTTGATTCCATGCGGTGGAACGTTACAAATTGTCATTATAATTATTTGGCTTAAATATCTGTTACACCCCTGCAAATATATCCATTTTCCATTTATCCCCCTGTAAAAATAAAACTTTCAAAACAGACCTTGCAAATAATAAGTGTTTCTAGTTACCCCCCTACAGTGGGGTAACTGTAAACTGTTTATATTTTGCAGGGGGTAACCGTAAACTGTTTATATTTTGCAGGGGGTAACCGTAAACGATTTATACCCATTATACACTACATAATCTAACAGGTGGGTAACCGTAAACTGTTTATATTTGCAATGTCTGTTTTGAAAGTTTTATTTTTATAGGGGGGTAAATGGAAAATGGGTATATTTGCAGGGGATAACATATATTTAAGCCTGATTATTTTTATATTTTGTCTTCATGAATTCCTTTAATTTTGATAAATGATTACTTTTTTTGTCAAAATGAGAAAACATTACTGATAAATATCATAAAAGGAAATGTTATATATTGTTCGTATAATTTAACATCTATTGTTATAAAAGGAAATGTTATATATTGTTCGTCATTATATGTATTCGGAATAGTTGCTTTTGTATTATGCTTTTGAGTTACAAAAGGAAATGTTATATATTGTTCGTATAATTTAACTACTGATAAATATTATAAAATATTTGATTTACTTTAAAAAATACAATAAAGATATTTAAGTCTTAGCCGGCGGACCACCGCCAAGACAGATATGGAATCCTGTCAAAAGATCTCAAAAAATATGGTACACCTCTAGATAACATTAGTCGGTTCCATGGGATAGCCCAAACCTCGCAGGACCCACAACCACGGGAACTAACCTAAGCATTAAGATCCTCTACCACTAAAAATAGTGTGGGAAACTTAGACCTAATGGATGAATCACCCAACCATACATCATGCCAAAATATGGCAAATTTGCCATGCCCCACTTTCATTTTTAAGTTATCAGAGATTCAGTCTCCACCCTCATTTCCACTGGAGGATCCATGCATGGAGGAGTGGAGGCAATTGACCCCGTAATACTAATTTTATTATTATATTTTTCTAATCTGTATCGCTTCAACTTCAATCTATTCTAACACTAAATGAATACATGAAGAGCTCAAGAATTTTGTATTATTTTTGGATAGTGGCCCAAAAAAGTCTTATTACCAACAAAAAAAACTTGTTTGCTCCCTAAAAAATGAAAACTACTAATTTGACCATTAAAAAAAATCAAATGCAAGTCAAAAGAGAACTAAAATATTTCTAAAATTATTTTGTTTGGACTAACTCGACTGATATAGAAGGACCAAATTGACATTTCTCGTTTTTTACGGACTAAATAATTAAGTCTCTATTTTTGGTATGTTACCGTATCTACTCATTTTCACCGTAAGAATGTTTATTTTTAAATGCTTATAGTATTTTTCTTCTGAAAAAATATTTGATTATTCTTTGCCTCCACTATAGAAAATTCTTGAATCTACCATTGTTATTGTTTATTTCCCCAACTGCCTATACAACTATAGATGCCAATTAATTCTTTGTTATGGTAGCTTTGACCACATGAAGCAGGTGGTCTGAGGTGATAATTATTTGAGTTGACAAAGAATGAAAAGCACCACCGCAGCTGATCTTATCAAAACTTGGTTTGGAAAGTATACAAATAGCCAACCTGCATAATGCACGCTTAACTAATAAAAAAACCAGGGTCCACGAGTCTGAGAATAAAACTAACTTACTAACATACACATTCCATTGTGAAAAAAATAACATGCACATTCCATTCCACCTCTATATAGTTATATGTATTATTATATGCATGTGTTGTGATTTTTTAGTAAGAAAAATTCATTAATTCTAGCTGGAGCATCATTCTGTATACACACTACTACTTTTTAGAAAGGGTTGCACGGGATACACAAAATTGTGTGCTAGTAAAGCAAGGCAAAAGATAAATCGATCAGTTGCCAAGTTTAAAATCGAGACCCAAATAGGGATCCACCTCAAAGATCAATCAATATTACACATGTGATACACCTTTTAAAGTTTAAATATGTTTTTACTCTAAAAAAAATTATGATTTTTGTTTTTAGTTCCTATAAAAAATTTACATACTTTTAAGTCTCATATTTTCTTCAATCAATGCTTTTAGTCCTTCAAGACTTTTAATAGCGTTTTTTGTGCCTTTTATAGCGCTTCTAAGTGATAATAAAAGTCTTGAGGGACTAAAAGCACTGATGAAGAAAAATTTGAAGAGTAAAAATGACTGAAATTTTTATAGGAATATATTAAATATAAAATATGCAAATTTTATAAGAATCAAAAACATATTTAACTATTTAAATAATTAAATTTTGAGTAATACTAGCTAGTATCTAGACACAACTAAGTAAAAAAACAACCATTTATATAGCAGAAAAACAAAAGGTAAACTCCATGTTCAGTGTGAATTGAAAAGCCTTTAGTCTCCAAGATAGTAACATCGGTCCAGACCGAGAGCCTGCTAGTGCATCTTCAGTACTTGCATGTACTTTTATGGACCTATTTATAAGCAAAAAGTAAAATTTTAGGTTCATTGAATAACTGGAGTATCTTGTGTATATTATAGACCAGATACATCAATTATTTTCATACTTCTTTTAGCTACAAAAAATTTAAGTTATATCTAGGGACAGAGGATGTCACTAAATGTTAAATGCTTGTAGGTAAATATAGTAAAAATTGTAAAAATGGGGATGTCACTAAAAGTTGTAAAAATATAGTAAAAATTGTAAAAAAGGGCGGAGCAAAGATGACTACAATTTTTTTTTTGACAAGAGACTACAATTAAAAATAGTAAAAATTGTAGTCATCTTTAAGTTTTACTAGGTAAATATAGTAAAAATTGTAAAAATTGTGACCGTCACTAAATCTTGTAGTCATCTTTGCTCTGCCCTTGGCTAAGGTTGTTTGCTTCTCTTTTTATCATGATAAAAGTGACATATTGCACCAGCATTACAAGAAATTTTACATATACCAACGGACGTCAATAGTGACGACAAATGAAAGCGTAGGTTTATGTATCATATACCAACTGTAGAACAAAGCGTGGGTATAAGTTTTCTATACCCATGAATAATAAAGTTCGAGACTATATGCATTAGCGACAGAATAGGTTCTGTGACTATATACATATTTTAGTTTTCCCTTTAAATAAAATTCTCGCGACACCTAAAAATTTCCCTCTCTTATTATCAAAAAAGCGTTTCGCTCTCGACGTGCTCTTGGGTTACACAGAACACAACGAAGAGCCAAAACGCAGAAGAGGCAAAAGACAGAGAAGAAGTAACGCATAGAAGAAAGACAGTCGTTGTTGCCGCCACTGAGTCTTCTTCCTTGAATGTCTTTTTTCTTTCTACTCCTTCTTTAATATTAGTTAGGTTTTCCCAAGTTTCAATTGTTCCATATATCAGATTTGTTAATTTCTTGCATTTACCTAAATGGATTTAATTCTCTTTTTTTTAGTTTGTTATATTTCCCCAAATTTCTCTGATTTCACTTTTCTCCTCTTATATGTATCTTGATCGACTCAGCTTGTGATTATTTTTTTCATCTGGCCTGTTGTTTCTTTGAAGCCACACACTTGAAAACCCTTAGACTTGAAGTAACCGCTAAGCCACACACTTGTTTATTTGGTTTTGTTGTTTTTTTCATTATCTGACTTTCTGTATATACATGATACCTAATTATCTTCATTTCTGAAATCCTTGTTTGCATGATAGCATCTTTTTTGAGGGATTTTAAGATGGGTAGAGGTAGGAGAAACGGTAAAAAGCTAAATAAATGTTACTAATCTAATCTTGAGGATACCGTAAGTGGTGAAGATGAAAAGGTTACCATACAAAATAAGAGAGGGAGGCCACAAAAATAGATAAAGGATGACTTTGATGATTGGCTCACTTGTGTAGCGTATTTCGGCTAGAGATTACGTTACTAAGCTTTTGGTTTATTAATTCTTACTAAATTTATTTGAGCCGTTGGATGCTCAATTTTTTAAATAAACTGCATCCAATGGTTATTATTCAATAAGGGTATTATGATACTCTCAAATATATCTTATATTAATTAAATTTAATTAGAAAATAAACTAATTCCTCTTTTTAGGGGACTGTTTTAATTCACACTTAAATTGCTTTAATTGTTGTTCCTATTATTTCTCCCTTTTCCTTTTTTTTCGCCAGCTCCTTCCTTCCTTCCTTCCTCCTGCGTTCCTTTCCGTTCATATCCTTCATTCTTCATATTCCTACTCTTTCATCCCTCCTCTTTTAACCAATTAAATTTTTATTTCGTCAGTTCCTCTATATATATAAAGTAAGCATTCCGTTAGTTTCTTTTTTTTTAAAACGTTGAACCTTCTTCCATTAAATCAACGCACACGGTTGAAGCAAGCTATTGAAGCACGCTATCCGGTTACGCCATTGATGGCTCACTACGGCGTTGATGAACATGAGACCAATATCAATTTTACACGGTTACTTGCTCGTAAGTCTTTTCTTTCTAATTGGTAATATGTCCACACTCTTAATCACGACTATGAACGCATGTTTATACTATTGTTAGCCTGTAATTTCGACAGGCTTCATTGAAAATGGTCAACAAGGCTTGACTTATATTTCGACAAAGACCAAAGTATTTCGACAGAGAAAATAGTCATGTGCAGGGTAAATTCGACAAGCTTCCGGGGAAGCAAAAGCAAGAAAGAGGAAAATGGACACAAGCTTTCGACAGACAGAAAACAGAGCAGTTATGCGCTGAAGAACTAGCAGTTGGTCGAAAAGAGGAGCGGTTGCTATCATGTTTATAACTGTTTTAGGGCAATTTCTGCTTAGTATAAATAGTAGTTTCTGAGAATAAACAAGGGTCACAAAATTTCATATTGCAATTCTCACGCTCTAACTTCCGCATTCAAGAGAAAAACGAGTCAGAGAACAATGTATGATCTTGTGTACCATTCTCTTTCATTTTAATGCAATTTACTTCTGTTTTCTCTTTACCTTTATGTGCTTTACAATTCAAGTCCTTCTTCCCTGAAATATCTTGATTGCTTCGCGCGTAAGGAATAAATTATTTCTTCTTCTTTTCTGTTTAAAACGCAAAACACTGAAGAACATCACATCAAACTAAAAACTCTAAGCACAAATGGTCTTAGGATTCACTGGTTGATCCTGCAAGTTAACCAAATTGGAGACCAGCGGTGTTTACCAAAATCCACGGTAAACAAATTGGCACACCCAGTGGGACCTTTGTGTCGAAATATTAGAGTGTTAGTTAACAGAATCTTGGAATATAATTGTTTATGCGCCTGAGGAGTGGTAAATCTTTGTCAAAGATGTCACGTTCTGGCGCAAGTTCTTCGAACGCACAGAGTGGCCCTGAGAATGCGTCTGTCAATGACGCTAATCCAGTAACCGCTGTGGGAATAACTGCTCCAATGCCTTCGACAGGCATGGTCACAGTTACATCTCCTGTGCTTAATCCTTTACCAACAATGGCCACCACGGTGACCACACAGCCTAATGAAATGGCTTCTATGCCACAAACAATGGGAACGTCTAACCCATATATGACTAGTGGTCATATCCCATTTAGCATGCCTATAGTTGGTCGAAATCTCCCTTATGGTATGCCAACTGGCGTGATGGTAGGCTTGCAAACCAATTCATCAACGTGTGCAGATAACATAATGAATGGTGGTTTCTCCCCTATGCATGCCTCTCAAGAGGGCATTTATGGTCGAAATGCCCAGCCCACATTAACTACAGCGTCTGTGTTGGCATTAAGACAACAAATAGATGATGTCAATCATGATATGGTTAACATGTTAACCCAACAAATTGGTACAGTATTCAACCCTTTGATACGTGATACCAATAACAGTTACCAAGCATTGGCAACTCAAATGGGTCGAATTGCAGATTTCTTTGGCACTCCAAGAATGCAGAATCAGCCAATACCCCAAGTACAACCTTTGAGGCCTGTAGAAATCCCCTTAGAAAGGCCTAACATTGAATTGCCTAGAAATCAGGCACAAGCACAAGTTGTCGAACAACCCTTGCAGGGGATGGTTGAAAACGAGCCTGATATAGTGTTAGTAAATAGAAATCAAAATGCTGATGAAGTAGTCAGGCAAGTGCAACAAAACAATTTTGGAGCGCAGAACAATATAGCTAATCTTGTCGAAACAATTTTAGCCCAGAATGGCCTTAACATAGGAATGCACAGGCCAAATTTCGTGTCGCCATTATCAGAATATATTTTGCAAAGTGAATTGCCAAGGGGTTGGAAAGTCCCTAAATTCACTAAATTTGGTGGAGAAACTAGTGAATCCACCGTCGAACACATTGCTCATTATTTAACCGAGGCTGGGGATTTAGCCCAAAATGAGAATTTAAGAATGAAATTTTTCCCTAATTCTCTAACAAAAAATGCTTTTACTTGGTTTACTACACTACCCCCTCACTCTATGTTTAATTGGAACCAGTTAGAAAAAGCTTTTCACGAGCAATTCTATATAGGACACTCCAAAATTAGTCTCAAAGAATTGGTTAGTGTTCGACGTAAAACGGCAGAGACTGTTGATGACTATCTCAACAGATTTAGACTTCTCAAAGCAAGGTGCTTTACCCAAGTGCCTGAACATGAGTTAGTCGAAATGGCAGCTGGTGGTCTAGATTATTCTATTAGGAAAAAACTAGACACTCAACATTTAAGAGATATGGCCCAATTGGCCGATAGAGTAAGGCAAGTCGAAAGGCTAAAAGCTGAGAAATCTAAAACTAGTAGGTTTCATAACAATAAAAAAGACAAAATTGCCTATGTCGAAATTCAAAATGAGGAACAAGAGTACGACATCTCTTACGAGGAAGTCGAAGAGGAGGTCAATGTTGCCGAATTAAAGCCAGGACCTCCATATACTTGTAAATTGCTAAAACCTTCAAATGGTAAAAATCCTGTCGAACCTAAAAACGACAAATTCGTTGCAAAAACTTATACATTTGATGTTTCTAAATGTGACGAAATATTTGACTTGTTAGTTAAGGATGGTCAAATTTTGGTTCCTAAAGGGCTAAAAACACCACCATTAGAACAAAGACAGAAAAGAGGTTTTTGCAAATACCATAATTTTTTGGGTCATAACACCTCTTATTGTGTTCTTTTCAGGGATTTGGTGCAGAAAGCGCTAAATGAAGGAAGGCTCAAATTTGGTGAAAAACCAAAAGCGCCAATGAAGATTGATGCTGATCCCTTGCCTGAAGTCGAGGCATTATACACTGAAATTAGCATCAATATGGTCGAAGCTTCTGGAACTGGGCCTAGTAAGGCTCACATTAAGAGAACTTCACCAATTTCAGAGATGGATGTCGAAATGGCTGCAGAAGGCCAAGGAAACGACAAGCCCAAACCCGTCTACCCAAAAGCTGAAGAGGATTTGGTGGATTTCCTCAATCGCTGCAAGATAAGTAATTCAGAGGTGATGCTGTGCCCAAGGTGCAGTGCTGTTTTCGACAAGAAAGCTGCTAAAGAACTTGAAGAGTTCAAGCCTCAAATGAAGCGTAAGGGTAAGTGGGTGGATAAAAGGCCCAAGTTTGATTTTGCTGACAAGAGAATTCCCTATGGAGGAAAAGGAAAGTTAAGCACTTACGTGCCTCCTTCTTGTACTCCTGTCGAAAAGTGGGTACATTCTGGTGGGAAAGGTAAAGGCCTGTACCACACTGGGGGCAACGTGATTCATCGAATTAGGCCAAATATGATGGCCAAAGGAAACACAAGTGGTGCTAACCAGAATGAGGCAACTGCAAATAAGAAGTATGCCTACAACAACAACTACAAGGGAAAGAATCCTATGACAAGGACTCAATGGCGAAGATTTCAACGCCAAAAGAAAGTTGATGCTGTTGCTACAGGCAAAGTAGCAATTCCCAAGAACGATAAAGGTAAGGAAATAGTTTTACCTTCAACTGAAGTGGTTAGGAAACCAGCCACTGAAAGAATCTTCCCTTCTTTGGCTGAGATAAAGAAAGGCTTCAAAGAAGAAGATCTCAAGTTGGAAGAGGAATTGAACTCTTCTTTTGCTGATTCTGAGCATGACTTCGACGTGCTATGTGGTGTCGTTTCAATTTTACCAATTGAATATGATGTGGTGTCTGAAGTCAATGAGGTCGAAGAAGAATTCGACGAAGGTATGGCTTACAAGCCAATATGCTATTATGTGCTGAAGAATGGTTGCGTTGAAGAGCAACAAGCTGTGTTTGAAAGGCCGGATTGTGGCATGATGAATCATCTCAAGCCACTATTTATACAAGCCAAAGTCAATAATGTTGGGATCAACAAGGTCCTTGTCGATGGTGGAGCCGCTGTGAATTTAAGGCCTCAACACTTGCTAAGTAAAATTGGCAAGTATGATACTGATTTAAGGCCACATAACGTGGTTCTTACCAATTATGAAGGCAAATCTGGCTACTCACTAGGGGCCATTCAGGTCGAATTGGCTGTTGGAAGCATAAAGAGGCCAACTCTGTTTATGGTAATACCTTCTAAAGCAAATTACAACTTATTGCTTGGAAGAGAGTGGATTCATGCAGTGGGGGCAATCCCTTCGACTGTACATCAGAGGTTGGTAATTTGGAGAGAAGATGGATTGGTCGAAAATATTGAAGAAGATAAAAGTTACTTCAAGGCTGAAGTAAATACAATAACCAAGCAGACCTTCGACAAACAACTAGCGAACATTGCTCCATGTTCCTCCTCTAATGCTGGATTCATTGAGCAGGATAATGTTATTTCCTCTGTCAACCTCCACCCAAACTATGGTTTCATTTGGGAGAGGCAATACATTGATGATGGAAGTGCAACAAGAGGCTTTGACAAGCCTTCTGGTTGGGATGATTGATGATGATAGAACCCAGTACATGGGAAAGAATTACGGCCTATGTGGCCGAAAATAAAGAAAAAGCAATTCTCAAAGCTGAGTTGCATCACATGGTTGCTTTAACCACAAATGATAGTAACAAAGAAATTATGGTCGAATCACCTAGACTAGACGGTGTCTATGATGATGAACCATTAGGATTTGAGAAAGATCCAATGGGTTCGACCAAGAAGATACAAGCACAAGATCCCTTAGAAGAAATAGATTTGGGAGATGGAAGTGTAAGAAGACAAACATATATCAGTGCAAAAGTCAATAAAGACTTCAAGGTGCAGATAGTCGAATTGCTGAAAGAGTACAAAGACTGTTTTGCTTGGGACTACAATGAAATGCCAGGTTTAAAAAGAGAAGTGGTTGAGTTGAAGCTGCCTATTCGACCAGATAAGAAGCCTGTGAAGCAAACCCCAAGGAGATTTGCACCAGAAATCATGTCGAAGATCCAAACAGAGATCGAAAGGTTACTAAAGAGCAAGTTCATCAGAACTGCCAGGTATGTCGATTGGCTTGCTAATATAGTTCCTGTAATTAAGAAAAATGGTACACTTAGAGTTTGCATAGATTTTAGGGATCTAAATAATGCTACTCCCAAAGATCAATATCCAATGCCAGTGGTAGAAATGTTAGTTGATTCCCCAGCAGGTTACCAATATTTGAGTATGCTTGATGGGTATTCAGGCTACAACCAAATCTTTATTGCTGAGGAAGATGTTTCAAAGACTGCATTTCGATGCCCGGGGGCGTTAGGTGTTTATGAATGGGTAGTGATGTCATTTGGTTTAAAAAATGCTGGTGCTACGTACCAAAGAGCTATGAATACTATGTTCCATGATTTTATAGAAAATTTTATGCAAGTATACATAGATGACATAGTAGTTAAATCAGCATCAGAAAGTGGTCATCTAGACCACCTTCGACAATCATTTGAAAGGATGAGAAAATATGGATTGAAAATGAATCCACTAAAATGTGCCTTTTGTGTAAGTGCAGGTGATTTCTTAGGCTTTGTCGTGCACAAAAAAGGCATTGAGATAAATCAAAATAAGACGAAGGCTATCATGGAAACACAACCTCCTTCGACAAAGAAAGAATTGCAGTCTTTACTAGGAAAGATCAATTTCCTAAGAAGATTTATATCAAATCTAAGTGGCAAGACTCAAGTATTTTCGCCATTACTTCGACTGAAGAAGGAAGATGTTTTCAAGTGGGAGCCATGCCACTAACAAGCTTTCGACGAAATCAAAGCCTACCTTATGAAGCCACCAATTTTATTGTCTCCAATTAGAAATTGAACAATGAAATTGTATATAGCTGCATCAGAAATGTCAATAGGTAGTATGTTAGCACAAGAGGATGAAAATGGAGTCGAAAGAGCCATATATTACCTCAGTAGGGTTTTGAATGATGCTGAAACCAGATATCATCCTATTGAAAAACTGTGTTTGTGTTTGTATTTCTCATGTACAAAGTTAAAGCAATATATAAAGCCTGTTGATGTTTATGTTTATTCTCATTTTGATATAATTAAACATATGTTATCGAAACCAATTGTGCATAGCAGAATAGGTAAATGGGCATTAGCTTTATCCGAATATTCATTGACATTTCAACCACTAAAGGCTATTAAAGGCCAGGTAGTGGCAGATTTTATTGCAGACCATTCAGTGGTCGAATTAGCAATTGATTGTGTTCACCTTCGACCTTGGAGGCTATATTTCGATCGCTCAAGCCACAAACATGGTACAGGTGTAGGAATGTTAATCATTTCACCAACAGAAATACCAACCAAATACAAGTATAAAATCGAAGAAAGTTGCTCCAACAATGAGGCGGAATACGAAGCCTTAATAGCAGGACTCGAAATTCTGTTAAACTTGGGGGCAAAGCAGGTCGAAATAAGAGGTGATTCTGAATTAGTAATCAAGCAATTAACGAAAGAATACAAGTTCATAAGGGAAAATTTGATTACTTACTTTATTGCTGCCAATGCATTATTGAAACGTTTTGATCACGTTAAAATCGAGCATGTGCCTCGTATTGCAAATCAAGAGGCGAATGATTTGGCACAGCTAGCTTCAGGTTATAAAGTTTCGAAAGAAAACTTAACGGAGCTAATCGAAATTAAAAACAAACTAATTTCGACGAACATGTCACTAGAAACTTTGTCAAGGCAAAAACTTGAGGGGGCAGAGGCCGATTCTTTAGCCTTAAGTCCTAAGCCAAATGAAATTTTTAATGAAAATGAAACTTTGGAAGTTTTTGACAAAGGATATTGTGACAACGTGTTCGAAGTTTTTGCCATCAACAATTTGTCAAATGATGATTGGCGAAGACAAATTGTTAATTACTTGAAGAATCCCACAGGGATGACTGATAGAAAGATCAAGTATAGAGCCTTAAGTTATGTGATTATGGGAAATGAGTTGTTTAAGAAAACCCCTGAGGGAGTTTTACTCAAATGTCTTAGCAAAAATGAGGCGTACTTGGCAATATCCAATGTTCACAGTGGAACTTGTGGGGCTCACCAAGTAGGCCATAAGATGAAATGGCTTCTTTTTCAACAAGGTGTTTATTGGCCAACCATGTTAAAAGATTGCATAGAGTTTGCCAAAGGATGCCAAGAATGTCAAAAGCATGCAGGGATACAACATGTGCCTGCAAATGAATTGCATTCTATCGTGAAACCTTGGCCATTTAGAGGATGGGCTTTGGATATAATTGGCGAAATTAAGCCAAACTCGTCGAAAGGCCATCGTTTCATATTAGTAGGGATAGATTATTTCACTAAGTGGGTGGAAGCTATTCCTTTAAATAATGTTAATCAAGAGGCAGTAATTAGTTTTATTCAAGACCATATATTGTATAGATTCAGTGTGCCTGAAACAATCACCACAGACCAAGGTTCGGTTTTTAGTGGTCAGAAAATGGTCGAATTCGCTGCTGAAAATGGTTATAAATTGTTGAGTTCGACGCCATACTACGCTCAAGCAAATGGTCAAGTTGAAGCAGCCAATAATATTATCATTAGTTTGATTAAAAAACATGTTGGGCAAAAACCCAAGAATTGGCATAAGACACTTAACCAAATTTTATGGGCGTGTCGAAAATCTCCCAAAGAGTCAATTAATAATACTCCTTTTAAATTTGTTTTTGGGCATGATGCAGTATTACCAGCAGAAATTTGTTTTCAATCAATTAGGATTCAAAGACAATTTGAAATCCCATCTGATCATTATTGGAGTATGATGCTAGATGAATTAGTTGATTTAGATGAGGACAGGTTAAATGCATTAGATGTGCTCACAAAACAAAAGGAAAGAGTAGCTAAGGTGTACAATAAGAAAGTCAAATTGAAGACTTTCGACGTGGGAGACTTAGTTTGGAAAGTCATTTTACCTATGGATCGAAAAAATAGAGTCCTAGGTAAATGGTCCCCAAGTTGGGAAGGACCATTTAAAATTTTACAAGTTTATTCAAACGGCGCATATGAAGTCAAAGAGATTGGCGCTGATGAGAGAATTATGCGTGTAAATGGCAAGTATTTGAAAAAATATAAGCCAATGCTGCAAGAAGTTAAAATAACGCTGGAATAAATATAAAGAAAGCGTAAAGACATGGCATTCAAAGAATAGAAGTTGCCAAAACGTTGTCGAATTCATAGAATAAGAATTGCACAAGAATAAAATGGAAGAAATTCCATTATAATTTTGCCAGATTAGATACGACATTGCTTGAGAAATGGCCTTTGCAAAATAAAAATAATTGTCAAAATAGCCAAAGTGTTACAACAGGAAAATGAAGCTATGTTATTACAAAATGACTTTCGACTTCAAGTCATTGAATAAGGCCTTGGCTTTAGAGATCTTCCTGTTAAGAAAATTGCCATCTTTAGTTAATTTTTCGACAGTGGCATTGCAACGCTCAAGGTCCTCCAAGTGTTTAAGGCAAAGAGTGGCTTCTTGGTCAATTTGGTCCTTAAGTTTTTCTGCAGGGGTCAAAGACCTTAGAAGGTTCCCTTTCTTCTTTTCCAACGCTTGTATCTTTGACTGCAATTTGGCTATACTTTCTTGATGTGCCCTGATCTCAATATCACAATCTTCAATAGTTTTCATCTTAGCTTCTGACTTAGTCTTCAAAGAGGCAAAGTTAGCATGCGTGGCATCAACAAGTGCTGCCATTTCTACCTTGCGTTTCGACTCAAGCTCCAGAAGATGGTCATGTTCCCTCTTTCTCTGTATATCTCGAGCAAGTTGTTCGAAAAGAGGCTGAACAGCCAAAACAAAGTCACTAACTGATTCATTAAGAGCACCATCAACATCAAGCTCAGCCAATTTATGAAGCAAATCTTTGATCTGAAAAGCAAGTGGAGGATTAGCTTCAACGGTTTGGAAGATATCTCCATCAAGAATTTGAGTGCGCAATGTGCTAAGGAGAGCCTCCGTCGAAGTAGCTGAAGTGGTAACTCCTGCAGAGAGTGTTGAAACACTTGGTTTGCTACTGCTTGAAGTTTTACTTCCAAGTCTCGCTTCCAAAGCCTCCGCTGGGTTATTCTTTTTCATTTCTTCCCACTCTTGAACGCTAAGACTTGCACCAGAAGACAGCACAATACCTGTCAAAGCTCCATCTTTAGGAGGAGATTCATCTTCATGCTCGGAAAGATCTTCTTCCTCAGCTATTTCTTCTTCTTCTTCATTATCAAAGAAAGAAGCACCTTCTTCTTGTTCATGTTCTTGTTCTTGCTCTTGAGCTTGTTCTTGCTCTTGTTCAATTGGATTAATGGGAGAGGGTGAACTTGGTTCCATCATTTCGACGCTTGCAAGCACATCATCCATTGCCACGTCTGCTTCTTCTTGTTCTGGTGCAACAGGTGGCGAAATTCTTGCAGTTGTAAGAGCTGGTATCGACGTAGATGTTGGAGGAGTGAGTGGAGTAACTTGAGTGGTCGAAACAGGGGTTGCTTGTGGCATTACTGTGGGTGTTGCTTCAGGGGCCTAAAAGAAGAACAAAGTACAATAAAAATTAGAGAGAATCAAAAGAGAATTTGAAGAAATGAAAGATATCAGAGTAAAGAGGTTTGTTTACCTTTATTGTATCCCCTTCGATACGAGAATGCTCGCTGGCAGGATCCTTCGGTTTCTTTTTCAAAACAATGTTTTTCTTCCTCTTCAGCAGAGGAGCTTCATCAGACTGCATACAACAACAATGTTAGAAAATCTAGCAAGATGGGCTAAGTTTTTAGAAGAAAGAGGGGATAATTTCGACCTCTGTTTCTTCACTATAGGCTTCGATTGGTGTTTTCTTCGTCTTCTTGACTGGAGGATGAGAGGTGGTCGAAACACTAGGCCTTTTCTTTGACGCACCTTGCTTTAGTGATGCATGTTCCTTTATCACAAGAGGCCTATTTTCGACGACGCCTTTGGTTTTGGTCGGAGCTTTGATGGTTGTTGCAGTAGTGGTCTTAGTGGTATTATGAGAGGATTCACTGGCAGAGGGAGAAATTGGGATAGCTGCATAATTCGACAGAAATATGTTAATATATGAAACATGAAATGAAGGAGACAAAGCCTCAATCATGTCGAAATTATCACCTTCTAGTACAGGATGTACCTCTCAAACATGTTGCAATTCTAGATGCAAAAAGCCATCGAAAGAGTATAAAAACTGTTTAGCCCAAACTACTTTATCAAGCATAGTAGAATTTGTCGAAAAAAGATTTTTAATATCAGAACCACATACAAACCACTTTGGAAATGGTGGTCGAAATGCCAAGGGTTTTTCACTAGTTGGCAAAGATGGAAATTTAAGTTTATCATGCTTAAGTGCGAAAGAATATTTGTCAGAAACATAAATTGGAAAAATCATTGTTGGAAGTTTTTCAAGAAGTTTCATTTTTAACACTTGAGCAGCTTGATAAATAGTTTGTCGAAGGTTAAACGGGTTATATACTGTTTCAAAATATTTTTGGAATGCTGTGATCTCTTGGATATGTGTACCTTTCGACTTCTTCTTCTTCTTCTGCGGAAGAGGAATATCAGAGATTAGCGTGGCCAACAAAGTAGCTTGATCGACATCTTTAGTTTTCTGGGAGTAATAAAAATCCCACCACTCAAAAAATTCTTTAGTATAAGAAAAAGTTAAATCATAAGTGGTTGGAACAAATTGAGAAGGAGCTGCGTCGAAACAAGCAACACATTCTTTCCAATCCTTTTCATTGTCTGGCTTGACGAAATCCTTCCTAGACCTATAGAAAGCACTAGGTCGAAGCTGACATAGACCAAATTGTCTAGCTAACAGACTGGGGTGATAAGAGAAAACACCAAACATGGTTTTGGATTTGCCTGCAGCTGTTCTGGTGGACAAATATTTAGTGGTCAAATATTGCTGCCAAATGGGAATGATCTCTTCGACAGAGGGATTGGAAGAAAGTGGCTCTGTTAGCCAGGTTGGTCCACGAGTTCTGGTGGTAAAAGGTGCCATAGAGGGGGTGAAGTCAACACAACCCATAAAAACCCTGAAAGCTTTTTCAAATGAGTCATGAGTGGTAAGATTGATTTCCCTAGGCCTCAAGAGGGCAAGTCGAACTCCCTCAGTAGTTCTGGTTTCGACAATAGAGAAGAAAAGGTCAGGGACAAATAGTTCAAACTCTGATTCAAAAGTGGCAGAAAGCCACAATTGAAGAAGCCAAATAGGCCCAGAAACAGAAAAATTAGAGATGTCTTTGACATCTTCAGGAGTTAATTTTTTCAAGATTTGAGTGCCTTGTTGAAGACCCTCATACAGAGTTGCCAGGAGGAGATGGCTAAGATTGACATTTCTACCTTCATGAAGCTGAATTGCTAAGTTAATATACATCTTAGCCACCTGAAGAGAAGAAGAGCAGAAGACATAATAAGAAAGCCACAACGTGAGGAAAGCAACGTGTTCCTCGTCGGAAACGTCATCAGTTTCGATAACGTGGTGGTCCTTTATGTAATTCTGGTGTGTGGCTCTTTTTGTGTCGAAGTTGAAGGAATGTGCATTACCAGTTGTAGAAGGGTCAAAACACTCGCCCAAAGGCTTCAAACCAGTAATGGCAGCAACATCTAAAAGAGTTGGAGAAAGCATACCACATTTGAGGTGGAGGCTATTGGTGGTGGAATCCCAGAAATGGAGTGCAGCAATTAACATAGGCGCTTGATACTTAAGCCCATATTTTGACAGCTGAATAAGGTCGAAAATGCCCTGATTCTTCCAAATGTGAGCCTTTTTTGACTCAATCTTAGCTAACCAATTGAGGAAAGATTGGTGATTGTCACCAGTTGGAGGATTTGACCTGAAAACTCTATTTGGGTTGTTCATAAAATCCATAACATAAGGTCCCTTTTGAAACACTCTAGGACTGTACTGGTAATAGCTAGGAAAAACCTTTTTGACCTTATCAGTTTTATCAAACGAATGAGCAATAGGACCAAGGTAAGCGTACTTTGAAGGAAGGGGGAAGGGAATCAATACCTGAGACTCCAAAATTTTGGTCTCCTCATCGGTTAACCCTTTGGGATCCACTAGTACCAAGTGATAATCGAAGGAAGAAGAAGGTGGTTGCGAAGAACTTGCCATTGAAGTGACGCTGTTGCAAAGTGAATAGCAGAAACCAGAAAACCTCCAAGAAACGCAAGAAAGTGCGTAAAACAGAGATTAATGTGAAAAACTGGTTTAAGAAGTGTAGATGGTGATGAATAAGAGAAATGGTACAAGAATCGCGCTTGAAAGGACTGTTTTTGAGGGATTTGCAGAGAGGGTTTCAACGGAAAACAGAGTAAAGAAGATGAAAAGCTTAAAGAGTGAAGAAAGAAGTAGAAGAGAGAACTGAAAAGGCTTTATAGGGAGTAGTGGAGATGGGACAGTTATTGAAAAGCTGAACGTGGAAGGCCACGTGGCATACCATTAAAAGAGTAACATCAACAACACTTAACAGTGGTGACATTAGGTATACAGCTATTCTACTCAAGTGCAAAGTCTATTTCGACGGTGAACTCAGAAATGTTCTTTCTCTTCTTCCACCTCAAGCTCAGTCGAAAAAGACATTTTTGAGGGGGCAATTTGTTAGCCTGTAATTTCGACAGGCTTCATTGAAAATGGTCGACAAGGCTTGACTTATATTTTGACAAAGACCAAAGTATTTTGACAGAGAAAATAGTCATGTGCAGGGTAAATTCGACAAGCTTCCGGGGAAGCAAAAGCAAGAAAGAGGAAAATGGACACAAGCTTTCGACAGACAGAAAACAGAGCAGTTATGCGCTGAAGAACTAGCAGTTGGTCGAAAAGAGGAGCGGTTGCTATCATGTTTATAACTGTTTTAGGGCAGTTTCTGCTTAGTATAAATAGTAGTTTCTGAGAATAAACAAGGGTCACAAAATTTCATATTGCAATTCTCACGCTCTAACTTCCGCATTCAAGAGAAAAACGAGTCAGAGAACAATGTATGATCTTGTGTACCATTCTCTTTCATTTTAATGCAATTTACTTCTGTTTTCTCTTTACCTTTATGTGTTTTACAATTCAAGTCCTTCTTCCCTGAAATATCTTGATTGCTTCGCACGTAAGGAATCAATTATTTCTTCTTCTTTTCTGTTTAAAACGCAAAACACTGAAGAACATCACATCAAACTAAAAACTCTAAACACAAATGGTCTTAGGATTCACTGGTTGATCCTGCAAGTTAACCAAATTGTAGACCAGCGGTGTTTACCAAAATCCACGGTAAACAACTATCTATATATACAACTAACCATTGTTGTTCACTTTTGTGGTTATTAAACTCTATAACGACCCGTTGCCCATTATATATGAATAACCAAAGTTCAATAATTAGGTGGTTAAAGCTCAAGTAACCAACATTATATAATTATGTGGTTAGTATAACGACCAACTATAACGACCAATTTCCTATTTTATATGAATAACCGAAGCTCAATAATTAGGTGGCTAGAGACAACTAACCAGAATTGTTTGATTCTGTGGCTAGTAGTAAACTAGGCGAAGTTAAGTGACTTCATGGTTAGACAATACTAACCCATGTCCGTACTTGTGATTTTTAGTAATTTAGTAACATGTATAACGATCAATTTCCTATTTTATATGAATAACTGAATCCCTGTAATTTGGTGGCTAGAGCCATCCAACCAAAATTCTTCAATTCTATGGATAGTAGTAAACTAGCCGAAGTTATGTGACTTCGTGGTTAGAAAAACTACATAATTCCGTTGACACTAGTATCTAACCACACCATAGCAAGTTTGTGGCTGGTGTCACTCTAACCACAACCCTGCAAATCTGTGGTTAGAATCAACTTACCACAGTCATGCACATCGTTGGTTAGTTCTATCTAAACAACCCACAACATTGGTGTCTAGTCATTATATAGCCAAACGTTCGTTAGTGCTATCTAGCCATCGTCCTCCACATTTTTTGTTATTGGCATCTAACCATTCTCCATCACATTTATGGTAGTATGTATATGTATATATATATAGACACACACATACTACCATAAATAAGGCCTATAATTATGGAAGGAAAATAGGGATTTGCTGATCAGTTTTCAATTTAATTGCTAATAATTAAGGCCTATAATTAAGGAAAATAGGGAATTTGCTGATTAGTTTTTTCTCCTAATTATTATGATGGACCTTACCTTTTTGCCCTTTAGTAATAGTTACTAAACATAATGTTTAGTAATATAAACTAGACGTACTCGCGTATTTCAATTGGGTGCATATTGCAATTGGGGATTATTGATATTTTCTTGTTTTATTCTGAATAATAATAATAATAATAATAATAATAATAATTTAGTAATCTACATGCATTGTGAATCTATTTCTAGGATATGCCTTCGCTGTTTGGTTCCCTATTGTGGAAGCTGATGTCTTGTGTTTTTTTAGTTATGGTGGGATTGATAGATGTGCATGTTGTTATTTAATGAATGGCAAGTGAAAATGTGAAACAGTATATATAGTATGGTGTTTTTTGGTCGAATTATATATGCTCTTTTTTTGCTAATTTCTTTGTATTGGCTTACATACTCTTTTTCTCTTTCTTCATTAATTTAGTTACAACAAACGCTTTGGTTGTTTAAGTCATATGGAGAATAGAGGGTGGATGCATGATCCATCAAAACAAAGTGGGGAATATATTCAGGGGTTAATAAATTTTTTGAATTTGCTTTTCAAAATTCACAAATCAATGGAAAAATATTGGGCTCTTGTACAATATGTGCCAATTGTAAACGGCGTACTCGCACATGTGTTTATGAACGCTTAACTGATCTACGACGTGGATTTCTGAAAGGTTATAAATAAAATTAATAAACAAAATTGTTAGCTGTTTATTTAATCGTTGGTTGGTTTACTTGATACAATTTTTCAATTACTTGATACAATTCTTCAATTCTCTGCACTTTCGTTAGCTGTTTGATGGATAATTGTCTTCAGTTGCTCTTTCACCTCTTTATCAAATGTCTGCTTTGGATTCCTTTTCTATATATTTATTCACGGTAAATTAATGTTCTATAGTTGGTTGGTTTACTTAATAAAGTTCTTCACTTATTTGAAGTACGATCATTGCATATTTTTATGAGTAATAGAAGTATAGAAACATGTATTTAGATCCATCTGAGTTATTTTGCTCAAAGAAGTTGAAGTTGCTTCTCTAATATTTATAATGTTTCAAGAAGAACTAAACAAACATGTTTTGGACTGGGCCGAAGCCCAATCCATTTAGAAAGCCTCGGTCGGCCCATTATCAAGGACCAGCGGGAGGAGGGCAGAGATCAACGGCCCAGATCGATCCGTACAGTGATCCTACGATCACCCGCAAATTCCTGACACTATATAAAAGGATCTAACCTCTTCTGACAGGTACACACTATTCACGATATCGTTACTCTGCTCATCCTACACTGACTTGGGTGTTGGAGTGTCATTGCAGGTACCACCCGCGTGGGCTCCGAACGCGATCAGCAGAGACAACAGATCGACCTGACACGTAGGCGACGCTCCATCGTACGACCTGAGGTACAATTCAAAACATATAATGTTTCAAGTGTTCCTAGCCAAATGAATTCTCCAAGTCCTGACATTAATGAAGATAATTGCGCCGATGAAGATTAGAAGAAAGTTTTTGTTGATCAAATGAGCTTACAAATTAAATCCTTGCAATTTGATTTCTTTGTAACTTTTGAGATTATTCACTACAAAAAAATTGGTTATTAGCAAGTGATTTTTCCCTCGCAAAATGTCTCAAATCCGTCGATAATCACCATTTGTGAGGGAATTAGCGAGGGACTGATTCCCTCGCTAAATCGCTCCTCGCTAATTTAGCAAGGGAATTCGAATCCCTGGCTAATTCGCGAGGGACAGTTCCCTCGCTAATTTTGACTGTCACGCGTCCCAATTCTGACTGCCACGTGTCCCAATTAGAATGGCTTGTTTTATGTGTTGTTTTAATTTTTTTAAACTGTTTTTTATATATTTATTAATGTGGTGGTGATGGTGTTGGTGGTTGGGAGGAGCTATGTGGTGGTGGTGGTGGCGGTTGTGGTTCACTTCCTGAGAGAGAGAGAGGAGAGGAGCTCGTGGTGATGTTGGTGGGAGGAGCTATGTGGTGCTGGTGGTTGTGGTTCACTTCGTAGGAGAGACACACACACACACACACACACACAGAGAGACTGGTCCGTCGCTAACTTCAAAAATTTCGTCGCTATGTCCCTCGCTAATGTCAATTTTACCGAGGGAATGTTATTCCCTCACTAATGTTCCTCGCAAATAAGCTTTTTTTTCGTAGTGATTGAAGACTTTTTATGTTTTTAACTGCCACTATGATACTCTTTGATTGACATTTTTAACTATTTTGTAATTTGGGATACTTGTAAAACTTATGTTAATTTTCAATATGATTGGAGTTTTATTTAATCTTATTGTTTCACAAATTATATTTATCTATTTTATTTTGTATTTAGTTTTTAGTTGTTTGGTTTAGTATTTCAATAAAGAATGGATGAGATGGTAGGGGTCTCTTCCAGCTTAACCGAGGTCCCGGATTCGAATTCAGCTTTGGGCATGCAGCAGTGTTAAATCTCTCTAGGGAGAGCTTTTCCGTCCATTGTGGTCCTACCCGGCTAAAGGAATTACTCTCTACAATTGTGCGCAGAGGATACCCGATTAATAAAACCTCTACCAACAAAATGAACATTGTGGATATTGCAAATTAGGAGGCTAATAAAACCTAAACCGGTGGAGATTTAGCTGTGGGTATAGCAAGATTAAAGAATGTTGTTAAGACCTATACAAACATACAATAATTGTGGGTATAACTAAGATTTTGTCCGACAATGCGCAAAACTGTCACTATAGGCTATAGCACTTTTTCTAAGGGTATAGTCGAATAAAGCTTACGGAGGAACATGTCCGTTGGAATAGGTCTTACGGGCTATACCTACTAATTATTTAATCTCACTTTTTTCTTTCTCCCTCACTTTTATCTTTTGGGAGTCCCATTACATCATCTTTTAATTTTTTATTCACTTTTAAAACTCACTTTTCTCTTTCCTCTGTCACTTTTATCTTTCCCACTTCTCTCTGTCTATCTCTTTCTCACTCATATATTTCTCACCCGTCTCTCTCTTCCCCTCTATTCTCTCTTTTCACATTTCAATAAAAGTTTGTAAAATATGTAGACTTTTGCAAATCGATATGATCTATGAGTTACGATTCTTAAACCTCTTTCGGAGTTTAGATAAAATCTTGAATTTAACTACCTTGATCATGATAATATCCAACATGACAAATTAAACATATTTGAAAATACTAAAAACTTCTCATAATCTTTGCAAAACGATACAAACATGCATAAAAACTAGGCAAATTTGGATTATACAACTGCAATCACAAACACATAAACACATAAACACATATAAAGGCAGAGTCAACAGAAACCAAATGATAGAATATTAAAGTACTTCAATTAGAGCATAATTTTTCAAGGGAGTTGTGGATTTGGCCAAAAGTCATTTGAGACATTAACATCTGGTACACCACCAACATTACCCATCACATTTGCACATTACCAGCATTTTCTTGATCTCTACCCATCACATTTTCTTGCACATTACCAGCATCTTCTCCTTCTTCAGTATTCATAGTTTGTGTTCCAATGTTTTCAACAACTTCTTGGGATTCCAGCACTTTGATCCTTTCATCTACTTCCTTCAAGTTCTCATCAATCAACGACGAGAGGTACTCGAGATCACTCGTGCTAATGTTGTCAACAACTTGGCTACGATTCATTAATTGATGCATGAGATTGGTCATCTTCTTCCTAGTGCCATCCTGTTGTTCAAGCTTCTTTTGGGCTTTGAGGATCATTTGATTCATCAAGCCCTCTTGATCCAGCTTATTCATGCTTTGCTCCACTTCAGGCGTTGCCCTAATCCTATCCAATATACTTTTGGCTTTGTCCTCAGATGGAAAAACCTCTGGTTGATGAGCATTTTGTTTATATACTATAGCACAAACTTCAATCCCACAAAGGGTGCTTAGTTCATCAACCTTCCTCATTAAACCTATAGCAAATTATAGTAATTAAGAGCTATAACCAGAATTGAAAGAAATGTGAGGAATGAAAAATTGAAAACCCATACTTAATCTTAGAGAGGATCCTAATCTATTCAATACGAATAGATAACTTAGGAATTTTTGTACAATTACAAGGTGGGTAATAATTTTTTTTTTTTGAATGGAAAAATAATACTACCTCCGTCTCATATGAAATGTCCTGTTTGCCATTTTTTTTGTCTCAAATTATCTGTCACTTTAGAATCTCAATACAACATTTATTATTACTTTCCAACAATACACTTACTTTAAAATATCAATAACCGTGCCTTTGCACCAACCAAGAAAAGTGTAAGCGTGTTTTAGTCCTACCACATTTTTTTACCATAAAATTTAGCATATCCAATCATTTTCTTAATAACCGCGCATAACCTTAAACGACACTTAATATGAGACGGAGGGAGTATCTATTATAGATAAACTGTGTATTAAGAACACAAAGTTTATATACAGTGAAGAACCCTTACACACAAGGAGGGATAGTGACAAAGACTGAAAAGCTAGAAAACAATCACGGGATCACATCCATACGAAATCCCTAACACACCCCAAAAAGGATGTAGAAGAGCCACAAAACAAAATACTTTATTCCCTGGAGAGGCAGGCAATTCAATGGGTACACACACCACTCGTAAAAGAGGTCATGGCAAGTCTTCGACTTAGCCAGAAACTAATTTCATGAATAGAGTTTTTACCAATTAAAAGATCCGATGGGTAATAGTTCCATTCTTTGAGATAAAAAAAATGAAAACAAAATATCAAAATTGTAAGTTTTCAACGAATTAAATTTAAAACTTTTTATTCTTTTGTAAAAATAAAGTATGTAGGATATGCAAGGCTAATGCATGCTTTATGTAAATTAAGCAGAAATTATTTCTAACCATTTTTCCGCTTTCGGAATGTTGCATTTCTCTTCGAGAGATCGGTTTTGTACTCAAGCTTCAGCTTTGGAGGCATGGTACGAATCAGAAAACAGAAAAGAAATGAAGAAGAGGACAATTCTAAAAACTCTTTTTGCTATTGCTTTCTTCAGTTTCTTAGTATCTTGGTTATGTTATTTATAGAGCTAGTATTACTAAAACATTAATTGATTAATTAATGCACTACCAAATTCAATACTTTATGTTTTGTTTTTGTTCAAAAACCTCACATCTAGTTTTCTTTAATGATAAGTAAACAAAAAAATAGTCAACCTTTTAATTAATTAGCTTTGAATAGTTGATTTAAAGTATCACAAGTTTAATCTAGGGTGTGGTTTAGCGGTTGGGGCTCATCCTCCCTTAACCAAGTGTCGAGGATTCGATCCTCGCTTTGGGTACAGAGCAACTTTAAACCCCTGGGCCAGCTGTCCCACCTTTCGAGGTGTCTTCAATCCAGCGAGAAGATTAGTCACTGCGTTCGGCGATTGATACCCCGGTCTAAACCAAAAAAAAAGTGTCACTAGTTTAAGAGTATCAAATCAGATTTTAAAATTTAAGAATAACAAATATCTATTACGGTATTTAATACATTTAATATGCGTATATAAGAGTATAAATTTACAATGTTAGTATATTCTTAAATCCTTATAGCATTTAATGTATTTATTTATTCAATGAACCACGCATTTAATATCATTGTCAAATTTGGGGCATTTAACCGATACTCCCTCCATTTCACAATAGATGTCATTTTAAGGGTATTTATGCATACCAAGTATATTAATAAATTTTGTTACTTTTGATGGAAATATATATCTTTTTCTTAGAATTCCCTTAACTATTTAGTTTTCATTCCACATATTTCTCCCTACAATAAATAGTTAGTGGCACTATTGACAAAACAATAGTTAATATTCGATTAGACTTTGAAAACGACAAGTAAAATGAAACAAAATTATTCTTAGAAGACGACTGAATCGGAGGGAGTAACAAAAGTAAAAATTGACTTTTTAAATCCTATTTAGTGATAGAACACCAAAAATGTCTTACATTTATTGCTGAGTATTTAATGGTGAACATGAAAAGTTAGAGACTTTTACTTAGATAATTAAATTAGATAAGCGATCATTGAGGTAATGAAATTAAGTTTTAAAATGGATTTACAAAAATACGAATAAATAACTTCATATTTTGATAAGTGTTAAAGTGATTATCTTTGCTTATAACTTCATATCTTGATAAGTCTTAAAGTGACTCCCTCTTTAAGATATTATAAGCAAAAGTGAGTTAACTAAAATTGATGTGTTTAGTCCAAAATTTAAACCAAATGCATTAATTAATGCTGACTCGCTTTTTCTTATTACAGTATTTATTACATTTAATAAGTGCAGGCCCGGTCTTATGCATGTGCAACCCAGTGCAATTGCACAGGGCCTCCGCCAAAAAATAATTATAAGGCCCCCAAAAAAATTACCCGACCCATTCCCAAATCCAAATACCCCTTCCTTGGCCTAAAATAACTCACCGTGAAAACTCAAACACTGAAACGCAGAACTCAGAAGACCGTGAAACAAAACAAAGGAAACGTGAAAACGCAGGAGAACAAAACGCAGCACAATCCTGGTTCCTGAAACGCGCAGTAGGAAAACGTAGGTAAACCCATTTTCGTTTTCGAAAGGTAATTAGGGATTGATTGAATTTGAAATCAGTTCACTTTTAGTTGTTTAAAGCGTAAAACGTTAACCATCACTGTCAATGGGTTCTTCAAATTTGTTTTAGAAACGTAATTAGGGATTGATAGAATTTGTAAACCACTCACTTTTTGTTCTTCCACCGACTATTATCATTTGAATAATTGGTTTATTAACTTTTTGATCAGCCATCAAGTTTAATATTATTAATTGTTGTCCAAAAAAGTTTAATATTATTAATTTATTATTAGTTTAATGTTAGATTCTAATGTGGTTTTTGGATTGTTTTTATGTAGGGACTATCAAAAGTCAAGATCTTTGGGGAAAGATTATAGAGTTGTGATTTTGCTGCACATCAGGTTTTATTTTATCTTTCTACTATGCCTCCTAAGGTGCCTCCAAAGATTAGAAAGTATGAATCTGGATATGAGAAGCTAAAGAAAAAGAAAAGACTTGAAAAGTTAACTCAATCTCAAGCAGAAGCTCTTGATAAATTTCTAATAAAAGCACAACAAATTCCTATTGAAATTCAGAATGTTGAAGTTGAAGTTCCTGTTAATTTGAATGTTGATATTGATGTTGAGGTTGAAACTCAAAATATTAATCAGAATGCTAATTTGAATGTTGATGTTGAGACTCAAAATGTTGATGCTGAAAATGTTGAAGATGGTAATATGTAGGATAATTTGAATGTTGATGCTGAACATCACAATGTTGATGCTGAAAATGTCGAAGATGAAAATGTAGAGCAAGCAAACCCATTTGAACAATCAGTTGATATATTTGATCCAAGAACATGGAATGCTCTTGATTCTAAAATGATTGATTTATTAGTTGAGAAAGGTCCTAAAAGAGATATTGTGAATGGTCTTAAAGATAAATTTTTGAGACACTTTACGACTAATCTGTATACTAGAGTTTTATCAAATAAAGAGAAGTGTGATAGAGATTGGCTAGTTTATTCGAAAGAGCTTGATAGAGTATTTTGTTTTTGTTGTAAAGTTTTTCAAAGTGGTGGGAATGGTAGAGGCCAATTAGCAAATGAGGGTTATAATGATTGGGGACATATTGGTAAAAGACTTACAGAGCATGAGGTTGGCATGGAACATGTTAAGAATATGACTACTTGGTATGAGTTGTGTCAAAGGCTACAAAAGAATCAGACTATAGATGAAGCGGCTCAAAGACTATTTCGGAAAGAAAAGGATCACTGGAAAAATGTTTTAAAAAGACTTATTTCAATAGTGAAATACCTTGCTAAACATTGTTTGGCCTTTCGTGGTTCTAATGAGAGATTGTACCAAAATAGCAATGGCAATTTTTTGGGCTTAATTGAAATGTTAGCAGAATTTGACCCAGTTGTCCAAGAACATGTTAGACGTAATACAAATGAAGATGTTCACTTTCATTATCTTGGACATAGGATCCAAAACGAGTTAATACTTTTGCTTGCTTCTGCAATTAAAACTGAAATCATCAGAAAAATCAAACAAGCAAAGTATTTCTCAGTGATACTTGATTGTACTCCCCATGTTAGTCATCAAGAGCAAATGTCTTTGATAATAAGATATGTGGATGTTTCTTCAAATTCGGTTAGCATTAAGGAATCTTTTTTAGGCTTTTTGAATGTGAATGATACAACTGGCCAAGGGCTTTTTGATGTTCTTCAAGATGAATTGAAAAAATTAGATCTTGACATATTTGATGTGTGAGGACAATGTTATGATAATGGGTCAAATATGAAAGGTAAACATCAAGGTGTACAAAAGAGATTCTTAGACATAAATCCGAGAGCCTTTTATACTCCTTGTGGTTGTCATAGTCTTAATTTGGCTTTGTGTGATATGGCTAACTCTTGTGGTAAAGCTCGAGATTTTTTTGGAGTTGTTCAACGTATTTACACAATTTTTGCTAATTCTACTAAGAGATGGCAAATTTTGAAAGATAATGTAAAAGGGTTGACTCCAAAGTCATTGTCATCCACTCGTTGGGAAAGTCGTATAGATAGTATCAAAGCTATAAGAGCTCAAATGTCAGAATTTACTGAAGCTTTACTTGAGGTGTCGGAAAAGGATGGAGATTCTAAAATAGAAAGTGAAGCTAGATCCTTAGCAACAAATGAGCTTGGTGATTTTGAGTTTTTAATGGCTATAAATATTTGGTTTGAAATATTATCTGCAATTAATTTGGTTAGCAAGCTTTTACAATCAAAAGATATGCTTATTGATGTTGCTATGGAAAAAATAAAGGAGTTGATTTCATTTTTTGAGAAATATAGAGATAGTGGTTTTTCTAATTCATTGGATAATGCTAAAGAAATTGCAGCAGAGTTGAATATTGATCCGATATTTTCTCAAAGGTGTATAATTCGAAGAAAAAAACAGTTTGATGAGAATTTGAATACCCTGTCAGTTGAACTATCTGAAGAGGAATCTTTTAGGATTAATTATTTTATTTGCCTTGTTGATCAAGCAATTGTTTCTCTTAATAAGAGATTTGAGCAATACCAGGAGTATGAAACTATTTTTGGTTTCTTGTTTACTTCTGACAAGTTACAATCATTGGACAATACAACTTTGAAGTCTTGTTGCAGTCATTTGGAACGGGCATTGAAACACAATGAGCAATATGATATTGTTGGGAATGACTTATATGTGGAGTTAAAGTTATTGAGAGAAATGTTGCCTGAAGAGAAAAGAGGAGCTATTGATATATTAAATTCTTTGAAAGGCATGGATTTCTTTCCTAACACAATTATTGCATATAGAATTTTATTGACTATTCCTGTGACAATTGCTTCTGCTGAAAGAAGTTTTTCAAAATTGAAGCTGTTGAAGTCTTACTTGCGGTCTACCATGTTTCAAGACAGGCTTAATGGATTAGCATTGATAACCGTTGAGAATGATGTTTTGGAGACAATACAATATGAAGACTTGATTGATGAATTTGCTTCAAAAAATGTGAGAAGGACAGCTCTTTTTAAGTAACTAGAAGGTTGATATTAGTTTAAAATTGTATTAAGATGTTATTTACAATTTAAGTAATGAAATTTGAGTTTTTGGTGATTTATTTTATAAGAGTATAATTAAGGCCCAATTTTTAAGATTTGCACAGGGCCTCCAAATTGGTTGGGACGGCCCTGAATAAGTGTATATAATAGTATAAATGTCCAAAATTTAAACCAAATGCATTAATCAATGCTGACTCGCTTTTTCTTATTACAGTATTTATTACATTTAATAAGTGTATATAATAGTATAAATGTACACTTATACTATTCATCAACTCTTATAGAATTTAATATATTTATTCAATGGACCTTGCATTTAATATTATTCTACAATCAATATATATATATATAATTTTTTTGTTTTTTTAGAATAATTGTTTTGTTTTTACTTGTCAAATTTTAAACTCAAAATACAACAAAATTATTGACTATTTATTTCAGAAAAAAAATAGACAGAATAAAATATTAAATAGTCAGAGGTATAATAAGAAAAGGACAAATAATTTCATTAAAGGTAATAAAAATTATTTATTTTTTAAAATGAGGAAACACGAAAGAATGAGAGAAAATGAGTCATTGTAATATTCTCTTCAATACAAGAACATCATTACAAATAAGGGTGAACCCTATTTATAGGGTGTGGATTTGCAAGTGAGAAGTCAGTCATAAAAATCCACTACACAAGGAATAAATGGGAAGAAGAATAGTGGACATCCGTTAATAATAATGTTCATAACACTCCCCCTTGGATAATCATCGAGTATATACCTCATTAAAATCTTACTGGAAAAAACCCGATGGGAAAAAATCTAGTAAAGGAAAAAGAGTACAATATCCTTTTAGTGAGAACAGCCTCATTAAAAACCTTTCCAGGAAAACCTGGTGTAGCAAAACCATGGCAAAGGGAAAAAGATTGCGGTTTTTCTCCCACTGTTTGAAGCATCACTTAAGAATATGAATTCCAACATCTGGAGTTTCTCCCTGAGTGCATATGGAGCAATCAACCCCGCTTTGTCACTTATGATATGTCCTCTTTTAATGGAGCTTTGCAGTCACATTATTTTCAAAACATCTTCCTTGAATTGTTGGCATTTGAGCATAAAATGAAGAAGCAAGAAACCATTGATTGTTTTGTACATCAACAAGATATTTCATTGTCACCGCATGTAGATAGTAGCTGACTCACGATCAGACTTGATCTACATCAAAAAGAACACATTCTATTTGCATGGTTAATTTGCGAAACATAGATAAAATAATTTATTCACTAGGATATAGTCAAAAATAAAATATGCATTCCACTTTGATATATTATCATATCAACATTTTCTCTAGCATAATATTATCATATCAAATGATAATAAAATATCACATAATATTATCATATCAAATGATGTAGCATATGCTCGTATGCTTTCATTGCGCTAGGTTATACTCTTCGGGACTGAGATATTTATTATTTTCTTACCACACAACTCATGTACTCAATATAAATAATTTATCATGAGTTAAACTAGTTCTCTATAACTTGTTAAACAAAAATTTAATCAGCTAATTATTCTTCAAATCAAGACGAGACTTTGTTTTTCAAAAGAATTTATATGAAGATATTTATTTATATCTTGAGTCCTTCTGGTATTTTCCATTTCGAGATCAATCACAGGTTTGACTTCAAAAATTCGTCATATATAATTTGAGGTCATTCAAATTGAACTCTTTCTTTGAGTAATCTATAATTTTGGAAAGCTCTATAGGAGTTCTAATAATGGAAAACTAAAGCAAGTGATGTCATTTTTATATCCCTCCTTTAGAATATGAATTGAGACGATTATACCATATGCGTTCAAATTATATTATCTCATGGAAGGACCGATTCAATTTGAGTAATCATCTCGAGAATCCAAAAATTGTGTCTTAGAATATTAAATTCTATGGGGGCCTCCCAATAATTATGACTATCAAATGGCTCATACAAGTTGTAGCAACATTCATCTTGTACAAGTTGAGCTCTTCATGTGCTACAAGACTAACTAAATACTGAAAAGTACTTGCATCTACTACATGGGAATATGTATCATAAAAAACAAATTTAAGAGTTTGTGAAATTCCTTGAGCAACAAGTCAGCTCACTCTCATTCTATTTTTGCACAAAAACCCATTTGCATACAACTGGTTTCACACCTTTAGGTGTTTCAACTACAGGCCCAAAAAAAAAAGCGAGTTTAATTCTGCTTCAATTTCATCTTTCAATTCTGGTAAGTTCTCACTTTGTCTCCAATCTTTAATAGACTTAGGTTCATGATCATCGCTATCATTTATCACTTCTAGTTCACATTGCTTAGTTTGAGGATCAAGATGAGACAATGATAATTCATTCCAACTTAACTCTTTTTCAGTTGCTTATTCCCTCCCCCTAATGTTGGGAAATTTAACTTCTCAAATGATAGTCATCAAACTGGAATATAAACAAGTCTTCAACTTTGGGGTCAAGATACTTTATTATACATGGAGATTTATATCCAATATATATTCCCAAAATTCTTTGAGGACCCACCGTAGTGCGTTGTGAGTGAAGAAATTGCAACATACACTGCACATCCAAAAATGCTAAAATGCTAAAATGAAAAATATTAGGTTCGTGACAAAAAAACCAAATGTAAAGGGGAAGCGTCGTAATAACTTGTTGATCTGATGCGAATCCATGTTGCAGCATGCAAAATTGCATGTTCCCGAGTAGAAATTGGAAGTTTTGATCTCATAAGTGTTAGTCATATAATTAATGTTATACGTCTAAAGAATGGTTCTTCAAGACCATTTTATAAATGAAAATATGTTAGGTGATGTCCAATATCAATTCTAGTAGACATACAATACTCGTGAAATGCATTCTAGTTAATTTAGAAAAATGAACTCTTAATGAAGTTAGAGTAGCAAAAGATTTCACAAAACTGTAGTCGTGAGCTGACGACAAATACATGTGTCCATCTAGTTGATGCATCTATTAAAATCATATGATATATAAATGGTCAACTTGGCGGGTGTATTGGCTCGCAATATGTATTTGTTCTAAAAATTTGAGACTTTTACTTCCATTTTTATGGTGATGGTCTAATTATAAATTTCCCTGGTGAACAAGAGATACATGAGAGCTAATTAGATTGAAGAATCTTTTGATCCTTCAACTGATGACCACACAAATTTTCAATTATTTTTCGCATCATTTCAGACTCGGGATGGCCCAACCGGTCATGCCAAAAAATAAATTTATTGTGATTTGTAAATATCTGTTTTACAATATGTGCTACAATTGCACTGATATAAGTGTAGTACAAACTAGAGGAAAAAATAGACAGTTTTTCCACGACGCTTATTTTATCCAAAGTAGGTCTCGTTATATAAAGATATTCAACATCTCCTTCATTTTTTGTTTCAATATGATATCCATTTGGATGAATATCCTTAAAACTTGATAAATTGCTACGAGACTTGAGAGATTATAAAATCAATGAGTAAAAAAATTGTTCTTAAGGTAATAAATAACACACTAGCTCTTCCGGAGCCTTCAATTACATTTTGCAAACTTCCGGTTGCCAGTTGATAACAAGTACACATGCTACCGTATGACTTCCGGCCATAACTAAATAATGTACACAGTTTAATATAAAATGCACACATATAATCTTAGTTACACTCGAAAAACTTAGAATGTCTTATAATTAGCATACATTAAGAACAAATGACAGATAAAAACTCATCATATTGAAAAACATTAGTCATTCTAAAATATCAATATGAGATGTCATTCCTACTTTAGGATAACCTTGCTAAATGTATTCTAAATAGTAAAACTATGTTGACTACTAAAATATCACATGACCCGAAAACTTTACTTCAGCCATCCATAAATCACACTTCGAAGGCTTCGCATACAACTTCTTCTCTCGAAGTACATTAAGAACAATTCAAAGATGCTGAACATGCTCCTCAATGGTCTTAGAGTACACCAAGATATCATCAATGAAAACAACAGCAAACTGATCCAGGTATGGGTGAAAGACTCGGTTCATGTAATCCATGAATACCGCTGGAGCATTAGTTAAACCGAAGGGCATCACTACAAACTTGTAATGTCCATATCTAGTACGGAAAGCTATCTTCGGAATATCTGAGACAACCCTCGTCCTCATCATGGTAACCCCTTACACTTAGTCTCTTAATCTCAAAAACGGTTAATTTTAAAACTTTTTATAATTATATAACTTAGCATGCATCACTTAGATAAAGACATAATTTTAAGAGTTTTACAAAATATGTGGCAATACTAAAGTCAATCAAACATATATCAGAATATTACAAACCAACAGAACATAAAGACATAAAACAAAACCAGCTAAATAGCAAATATAACGAAATAAGGAAATGGTCCCTTTGTAATTTGTTAGGTTCCCCCCTTTATAATTTGTAGTTTGATTTCCTCTCATGAGCATGGCATCCTAACATATCAATGATATCATGATATACTAAAAAATTAAGTGAGATATACACTGTGTAGAGAAGAGATGAGAAAAACAATTATCAACGACACAATGAGAGGTGCAAGAATGACTATTTATAGCCTAAATTCATGGCTCCATATTATTATAAAATTCTATAGCAAGTTGGAAATTGGCAGAGGATCCTATAGCAAGTTGACAAGTGGATTCTATAGCAAGTTGGCAAGTTGAAAGTTTGGTCCAATGAGGTGTTTCCATATCATTTTAATAATAATAATACAGAAACAGTAATAATAATAATAATAATAATAATAATAATAATAATAACTTGATTTAATTTTTGTGAATCATAAAATTGTCTTAAATTTTATAGGAAAAGTTTCGGAGAAAACATGGCTTTTACCTTTCAACGTGTTTGACAGAATCCCTTAAAATACACTAGCCATTTTATCATCCACCTAATACATAATTGAATATATGTATGTGTCTATATATATATATATATATATATATATATATATATATATATATATATAGTAATTATTTTCAACTATACCAGCCGGCCTAGTTAATTTAATACGCACACAGAGAAATTGGGGGTGTTATAATTAGATTTTTCTCTAAGCTGTAATCATACAATTAAAATAAAATAAATTCTAAAATATGTCCTAATAATTATTTAGAAAAAGTGGGGTGTTACAATATCTAAATCTCTTACTTTTATTTGATGATAACCCGATCTTAGATCAATTTTGGAAAACAGTGCAGCACCACGAAGTTGATCCAACAAATCATCGATTCGTGGCAGAGGGTATTTGTTCTTGATAGTGACTTTGTTCAACTGACGATAAGTTACTTGTTGATGCTGATGTTTCTGGAGTTTCTACTCCGCGAATGATTCCCGTGTAATTCTCTTTTGGGCTATAAGCCCCATTTAATCTAAAAAAAAAAACCTCATGCTCCCATCTTTCTTTTTGACAAGTAACACTGGAGCACCCAAGGAGAAGCACTAGGTCGAAGGAACTGTTTTGAGATCAACTCTTCAAGTTGGGTTTTTAATTCCATTAACTCTAAAGGAGACATTCTGTATAGAAATTTGCCCTGTGCTCGGAACCAATTCTATGGAGAATTCTACCTTACGATCTGGAGGTAAAGAAGAAACTTCATCTGGAAAAACATCCAAGAACTCATTCACAACTTGCGCAGATGACAGGTCTAAACCCGTTTCAGTCGAAGCAGACAACATCATGACAATAGAGACTGACTGGCTAAAGTGAAAGAGATAACTGCTTCAGAATTGGTCTGTGGCAACTCCACTGATTCAGAAGCAAAATGACAAGTGGATTCTATTATAAATGACAAGTGGCAACTCCACTGATTTATAAGCTAGTTCAACTGCTAATTTTAGCAAACAATTTAAATTCAAGTTGCTAGTTTATCTATTATAAATTAGCTTATCCGCTATCCACTCTTTTTTGCCAAACAATAGACAGTCGCTCTCTTCTCTATTTTTTCCTTTCTCTCTTTTTCTCTTTTTCTTCTACCAAACTGCCTTAAGGGTGAGTTTCGTACAAGAGAAAGAGGGGAGAGAGAGGAATGGAAGAGAGAAAGAGAGAAACCTTCTAGTCAATTTTAAGTACAAAATTATATGGATTCATTTCACCTAGAAAAAATTGAGATAGGTACCGCATTGAGATCTAGAGCACCTCCAGTTGTAGGTTTATCACAAGTTCGTAAGTTTAAGAACCAACTTTTATTACATCGCAACTAATGGCTCGTTTGGATTAGCTTATTTTTGAGCTTGTGAAAAACAATTTATGAAGATAAATAAGTTTTTATGTTGATTCACAAGTTCTCACTAACAAAAATTATATCTCCTTAAGTTGTTTTTCCACAAACTACCTTAACAAATTTATGTATAATACATAAAAGCTCATTTATTTGCTTAAGCTCAAAATAAGCTCTATCCAAACGGATCCTAAATCACAAACAGAAAAACTTAATTAACTTAAATATAATGCTCTTTTAGTTTAAAAGACTTTTCTAAATTATTATTTTTTGACCAAAAGACTTTTCTAAATTATAAACGCAATGAACTATTAATTTTCAGAAGTTTTATGAAACAAGAGTAATATTTGTAATAATACGATCCTCGATGTCACATGATCATAACATTATATATGCCCAAACTTAAGCATCATTAATCATAAATATAGTAACAATTGAGGATCATAATCACATGACATGAAATAAAAGCAATAGCAATCATAATCACTTATCTTAGTGTTCTCGTACATACACAAAAACATACAATTTTTGAAACTCAGATACATATAGACACGAAAACAATCCATGACGACACAAATTATCCTAGACATGATGGTGCCCTATATAGAGAGTGTGAGTTAGGGTTTTTATCGCTTTCAGAGTGCTAAGGATAAAGCAGAAGGAAATATTTCAAGTCTGGGGTGTATTATGAGAGATTTTACATAGTGCAAATAGTTTAAAAGGGCCCAAACACTATCTTACTCATCTTTATAATTCTTTTAGAACTTTCCTAAAAATAATAATATTTTCCAACACTAATATTTTATAAAAAATGATAAAATAATAGTACTACTATATCACTAAAGCACATACAAAAATTACCAAACTAACTAACATACAAAAATCATCGTAAAAATTTTGCTTCTACGCGCTCACGTGTGTGAGGGGATAAAGGTACTTTAAGACTAAAAAAATAACTATTGGTAATCTTAAAAATAAAAAATAACTATTGGTATAGTTACAGTGACGGATCCAGAAATTTTTATCAGTGGGGGCAAAAATATAATAAATAATACTTTCCCAAAGAAAGTATTATAGGTCTTTACATAATATATGATATTATAGGGAAAAAAAACTTCAAATGCCTAAATATCTACAAAATTACAAAGCTAATAAGTTAAAATTAGATTAACTTATTTTCTCTTTTACTAATCTTTGGTGAATTTCTACTTTATTTGAAAAATAATATAGTACGGGGGCAACAACTATTTATGTATGGGGGCAAAATAAAATTATTAAATATATTTAGAAGTAATAATGTTATTCAAGTGGGGGCACATGCCCCCAATTACTCTCATGTAGAACCGTGCCTTTATAGTTATGCTATTTTTTTTAACAAAAGGAAGAAAGTCACGTTAAAACCTTTTAATACAAAAACATTAAGAAGAAAAAAAACTTCACCGTGAATTTATTAAAAAAAAAAGAAAGAAAAAAAAAGACATTAGAGAGTCGAGGCATAAAAGTGGTCCCACACATGTTACGGTGAAAGACTCCTAAAACAATCTAACATAGAGATAAATAAATAAATGACTAACTTACATTAATCATAGAGACGGAATTAGCTTTGAAACATGTGTAGGTCAATTTCTCTTTCTGTGGAAATTTCTTCCTTAACTATGCTAGTTAATAGTCCACCATATAAAATAAAATTAAAATCTTCTACAATGTGGAAAAAAACTTATTGTAGCCAAAAAAAAAAACTTCCATCATTATCAACAATAGTCAATTCAATTCACATTTTGAAAGAAACCAACACTCCTAGCCCAGTGGTTCAGGCTCCTGCTGGGACGTGGTGGGGGTCAATCTGGTTTGCTTTCGGGTTCGATTCTCGCCTACGTCAAATAGGGTGTTGGCCAGAGAAATGATTAAGAGCCCCAAGTAGCGAGCGCAGATTAGTCCTTCGTTGACAGTGTTGGGACACTGCGAGGGTCGCCCGCGAGGGTCTGATACCAAAATTCACATTTTGAAGATGTGAAACTGCCATGCACTAGATGGTAAGGTGTTTACTCCTCGTTGATTTATTAGGTGAGGACGTGATTCAAGCTTCATGCTCTCCCTATATATTGGAGACTCTTATCCACACATTTTTCCTCACACTAAAGCTACTCATCTTCTTTAGCTTTACTAGCTATAGAAAAATGGCACACTCTCCTTCTTCTTCTTTCTCTTCATCATCATCAACCATTGTTGCACTAGCTTTGTTCTTACTTCTTATAGGGCCATCTTCTGCTCACCTCTCTGAGAATTTCTATTCTAAAAAATGTCCTAATGTTTTCGACATCGTAGAATCCGTTGTTAAATCTGCTGTTGCCAAAGAACGTCGCATTGGAGCGTCTCTCCTTCGTCTCTTCTTCCATGACTGCTTTGTTGATGTAATTTACTCTAATCCCTATCTATGGTTTTATTTATAAAATAACTAGATATTATTGGTAACTGAACTAGGTTTTGCATGTTTGGATAATTTTTATTCATGTGGTTATAGTTATCTCTACTTTAGCATATTATCTTATGAACCATAATTTTTGTTTTCGAAAAAATCTCACGAGGGACAAAAAATGTAGCCGACAAGTACTATTTATTTAACTATCATCTTTTCACTTTGTCAAAAAAATAAAACTATCATGTTCTCAAAGTTATCATTAACAATGAAAATGTTGCAAAGTGATAGTTCTTTTTATTTTGGTACAAAGTGCAAAGTGATAATTCCACCGACATCATTGGAAATTAACAGTACAATTTTGTTTGATTAAATTTTTCTTGCAATCTTCTTTCAGATGAATATGGGAGGATGTGATGTTTCGAATTGGCACGTAAAATAATTACTTATTATAAAATGACCAAAATCTCGTGGCTCCAAGGATATGACCCACTTCTTTTGTTTTCATCGTGTGTCCTTGAGAATCATATCATACGGTGCATGTGCATTGATAAAGTTAAAAGAAATAGATAAAAAAAAAAACTATTAAGATTGTGACCATATATATTTATTCTTAGCGGTGTCAGTTTTTGCTCAGTCCAATGAGCCGGCATGATATTTCAGTGTTCTGGCCTAGGCTGGGTTTGTTAAATAGAGACACGAGAAATGATGGTGCCTTTTTGCCCAACCTGGTTGGTCAATCGACTAGACTAGAGTCGCTTTTTATGTTTTTTTTAAATACCTTTTGTAGTTTTCTTTGTCAAAATGTTGGACTGGGTTAGACCAGCCCACTGACCTAGTATTTTGAATTGGGCTAAAAAGACACAATCTAGTAGACAACTGGGTTGAGCCAGCCCACTTTTAAGTTTTGACAAGTGGGCCAAGCGATCTAGTTTGACAGCTCTACTGATACTATACAAAAAATATATATAATTATTTTTTTAGTGAACATATCCATTCATTTAAATTGATAGATTACATAGTTAATACACAAATTCAGCATTACTAAAACTGAAAATGATGAATCTACGAGCAAACTCACAACACCCAAGTTAATAGCATAAAATAGTAAATGCCTACAAATGTGACAAAGTAAAAGTCAACGGAATGCCAATAACTCTGGATCAGTAATTTTGAGACCCTAAGCATTGGTTAAATCTGCGATGTACCGAACTTGATTTATGGATCTGAACCAAACAACCACTGCAGCAAGACGGAAAATCAAAAACACTCCACCAAGACGAAAACAATAACACTGCACTAAGACAAAAAATTAAGAAAAAATGAAATAAAATATAAATCTATGAAAACCACTTATTTAGGTAAAAATATGAGAGAACCATTGCATAGGGGTCATTCCAAACCCAAAAAAAAGTGAAACAAAACCACTCTCTCTAGTAGGTGAGCACGAAGGAAGAGAGCGGTAGAGAAAATGTTGCGAAAGACTGATAGAGTTATCATCATATTCATGCATATATGTAGTGAATATGAAAATAATTATTTTTGAATCTTAGTTTTTATATGCTAGAGAAAATGTTGAGAAAGACTGTATTGTAAACCTGTCAAAAACAAAGTAACTGTGTTACCAAATAAGGCCTCAAAGTATCTCCATTTTTATTCTATATATGTAATTTACATGTTTCATGAATCATGATGCTACTTGGAGACAGGGTTGTGATGGGTCAATACTACTTGATGACACTTCATCCTTCAGAGGAGAGAAAACTGCAGCTGCCAACAACAATTCTGTGAGAGGTTTTGAAGTAATTGATGCTATCAAGTCCAAGTTGGAAGCAGCATGCCCCAATGTGGTCTCATGTGCTGATATTTTAGCCATTGCTTCTCGTGACTCAGTTAACATTGTGAGTTCAAAAACTTCGCCAATTTTATTTTCATTAATTTTCTAAACATAACGGACACCTTTTTATTTTAATTATGTTATAAAAAATGACATTATTTTTATGATATAATTAATATTAGGATCGCTAAGAGGGTTGGTCTCCCCCAGTCTGCCGTGTGCTTTGCGGTGAGCCCGTAAAAAAAGAAGCAGGGTCGACTGGCCCACCAATAAGTCGTGGGTTGAGAAGTTGAGTCTGTCTCACCTTGTTATAGGCGAGTGAACAAGTTAGGGCCGACCAGAAATCTGTATTAGTAGATGCAGTTTAAAACAAATTTCCGTTGAAGTCTTTTTTATTTGAGTGAGAAAGCTTTAGATTCGGCCTCTTTCTAATGACATTATTTATTAATAGGCTTAAAGCTAGGCTTTAGTAGCAATACCATTTGGTCGACCCTAAGTTAGCCCGCCCATAAAATAAGTAAATATAAAAAAAAATATTTGAAATGAGAATTTCAAATAAAAAGTGACAGGTTGGCGGGTTAACTCAAGTCGTGGCCCACCTGTTGCTCGACGACTTGGCGGGCCGAGTTATGCGGGGCGGTAGGCTAAGGATCATCAACCCACCAGCCCACCCTGTCTTTTTTAAGCGGATTCCCTAGTTCGTTTTGCCACCTCTACTTAGTATGTTCACAATTCTATGTAATGCAGCTTGGAGGGCCTTGTTGGGAGGTAAAACTTGGAAGAAGGGATTCAAGAACAGCCAATTTCAATGCTGCTAACACTGGTGTGATTCCACCTCCAACTTCTAACCTCAGTAACCTTATCTCAACATTTCGTGATCAAGGACTTTCAGTCAAGGACATGGTTGCTTTATCTGGTATTTCACTCTTCTTTCTTCCATTATTTGAGACAATCATTAATCTTTTTTGTCTTTTGGGGTGACACGTTTTAGTTAATGTAACAACGGTTTTTGCTAATAAAATTCATGAAGTGGACCTGTGAGATGTGACATTTAAACAATGATATACATTGTAAATGTAATATTAGGGTGAATGGGCTTTTTTTTGGCTTAAAAGTCATGCATGCATTAAAGCAAAAGAAAGCCATGTTTAACTGCTTTTGAAAACGTATATCTATCATCAATATATAATATTTCTATAGTTGGGAAAATAAATGAATCCATGTTACAAATAATTATACCAACTAACTATAATAATACCTATGAATAATATTAAGATTCTCACATCAGATGTAATATAGCATGAAAAATAGTTTATAAGTGAGAGACATCTTTTACTCTACAAGTCAGATTAATTGTAGGGTTGAAGAACTTTGTGGTCCTATCAAAATAATTCCTTCATATTTAGAGGAGAGAGAAAAAATATTACTTCATTTTTTTTTGTATAAACTGAGTATCCTCTACGCGCAACTGCAGAGACTAATCCATCGAGCCGGTCACTCCCTCTAATTCATACTTATAAGAGGAAAAACTCTAATTCACATGTTTGGACCATTGTTGGACGATATAGATGGAAAATTAACATTTAATACACCTAAAAATTGATGAGTGGTTTAACATTATTGAATGATTCTATTCATGATGTTAAGTATTTTGCATGTGATTTCAGGATCTCACACAATTGGGAAGGCAAGGTGTACTAGTTTCAGAAACCGCATATACAATGAAAGCAACATAGACAATAAATTTGCTAATATCAGGAAAAGCAAATGTCCAAAGACTACAGGCTCAGGAGACAACAATCTAGCAAATCTAGATTTGAGAACTCCAACTCATTTTGACAATAACTACTACAACAATCTTATCATCAAAAGAGGACTTCTTCATTCTGATCAAGTGCTATTCAATGGTGGGTCTACTGATTCATTGGTTAAAACTTATAGCCAGAATAATGACGCATTTGATTCTGACTTTGTCACTGGAATGATTAAGATGGGAAATAATAAGCCCTTAACTGGGAATCAGGGAGAGATTAGGAAGAATTGTAGAAGACTGAATTAGAAGAAGAGACAAATATATAATTTTATATATATGTTGCATACTTGGAAAGTGCTGAAATGTTTGTTCAGTTCAATTTTATCTGTATTGCTATATAATTCGCTTGTGTTGTTGTATGAAATAAATTATAGGTTGTCTTTGCTTTACGCCTTTATGGTGGGAAAGGCATCGCGTCTTTATGTTATTTTGTATCAATATTTCTATCTAAGACTTTCGCTCTCATCTTTTGCTCTCATTTTTCTATTTCTAGAAAAAAATCTGAAGTCGCAAAATGTATAGATTTATAAAGTCTCTGAATCTAAATCCCGAGTGGAAAAACACATTTGGTTTCCATTTGCAGTCAAGGTGTGTGATTGAATTGAACATATATAATACAAAACAGTTTACTTGAAAAATTTTCTTTTTTGGCAAAACTTGAAAGTTTGGTTAGTGTTACATGAATTATGCATTCAAAAATAACACCAATATGTATCTTCAATTTTTAACTATAAACTAAAAGTGTTCTCTTATGGTAAATATTGGATTGGATCAGTTTCGACCTAGGAACAATATTTTTTTTATCAAACCTAGGAACAATACTTTAAGACCAAATTAAAAGTCTCTATTCAGTGACCTTTGAATAAACTAATATGTGTGAAGCCATTTATTTATCCTTTTTTTATCATTGAAGTTGGAATATGATAGAATTTGATGAAAAAAGATATTGAATTAGATCATAATTCATTTTTGTAAGAGCTTGTTTGGGAGTTTTAAAGGAGTAAGGAAGAGTTCTTACTAGTAATTTATTAGTAATTAGCAACGAGGTTGAGTAGCTCAACTAGTTTTTTTTTTGTTGGATCAACTAGTTTGAGCTAAGGGTTGAAGGAGTTGTATTAAAGTACCTAGGTCTTAAACCCTAAAAGAGAAAATACTAACATAACAACTAATATACTAACATTTGTCTAAAAAGAATTATTAGTAATATTGAGAAAATATACCTTCTAAAAGTTTTTTCCATTTTTCTAAGTTAAGGAACTACTTATACTTTGATTTCCTAATTTCAAAATTCACTAAACGTCAATACATTTTGCCCACTACATTCACATTAATCAAGAGTCAAGATATCATAACCAATACCGTTAGCCCAATGGCTTAATCTACCATGGACACGAGAGGCGATCTGGTGCTCCCGAATTCGATTCCTGTAGTGGACAAACTCAGTGTTGACCAGTGCGAAATTCGATCCTAAGCCGATATTAGTCCTTCGTTGAAAGCGTTGGGACACTCCATAGGTAGCCACCAATAGTCCGAACAAAAAAAAGAGTCAAGATATCATGAAGTCCTTTTATTTGTTTGTCCAAAAACAGTTTAAAGTCAAGATTTCTTGATGTCATATTTTTTACGGCAGAGAATCCATGTTCCTTCAACTTTTCCTAGGCCATTTTTTCCTTGGATGTATCGTCCAACCGTAAATCACAAGTATCTCATTTTCCAAGTTTTCTTTCACAACTTTTTTATATCGCCATCATCTTTGTTAATAACCATTAGCAGTTCTTAAAGTTCAAAAATTGAACTAAGCCAACGAAACCAGTTGTTTCATTCCATTCCGAACTAATCTGATTTGACTATGAACAGTGTCTGAATTCAGATTCAATCCACTGGGTCTAACCAAATCATAAAAAATTACAAAAAATTAAAAAAACTCTTGGTTCAATCGAAAAGCAGGGAGATAAAAAGTAACAAACTAAGATTTAATGAGTGTTTCAATCAATCATAAAAAAACACTTTGAATAACTAAATAAACCAAATAATTTTATTTGCCCATAACCTTCATGTCCTAGCATAGCAACAAAAACTAGACGTTTTTTTGTTAAAACAAAAGCTAGACTTACATGTATAACTTTCTTACATCAACGGAAGGTTTTTCATAAGAGGACACAATCAATCCTCCATAAATATTTCACCCCTTTACAAGCAATCAAAAACAATACAAAACACATTTACACACATTATTTGCATCATGTAATGTATAAATTAGAGACGTTCTATAGGAGTTAATTCAAAACCTTTGGATAGCACATGCGGTTGCGAATTCAAGATCAGCCCCTCCCAGAATTGCCATGTCTTTGACTTCTAAATTGATTAAGGAGAGCCTGGGCCTAAACATAGAAAAAATCCGTCAGCACTTTTTTTGTAAGAGTAGAAACAGAACAAAAGGAAACTAAAATGTGAAACTATAAAGAAAGAATCGCACCTTTTCTTTGGCCCTTGGGGTGCCTGACTGTGATAAAGCTACCAATGGTGGGACTGCTCCTTGTTGGAGCACCATGCTTAAGAATCTGTTACTGTGTAAGCAAAGATGTAGAAGAGCTGCTGCTGCATTTTCCTTTCCTCTAGCAGAACCCAACTCTACAACTTCAACTAGAACAGGAATTCCACCCTCCTGACCAATTGCAATTCTTCCTTCTGGAATCGTCGCAAGATTTGCCAAGACGGCCACTGCCTTATCAACCATTCCAGCTGCTGGGTCCATTAACTCTATAAGGTGCTTCACAGCACCAGCTTGCACAATCCGATTCTTGTTCTCATGAAATATTGACAAATTAAACAAAGCAGTTGCAGCATCTTTTTTCCCCCTTGGAGTTCCATTCCCTAATAAATCTACAAGTGGCCCAATTGCCCCAGACCTCCCTATGTTAACCTTGTTTTCCTCAATCACCGACAAGCTGAAAAGAGTGGCAGCTGAATTCTCCTTGGCTTCTGGGCTCCCATTCTCAAGTACACGAATCAAAGGACCAATTGCACCAGCATTTGCAATTGCAGTTTTGTTGTTATCATTGATTGATAAGTTGAGAAGTGCTGTAACAGCATTTTCCTGGATCATTGTATCAGGTGATTGAAGCAAGTCGACCAATATGTTAATGGCTCCACAATTTGCAATTGCAATTCGATTATCCATATTGTGCTTAGCAAGAAGGCGGAGTTCTGATGTTGCCTCTCTCTGAACATCAACATCAGAGCTCCTCAAGCCCTCAACTAAATTCCGAACCTGGGTCTCAATACCAGAAAGATCGGCTCTTGTTTCAATGGCTGAAGATATTATCCTAGGAACAAGCCTTTCTGATGGCCTCCTCCATATAGCTTGGCTTCGAGACCTTGTCTCCATTAATCGAGGTGGGAACTCGGGTTCTCTCTGAATTGATGGCATGGTGGCAGCACCAGCAGCATCAGGCCCTGGATTTAATTCACCAGAAGTATCTCTACTGTAGCCTGGACTTGTTGACATCTGAGAAGCATTGTTGTCATCACCTTGTGTTTCTTCAAAATTTGCACCAGAATCAGATACAGCTCTAACATGAGCTTGAGATTGTTCAGAGCTAAAGGCACTGGAAGATTCCCTTCTAGTTGGTGACATAGATGATTGGCCAGCTGAATCTATACTGCTTTCATCTGAGCTAGCAGACCTGTCGTCTAAAACTGTGGGTGACGTTCTTGCAATATCCATATATTGCAGCCCATTAACCATGCCACTCAAGGAACCTTCTGAAATTGAACGGGGATGCACTGGTGATGTTCCCTCTCGCTGGATTCCACCAGAAGTTATGTTGTTACCCGGTGAATTAAAAGAACGGGAACGAGCTGACTCGGGTGAGGATGGCAGGTTGCTCCTGGAATGAGGAAAAACAGGAGATTCCCTGGCTGTACCGGACTCCATATACCCATGAAGGATAGATGTTTGATTTAAGGTTGCCAACTTTGTAGGATCGACCAGTTTCACATTGTTTGATTCACACCAGTTAGCAATCAGCGCCTTTACAGTGTAGTTAGGTATTAGGTTGGTGTGAGCCAAAGTCTGATGAGTCTTTGGACAAACAGTAAGACCAAGATCAATCCAGTTCTTGATAAAGGCCCGCTCATAGGTTTGCCCTGAGGCCACTATCACTGGATCAGTCATCAACTCCAAAGAAAGAGGACAACAAAAGTCAGCAGGTACTGGAACAGGGCTGCTACTCTGGGCTTGCTTAAGATTAACAAGGCGCTCATGCATACGTGTTGCAATAGCAATCATTTGATCAATGTATTCAGCTTCTGCAGTCTTCTCGGTTTGTTCAGCATTCTCCTTCAGCCTTTCTAGGGCCACGGACTCGATCAGAACCTCCTGATTAGACCTTAGGCCTAGGCTATCAGCAATTTTTTCCAGCATCTCTGAACTGGTTCCCACGCCACCGTCTAGTTGTTCCATAATGACTGATGAGATTTCTTCAAGTCCCAAAAGCTTAAGTTTCTGAACACAGTGCTGCAAGTTTTACAGATATTATACAACCTATGTTTATTTACTATAATATAACATATAAATCAAATTGAATGGATCATGAATTAACTATTAGATAAATAGAAGATTTTACCTCTAAATGTTCAGAACTCAATTCATCATGGGAACATTGCTTAAAAGCCTTCAGCTGTTGTAAGATCTTGAGGCCCAAAGTCCGAATCCTAGTTATCAAGGGTTCAACTTGGATAACCTAGTGACCAAGAAAGAGGAGGCAGTGAGAAAGTGATACAGATGGAATAAGCAAGAATCACACTAAGAACCTCCAAAAGATGCAGGCACAATAAAAAGATTAAGTACACGTTCTACTTCTAAACCGTAAGGCAAACACGTCTCGTGAAGGTAGGGGGGAGAAAAAGGAAACAGTAATCTGGTAGGAAGGAGTGATATAGGTAAATCAATTATCCTGGGAAAAAGGGTTATGGTATGCTATATAGACAACATTTTTACACAAAAACTAAACTTTTTCTACATTGCTTTACCTTTATATCTGCACAGTAAACTTCTCTATATGATTCAACGAGCAGTCCAATGACTTGAAAATAAACCATCAAGTATCAACATATTTAATTGTGCATTTAACAAGTCAAATCTGAATCCAATCATTATCCACCTATTTGTCTTCTCATACAGATTATAGGGATTGAGAAGAAACAAAGCTTCTATTGTGTGAATTGCTTCTCATGGAGAAGAAACATGACGAGCGAAACGTGAGCAGATGATTTCAAATAGCCTAATTTGAGGCTAAATCTTTTTGGGCCTAACCCAAGGCACATCTAGCTCAACTCAGAATTCAGGTGGCTTTGCTTATGTTTTCATAAACCCTTTACTTGCTGACCAGATTGTTCGTCAGGTTTGCTGCCAAGCTGAACTTACCCCTTTGTTGTTTGGGGAGGATTCCTCTTCATTGGGAATAACTGTGGTTTGACAAGAGCTGCAGGAAAGTGCAGAACAATGGAATTTGGAAAGCAGTTTTTATCCTGCATCTGATGCTGGTTAGTCCAGCTCCCAGCAATGGGATTCTGGGGGAAGAGAATTTTTGTTTTCAACAACAATTGAAGACAACTTTGCTTTGGAGGGGGTGTATTGTTAGGATATGGATAGGCAGAAGTTAGTTAATGACAATTATAAATAATTGGTGAATAGAGGAGTGGCTCGGTTTAGAAGGGGAAACACTTGGAAGAGATATCTCTTTCCTATCCTTTCTCAATCTTTCAATAAAATAGTTCTTTCCTTTCGGATTTCTGGGTTCCTAACAGTGTACGCATGAGGCAATATGCAATGGATAAGAAAAAAATGGATACGAGTAATAAGATAAGGCAGATAATTAAGTATGAACAAGTGGAAAACTGTGTAAGGATGTGAACCAAGTTTATGAGTGTTTCAATCATAAAATGCTGCTCTTCTTGAGATGCTAATAACAGTGACAGAAGTACACACTTTCAAAGAGAACAGAATAATTTATTTTTCCAAGCAGCATGTGAGCAGTATGATGCAAGATCGTGACCAAAACTAAAGAAAAGTGTTGAAAGAATAGAATACAAAGTGCTATATAAAATAAAAAATAAAATCTGCAGTTTGAATGCAACAAGCAAGCTACCACGTTATCACATCCACCACCACCCCCGTGGTCCACATCTCGATTACCACTAAACAATACTATCACCATCACATCTTTTGAATTATTAGAGTCCTGAACCTTTAATTCACCCAAAGTAAAACTTTAAGTTATCTATATATAAAAATAAATGAACTTGAAAAAAACAATTATAATATAGGTGCACAGCTAATACAAAACAAAGCATTGATTAAGCAAAGAGTGAAACACCAGAAGTACTCCGGAAAGGAGAGGTGAGGGAGCATGAAGACGGAAGACAACAAAATACATCAATACTATCATATCTGTGTTCCTCTAAACAAGACATCAGTATATAGCATGATTTCCTTGCAAACCACGAAACAAAATATTGAAGACATATTCATCATCCTAAGACTTAATATGCACATAGTCAAGGACAACCACCCCATAATGGAAGCTCAGATCATTTCACATTAAATTAACAACCAACATAAAAATGTTCTCTAAGAGCTGAGACATTATGAGACTTACAAAGTAAATTTTGCTAGACAATAAGTGCCAATTCTCAGCATGCTCCTTCAACTCATCGACAATGTGACCAAGTTCTTCCAACATCTTACTAAGAACTTCATCAGAGGCTAACTCAGATTTAGCAATCACATCAATGATCGGCTTCAACAACTTAAGTATCTCCTCTGCCTTCTGGTAATACTTTGAGACTGGTTCTGAGTTCATATTTCCAGAAAATGATGAATCCAAAAATGAAGATATCTTGTCAACAAGCATTTTCAACAATGATATCTCCATAACACCTGCATCAAAAAGAAGTGATAACATGCATAAAGATCCGATAAAAAAGGAATAAAATACTCAATCTGTAATTCAACACTTATATCGTTCTTAGTTAATTTCTAGAAAGCAAATTGAGTATGACAGCACGCGATTTGCTTCCTCTGAAGTTACAATAGAGGAAAGATCAAGTTATTGCCATTGAATGGGGGAAAAAAAATCAATGGTTATTATGTGTGTGTGTGTTTTCATATCTAGAACTAGAACATAATATAGTTTTGTTTGTCGTAAGTGAAAGTGAAGAAAGTCAAACTTCATGGAAGAAAAGCTCCTTGGCAACCATGCCTTCCCCTGTTTGATCAGTGTTGAAAGTGTCGAGAAAGGAAACAAAAGGGTGGGGTCCACGAAAGATGTCATTTCAATTTTGGGTAGAAACTGGAAACTCAGTTGGAAGGCTTGCTTCAGATTCCGAAAATTGATACTGTAAGACAATTCCTATTCTCATAAACAGAGCATGGCTAAAAAGATAATGTCCAACTATGGGTCATAGGGCTGATGGTGACATTTAAAGCTGAACCAGACTACCACATTTGACAACTATATGCATGGTAGTAACTTACTCTTATATTATTTTCACATGGAAAAGATAATCAAACCAAACGAAGACATTGCCATCTTATGACACCAGCAAACAGTAAAAAGAATATCTCAACCTTGTCAGTTGATTCAAATGGACAGCCTGAGGTTTAAGGCTCCCTCTTTCCATTATTGTATGATTTGGGAAGGGAGACATATGCAAGCCTTGCTCCTGTGAACAAAAGTGCTCTTTTTGCACTAGAACTCGTTACCACCAGTTGCAATTTAGCAACCTTAGTATCAAAGAAAACGCTTATGATTTGGTATGAAATAAAAGTGATTATTTTGGACCATGTGTTAGGTCCTTGGGCTGCAGAACTGAAATATAAAATCTTTAAATATTTGTAACTATCAGACCAGGAAAAGAAACAAAAAAATTCTAGATTGTAAACACACGTGAGAAACATGGTACTCCAAAGCAAAGTTATACCCATACCCGGTACTCGTGGGTACCGGGTACATACTTAATAAAAAATCAAACAAAAAGTTAGGTACTCAGTTTGGGTACGCGTAGACACCTTTTGGGTGCATACCGGCTCATACCCACGCTCTGATAAATAAAAAAGCATCGGCGTTTGGTAAACAAATTATACTTTTGCTATTCTATTTTAGTTAACATTGATATATTAACTATTATTTTGTGGATTCTTTCCACATTTTCTGTGATATAAATAATATTTCCCTATTTCCGTTGTTACATATACCCTTCCTTTCCTAATTTTCGCATTTCCCTGTCTATATTTTCTGATTTTATTTAGATTTGTGACATAGTAACTAAAGGAAGTTGTTTTCCTATATATATTTTGCTTTGTGACGTAGTCAATTTGGAAAGATGTTTACCTGTAGATATATTCGTTCTTTCCATTTTATTTTAGTGTAATAAAATAGTAAAGATTTATGCAGGAATTATATAATCAATTTCTATAAACAATAAATTTATTTTGCACAGATTATTATAATATCAAGTAATTAAGAGTGTAATCTCTCAAGCAAGGGAATGACGAACCAGATTTAGGAGTTTGTTCTTTTCACTGAGGATGAACAAAGAAATAATGAAAATGACACCATTTTATTTATTATAATGAATGTCACGCCTTTTCACGACGGTCCATTCTACTTTGACCATTTAGATTACGAAATTTGCGCAGCTTACCAAGAGTGTGAATATTCCTTCTTGTTCCAGAAAAAGGAAAAGTATTGTGGCTTCACCTGTATCACATACTACATGAGCTCAAACTCTCACTTTGATGTTTTTAGACTAGCTGGATGCAAATTGTAATGACCAAATTGCAGCCAATGACACATAGGAAGACAGGTAACCAGAGACCCTTTAAAAGTTTTTTCGTCCACCTTATAGAACAGTATTAATTTAAGACCTTTCGTTGAATAGGTTCGCAATTGCACTAAGTGGAGAAATCAAATATGAATAAATAAGGAAGTGAACAAACTCTCACTACAACTAGTCTCAGAACATTTTGGAAGAAACAAGTGAGAGAGAGAGAGAGAGAGACTGGTACTAAATTCCAGGCTAATAAGAGGCCTGATATGTGGCTCACTTACTGAGTCAACCCCCATCGAATAGTAAAGAATGGTCCATTTACACAAGGAGGTAGACAAGCCAGATTACAAGATCAAAATTCAAACTAACATAGAGGAAAGGCACTCTTAAATGCCAATCTGAGAAGAGGAGAGACTCTCCACATGGAGGGGGTCATGCTTCTGTGCCACCCATAGCAAATACTCATGCATAATGTTTCTTATCAGCTACCGCCCCAAACCCTCAAACACAATTGCTATATGATGTTATTACTCAGATAGCATTCCACTGCCATGAAAATGCATCGAACATCATTTTGTACTGATAATTTTAGTCTATAATAACATTCATTCCTAATGATAAACCAAACAAGGTGATCAAGAACACATCAGTCCACCTAGAACTTAAAATGCCAGATTCCTAGTTGAGCCAAATGAAATTAGTCTAGGCTCAACAAAACATCCCCAATATATCAAGTAAAGAAAGCAAAACAGCTCAGTGTCAACTCAAGTTCAGTTAATCAAACGCAACTACTGTTAAGTTATTTTCAATCAGTTTCCTAAAAACAAATGAAACTCCTTGATCTAAAAGGAGCCTCTTGGAGTTGATCCAGCTCAAAAAACTGAACTCGTTTCGGACAACAAACAAATCACAGCTTCTTAAACTCTTAACCGGTAACTAATTTTCAAACACGTTGTTTTTTCCCTCTTTCCTTTTTAACAACAATGCAAAAAGGACAAATTACAGAATACAGATACAAAAACACTTGAGCAAATTAAGACCAAAAAGCTAACACAAAAACCAAAAAATGGAAAATTCTATATGAAGTCAAACTTTAAATTTCGATAAAATATAACCAAACATAACATGAACTTTACCAATGAAGTGAAATCCGATGCTGACTATCTCGACGATTCTGCTCGATTCGTTGAAGTGAGTGAAATGACGAGCTGCAAATGAATGAGGGCAAAGGCTTCTTCTCTAACTACTTCTTGATTCGTCTTCTGTAGCTGCCGGCAAAGCTGGTGCTTCCGCCTGTTAAATAGCGGAGATGCTTGATTTTCAGGCCAGCGACGGTGGCGATCCACCGGAGGAAGAGGAGGAGGGTGTTTAGGGCAAGCGACTCAACGAATTTGGAAAATTAGAGACCGTTTTTCTGTTCACGACTTTTTTATTTCTTAAATAAATTTCTTAAAACACGATTCTTTTCTCCCTCTCTCTCTCTCTCTCTATCGAAGAATTTTCGCTTAGAAATTCGTATTCTATTATGCTTTTTTAATTGGCTATTTAATTTAATTTAATTTTGATTAAATTGACTAAGTTGCGTGATTACATGACTAATAAAGAAACGAGAAATGGCGCAGGAAACTGAGTTCAGACTTCAGACACGGTTTCTTGGAGATAAATCAAGACCTTGATCAACTGATAGCTGGTAAAAAGTTTAGTAAACCTTTTATCATTTTGAATCCATTTATTTGACTCGATTCAAATTAATTAGAGTACAAGTTAACTTATGAACAATGTGTGAATCTTTAAAAAAGAAAAGTCTATTTGTCCAAAAAAGAAACAAAGAAAAAGTCCACAACTTTATAGAAAAAAGTACTGAATATTTTTATATTGTCATTTAATTTTCATGTATAAATAAAAAATTCTCCAAGTATACATACAATTTACAAATAGCCCACTATTTCAGACATCAAAAAATCATTTAAACAATATTTGTATTAATAATTATAAAATGGAGTTTATCAAAAAGAAAATGGTAAAATGGTCACTTTATACCGGATAACATTTTGATGAGATGGTAGGGGTCTCTTCCCGCTTAACCAAGGTTTTGGGTTCGAATTCGCCTTGGGCATGCAGCAGTGTTAAATCTTTTGAGGGAGAGTTTTGATGCTCATTGTTGTTCCAACCAACTCAAGGAATTAGTCTCTGCAATTACACGAAGAGGATACCCGATTTCTACCCAAAAATCATTTGCCACTTTATCATTATTTTACTTTTGTTGTTTTCTCAACAGTAAAATACTTTATTCCTAACGGGCAAATAGCCCACTATTGGGGCATAGGCATTATACAGGATTATCGCAAACTCTTTATGACCTTATTAAAAACCTTATACACATAGTTGCGCTTGACTTTCTTGGCTACTTACCTAAATCATTGAATCACTTACTTGAATGAACTCATACATACGCATTCATTTACGCTTGTGAGGTCCAACTGCAATGCTCCCATCTTGAAAACACAAACAAGGCGCTTTTTGGAGAAGAGTTTCTTTGATATTGGCCCGCTTTGGGTCAGAGTCCCCTACGAGTGTTTTTACATTTTCTCCTTGCTTGACTTTGAAGTCAACCAAAATACTTAGAAAGATTATGTCATTGTTCTAAGAAAATATAAACTTTATAAGCTTCAGTCATTCCGTATCTTCCTAGAAGCTAGAGTGTGTAAGAAGATCTTTTGATAAATGATTTGTAAGTTGTGTTTTTTGCTTTTTACACAAGTGATGTTGTTTTGTAAGAGAAATGCTTGGTAGTGGCGATATATAAACTATGGTTTTTGTAAAGAGATAGTGAAAGAATATTTAACTTGAAATTATAAGAAGCCTTGTAAAGTAGTCTTCTTCCAAAAGTGCAAAGAAGGTTTCTTTTAAAAACATAGTGCTATTTAAAAGAAACTATAAGAAAATAGTAAATGACACATGGGAATTATAGTGGTTCACCCAAATCAACAATGGCTACTCCACTCTTCACCCAAATATGTGTCTATCTCTCTCCTCATGTTTTTTATATTGTATTTTACATATAAAATATTTAAGGGTTCAAATTAAAACTAGATGCATTTGATGGTTCAGATTTTCCGAATGCACTGAATGCATCTAAACTTGACTGTACACAAACCTGATCCATTTTCTTGTACAGCCTATCTACTGGCGTAGTTTTTTTGGTTACAGAAAGTTTAGGTGAGTTGGGCTATGGGGGCTCACCGGGGTCAAGGCAGACCTCAAGGCTCTTTGAGCGCTAATAGAGGTACTTACAGATCACCCACCAAAGATGTCATCACATCAACAGTGGAAGTTGAACCCACGACCTTGTGGGAATGAGCCAACTCCTTACCAACTGAGTCAACCTTCATTGGCTACTGGCTCACTAGTTTTTTGTACATCTAGTAACTGAAAAACCCTAAGAAACTACCTAGGCAACTTCTTTAACAATCAAGCAAACCTATGTCATATTATGAAGGTACAAAGATAAGGTAAGGTTTAGGATTCTAATTGGCAATACAATATTTTTACTATATTTTTAAGAGACTAATACCAAAAATTACTATATTTTACTGGACTAAAATGATATTTATACTTAATTATAATTGTAATATTAGAATAAAAAAATTAATTATAATTGTAATATCTCAAATTGGCTTTTTTTAGACCCTGTACCCCCTAAGTTGACCAAACTACCAATTTTACCCTTGACTATTCAACAAATATTCGGAATTACCTGTTAAGACATAATTCCGAAAGTTTTTTTTCTTTTGATATTTCCGGAATTATGTGAAAAATTTCTGGAAATATGTGAAAAATGGCTTCCGGAATTATGTTAAAAAAGGTATTTCCTGAATTCCCAAAAAAATGGCTTTCAGATTTATGTAAAAGAGGGTATTTCTGGAATAAAAAAATTGGGAACTTTTTAAATCCATGACCTTTACCTACAAACAACAACTGTCGCTAAAAGTCATTTTTTTAAAAAAATATTTTACCTACCGACAGAAATCGTGGGTACAAGTCCATTTTTTGATAAAAACATTTTACCTATTGACAGAAATCGTAGCTAAAAGTCAATTTTTTTTAAAAGTTCCAAAACAACATTTTTCATTCCGGAAATACAATTTTTCACATAAATTTGGAAGTCATTTTTTTAGAATTTCGGAAATACCTTTTTTCACATACTTTCGGAAATTTTTTTAAAATCTTTGACTTTTACCGACGGACAGAAACCGTACGTAAAAGCAATTTTTATAAAAACCTTTTACCTACAGACAGAAACCGTAGGTAAAAGTCAATTTCTAAAAAGTTCCCAAACAACATTTTTCATTCCGGAAATACCATTTTTCACATAAATCATGAAGCCATTTATTTGAAAGTTTCGGAAATACCTTTTTTCACATATTTTCGGAAGTCATTTTTCACATGATTCTGGAAAATTTACACATAATTCCCGAAATCTTTCAAAAATCAATTTTCAGTTAAATTTTGTTAAAAATGAATGATGTAATTTTGGAGATAAAATGAGTTATGGGGGTACAGGACTAGAGGGTCGAAGAAGGGGGTTAAAAAAAGGCTTAAAGGTACATTTTGTCCCTGCAAATATCCAAAAAATCCAGTTTCGTCCCTGTAATTTAATTTTTTTAAAAAAGCCATTGCAAATACCAAACGCTTCTTGTTTAGTCCTCGCCGTTAATCTTTTGCTAACAGTGTTAATGGTTAGTGGCGTGGCTGTCATGTGGCACAGACATGGCAAAATGGGGCAACTGTTGTTACTAAATAAAATTCGTTTATGGCAGGCACGCATGGGTATTGAATTGAACTCGTGACCTGAATGTGGAAAACATTAAACATTACCACTGAACCACCTGATGACCTTGATACATTGAACCACCAATAAATGTATTATGTTTCCAAAAAGGAGCGTTTTCCAAATGATTCTTCATCATCAAACGTATCAACAGGAACAATTTCGTTTTCCAGATCTGGAAATTTAAATCACCAACATCAATTTCGTTTTTAGATCATCCAACCCAACATTTTCGTCAATTCCAGATTTGTGATGAATTGATTCTTCTAATCGATTTTCATTTAAATCCATATATGTGATTTGTTTGAACCCATTTTCGTTTAAATCAAGATTCGTTTTAGATTTTGATTTTCAATTCCGTTTTCGGTTTAATTTCTTTTTTAATTTTGTTTTCATTTTAAAGGTTTGTTTCGTTTACCCAGAACATTAAGTCCTCAAATTTGATGTTGAAGATAGATTGAAAGGGAGGAACAATATGAAAGGAAGCGTGTTTGCGTTTTGCGATTTCTGGGTTTTGTTTCAAGAACGAAATCTTCATGTTCACTAATCCAATTTGATTTCTGAATTCCTTTTTACGTTTGATGATGATGATGAACTAAATAAATGCAGCTTTTTTTGATGATGAACTGAATAAACGAAGGAAAGAGGAAATGAAGAGGAATGAATGGGATGATGATACATTAAGAGTGAGGAGAGTTTCATACAAAGAGGATTGAAAGAGATGATGAGTTGGCATCCATGTTGGCAGCCACGTCACCCAACCATTAACACTGTTAGCCAAAAATTAACGACAGAGACCAAACTAAAAGAATTTGGTATTTGCAAGGGTTTTTAAAAAAAAATTAAATTACAGGGACGAAACTGAATTTTTTGGATATTTGCAATAAGGCTTAAATATACGTTTCGTCCCTGCAAATATACAAATAATCCACTTTCGTCCCTGCAAAAAGAAAACCTTCAAAAAATACCTTGCAATTACAAAACATGTTTAGTTTCATTCCTACTGTTAGTTTTAGACTAACACCGTTAATGGATACTGACGTGGCAGCCAACATGGATGCCAAATCATCATCTCTTTCATTCCTCTTTCTCTGAAACTTTGTTCTTCTCTCATCTCCTCTCTTCTTTCTTCAAAACAACAATCTTTCTTCTTCTTCTTCTTAAATCCACAAAAAACAACAATGAACCCCAAAATCAAACCTTTAAACAACAATTTTTGTGCACAAAATTAAAACAGATTATTTTTGATAGAAAAATTAAAACAGATTGAACCTAACTAAAGCTGGAACAATATTTGAGAATTAAAGTCACTTCCATCCACAATATTATTTCTCTTCCAGTGTTCATCTCTCTTCTCATCTCATCCAGGTCCCAAAATTTCAGACCTCTCTTTTTCGAATCTCTCCCAGACTCTCTCCTTTTCGTTTTCAACGAGATCAGCGACATTTGAAAGAGGATTTCGATTTCAGAAATAGGGTTTTGATTTCATAAAGAGGGGTAACAAAGGTACTCTGATTCGAGGGGGATTAGTACGGATTTGAAACGTTTGTGAGCCAAGGATTCGTAAGGAAGAGAAGAAGATGATTTTGATGAAGATTGTGATGAGAAGAAGAGGGATTCGTAAGGAAGAGCCAGACCACAGATCTGGTGTAGAGAGAGAGAGAGCATTTTCTATATGTATTTTCTGGGTCGCAGAGTTCTGTTGAAAGAGATGATGATTTGGCATCCATGTTGGCTACCACGTCAACATCCATTAACGGTGTTAGTCTAAAACTAACAGCAGGGACGAAACTAAACACGTTTTGTAATTGCAAGATATTTTTTGAAGGTTTTCTTTTTGCAGGGACGAAAGTGAATTATTTGTATATTTGCAGGGACGAAGCGAATATTTAGCAAGAACCAAACCTACCTAGAAAAAAAAGCCTCTCAAATTAATGCGATTACTATTGTTCTCTCGCCACCACCCTCTCATCTCATCCCTTTATCTTTCTCTCAACCGTGTGGAAACTCCTCCAAAAAATCACAACCGCCGCCGTCAACCCACTTCGCCGTCACAGAGTCTCTCTCACCCTCATATCTACTCGAAATCCGGCAACCATGGCCACCAATTTTGTAGTCTATCAGTTCTTCTCCAATATAGAGGCTAGTGGAGTGACTGTATACTAAAAAGTCTATTTTTTCTGACGGCTCTGCTTCCATTATCCTCCGCCACTGCAACCATGGCCACTAATTTTGCTTCAAGGACAATTTTCTTCTCTCATTCCACCAAGCTATTCATCTTTCCATTCAAACCTCCTTCTCCCCACATTCCCATCTCTCCCCCTCTCCGTTTCACAAGAACAACATGCACTCTCCAACACCAACAACACCACCAACAACAGCATACTCGCAATGTCATCGGAATCCTCGAAGAAAGAGGCCTACTCGAGTCCATAACAAGCGATTCTCTCAGAAGCGTTTCTTCAAACACCATTGACGCACCCCTCAAAGTCTACTGCGGATTCGACCCTACTGCTGAAAGCTTACACTTAGGTAACCTTCTGGGTCTCATTGTTCTCTCATGGTTTCGTCGTTCTGGGCATAAAGTCGTCGCCTTGATCGGAGGCGCCACCGCACGTGTTGGCGACCCATCTGGTAAAAGCATTGAAAGACCTGAACTTGATGTTGAAGCTTTGGAGAGGAACACTGCAAGTATTGAGAACACTATCAGAACAATATTGGGTCGTGCTCAAAATCAAAACTTGGAAGAGTTGAATTTAGATGGTAATAAGGGATTTTGTGATTCTTCTGTTGTTGTTTTGAATAATTATGATTGGTGGAAAGAGTTTAGTTTATTGGATTTTTTGAAAAGGGTTGGTAGGTATGCTAGGGTTGGTTCTATGATTGCTAAAGAGAGTGTTAGGAAGAGATTGGATTCTGAACAAGGGATGAGTTATACAGAATTTACTTATCAGTTATTACAAGGTTATGATTTCTTGCATTTGTTTCAGAATGAAGGTGTTAATGTTCAAATTGGGGGTAGTGATCAATGGGGTAATATAACTGCTGGAACTGAATTGATTAGAAAGATATTGCATGTTGAGAGTGCAGTTTATGGTTTGACATTTCCTTTACTTTTAAAGAGTGATGGTACAAAATTTGGTAAATCCGAGGATGGTGCAATTTGGTTATCCTCATCATTGTTATCTCCATACAAGTTTTATCAGTACTTTTTCTCTGTTCCGGATGCTGATGTGATTAGGTTTTTGAAAATTCTTACTTTTTTGGATATTGATGAGATAAGTAAGTTGGAGGAAGATATGAGGAAACCTGGGTATGTGCCTAATACTGCCCAGCGGAGGCTTGCGGAAGAAGTAACCCGATTTGTTCATGGAGAAGATGGTTTGAGTGAAGCTCTTAGAGCGACTGAAGCATTGAGACCAGGAGCTGAGACAAAGTTAGATTGGAAAACTATTGAGGGGATTGCTGAGGACGTACCATCTTGTTCTTTAGCTTATGATGAGGTTTTGAATCAGTCATTGGTTGATCTTTCTGTTTCTTCTGGTTTGTTTGACAGCAAATCCGCTGTGCGACGATTGTTAAAGCAAGGAGGTCTTTACTTGAATAATAGCAGAGTAAATAGTGAAAGTAAGAGGATTGAGGCTGCGGATATTGTGGATGGCAAAGTTCTCCTTTTATCAGCAGGGAAAAAGAATAAGGTGCTGGTGCGGATAGCTTGATAGGATTTATTTGATGAATATTCTTTGGAGACTGTTTTATTTATTCTGTACGTTTGTTGTATGCTTAGTAAACCTTTGATTTTGGTGCTACGTAGCTTTAAAGTTATCAATGAAACAAGTGTGTTTTTTGGTAAGTAATAAGTCAAATTATCGTTTGCAAGATGTTCCAAGATCTAACTTCCATGACATTGGTGTCATTGTATGCTACTCACATTTGTTATTTGCTTCCATTATTAGTAAGAAACTTTGTAGCTGTCTACTAATTTTTGGAGTGTATGTCATAGCAGTACAGCAATCACTTTGTAAGATGAAATTTTCTTGATGATGGAATATAGAAAATAATATGTTGATTAACCATAGTTAAATTGTGTTATAGATGTCAATAATATTGAACATAAATTAGTGAATTCATAAGTTATTTGAATGGCAATCTTATGTTAGGAATGAGTGGTTGGCTGCTGTGGCCTCTTACTTACCAGCAGTCTTCATCTTGGATCTAGAATATTGTTCGAAGGTTTGTTGAATAAGTTGAAGTTTTATTGCCTTTTAATGTGTCTGACATATTTATATCTGTACTTGTATGCTTAGAACTATGGATGGAAGCTGACATTATGCAGCATTAAAGGTTGAGCTGTAATTTCAGTTCTCTCTATTGTAGTAGTTGAATTTATTCTTGAATAGTTTGACTAGAGAAATATTGAAATACATGCTGCCTGTTTTTTTATAAACCAACTTTTAGGCTGCAATGCAAAGTTTTACTCAGAAAGTTGATACTGTAAGTTTACATCCTATAAGTCATTTATTCGAAACATGTGTTTCTATTATGTTCATTAACTTTGGTTTATATGTTTGAGATGTCGCACCAAGAACAGTTAAAAAGACCCCTCTTAGCAGTGTTTATAGCAGTCACACACTGAACCAGCCTTGAATCAAGAATTCAATATGAGGGGGTATAAAGATCAGTCCAAACATTCACTTTTTGAGGTTATAATTAGGTACTTAGTTTATTTAGGGTTGATTTTTGTTGAACGAAATTGCATGACTAATGTGTATGTTGTTGTGTATTCAACCTTATTTTTCATTCTTCTTTCTTCAAATGTTTACATTGAATTACTGTAGTGAAATATTGCAAGTAATAAAGAAAGGTCATTTGATTGCTGATTTCTTTGACAGGTCAATTGTTCTATAATCCATCCATGCATTTAACTTTATTATTATGCTTTGAAAAGTCATTGTTATGAATTGCTCTATGATATCTATCATGGTTATTAATTACTTTCGATACACCTGCAAGATAGTTCTGTTATTGGTTATGAATTTCTTTATGCTTTATTTTGCACATTCTTCTACACAAATAGCTATCATTATTAATTGAGTTTGCCTATCTCTATTTCTCACGTATTAATGTCTTTATAGTGGAAAAAACTTTGGTGCATTAGATACATTTAGACCAATGAGATAAGTAGGACAATTCTAGAGATTGTTTTATTATAATTTTTTTTCAGTTTTGCGTATATATAACAGCAGGCAGGTATTTATTTTAATTTTGATTTATCTTGAGATATTCTATTTTGTTGTTCACCAGAATCAAGTACTACACAGCAAAATAGAGAAGCATATATATATATATATATATATATATATATATATATATATATATATAGAGTTAGGATATATATACCCTTGATAATCTTTTTAATTTTGGTTGCTCAGTAGTTCATTAGCTGCTAGCTTCTAAGTGAATATAATAGATAGTCACTTAACTACAATTAGCCGTGAACTGTACTAGGTAGTTTACGGTTATTCATTGTTATCTTGTAGAAAATAGAAATATACTCTACCACTGCCTAACTCTGTAATAATATGAGATTTGTTGATTCACTTTCATCCTCCAAAAGTAATAAGATTTCTTATTATTATATCAAACTTCTAGTTTCTTCCAATATCTTAGATAATTTTTTAAAAAGGGAATAAAGTAATTTCAAATAAAATTACTCAATGTGTAATATGTAATGTAAATCCCTCTTTTATACAACACTATCCACTTTATTAGCAGTTTAGGCGCCAATTGTCAATTGGGTTTGGATGGCATATATGTAATTAAAGCGAAAACTGGGTGCAATTCCATAACCCATTAAACCCCACCCACATGCTCTCCTCTTCCTACCGTCTTCCTTTCCCTCTCTTCTCTCTCCACTTCCTTTCATCTTCTTCGTTTCCTCTTACCTTTCACCATGACCACACTCTCACTCACCACTAATACCCAACTAAACCCCACCGTCCAACCCTCTCCGGCCCACCCCACCGCTCCAACCGTCGTGTCATCCCGCTACTCCGATTGCCCACCAACACAGAAACGAAATGCTGAAATGAAAATCGCGATGATAGGTGGTTGTTGCTTGAGATTTGATGTTAGATCTAATCCTGTATCAAAGTGAGGAACTAGAAACAAAAAAACTGACCATCATTTATATGTTTTGATGTTTCACATGAACAGCTTATGCTACATTGATGGCCAAGTTGGATGTGTTGAAAGCAACAAGAGAGGATTTTGAGCTTGTGGTTATGACTAATTTGAAGTGTAAATTGTTGAAATCAAATTATTGTCATGTTAATTGCTGCTAAAATCGGTGCAATTGCGGAGACGATGGGGGAATGGGGCGGAGACGATTGGGGGCATGGGGTGGTGTGGCCGTAACTGTTCTGTGTGGGAGGCTTTTCATTTTGTTTTAAAAATGAGTTTTTAAAGAGGGTACACGTGTCAGATTTAGAATCAAACGATTTATCTATCAGTTGTCATTAAAGGAAAGGTAGCAAGGTATGGCGCCCTCAAGGCACCTGATCTGCCCCCCATTTACTGCCATATGTACACACAAATAGTGAGATAAATTACTTTCTTATGTACATCAGCCAGCCATCTGCTTCAATTTAGTCCTTTTGGCAAAACAGATGGACTAAATTGATATAACGAAAGGATTAAATTAAAACACTTTTGAAAAAGTCAATGACTAAGTTGATATATTGTAAATACTTTTAACACCAATAATACACAGTTATTTTTTAGTGAATTATCTTCGTCATATTTTTTTTAGGCCATAGCTTATAACAAATAACATTCTAGGCCTACACATATTGGACAACTTATGTAAGAGAGCAAAATATACTCCGTAGATCAGAGTAACAAATTACTAATCTGTATGGCTAACAAATTATTCACACCGCCCCGTGCGTAGGCACGGGTGTGTGTCCTAGTTATATAATATATTACATCATAGGATAATTTAGTAAAAAGGAAAAATAATATCATTGCATATCTTTTAGAAGAAAAAAAATCACTGCATATATATTTGTGAATACCCTAGAGAGTTCGGCACAAATTGTAAATAAAAACAAACTATTAGCGTTTATCTAAAATTCAACTCCTCAAATGTGTTTAAGAATTGATTATAACTAATTAATAAATAATTATAACTAATAATTGAGATAAGTGGTGAGTAAGCGCAAGGAATGTATGGCCTTCAAGGTTTGGTGAAGCCAATATCAAAAGGAATGCCAGTGGAAGGCAACCAAGTGCTAGCATTAATCCACTGTTCAGCTGTGAATCTCGAAGCTTCATCCTTGCTAATAAGTCCTTTTGCCCATTTTGCCCTTGCCATAGTATTAGCAGCAGGTCCAGTATTTGCAAACTCAGCAAAGTAAGAGTTTTGAGTATGTGGCTCTTCAGGGCTCCAAGGCACATACCCTTGTGGATGAATAAAATCACCAATAACATTCTCAATAAACACAACCCTTGAATATTCCTTCCATGGTCTTGCCAAGTATGACTTCACATTGAACCTATCAAGGTCAGGAGCTGGCATGATCTGACAATTCTGGAGAACAATTCCAGTTGACATGCTGTCTTGGGATCTACCATCTGCTACCACTGTGTTTTCTGTCTTGTTTGGACCAGGATTCCTCACAATGATCTTTGAGTTTTGGATTAAGGTTGTTGAGTGTCCAAAAATAAAATCTATTGTGCCGGAAATCTCACAGTTGCGGTAGAATTGACGTTGATCATGGACATACAACGTGTCTTGGTAACCATGCATTGCGCAGTCAAAGAATGCCGAGTGATCACCTTGGACGTGAAGCGCCACTGCTTGGCCACCTTCAGGACCAGCTGTGTTCTCGAATGCAATTGACTTGCCAATGAAACCATAAGCAGCAGTAGCTGCATGCATGCACACATACATTTTTCATTAATATTAAATAATTCATTCATCTATGTTAGCTAGTAAGAGACGCTCATTCACTATTTTGTGGAAAACTAATTCCCAATTTTAGCATTAAATGTAATATCAATTAAATTGATATCAAAAGATATTTTTCATCGATATCAAATAAAATTCTCTCTTTCTTTTTCTCTCTCTCTCTCTCTCTCTCTCTCTCTCTATATATATATATATATATATATATATATATAATAAAATAAAATTTAGGTAAGTACTGATTTAAAATATCCAAGTATAATCATCATCATATATAGCACGAAATCAAACAATATACCATCTAACTAATTTTTGATTTGTTTGTGAAATAATAATAATAATAATAATAAATCTCTTTATGTGCCAAGAGCTTACTAGAAAAACGTTAATTAATTCAATTTTAAGAGTTACTTTTTTCTCCATGAATATTCTCTTAATAATTTTTATAAAGATGAAATAAAATATAGGCTAAATTATATTTTTGGTTCCCCTTTTACATTTTTGACATTTGGTCTCCGTGTTTTAAAATTCGGACATTTAATCCTCATGTCTTAAAATTTTCAGACATTTAATCCCAATATTTGGATTTTAAAACACGAAGACTAAATGTTTGAATTTTAAAACATGAGGACTAAATATCTGAATTTTTAAAAATAGGAGGAAAAGAATTTTATTGATAATAATCATGCTTAGGACAAGCTGTCCTAATGTTCTAGTAAAAACAAACATAAAAAGGAAAGGAATAATTGAAATTGCGATGGAAAAAGAATGGTTTACTAACTAATTATATTCAACTTACAGAACGTAGCAGAGTACGGTGTCTCTAGATGGTCGAAAGCAGCGCTCTTGCGTCCAGTGACGATGGTCTTTGTAGGTCCATCACCGTACAAAAGAATGTTAGGCTTTTTCTCGTCAACAATAATGTATTCAGCATAGATACCAGTCTTAACGTAGATAACAAATCTACCATGATAATTCTCTGGATATGAGTTAATAGCATCGTTAATGGTCTTAAATTGACCACTTCCATCTTTAGCAACTATTGCATTCGGCTTAATGTTGTCGAGTTTAGACATCAGCTTACGATCAGCATGGGAAAACCAAGTTGGGTAACCCTCATGATCAAGAAGAAGACGACGTCCTTTAAGACTATGGTCGTGTGTGTTATTGCATAGTTTTGTTACTATGACCTTGTTGTCATCTAATGTGGTTTGGACAAAAGTTATGATGGTTAGAGAGCTCACTACCAGGATGAACAAAACTACTATCACCAATGTGAGATTAGTGTTTTCTCTACTCATCTTTTTACCAGAGAGAAAATTGGAAGAGAAAGGTTTCTAATTCACCTATTACTCACTGTATGTATGAGGGGAGGGCAACGACAATGCATGGGTTGAGTTAGATATTTATAGGAATAATTCTAGGTTTTTTAAATGTGGAAATTGATCTATTTTTTGATTTTGAGGAAACTTTGATTTTGTGAATGATAAAATAAGATATTGTACTGATTTATGTAATACCATGAATCTCTTATATTTTTAAAATCTTAATTTACAATTCCTCGATATGCTTTTAAAATTGTTTTTTTATTTTATTTTATGATTACACATAATCTATTCTGATTGTTTTTTATAATATTTTGATAAAAATGGTAAGATATCCTATAGTGTAAGGTTCGCCTAGCTTCATATATTTAAATTGATATTGAAAATTAATTATTAATTTATACTCAAAATATCATACTTGATATAGTGTATGGTTCGCCTAACTAGCTTTTTCTGGGCCTAAAAAATTAGCTTATTTTATAAATAAAATATTGTTTAAAAAAATGCTACTAAATCGGTAAAAAAAACTACTAAAAAGAGCTTTAATAGAGCTTTACTGATTTCGGAAAGCTACTAAGTCAGTAAAAAAAGCTACTAAAAAACTACTATATATATATATAGACACAAGGTAGATGGATGGATGGCTCATGTGGTCAAAAAAAAGCTAAAGTATGTAAAAGAGAGCCTAAAAAAGTGGAATAAAGAGGTGTACGGTATGGTAGACTTAAAGATTGAGAATATAGTGAAGGATTTAAATTCTATGGAGGAAGATGTGAGTAGTGAGGTCGAGTGGGATGGAGAAAGATGGAGAAGTTTAAGAAAAGAGTTTTGGGAGGAATTACACCGAAAAGAAAGCTTGTTGGCACAAAAGGCAAGAGAGAGGTGGATCCAACAAGGGGACGGGAACACAATTTTTTTCCATAACTCGGTTAAGCTAAGGCAAAGAATGAATCAAATAGAGATGATCAAGGTGGGAGATAGATGGTTAAGTGGTGTGGAGGAAGTCAAAAGCGAGGTAAGAAGGCATTTTAGTGCTCAATTCAAAGAAGAACGTCTTAATAGGCCTACTTTGGATGGAATTGAGTTCAATCGCATCCTGGGGGAAGAGGTGGATAGGTTGACGAAACCTTTCTCTATGGAAGAAGTTAAAGAAGCGGTGTGGCAATGTGAAGGGGACAAAAGTCCGGGTCCGGACGGATTTAATTTTAATTTTATCAAGTTGTGTTGGAATACTATAAAAGATGAGATTTTTGAGTTGATGTCACAATTTCACTCTAATGGGAAATTACCGAGAGCCTTTACTTCCTCTTTTGTTGCTTTAATCGGTAAGAAGAAGAATCCTCAATGTTTACACGATTATAGGCCGATATCGTTGATAGGGTGCATTTACAAAGTAATATCTAAGGTGTTAGCCTCAAGACTCAAAGCGGCGTTGGATGGGATTATTTCTAAGTCACAATCAGCCTTTCTTAGAGGAAGGAAAATTCTCGATGGTGTGGTGGTTGCAAATGAGGTTATTAATGTTGTTAAAAAGAAGAGGTGGCCAATGTACATGTTTAAGGTAGACTTTGAGAAGGCATACGATTCGGTTAGTTGGAGCTTTCTAGAATACATGATGATTAGGATGGGCTTCAATGAAAAATGGAGGACATGGATGAGAGCTTGTATTTTTTGCGGGTCGGTATCCGTGCTAGTAAATGGGAGCCCGACTGCGGAATTCTCAATGGAGAGGGGACTAAGGCAAGGGGATCCACTAGCCCCTTTCCTTTTCTTAATTGTAGCCGAAGGACTAGCGGGGCTGGTTGGGAGTTGTGTAGAAAAAGGTTATTTGGAGACCGTAAACTCGGATTTGCCATTCCCGGTGTTGCAATATGCGGATGATACTCTTTTCATGTGTAGAAGTTCAAAAGAAAATTTGTGGTGTTTGAAGGCGGTTATGAGAATATTCGAGCTCGTTTCCGGATTAAAAGTCAATTTTCATAAGAGTTGCCTGATTGGCTTGAATGTTGAAGAGGATGAAGTGGTTAGAGCGACACAATTTTTGTATTGCAAGAAGGGCGATATTCCTTTCAATTTCCTTGGGATCCCGATAGGTGCAAACCCAAGACTAAGTACGACTTGGAGTCCGGTGTTAAAAAAGTTAAGGGATAGATTGTCATCTTGGAGGAGTAGACAACTCTCAATGGGCGGAAGGATTACTTTGATAAATTCGATTTTAACGAGTCTTCCATTATACTATTTTTCTTTGTTCAAGGTCCCAAAAAAGGTTGTCAAGGAGATGATCCAAATTCAGCGTAATTTTTTGTGGAGTGGTAAGAGTAGCGATCGAAAAATGGCATGGGTGAGTTGGAGTAAAATATGTGTTCCAAAGAATTTCGGAGGTCTCGGTATTAAGAACATGGAATTATTTAATTTGGCTTGACTTGGTAAATGGAGATGGCGGATGATAACCGAAAAGGAAAGTGAGTGGTGTAAATTATTGGACAGGCTATATGGCGAGGGAGGTCTGCTAAAAACAAGACAATCATCCGTTTGGTGGAAGGATATTAATCGAATCGGCGATGATACATCATTGATACAGGGGTGGTTTTCGGACACAGTGAAGCTGAAACTAGGCGATGGGAGAAAAGTTAAATTTTGGAAAGACGTATGGTGTGGACGGTGGCAAATGATGGAATTGTATCCAAAGCTATTTGAGGCCGCTACAGATCAGAACGTGACAATAGCAGACGCAGGTGAATGGATTGGTAACAGCTGGTCGTGGGCGTGGTGTTGGCGCAGACAGCTTCTGCCCGAGGAAGAGGCTGAGGCGAAACTATTAGAAGACACAATGAGATCGATTTCCCCGGAAAGATTCAAATAAGATAAATGGATTTGGTTGAGGGATAAGTCACGAAATTACACGGTAAAGTCAGCGTACTAGTTAATGATTGCTGAATATGGCGAGTCAATTAATGATGACAGTAAGAGGAAAATTCTGAGGCGACTTTGGAACACTGCAGTGCCTTCTAAAAATCTGGTTTTCGCCTGGAGATTGTTTCGGGATGGAATTCCAACACGCTCAGCTTTGTTACACCGAGGAGTGTTGAGTGAAGCGCATGATCTGTCATGTATCTTCTGCAGTGAGGTGGAAGAGGAGACAGACCACATGTTTTTTCGATGCAGATTTTCTGTAGAACTGTGGCAGCAACTCGCCAACTGGTGTGGCTTCTCTTTCAGCAACAACCGCGACAGATGGGAACATTTCCTGCACAATTTAGTTAGTTTCCGGATAGGAAGCAGCGGAGGATGAGGCATGCTATTTGGGTGGCGACGGTATGGATGTTATGGATCAATCGGAACAATCAAATCTTCGGGGAGGGGGGGGGGGGGGGGGGGGGGGGGGGTTGGGTTGTAATTGTAATGGGTTGTGTACCACTATTAATTCAATTTGACTTATCAAATATATATATATATATATATATATATATATATATACACACACACTGCTGCTACTATTACTTAATGGTAATAACAACAGGATAGGATGATCTTGTGATAATTTTGATATGGTTGATTTATTCTATACAAATTTTGATTTAATTTATATAGGTTAATTATTATAGGTAATTATAGTGTGTGTAACCTTGAAAACAATAAGGACCACCTCAAAAAAAAATAAGTATCTGTTATGAAAGTATTAAAACTAGAGCAAGAATAAGAATAGTAAATGAGAGAATGAGGGAAGAAGAAATAGCTTTGTATATTACTCTTGAAGATGTGTAACTACAATGACATCTGAGTCCTATTTATAGGCTCAAGTTCTGTAACATACATTTAACCTAGACATCCAACATACATTTAACCTAGACATCCACATACATTTAATCTAGACATCCACTTATTCACAACACTCCTCCTTGGATGTCTATTAAGGATATGCCTCATTAAAAACCTTACTAAGAAAAAACCCAGTGGGAAAAAATCTTGGTGAAGGAAAAGAGTACAACATCCTTTGCTTGAGGGCTGCCTCGTTAAAAACCTTACCCCGGAAAACCCATTGGGACAAAACCGTGGTGAAGGGAAAAAAAGTGCAGAGCATGTTTATTTCTCCCCCTCAACTATGTAATCATCTCTGAGACGACGAAGGCCAATCTTCCGTATTAGCTGCTCAAAAGTTTTGCTTGGCAATGACTTTGTTAGAAGATCTGCTAAGTTGTCACATGAACGAATTTGTTGAATGTTGATATCACCATTCTTTTGAAGATCGTGAGTGAAGAAAAACTTTGGTAAAATGTGCTTTGTTCTATCTCCTTTAATATACCCTTCTTTCAATTGAGCAATGCATGCAGTGTTGTCTTCATACATGGTCGTTGCTATCATTTTCTTAGAAGATAAACCACAGGTTTCTTGTATATGTTGAATTACTGACCTTAACCAAATGCATTCCCGACTTGCTTCATGTAGTGCTAAAATATCTGCATGGTTAGATGACGTAGCTGTTATGGTCTGTTTTACAGACCTTCATGAAATGGCTGTATCACCACAGATAAACAGATAGCCTGTTTGTGATCTACCATTATGAGGGTCTGATAAGTAACCTGCATCTGCATAACCAGTTAAATCTGATTTTGATTTATTTGAATAAAACAAACCCATATCCATTGTACCTCGGAGGTAACGAAGAACATGTTTAACTCCATTCCAATGTCTCCGTGTAGGTGAAGAACTATATCTTGCTAATAAATTAACAGCAAATGATATATCAGGACGTGTATAATTAGCAAGGTACATTAGTGCGCCAATTGCACTAAGATATGGTACTTCAGGACCAAGTAGTTCCTCATCCTTTTCTCGAGGTCTAAATGGATCTTTATTCACATCTAGTGATCTTACAACCATTGGTGTACACAGTGGATGTGATTTGTCCATGTAAAACCGTTTTAGAACTTTTGTTATATAAGTTTCTTGATGCACAAGAATTCCATTCCTTAAATGTTCAATTTGTAATCCCAAACAAAATTTTGTCTTTCCTAAATCATTCATTTCGAACACTCAATTTAAGCAATCTATAGCTTTTGGAAGCTCTTCAAGAGTTCCAATAATATTTCAGTCGTCCACATAAACAGCAATTATCGCAAATTCTTTTCCAGATCTTTTCATAAAAATGCATGGACATATGGGGTCATTTTTATATCCCTCATTTAACAAATATTCACTTAGACGATTATACCACATGCGTCCAGATTGTTTAAGTCCATAGAGAGACTTATTCAACTTGATCGAATAATTTTCTCGAGAGCCTGGATTGTTTGTCTTGGGAAGATGAAATCCTTCAGGGAGTTTCATATAAATTTCACTATCAAGTGAACCATACAAATATGCTGTAACAACATCCATCATGTGTAAATTTAGCCCCTCACGTGCTACTAGACTAATTAAGTAGCGAAAAGTACTTGCATCTACTACAGGTGAATAAGTTTCTTCAAAATCGATGCCAGGTCTTTGTGAAAATCCTTGAGCAACAAGTCGAGCTTTGTATCTCACAATTTCATTATTTTCATTTCATTTTCGTACAAAAACCCACTTATATCCAACTGGCTTCACACCCTCAGGTGTTCGGACTACAGGTCCAAAAACGTTTCTCTTACAAAGTGAGTTTAATTCCGCTTCAATTGCATCTTTCCACTTTGTCCAGTCATTTCTTTGTCGACAATCTTCACTGGACTTTAGTTCATGATCCTCATTATCACTCATCACATTTAGCGCTATATTATATACAAAAATATCATCAATGTTGATTATGTTTCGGTTCCATCGTACTCCATTCATGACATAATTTATTGAGATCTCTTCATTTTCAAGATTTTTAGGTACCTGATCAGTCTCTTCTGGAACTGAGTCAACAATTATGTCTGAAGAATCATTTGCAGCTTTTGTATCCTCACTTAGAGTTTCTGTATCCTCATTTGGAGTTTCTGTATCCTCATTTGGGCCATTTATCCTTTTTGTGCCTTTTCTTGATCGAGGATTTTTATCTTTAGAACCTATAGGTCTACCACGCTTCATGCGTGCTTGAGACTGATCATTTCCAGTCTTAGACTGTCCAACTGGGACATCAACTTTGATTGGAGCATTAGCAACCGGTATATATGATTTAGTCACCCTTTTAGGATTAGTGAATGCATCTGGCAATTCATTTGCTAGATTTTGTAAATGAATTATCCTTTGAACTTCGAGTTCGCATTGTTTTGTACGAGGATCAAGGTGAGAAAGTGATAATTTATTCCAACGAATTTCCTTGTCCAGTTGCGTATTCTCTCCCTCTAATATTGGGAAAACTGATTCATCAAAGTGACAATCAGCGAACCTCGCTGTAAATAAATCTCCCGTTGATGGTTCAAGATATTTTATTATAGATGGAGATTCATATCCAACATATATACCCAATCTTCTTTGTGGACCCATTTTTGTGCGTTTTGGTGGAGGGATTGGAACATATACCGCACATCCAAAAATTCTTATATGGGATATATTAGGCTCTTTACCAAAAACTAATTGCAAGGGAGAATAACTTTGATGACTTGTTGGCCTGATGCGAACTAATGTTGCAACATGCAATATTGCATGTCCCCAAGAAGAAATTGGAAGTTTTGATTTCATGAGTATTGGTCTTGCAATCAACTTTAGACGTTTAATGAGGGACTCTGCAAGCCCATTTTGTGTATGAACATGTGCTACAGGATGTTCAACATCGATTCCAATAGAAATACAATACTCATTGAATGCTTGGGATGTAAATTCAGCAGCATTATCAAGGCGTATTTTCTTAACTAGATAGTCAGGAAAATGAGCTCTTAATCGAATTAGTTGAGCAAGCAATCTCGCAAACGCCTGGTTGCGAGTTGATAACAAACAAACATGTGACCATCTAGTTGATGCATCGATTAAAACCATAAAATACCTAAATGGTCCACATGGTGGGTGTATTGGCCCACAGATATCACCTTGTATTCGTTCTAAAAACGTAAGAGTTTCACCCTCACTTTTTGTTGGTGATGGTCTAATTATCAATTTTCCTTGGGAACATGCAGTACATGAGAAATTATTGGATTGAAGAATCTCTTGGCTCTTCAATGGATGTCCACATGAATTTTCAATTATTTTTCGCATCATGATAGAACCGGGATGACCCAACTGGTCATGCCAAATCAGACACTTGTTGTGATTTGTAAACTTCTGGTTTACAATAGAATGCATTTCAATTGTACTAATAAAAGTGTAGTACAAACCATTTGAAAACGTTGGTAATTTTTCCAATATACTTTTTCCTCCCGCGGTATGTCTCGTGATATAGAGATATTCGATATCTCCTTCATTTGTTGCTTCAATATGGCAACCATTTAAGCAAATATCTTTGAAACTTAATAAGTTTCTATGAGATTTGGGGGAATATAGTGCCATATCAATGTGTAGTTTTGTTCCTCTTAGTAACAATACACTGGCTCTTCCGGAGCCTTCAATTATTTTTGTAGTACCAGATATAGTAGTAACATTGGTTTTTTGCGTTACTAAGTAAGAAAAATAATTTCTGTCCTTGAGAATCGTGTGGGTTGTTCCACTATCAGCGAGACACATATCTCCATTATTGTTGCTAGTGACAATACTCATTCTAACTTTCAAGAGAAAATAAAAATAAATAAGTAAGAAGTATAATAATAATTTTGGAAGGATAAAAACATTATAACCCAAATTTTATTGCATAAAAAAAACGAAAAGAAACACACCAACACACCAAAAACATAAACTTTAATGTCAGTTAAACTTAAGGAATTTCAAACAAAGCAAATAAAGACATAATATTAAAATGGAAGAAAACTATTTCTTAAGGACCCCATCTGCAATAAGGTGACCAATATTTCCATCTGGGTCAGCAAAGAAATCAGAAACATCTAAGTGAGTATCATCTATAGGACCATAATCATCATCTTCATAAGCAAAATGTGTCTCTATCCTTTTCCCTTTATTTTTCTGAGATTCTTGATAAATATCAATAAGATGCTTTGGGGTACGACAGTGGCGTGACCAATGACCTTTTCCTCCACAACGGTAGCAATTATTGTCATCTTGTTTGCTATGTTGCCCACTTTTTTCTTTTTCACTATTTTTCCACTTCTGGTGGGAGAATGCATTCTTGGAAATTCCACCACGGCCATGTCCACGACCATGACCACGACCAAAAGTACGACCACGGCCAAAATTTCGACCACGACCACGAGTTTTCCCATCAGTATAATGATCGTGTTTTGCTACATTCGTTTCAGGGAATGGAGTAGTACCAGATGGACGGGCCTCGTGATTTTTCATTAACAGCTCATTATTTTGTTCAGCCACAAGAAGACAAGAAATTAATTCAGAATATTTCTTAAATCCCCTTTCTCTATATTGCTGCTACAAGAGCACATTGGATGCATGAAAAATAGTGAAAGTTTTTTCTAACATATCATTATCAGTGACTTTTTCTCCACATAACTTCAATTGAGAAGTGATTCTAAATAGGGCAGAGTTATATTCACTTACGGTTTTAAAATCTTGTAAGCGTAAATGCATCCAATTATAACGAGCTTTTGGAAGAATAACAGTTTTCTGATGGTCATATCTTTCTTTTAGATGATTCCAAAGAACGAGTGGGTCTTTTACAGTAAGATACTCACTTTTGAGTCCTTCATGACGGAGAAAAATCATAGCTTTAGCCTTATCTTGATTTGATGCTTTGTTTCCGTCGCTTATAGTTTCTCCAAGACCATTTGCATCTAAATGGACGTCAGCATCTAGCACTCAAGATAAATAATTCTTTCCCGTGATGTCAAGAGCCACAAAGTCAAGTTTTGCAAGGTTCGACATATTTAGTTTTATCATGAAATTGTAAAATCAATCAAGTTAGATAAATAATAATAACAAAAGAAATGAATTTAATCCATATATTTAGTGGTATTTTGTAACTACCGTCTAATTTTAAGGTAACTACCACTAAATATATGGATTAAATTCATTTCTTTTATTATTATTATTTATCTAACTTGATTGATTTTACAATTTCATGATAAAATTAAATATGTCGAACCTTGCAAAACTTGACTTTGTGGCTCTTGACATCACGGGAAAGAATTATTTATCTTGGGTGCTAGATGCTGACATCCATTTAGATGCAAATGGTCTTGGAGAAACTATAAGAGACGGAAACAAAGCATCAAATCAAGATAAGGCCAAAGCTATGATTTTTCTCCGTCATCATCTCCATGAAGGACTCAAAAGTGAGTATCTTACTGTAAAAGACCCACTCGTTCTTTGGAATCATCTAAAAGAAAGATATGACCATCAGAAAACTGTTATTCTTCCAAAAGTTCGTTATAATTGGATGCATTTATACTTACAAGATTTTAAAACTGTAAGTGAATATAACTCTGCCCTATTCAGAATCACTTCTCAATTGAAGTTATGTGGAGAAAAAGTCACTGATAATGATATGTTAGAAAAAACTTTCACTATTTTTCATGCATCCAATGTGCTCCTGCAGCAGCAATATAGAGAAAGAGGATTTAAGAAATATTCTGAATTAATTTCTTGTCTTCTTGTGGCTGAACAAAATAATGAGCTGTTAATGAAAAATCACGAGGCCGTCCATCTGGTACTGCTCCATTCCCTGAAGCGAGTGTAGCAAAACACGATCATTATACTGATGGGAAAACTCGTGGTCGAAATTTTGGCCGTGGTCGTAGTTTTGGTCGTGGTCGTGGTTTTGTCCATGGTCATGGTCGTGGACATGGCCGTGGTGGAATTTCCAAGAATGCATTCTTCCACCAGAAGTGGAAAAATAGTGAAAAAGAACTTGTTAATTTTTTTTTTTCCGGATTAATATGTCTAATTAATATGTCTAACTTGTGTGGCACATCTGTCACCATAGAATTTGTTATCACCTGGGAAAACAAAATTGTTTTCATGAGTAGAACTCATATTGGGTGCGGAAGTGATGAATTTCTTCTGGAATTCATCAAAAATAGACAAACATAGTAATCCAACAGGGATTACTAGGGTGCTTAAGTGATGAATTTCTTCTGAATTTCTTCTGGAAATCATTAATAGTAGACAAACATAGTAATCCAACAGGGATTACTAGGGCGCTTAAGTGATGAATTTCTTCTGGAATTCATTAATAGTAGACAAACATAGTAATCCAACAGGGATTACTAGGGTGCTTAAGTGATGAATTTCTTCTGGAATTCATCAAACAAAGTAATCAAAATAGACAAGTATTGTAATCCAACAGGGATTACTTAAGTGATGAATTTCTTCAGGAATTCATCATAGTAAAAAGAAATATGATAATAAGAAGGAGAAGAAGAAGAGGTAGAAGAAGAAGTCATAATAATAAGATGAAGAGAAGAAATAGTACCTTAAGATATTTAGAGATCGATTAATAAGAAGGAGAAGAAGAAGAGGTAGAAGAAGAAGTCATAATAATAAGATGAAGAGAAGAAATAGTATGAGATATTTAGAGATCGATCGTCGTGTTATGAAAGTATTAAAACTAGAGCAAGAATAAGAATAGTAAATGAGAGAATGAGGGAAGAAGAAATAGCTTTGTATATTACTCTTGAAGATGTGTAACTACAATGACATCTGAGTCCTATTTATAGGCTCAAGTTCTGTAACATACATTTAACCTAGACATCCAACATACATTTAACCTAGACATCCACATACATTTAATCTAGACATCCACTTATTCACAACAGTATCATTAATTTGTTCTCTTTTTATGATATTCATTATTTATATTTCTATTTTGTTGGTAAAAAATCCGCCAAAATTCTTCTATCCTTGATAGATTTGTGAGTAAAAAAAAAATCATCGATAGATTTGATTACTTTCTATTAGTAAAAAATCCGCCCAAAACCTTCTTTTAACCTTGATAGATTTGATTATCTTCATATATCCTTAATAGTTTATTCCTTTTTTTTGGGGGGACAAATGTAATTATAAATCACCTTCTTAGGGTTATTCCTTTTTTAGATTATTCTAAAAAAGTTAAGTTTTTTTTTTTAAAAAAAAAAACTTAACTTTTTAACATTACTACTGTTACTACTTCCTCCTACTACTAATACCTCTTCCTCCTCCTCCTAATAATAATAATAATAATAATAATAATAATAATAATAATAATAATAATAATAATAATAATAATAATAATAATAATAATTTATTAATAGGATGATCTTATGATTATTTTTATATGGTTTGATTTGATTCATACCAGCTGATTACTGCCAGTTTTTTTTGGTACGTTTAACCTTGCACGGATTATTTGCTTTTTACTTTTTTCCATTTTTTGTTTGGGTAAATATGTCGAAAATCTACCTCTAACCCACCGTCACAACCATCAATTGGGACCCGTGAAGGGAAATACCCACAATTCTGTTAAGAGGGATTGTATAAATGAGTGAGGAGGTTGTGATATTAGGCATTCAATCATGTATCAATTTGTAAACTGCTAGGTAGTTTGGCAGAGAGATATCTCTCTGAAGGAGCACTTGCTTTGGGATTATAGGGTTTAATCTCTGTAATAGTTTCCTATTTCAATCTATAATACATAGGGACAGAGGTACGTGGTGAGGTGTAGAAGCTCTAGCCCCCTGTCCTCACATAGATAGGTTTAGCAGGACTTTGGCGCAAAAAACAAAATTGAAACTTTGGCGCCAAACATGCCACGCCGCATACAATATAAAGATATCATTGTGGAATATTTGTGGATTAAGACACATGTGTACTATTATTTCAGAAACAATAGTACCATTTTAGTTAGATAAATATGAATATGAAAATGTACACAAATTAAGGATGTAATTTTATGCGTAAAAACAAAATGTAATATTTGTTCCGGATTGGCCCAACATTCGGGGTGAAGCCCAAAATCCATGTATAACTAATGGTGCAAATGCGTCCACCCAATCAGACGGACCAAGCACACTAACAAGTGCACCTATCATAACGCACCACGTATAGGCGTCAATTCCTTTTTTGGTAACCCAATGTATCTTCCACGGCGACGGTGGAGACTAATCCTTCGAGGTATCGGAGAGGTCTATTTAAGGGGTTGACCTCTCCCAACAAATGTTTTTCCATACGCACCGATCAGGGATCGAACCCATTGCCAAATGGTTAAGGGACCCAAATATCTACCACTTGTGTCACATCATGTTGGTATAGGCGTCAATTCCTATAAAAGCGTTGTCTCATATCAATACTACAGGTACACATTTATTACCTCACATCATCTATTCCCAATGCTGCCTTAGGAGAGTGTGTGCAGGTACCACCCCCCTCGCCGGATCAACACGACTCAGAGCATCTCGGATATCATTCATCACTCTCCTCAACCACTAACTCGGAAGTAACTCGAAGCAAGCAAGCTTCTCAGCTTGGTGAGCGTTTTGTTCTCAGCTTGACCGAATGTGCAACTAGTACCGTTCAATATTAATTAAATAAACTTGAACTAGGAACCGATCGGTTCTACTAATTGAATTAAGAATCGATCAATTTGTCAGTTAGTTCAATCCGCAGAATTCACCCACAATTAACTACTAATTGAACCATCTTAAATGTGTATTTATCTAATTACTTTTTTTCTTCAAAATATAAAATTATTTATTTACTAATTTATTTATATATTTAATAATTATAATTATTTGGTTGAACTATGATTAAACCAAATGAAGGAGCTAAATCCAAAAGTTTTCCACCAACTTGCGAAGTGTATAATACGTCAAACACATTACACATCGTGTTTTCCACTGTTACTACCGCAACGGTGAAGCGCAAAGCAACCGTGAAAAACGAAGCTCAAAATTCCATTCAATTCAATTCAATCAACTCGGTGTGATGGCTCACCCGCGACTCACCAACTCGCTCTCTCTCCATCACCATCACCGTCCCTTCTCTTCACAATCCCAAATTCTCCTTCTTCACCACCCTCTCCTTCCATCTTCATTCAATAAACCCAAACTCCTCCGCTGCTTCACCCTCCGAACTTCCAAACCGCATCATCAGCGTCTCATCGTCACCGCCGTCAATCAGCCTGAACCGGAACAACGACTTCCTCCACCCAATGCCCAAAAGGTACTTGCTTCTTGTGACACGTGTAGCCATTCAATTCACTTCAATGTTTAAATTGAATGAAAACTTGTGTATGATTAGGAATTGATTTTGAGAATTAAAGTTTGGGGTGCATTATATGTTGGTTTTGGGTGTTTGAAGAAGAAAACTTTCAAGTATAAAACGGTCACTTTGTTTCAAAAGTTTTCTTCTATATTATTTGGTCTCTGAACTTGTTGACAGCTATATAAATTAATTTGTACAGATAGAAAACCATGAGGGACCAAAGCAACACAAACTGGCTGAATTGTAAATTGTAAATCTACTAGATTTAGTTAGGTGTAATTAATGTTTATTTTTGTTCATCTGGAATAACTATCTCCCACCTTGTGGAATAAGGCCTGGTTGTTTGTTGTTGCTAATCCGGAATAACGGGTGTAACATGTTTCGGTTATTATATTTTAGGCAAAATTACACCAGGGGACCTTTAACTTATTTATTTGTAACAAGTTGGCCCTTTAAGTTTCTTTTGTAACAAATAGGCCCTTTAAGTTATCCGACGTTGACACCGTTGGCCCTTTTAGTAAAATGTAATATCGTTCATTACATCAAAATACACCAAAATATGTTTGTTTGCATCAAAATACATAAGCTAGAGTAGTCACAATATATAAAGTAGCATTACATCAAAACATATAAGCTAGAGAAATCATTAAAAGGGCCTATTTGTTACAAAAAAAACTTAAAGGTCCAACTTGTTACAAATAAATAACTTAAAGGTCCTCTAGTGTAATTTTGCCTATATTTTAACATCATACTACAATGTAAATGGGTTTTAAGAACAAAATAGTGAGGTATGCTAGACATATTTGTGAGACCTGTGTATATTAGTGTTGTAAGTTTCAATTTTTTGTGTGAAAAAGTGTACTATAACTGTGTTTTTGGTTTATATGTTCCTTTGATGGTGAGGAAATTATTAGTTTTTGAAGTTGTTTGGATTTTAATTTAATTTAAAGGGTGAAGAATTGAGGAAGCTTTTTTAACCTGAAAAGTTTGAAGAAACAATGAAAACTTATATTTGATGCACTTGCATTTTTTTAGTGAGCATGCATGTGTAACAGAATGGGTGCTGCTAAGGAGTTAATGGGAGCCATCATTTGCCCTTGTAGGAGGATTTGCTCATGAAATCTCAGCAGCAAGGTAGTCAGCTTAGGAACAGAATTGTTTTTGGACTTGGCATTGGGATTTCTGCTGGTGGCATTGTTTTGGCCGGAGGATGGGTTTTTGCGGCTGCCTTGTCTGCAGCTGTCTTTGCTGGTGCACGTGAATATTTTGAATTGGTTCGGAGTCGAGGAATTACAGAAGGAATGACACCACCTCCGCGCTTTGTGTCACGAGTCTGCTCAGTCATTTGTGCCTTAATGCCACTGTTTGTCATGTAAGATTAGTTAGTGTGCCTTAAGTTTCCATGAGCGCTTACATATGGCAATCTATAATATGTGTTGTGTTGTGTTGCATTTCGCTAATTGCAGGCATCACATGTATTTAAAAATGATATTTAGCAATGTTTGTTTTGCATGTTGAAATCAATTTGTTCTCTGTATTTGATGTTACCATACCTGTTGGAATTGGATTCCTTTCATTCATCGTATGATTTTTTCCATATGGTATATACTAATTGTGATATATATCATAAACTATAATGCAAAATGAACTCAAAAAATGGTTGAGACAAGCAATACAACCCCATACTGTACAATACTTTTGCATTGTCATTTTAAGCCTATTTTTCTTTTTCGTTTCATTGGAGGAAAAACTTAACGATGATGTAGTCGTAACTTAGTAAGGGATTTTCCTGTATGGTAACTTAATTTTGAACTGCAAATTTAGATCAATCATTTTTCCACATCAGGCATTTCTATTGATAATAATAAACTGAAATTATCTCATTATGAAACCCTCGTTTTGCTTGACAGTTGAGTCATTTTGTCTGATTCGTTGAGTTAGTTTCAGTTGTATTAGGATGGTAGCACCGTGTTACCATGCCAGGGGTTCACCACAGCCATAGAATCAATGGAAACTTGAAATTTTTGTGCATGTGTGATGATAGAGGTTTTGATAGAATTTATGTTACCATTTATTATGATTCCTGAATGTGCATCAAGTTTTTGTGCAATGAAAGTTTTAATTATCAACTTTATTTCTTCGATGGTAAACTAGCTTATCGATAATATTTTATATTCGGTACATAAAATTCATTCTGTGATACATTACTCCATTGAATTTTGGCAAACATTTTAGTGGATTGCCCACGTGCCTCACCCATGACCAATTTTGGAACATCTTCTACAAGTTCCTCTATTTTCCAAATGAAAAGCACTTTTCATTCCCCTTTGGCTGATGGGTTGTCTACCTTATGAGATTTGCGTTGCTTGAAGTAGCTACTTTGTTCAATGCTGGAAATAGCTAGACAACAGACCCTTTACCATTCTCTCTGAGTTGCCTCGGGAAGGAGAAACTTTATTCACACACCAATAGGTGCCACTTTCTGCGGTAACTATTGTTGGGGAGAAGATGCAGATGGGTTTAAACCCTTCAAGTGGATGCATGAGTTATGAGGCACATGACATGGGCTACGGAATTCTGTCATTGCAAACAGCAAATTTGGTTATCTCAATGTTTTCTATATGTCTAGGGGGTTATTGTTAACAAAAGAAAGTATATGTACCAATTGTAGAAATGACTCAAATTTCTGGGGTAATCTGTGTCTTACCAATAATTATAAGCTTGCTTTGCTTTTATCTGTAGCTTAGAAAACTTGTGTAGAAAACATCTAAACAATTTGATACATCCCAAGCTTCAGGCATGGAAGATTGACGGATCTTGCTTGCTGATTTATTGGTATTTCTGATTCATGCCAGGTATCGTGGTCACATTGATGTTCCTGTGATTTCTGCTGCTTTTGTTTTGGCCATGGCATTACTCTTGCAAAAAGGAAGTCCCCGTTTTGCACAGCTTAGCAGTGCCATCTTTGGGCTATTTTATTGTGGATATCTTCCATGCTTTTGGGTTAAGCTTCGATGTGGCTTAGCGGCCCCGGCCTTGAACACAAGTAAGTAAAACTTTCTACTCTAGTTCCCTTTCAGTTTTATATCTTTATGATTGTAGTTATAGATAACGACCTTGATTTCAGCATATTTTTCATAAAACTGTTATTAATCAATATGCTATCTGTAGCATCATTAAGTACATTTTTACTAAACATTCTGATAGTTATGAATCTAGTCTCTACTGTTTCATTTCCTTAGTTGGATTCAAAATCTCCCCCAATAATTTTATGCCACTGTGTTTGCTAACTACATTGATGTAGAAATTGGGGTATTTCTAATCTGGATATATGCTGACTTTTGCATATTTTATGGAGCATCTTTTGGCTTGAATTAGGAATTGTATGTCCTGAATAGGCTGTTATTTTGTAGGAATAGGAGCAACATGGCCTGTGTTTCTTGGTGGTCAAGCTCATTGGACAGTTGGTCTTGTGGCAACTTTGATTTCCATAAGCAGCATAATTGCAGCCGATACATTTGCATTCCTTGGTGGCAAGGTATACATGCTAATTAATGTGCAACTTATTTGTTTCTCCTCAAATTTTGTCACTTAGTTAAAGAAGTGATGTTTACATTTGGTAACTTCCCACCCATTCTATCATTTCGAGATTTTACTCACTAAGATTCATATATGACACCAGTGGCATTCAAAGTTTATTTTCTTTTTTAGTTTTTAATATAAATATTTTTTCTTTTAACGAGATATCCCGGTCATATTGCCTCAAATCTCTAGCCACAGTCAACCAAGTGCACATAATCTACAACCGTGTAAAATTTGTTATAATATCTCATTATTCTCTATCTTGAAGAGACACATGCACAGTTTCTTTAGGGTTGACCTTTTGATAAAAAGAATCTCCTTCCGAAGCAGCATTAGTTGGTTGACAGTAAACAAAATCCAGAATTTGGAAGGCAATCGATACAGGCATTTACAGGGCACATTTAAGAAGTGCAAAATCAGGGAATGGGGATTACTTTTGGAAGAAAAAAGAATAAGAGCAAAAAATAAAAAATTTCCACTTTAAAGTTGGTGTCTAACTGGTTTTTATGAATTTGTCATGAATGATATTAATTATTTGTTTTCTTTGATTTCACATTCAGATGGCTTGTTTCTTATTTCTCTTAAAAGATACACGCTTAATCTGGTCTTTAATTATGAAGATTCTTTTTGTACCTTCAATGCAGGCTCTTGGTAAAACACCCCTTACTAGTATAAGTCCAAAGAAGACATGGGAGGGTACTATTATCGGCTTTTGTGGATGTATAGTTACTTCTGTTGTCCTGTCAAAAGGTTTCAGCTGGCCAATATCTTTATCAAGGTATACCACCTGTCCTCAAAGTTAATGTCAGTGTGTTATGATGTGCCTACTGTAATTTTCTGCTTGATAAGTTGTCCGGAGAATTCACACAAAAGCAATGCAATCGTCATCTTCTTAAGGGAAAGACTTTTCCAACTCGTATATGAAGTTTCTTAAACGCATGTTGGCAGTCATTATTAGTGCCATGATGAAGATTTGCAGCATTAGCATATTGTCAAATGTCAATCATATTGCTATTGTTGATCACCCTGCTATTTCAAGAATTAGGTCTCTGTTCCTGTGGTCCTGTTCTTGAACCTATTTTGATTATGTAATGTATACGCCACATATAAATTTGCTCATGAGTAGCATATCTCTGTTGCTCATTACAAGGTTTCCTGTTTTGTAGTGAATAGACTTCATTCTAGCTTAAGATGAACATTCATACAGTTGCCATGTGCATATGTATTAACACTTGTGACATGTGGTTTTTCCACTGGTTTTTACAGCGCAATAGCTCTTGGCATTCTGAATTTCTTTGGGTCTGTTTTCGGCGATCTCACTGAATCAATGATTAAACGTGATGCTGGGGTGAAAGACTCCGGCTCCCTAATACCTGGTCATGGTAACTACTCTCTACTTCTTAATATTTCTGAGAGAGCTGCATTATTTATTTCTTTTGATATAAGAGTAAACTTCACCCAGCAAAATATAAAGATCCTGCTACTGTGTTCATCTCTGGAGTGTTATTTTTTCAATAAGTAATTACAGATCACGTGGTTGGAAATTTTATGTTGCCATTAAAGATTGAGTTTAATTGTTATGTACTGTCGATGTAAAGTTTTTTACACTAACAAGGAATCACAAATCACGATATAAATGAATTTCAATGTAGTTGAGAAATGACTCAACCATTTTTAATGACGTGGTAAATTATGATTAGTTGATGGTGTAAAAAATCTTTAAAGTGACAGTGTATATAAACTAAATCCTCAAAGATAAACATCTCATGTTCAAATTGCACTTGTTCTCCATTAGAAATTATTTGAAAGGCAAACACATTGCTATTCATTCCATTCAATGCAGGTGGAATACTAGACAGAGCGGACAGTTATGTATTCACAGGTGCACTTGCATACTCCTTCATCAAAACATTTCTGCCACTTTATGGAGTATGACATGGAATAACGGTCAGTATTTCTTTAAGTTAGTTTAGATTTCATCCGTTTACAGTTTAAAACTATATATAAAAAGTATCACAGCTGCAAATTTTGAACTGTTCAATGGCGTCCTCACTGACAATGCTGATATGTTATTATTGACAGCAAACTATTGTGAATATTTGTTGAAACTCCTGGATATTTTTCCTGAGATCGGAAGACAACAATCGTTTACATAAAATATGGATGGATAGTCTTGTTGAGTGGGAACATATATATTTTTCTGATGATCATCTGAAAAGGAGAAGCTGGAATTTCCTTGTCATCTCAAGCCAAGTTGACCAAGAAAGGGTAGCATTACCATCTTATAAAAAAGACGAAGGATTTTGTAACTTGTAAATAGCGATAACTGGCTTTGAAAGAGAAAGATTGGTTGCAATATCTCTAACTATTTTGAAGTCTGAGCTAACCAATCTTTTGGTGCTAGTATTTTTTTGAAAATAGGCAATATTTAGGAATCATTTGGTGCTAGTATTTTTTTTTTAGTGGTTGATATTTATAGTAACCTCGTTTTACTGTAGTGACAAAATTACCAATCACATAATTATTATTTATTTTTGTGTAGGCCAAATTGCCAACGAATGTCTCAACCCACTACATCATCAATACCAATATAGAGAAGTGTGTGAACCAACCCATTAAGTAGGTCAATGGAAGGATTGAGCATTCGCTGTCATTCCTATTGACTTTTAGCTAATGACACGTACCTCCTTATTTGTCAAAATAAAATGAAATTGTACAAAGTTCCTTTCAATTTTATAAAAACTAACTAAAAGAGGATATGCGTGATCATTAAAATAGAACGGAGGAAAGGTGTGTACAATTTTCTCAATAGTGTTGATTTCAAAAATAAATGAGTATTAAATAAATAAGTGTAACTTCCCCCAAAAATAATACTCCATCTAGTCTTAATTATTAGAAAAAAAATTTATCTTATTTGTAAGAAAAAATTGCAACTTTTAAGATGTATTTGTTGTTTAGATTACTTGTTTACCCTCATTTAAAATATTTGTCTATAACTTTTTTTTGGTCAGATGGTTGTTGGATTGACAAGTGTCAAGACCTAACACAATACACAAATAGGAAAATCAAGGCTCAACACTCGGGGGGATCGAACCCAACATCTGGGTGTTCATAAACAACATTTCTGCAGCTGTGACAAATCGGCCTCTGTCTATATACAATATTAGTAGATGTATTTAATGACTCACAATTTTTCATAAAGATATTACTACTCTAGTCCCTATTATAAGACAAAATGCATTTTTAGATTAATTGAATAACTAATGTATCTAACTTATATAATTGACCTGATATATCAGTTATACAATAAACCTAAAACTGCAAATTTTTCATATAATAAGGACTTGGGACTAGAGGAAGTATGAAAAAACATTAAAAAAATTAACATAATAAGTGAGTTCAAAACTAACTAGTTTCGATGCTGTTTTATTATTTTTTCCTGTTATAAAGGAGTAGTCTAGTAATAATTCTAAGCAGCATTTTTATTAGTTATAATTAATAATTAATTAATGAATAGATCCACTTTGTTGGTTTCCTAGTCTTGGATCAAAAACCTTTAGTTCACATATACATTTGTCTGGGTTTTGTGCTGCGCCTGCTTGCATCTTCACGTTCTACTTGTACCTACCACCGGTGCTCCTCAACCCCCCAACCCCAACTTCAACACCATCTTTAAGGTTTGTTCATTAATTTTCTACCTTACTTTATTATTATTATTAGTATTAGTATTATTATTTTCTGTTAAATTTATGGGTGCAACTTTAGCATGTTCCCGATTCTTCCTAATGATGTCACTCTCACCTATCTCTTTAGCTGCTGTGCAGTGAACTAGGTTTTCCTGTTGAATTAGTAATTAACTTTGAGCTGAATTCTTGATTTGATTCAATTCAATTCAATTTAATTCTCATGCAGATTTTTCTTATAAAGATCGTGTTTTTAGAACATCAGTTGCCTTCTTACTTCTTGAAAACATAAATTATTTTTTATTTCACCTGACCTTATTTGTGTTCATCACTTTTAGCTTATTTTCTCCAATTTTATTCAAATCTAAACAATTATTGAAGTAGTGAATTGTTCTTTCTTTACTTGTTTTTCAGATTCTCTCTGCCAAAAATCATCTACTAAAATTCTGCTGAATTTCATCAACAACTTACAGCTAGCACATACTCTTTCAGTTGTGGTGAACAAAGAACACAATTGGGAATGCCTAAAAAATGTCCCTTCTTGATTCAACCTCTGTCTATGAGATCCTTAAGGTACTATTCCTTTTAATGCTTCACAACAGTGGACCACAAACACATAGCTATTCCTTCATGCACAATTGGCAATGGCACACAAATTTTTTTAGAGTGCCTGTTATGGCAATACACAATCTGTGTGAAGACGGTTGAATCTCGAAACACCTTTTTACTTATATGTATGTAGATAGTATACAGTATATAAACACTTTACAGTGGTAAATGATATAGTAGTCTCTTATGGAAAGTAAACCTAGTATCTTGATGGAAAGATATGAATTAGGAAGATTACTTGGCCAAGGAACTTTTGGAAAGGTTTACTATGCACGGAGTGCGATAACTAACCAAAGTGTGGCCATTAAAGCAATTGACAAAGACAAGGTTACGAAAATCGGAGAAGCTGATCGAATCAAGCGTGAAATAGTTATTATGAAATTGGCTAGACACCCCAATGTTATACACCTTTTTGAGGTTATGGCTACTAAGACTAAGATTTACTTTGTTATGGAATATGCTAAAGGTGGTGAGCTTTTCAACAAAGTGGCTAAAGGAAAACTCAAGGAAGAAGTTGCACACAGATATTTTAAGCAGCTAATCAATGCAGTCGATTATTGTCACAGTAAAGGCGTATACCACCGCGACATAAAACCGGAAAACATTCTTTTGGATGAAAATGGGAATTTAAAGGTTTCTGATTTTGGGTTAAGTGCACTTGTGGAGTCCAAAGAACATGATATCTTACTGCATACTACTTGTGGAACACCTGCTTATGTTGCTCCTGAAGTCATCAAAAGGAAGGGATATGATGGTGCTAAAGCTGATATTTGGTCTTGTGGAATAGTTTTATTTGTCTTATTAGCAGGTTATCTTCCTTTTCATGATTCAAATTTGATAGAAATGTATAGGAAGATAAGCAAAGCTGAATTAAAATGTCCTAGTTGGTTTAAACCAGAAGTATGCAGACTATTGAGTGATATATTGAATCCAAATCCTGATACTAGGATTTCCATAGCTAAGATTAAGGAATATTCTTGGTTTGAAAATGGACCAAATGTTAGAAATAAAAAACCTGAGGTGGAAAACAACACTGTCTCTTCAAGTGTTGATTCAGAATCAGTAGAGGAAGAGTTAGTTGTGCCTACCAGTATAAATGCATTTGATATTATCTCCCTTGCTACTGGTTTTGATCTTTCTAGATTTTTTAAAGACGATGTTCGGAGAAGAGAAGCTAGATTTAGTTCAAAGGCAGCTGCGTCGGTCATCATCTCAAAGATGGAAGACATTGCTAAGCAACTGAGGATGAAAATTAAGAAAAAAGCTGCTGGTTTGTTGAAATTAGAGGGAACAAGTGAAGGTAGGAAAGGGGTTTTATCCATTGATGCAGAGATTTTTGAGGTTACTCCTTTTTTCCATTTAGTTGAAGTGAAAAAATCAAATGGAGATACATTGGAATATCAGAAAATATTGAAAGAGGATATAAGGCCTGCTCTTCATGATATTGTTTGGGTTTGGGAAAGTGATCAGCAACTGCAATCACCACAGTCAGATCAACCGCTACAGATGCATGACCAACAATAACAACCACCACAATCATAACCTATGAAGCACCAACACAGACACCGACATCGACACTGGACACAACACTGACACAGATACGTAGACACCGGTTTTAATTTGAAAAATGAAAGTAATAGAAGTGTCAGTTTCGGTGTCAGTATCTGACACGACACGTGTCGGACACCAGACACGTCTTCAACTTGAAGTGTGTGTCTGTGTTACAGAGTTCATAAACATTCTCTATTTGAGATATCTTGCCTTCGGTTTGTCTGGTGCATTCCATGGCAATGCCCTTTTCATATTTAGATTAAAATGTATAGTTTTCGGCTTCACGCATATAGCATTTCATGATGTCATGACCTCACTGTAATGTTTTTTCTTTTTATCCTTTTAATTGCCTCACATAGACCTTACTGTAGCATATCTTTGTTCTCACATTCTGTTTGCAAAGTTGAAGTACATTTCTCAAATTTGTCATATATACCAACTTTTTTCCAGTTTTAGTTTGATGATACTAGACTCTCTCTCTCTATATATTATATATATATATATATATATCATCTTTCAATTGAGCTAGTATTCTTACTCAACAAAGATGAATGCTCAAAGGTGAAGGGTTTCCAGTGTAAGATGCACATCTGTGTCAGAACATGTTTATTTTTTTTTTTTTTGATAAGCAAATGTTAGTGGGGGTGGGGGAATGTTAGTTTCCGGGGTTTGAACCCTGGACCTCCTTCTTGCAACTTTGCAACTCCTTCATGTCTCTTAGCTCGCCAACTGAGCTACCTTCCTGTGTCAGAACATGTTAGTTTGTGATATACAACTGCAGTTGCTATCGGCTCCTCTTGTTTAGGAGAAATAAACACTGATGACAGTCATATTCTGCTCAAAAAGAAAATAATTGTTGTTGATAAATTCTCTCTATGGTCCATCTATTATTGTTGCTACTAATACCTTTTTTTTGAAAGGATAAACTAACAACACCTTATAGCTACTCCTTACTATTATTTATTTTTTTAGCTTTCAAAATTCAATCACATTAACTATTATTTTGGCAATAATAAACAGTTAAGCGTAAAATAGGGAAAAGACAAATAATCTCATTAAAAATAACAAAATTTATTAGTTTTCTTGGTATGTGTGAATAATCTTAAAACGACATCTATTGTGAAACGATTGAAGTAGATGATAAGACTTATTATTGATAAATTAAAGACTATTAAGTCTCGAGATATAACAATAACAAGAGATATGTGATTTTACAATAAAAAAAAGTAAGGTTCGAGTACCAAAATCAACAAATATATATATCATTTCATTTCAAATAGTATGCCAAATATAAATGGGGGTGAATGAAACCTAGTGCGAATAGTAAAAGGGAAATCTTCTTTAGGGTGGCTTTTATGGTCCACCAGTCTGACTTTTGGGTTACCATCCACCCATGCTTTTTTAACCTGCTATTCCCTGTTTGCAGGTTTTAGTTGACTTTTCCAAGTTTTATTTGACTCACAAATTATACCCAATTTAATTCTTTCTTCTATTTTTTACCCCACCTTAACTATTCAACTCTCTCTTTCACCGTGATTTTCCCCCCCTCTCTCTCACCATTGTAATTCATTTCAAAGCTCCCTCCTCACCATGCATTCGTTTTCATCGATCTGAATTTTCCAAAAGCATCTCTTCAGATTCACCTCTTCGCTTTCGTTTTCTTCCCATATTCATCATTCACAGTCGAGTATTGAAGTTCATCTCTATTACTTTTTGATGTTCTTATTTGTTTTTGGGGATTGAGAATGCAACTTATCATTTTCATTTTAAGAGTTAAGAAAGCGATAACAATAACCAATAGTAGTAATAGTTAGTATTGTGCTTTCCATTGCCAATTTTTTATTGATTTGTAAACGAATTTTGCATGAAAGTTTTTTAATTTTTTTTATTGGTATAGGAATTCAATGGATACTCTGAGAAGCTCTAAGATATAGACGAGTACCTGTAAATTTATGTCCTTAATGTGTTTGGGGAAGATTTATGTCCTTAATGTGCATAGGAAATGGTATACCTTGTGCAGTACCAATTTGGGCCAGATTATTAACAACAGTAACCCCAGTTCCAACACCAACAAAGTAAACAAAAAACAGCAACCAGATGTAATTATGATTATTCACAAAAAACACCTTTCTTTTGTCTCCTACCTACTTCTCAGATTCTCAGATCAAGTTATATTGTGTTGGATTTAATCAAAACACATACTTTTACAATATTCTTTCCTCTATCTCCCAAGCAACGAAACAAAGGGTAAGAAGGATTTGCATAAGATTCCATAACAGCAACAAAACTCAGTAACTTAAAGCAAACATCATCCAGAAAATGAAATAAATCAAAACCAAATAAATGGGTTCACAAATCAAACTATCACCTATAACTAGTCTAATAGAAGGGGAAGATTGAAGAAGAAGAAGAAGAAGAAGAAGAAGAAGAAGGGAACGAGATTGAAGAAGAAGAAGAAGAAGAAGAAGAAGAAGAGATTTGTGTTGAATAAGAAATTTTTGTTAATACAAAAAAAACTGTAGTTTCTGGTAAAAAAAAAGTAAATCCGTAGTTTAACTCTTAGGTGAAAAAAATACACATCGTCCGTAATTTTCAAAAACATTAGGGTCAAAAATGCAAAGATTGGAAACTATAAAAGAAGCAAAGTGGAAGAGGTAGCCAGTTGCAAATCTTAACCCTTGAATATATCTATATTATATCAATGGCTAAAACATCATCGGTGGACCATACCCAAATTGTCAGATTGGTGGACCATAAAAGCCACCCTTCTTTAGTACGAATGAAAAGTCAGAACAGACTTGATGAGTGAGTTTTGGTGTTTCCGTATTGTGGCTTGATGGGTGAGTTTTAGTGTTTTTCCGTACATTTCTGACATTATTTGTTCGTACTAGATAGCACTGCTCATAGGAAAATTGCTAGACTCTTATACGAAAGCATGAACACTACGAAGTATTGAAGCGCCTTGTATCTCAAAGCTTCTCAGTAAAGGAGGGGAAAAACCTTGATATTTCAATGAGATCCATAGTAACGAATTATACAGAACATAAGTTTAACATTGTGATTAATCAATTGTCAAAGATTTTCCAGCTGTCTTTGTAATATAGTTTATTTTTCAAGGAATTTCTTCTCTAGATATAGATGCGTCAAAGAAAGATTGATCTGCGACAATTTCTTTTCTTCCTTCCCGGGCGGGATTTATGCCCTGAATGAGTATATATTACATAAACAAAAATTCTTGGGAGAACCATGGCTCCCTTCCATAACATATTCCACGTTTTTTTCCTCCTTTCAATGCATTCTAATTACTCTTACAAACTCATTTGACATGAACATAAATATGGTATTAAAAAATGGTAATATTCCTGAACCGCACAATACAAAAATTCCTGAACCTATTTGCTTAGATTGCAAATTCAAATTCAATCCTTGTGAAAGAAACAAGACTACACTTATTTCTTCAATTTTTAGTCATCATTCTTACACCATTCAATGGCTGCATTACATGATGTATGCCATCAGAGAATGACAATATCAGATGCCATGCCAGATTATTTAACAAATTTTGATTTCTCACAACATTGGTGTGTTAACTCTCCAAAACCTTACCTTACAATTGGATAAAATTGGGGGACTTTGTCAAGTCAATAAAATCGGCACGAGCCGAGGTAGAAACTCTTCTCTTCTTCCTATCTAAGATGCTTCTACAGCTAGGAGAAGGGGTAGACAAATCAACAATCTCAACTTCAAGGGGCGCCATGAATGCACCACTGACATCAATACCATCTGAATGTTCACAAACTGGCTGACTTGATTCACCATTACTCTTATTCACGAAACTCGTAAATTCCGTGTTTTCAAATACTCCTACTCTTTTCGATAAAGTTGCCGGTGACGATTTTCTTGTCGGGGATGTGATTGAACCAAATGGTTCACTCTGCTCTGGTGGTTCTCTTGTTTCAGATTCTTTGTTCCACTCAAATGGTTCACTAATATTCTCCATGTGAGTTGGACTTTTTGGTGAATCATCACTTGCATCAGGAACAGAACCACTAGTACTAGTATTATTATCAAATTCCACTTCATTAAAACTGTCATCATCTTCATTCTCTGATAAACCATCGATTCTTTCAGTGTAACATGGAAGTTCATCCATTGAACCAATCTCAACCGTCATGTGGTCTGGTAAATTTGGGCAACCGGCACAATGTTTCATGTATTTTGTTGAGAAGAAGTTCACTGTCATATTCATGCTGTGACCATTTATACCATGTCAGTATCAAAAACTAAATCGCATCATTCCGAGAAAAAAGAATGTCCGTCGCTTACTCAATAGAGATAGAGACTGTACCTTTGCCACGATGGAAGTGTGAGCATTGTGTATGCGAGTTTGATCTTATTGGCAATTCCTGAGAGGGATTTAAACTCAGCAGCTGCCTTCCTAACAGCCAATGATTCAACTGGGTGTTGCCAAGCCCATTCAAACTGCGAGTCCCAATCAAATCAACTTCATAAAAAACAATGTCATGATATTTGTCATTTAAGTAGCATAGTATGCTTGCTCAGCAGTTGATCGAATTGTGCAGGACTTTTCAAGGAAAACAAGAACCAAACCAGACTCATTTTGATATGCAGATATATAATATATACAGCATAAGCCTAATAAATTAAGTTTACAAAGAATAGAAAGGTAAAATTGAAGAAACCAAAAATCACTAGATTTTGAATGAGCCTGAGCCCAAATTGAAGCACACACTCATAAATGATGCATTTGTTAATAACAGGGAATTGAAAAGTTTATTTACTTTTGAAACATGCCAACTGCCTCTACATATCTAGATTATAGTAGTCCTGTTGGCAATTGGTATATCACCCGAAAGAATTAAAGATTCCATCCTTGAACTGAATGCAGTTAAATAGAAGGGATTTGCACAATTAGTAAATGGTAAGCATCATAAAATTGATTCATAATCAAGCTTGTTGTTAAGTAAGTCAAGAAATCCACAAAATTACAGTTGTAACCTATGAAGCACAAACATTGACACCACAGGACACCGGACACAACACTAACAAAGACACTAACAAGAAGACTGATAATAATTCTAGATAGTAATTTGAGAAAATGGAGGTGATTGAATGTAACCACATCACGACTTCAATCTTCTAAAGTGTGAGTGCTACATAGGTTATAATACAATCTCATGGTTAACACTTACATAAATATAAAAAATTGCAGTCTTATGCTGACACTCACTACTGTATAGTGAATTTAACTTACTCAATAAACCAATGATTAGAGTTTCAAAATTCAAACATCTTTAGATATATAGAAAGCAGAGTGAGATTCAAACCTGAAGAGCAGAGACATTTGTTGGGAAACCGTATATACACAAAACCATCTCCCAAGGCCGCTTCCTCTTTGTCCTCCAAGCTCCACTCCCAATTTCACCATTGTGTTGCCTGATCCTGCGCCGCGGATTCACTGTAAATCTGCATAACATAAAAACTAATTAATTAATTAATTAAAAGATGAAATTAAAATATTCTTTTAACAGATTGGCAGTGGCAGCACAACGAAGGCACTAATTCAGAAACTGGAAAAGAAAATTGACACAAACCCAAGTTTTGTAAGGAGATAAAAGTAAAAGGGGTGTGGGTGATTTATGGATTGAATTAAAGGGAGTTATAAAAATTTGATTTTGAGAAGTGAGAGAGGAACCCGATGTAGGTGTGGCCTTTGAATCGGGGATTGAGAGAGGCCAAGAGGTAACAAGCGAAGAATCCGTTTCCTTCACAATCTTCGTTTTCGTTTTGGTGTTGAAGTTCCAGTTGCGCAGCTTCTTCTTCTTTACCAGATCTCGCTCCTTTTCTTTTCTTCATCTTTCTGTAATGAAATATTACCGTTGTGACTGACTTGTGATAAACGTTGCAAATTGCAATCACAATTATTAAACCATAGCGCCGCATGACCCCCTCTGAAATGAGGGATATATAATTATGTATTTATGTATGCTATTTAATTTATTTTTTTGACAAATATGCTATTTAAAATTGAAAATGGTTAGATAATTTATATTTTTGTATGTTAAAAATAGTAGCATAGGACATTTAGGCTTTGTTTGTATGTTAAAAATAGTATATCATAATTGTAAATTAACAATTTAACTGTAATTGATAATATTAATTTTTAAAAAAATACTATTACTTTAGAACTTATTAGTTTTAATCTACTAAAAAATATTATTGCATTTCTTAACGGAACTAAATACTTATACCAACATTACTTGATCCAGGTACAAGTATTGTGGAACATTTTTGGTCTTTTGGATCACATTTTTCTGGTAAGCAAGTGAAAAAATCAAGATATATTATATGGCTTGCTACTTGTTGGAGCATTTGGATTGCAAGAAATAATTTCATGTTCAAAAGGGAGGAGCCTAATGTAGATTCATTAGTTAATTACATTAAGAGTATTTCTTAGCAATAGTTTATTTATGGGATGGGTAGTACATCGAATTACTCGATTACCTCTTGGTGGCACAATGCCGCTCTTTATATAAACAATATGTAATTTGTTCTCTAAGCTCATCCTGTGCTTGTTCTAATACATCAATTTCTTATCCAAAAAAAAGAAAAAAAAACTCCTCGGTGGGTTGTGGTGAGATGAGATGTAGGTTTAAAGAACTAGAGGGTTATTTTATTCACCGGCAACGTGTTAATACTCGATCTTTTGGCAAATTCTCTAATTATAGGGAAATTGGAGCATATCCAATATCTAATGGTGAACCAAATTGTTTAACTGAGTCACACTATTATTCCTCGTCAATTTTAAGCAACTCACTTCATTTTTACTACAATGAAGTACTCTCAAAAATCCATATAAATATTATCAAGAAAAAACCCATATAAGATCTCAACTGATCACATTTTTATACTTTTTAAATTTACCAACATGTGAGGAACCTCCCATTGGAAGTGCTCTTAATGCTGGTTCTTAAATTTATCAAGCACAAAAGTTGGTTCTTAAATTTATCAAGCATAAACTTTAGAGTAGCATTTGTAGAAAGCTTAGATTCTCATAGGATCAATAATCTATTTCAAATAATGTTTTTAAAACCGAACCTATCGTCGAACTAGTGAAACCTCTGAGTTATTGTTCAGTGGCTTTAAACTGCTCTAATCGAGATGAAACCATGGTCGAACCGCTCAAATATTTGAACCATTGATGGTGTCAATTCATGGTTTATAACACTAATTCCAAATTTTTGGAGAATAAGTTCCGGAACTCCAATATTACAACTATAAAAACAGCATTTTCAAGCTGTCAGGTTCACGAATAATTTAAGAAGGTATCATTTGATTCTAAGCTTGTCTTCTTTTGTGCTTATCTTCTCTTCCATATAGGCATCTTCAATTTTACTCTGCCAGATTCATTCATTATTCATCAAACATCAACAGCAATTCCTTTTCTAGAAAGAAGAAACCAAGTTGTATTTTCTTATCTATCTTAGAACCCATCAGCATCTAAAAAAAATCTATCAAGAGCCAACAACTTAGTTCCGTATCTCTCTCTCTCTCTCACACACACACACACACACACGTGACTGTAAACATACACAGGCATATCCAGTAACCTCTCAATCCACCAAATTTCTATCACTTTTCTAGCTTAAAATCCAAATCCTATCCTGCCAAAATTTTATTCTGTCTCCAATATAAGCTTTGACAAAAAAAAATGCGACTCAATTATAACTCACATCAAATGTCAGATATCAGATACCTTGTAATGAATAATAATAACAATGCCTATAACTTCTCATTGGCTTTGGCGATGCTAAAGATATGTTTGAGAGAGGAATTTTGGAGAGGAAGGGAGACTTATTTTTCTTAAATCTAGTGTTTCTAGAATTAATGAAGTTTGATTGAAATGATACATAATCATCTATCATGTTATTCTTTCAGTTTTTTAAAATCACAAATAGATATTAAATTCAAATACAGACTTAACCCTCCAAAACTCTCCAAAATCCCCTCCCAAACATACTCTAAGTTCACATGCTTTCAAGAAAAAAATGTACCGCTAATTGACTTCCCATTTGACTAAGCCAACAAATACTATCAAATTTCTCTGATACACCTGCAGAAAGCTTCTTCCCCATGAACACAAAGAAAGCAATTTTCCATTAAAAACCCACATTCAAATTGATAAGTTTACATGAAAACAAAAATCAACTCAACAATTCAGAAACAAACAGTAAAAGGACACACTCTATATGGTGGCATATCAAGAAAACGAGCATCATCAACATCATAATTTTTATTTCAGTTATGACTTTCACCAATCCAAAAACCAACAACAAAACAACAATACTATGAACAGAAGCTATGATACAGATTACAAAGTATCCAAATTGACCCTAAAATTACAATATCAAAGACAATGATATTGATCAATCACCGAAAATCATCAGCTGGAGCGCTTTGAAGATGATGAAACCATATGCCTCCAAAGATAACGTCCACTTGCCATATCCACAAAGGTCCAAAATCCAGATTCTAAAGCAGCCCGAACCTAAAAATCACGAAATTTAGGGTTAAGTTAAAAAGAACATTTTTTATAAAAATTGAAGCAAAGGGGGGAAATGGGTAAACCTTGAATTTTTCATTTGAGGAAGGGTTTGAAGAATCAGAGATTTTAGGGTTTGAAGGAAGGGTAGAAACAGTGTCATCATCGTCGATTTTAGGTTGAGATCTGAGGTTTCTGAGAACAAAGAAACCGGCGAGGGTTGCAGATAAGAATACGAGAATGAGTCTTAGAGGACACATTTTCTTTTTTCTTTCTTTCAATTTCTCAATCCACTCTCTGAAGAATGTGATTGAGAAATGCGTGGGAATGTGCTGGCTTACTCAGAATTAGGAAAGAAATGAGATTAATCTTCTAATGGTTGATGTAATGATGTTCTTCAAGTGATGTTGTTATTAAAATGCAATTTGTATAGTTAATAATAATAATATAATAATAATAATAATAATAATAATAATAATAGTAATAATAATTCCGTCAAACAAAATAATAGTAATAATAATATCCAAGAATCCAAGAATATTATTATAAAAGAAAAATAGGAAGAGAAAAGGCAAGGCCACATGTGGTTGTTGGCTTGCTTCCAATTAAGTTTAGTCAAATTCCTTAGAAAAATGTTAATGATAGTTGACATAAGATCCACGTTTTTTGAAAAAAAAAAAATTCAAAGGTGGAACACATCTTCTTCTCCTAACTTTATCTCAAAAATAGCAATATAGGCATGTCACGTCTAACAAAACAAAACGTGAGTAACTTATTCTTCTTAACAAATTCAACCAAAGTGTTGGACAACTCATTCTTCTAGATACAATTTGAATAAAAAAAGAAAAGAAAAGTAGTTTCATGATATATGAAATATGTTTGGAACAATTTATTTTTGAATTTCTGAAAAACAGTTTATGGAGATAAATATATTTTTATGTTAATTTATAAGTTCTCATTAATTAATGTTTTATCTCATTAAGTTGTTTCTTCGTAAATTATATCTTGACAAGCTTATGAATAAAATATAAAAGGTTATTATAAGCTATCTGCATAAGCTATTTTTCATAAACTGTCTTGACAAGGTAATATACTTCATAAACTATCTGCATAAGCTGTTTTTCATAAACTAAAAAATAAACTCTTCCAAATTAGACTTACTCTCAATTGCTATAACTAGCTCTATTGCCCATTGGATATACATAAGAGACATTAGACTTACTCTCAATTGCTCTTATAGTTGTGTTTGGATGAAGTATTTCTTAAGAGTAATGTAGTTTTTAGGAGAAAGCGATGTATATTACCTTCAAATTTAAGGTAAAATATTTTAATTTTCTCCAAAAATTACATTATTCCCCAAAATACTCTATCCAAACACACTAGAGTTCAGAAGAATAATTATACGATATAACTTTGAAAAAATGTCCTTTTTTTCCGTGAAATTTGTGGTCTATATCGGTGTCCTCTTCTTTAACAGTCCAAAAATTCAAAAATAAAATAGAAAAAAAAAAGAAAGAAAAGTATGCGTTCAACCATCAAACTGGGTATTTGAAGGCTAGAACTACTCAGAGGTTGCTCAGACATTGAGGATTCCCATTTAGAATACAACAATATAATTTGTATGGTTCCCTCAAATTGGATAAGACCACATGAGTCAGAAAGCTCTACTGGACATTTCTTTTGGCATAACTAATTGTTCCCTCAAGTTGAGTAGTAAAACTTCCCCTCAAGAGTTTTTAATGTTTGGTTAACCTGGAAAAGGTTTGTACTCAAGTGTTCTTAGAACTTGAACACTTTCAAACAAAACTTGAAAATTAAGTGACTTTTGTTTATTCTAGGCTCTGCTTATGTTCTTAAAATTTACCGAAAACACTTTGGTGCAAATTGATACTTTATTTAATTTTTTATTTAATGGAGAATTCTTTTAATTTTTTTACTAATATTAAATAATTTTCATAACTTTTAAATGAAGAATTATATTGTTAAACCAACTAACGTGGTCCAATATTTTGAAATGGGCAATTATACTATATTTTTTGAATTGCAACGTGATTCCGAAATTAAATCGAAATGAAATATTTCAACTTTCCTCTCAAATCCTAGCCGTCTCTCAATTTTCTAAATGCTCCTTTCTTTTTTTTTTGATCACCCACCAAATGGGCAATTTTAGGCCAGCTTTGACCCGAAATTGCGCATTTGTATCATTTTTTTTATCTTTTTTAATCCAAATAAGTGGTTACCATACAGATCTTCCGTTTTATAGTATTAACTTGAGTGTTGTGAATTTGTTCACAGATTCATCCTTTTCATTTTTGGCAATGTTGAATGTGTTATCTTCAATAATCTCTCAATCCAAATGAATGAATTTATTTATTATTTTAAAAAATGACGCGAGGTTTTCAAAAACAGAAGAAATGACATGAAAAATGTTCAGTTGCACAAAAGAAATTTTTTAAAAAATTGCACGAGTGCAATACGCACAATTGTATGTTTACAGTTACAGTTACACCTGTATATTCCCTCAAAAAAAAACAACATAGTGATTAGAGCATTTTCCTCCATCTTTTAATATTCTATTTTCCCCACCAGATAGTACTTCTTTAATGATGTTCATTGCTTATCCTCCAAACCCACTTCCCAGGAAACAATAATAAACAAAATCATTCAAATTAATTGGGTTAGGTATCTAAGTATTCAGGTCGTGTATTTAGAAAGTAGTTGGAAGCATGCATCATGCATGCACCCATTCTATTTGACCAAGGGAATTATGTTGAATTTAATAACAATAAAGAATGCCCAAAAAAGTGATACAAATGTCCCTTTAGACATCAGAGATGTGGTCTTAAAACTAGGAACTAAAACTTTCTTGAAATAAAATTAGGTATCAAAACAAACACCCACATCAGCAGAAAAACCTGGCCTGCAAAGTAAGAATAACATCAAAATTGGATGTTATTGAAAATAATTTGACATGACTACATTTTTTACTAGTGAAAAAAAATAGTACATTTAAAATAAATTTAATTAGTATGCACTATCAATGTAAATATATATCTTACGCGTCAATCAATTAGAAATTGACAAATCATAAAAATGTCTTATGTGTAAAAAAAAAAGTCTTATTTTTATCCTAATCATTTTGAAAGTCACTCTTACCATAATTTGTGATTGGTTGACTCTCTAAAAAGAATTTACGCCAACGGTGCGTATCGATTAACCTCTATAAAAATTATGATTGATGAAGGTGCAAACAAATGTTGCCCAGAATTTCTTCCCTCTAAAGGGAGATCCTCCTAATCACTTGGGGGAACAATTTATATCCTGCCCTGAATTAAAAAAAGAGGTGTATAACCCTGATTGGACCCTTACACAGATCATTCTTAGAACCATATAAACATAGCTGATTTTATTTACAATAAAAAAATGCACTCTATTTTTTATTTTAATGACAAACATGTTTAATTTATCATATATACATGTTGCAATGGGCATAAAAACTTCAGTAAAAAAAAAACCTTAATATATACTTTATATTTTGACAAATCGAGCTATGTTGGCAAGAACTGTTCTCAAGCTTCGGATGCCGGCTCCAGATTTTGAGCTTGCCATCATCTACAAATACAATAGGCGCATTGCAAAAACAAATATTACTTCCAATCAATCCCCAACAATACTGTAAGAAAAAAAGGGGAAAAGTGTATGAACAAATCTGCCAAAAAATTTACCAGAGGTTGAACTACTGATTTGTTCTGCAGTAGGCTCTGTGATCAAGGCATGCAGAAACAAGTTAATATCCAAAAAAAAAAAATTAATTTTCAGGAAAAAAAAACATGGATGGTTAATAATTATATTCACCTCTTCAATTTGCATGGCTCGTCGTGCAACGTCGATTGGGAAAACTGTATCGGTCTTAGTCAACACAATCTGGTATTTAGTTTTTGATCTGCAAATTGATATCATTCATCAAATAAATTTAGCTGCATAACATTAACATACCCTATTTTCAGTTTATATGGTCACCATGTAAGCTATGTTTATATCTGGAATTCGCCAAGGAAAAATGAAAAGGTAGACGGAGCTAGTTACACACATATGGCGTACCTTTCCATTAAGTCAATAAGTTCATAGTCTCTTGGTTTCATGCCCCATTTTGTATCAATTAGAAGGCATACTCGTTCGAGACCAACTCTTGTGGAAACATACTCCTTCACCTATGGTTAGAAGTAAAAAATGTGAGGAGGTAACTCTAATCCAATCCAAGAACATGTCAAAAACAAATGAAAAAAACGCCGAAAAAAATATTAGCCCAACCACTAATCCAGAGTGAAGACCAGGGAAGCCCTGATACTCCAAAATAGGCCAACTGACACGTATCCGACACCCATACGTGCCCGATACGGCCGGATAAAGGATGTATGGCAAGAGCAAACTTGAGCATATAAAGGATGTATGGCAATAAAACAATCTAAAGTTTTTGTGGAAATTGGAAAAACTAATAAAAAATATAAGCCCAAACACTAATCCAGAGTGAAGACCAGAGAAGCCCTGATACTCCAAAATAGGCCAACCGACACGTATCCGACACCGATACGTGTTCGATACGGCCGAATAAAGGATGTATGGCAAGAGCAAACTTGAACATATAAAGGATGCAAGGCAACAAAACAACTTAAAGTTTTTGTGGAAATTGGAAAAACCAATGAAATTTTTTAATTGAGAAACAGCAATTTAAGATATTAGTATATTGATTATTGGCCAGAACCACTAAATCGCCCACTTTTGTATCGACAATCAGATCGCTATTTTTTCATTAGTGAATGAAAAAAACAGAAGTCCTAGTATCTAACATGATTACATATAAATTTTGAGTGGTGAACCTTACATCATACTATGTTCTAAAGGCTTAGCTGATATATATACTCATGTTTTTCTCTTATTTCAAAGCAAATTGCTTATCCTCTAATCTCTTTTTTGTAATTTCATTTTTGTCTTAATGGAATTCATTATTTAATATTAATAAAACAAGAAATATCTAACATGATTTCAATTATCTTTTTTATAATTTCTTTTTACGTGCATCTTTGCACGTAAAATTGGAAGCAGCATACTTACAAGATCCTCCCAAGCTTCCTTCACTTCTTCTTTTGCATACGCAAATCCATATCCTGGCAAATCAACTAAGCAAAGCTTTGTTCCCAAGTTGAAGAAGTTAATTGTCTGCAGAGAATTCAGTATTTAATTAAAAAGAAATTCATCTATCAACACCTTATCATTTGAATTTGCACATATAAGCCAACTTTTTGAGAACCTAGGATACCTGTGTAAGGCCGGGCTTGTCGGATGTCCGTACAACCCCCCACTGTCTAGTGAGTGCGTTAAGAAGAGACGATTTCCCGACATTTGACCTTCCTGATATAGCCAGAAGAACACACTCAGAAAAATATCTTTGAACTTGTTTCTCTAAGCAAGTACCACACTTTCTCCCCTGGATTCTACATTCCACCCGGAATTATTAACTAGATCAGGCCCCTTAAGTTTGACAATAACAAAAACACCCCTAAACCATTCTGCTAAAAGCTTGTTTGAATTCCCATCAGTCCCCAAAACTACAGGATTCAGTTTGGGTTGTGGCCCTAGCTAGAATGGCACCCTCATACGTAAGTAAGTGCGAATACAAAATAACCTGCATCAAAATGATTTAACTACAGTTCAAAAAGTCTCTTCCTATAACAAAGGTAACAATGAAAAGGACAGTCTACTGTATGAGGCTCACACCATTGTGGGTTTCGGGAGGATCAGATTTATGTAGCTCTCATTGCACCAGGCATAAAAAATATTAATCAAATCTGAAGCTAATGCACTTTAGGAAAACAGGTTTAGAACAGCTAAAGAGAATGAAACCAGGTTTAGAACAGCTAAAGATAATGAAATCAGAAACAGGTACCACCCCTCAATCAAATAAATGCAACAATTGCTTAATATAATTAAAGTAAACCAAGAAAACCATGGAGAAAATAAATAAAGATGAAAAACCGGTGATCTAAAACCGTACCAGCAAATGCAATCTCTGGAAGATTAGGAGGCGGAAATGATGATGAGACCTTTGCAGCAGCAAAAAATTCTAATCGATTCCTAAAAATCTGTCCCAGATTATCAAACCAAAATGTCACAACATTAACAGAGAAGCAACAATATTTAGAATAGCGTCATTTATTCTAAAAGTATAAATAATTGATTTGAATGCAGTAAACAGCCACATACATTTTCTTCAATGTTCTCTCTTTCTGTACTGGTAGAGAAGGGAATATTATCCAATGGTGCAGAAAGATCAATATTGTAGCCAGCCCTTTTTATGTCAATCATGCGTCTCCTGCCCAGCAGCTGTGAATAATTATCATAGCACAAGAAATCAAAATACCTTCAAGGAAATAATGTATTACCATAGTCAACATGAGAATTGAAAGTGCCTTCATATGCAAATTACATTTTTCTCCACAAAGGAAAGTATTGAAGGGCTAGGTTGTATTGCACGGAACTCGGCATTCTTTGATATTTTGGCCTCTTTCTCGGAATCCTTTTTCTTCTCTTCCGTACTACCTGGAATTAATTTAGCGAATCAAATGGAAGTCTTCAAATACTCACTTAAGCCGTAAAAAAGCAACACATTCAAGATAAACAACAACCATTTGCTGGTGTGTCAAGACAAACAGTACAGAAAAATATAGCCAGCAATTTAACATAAAACAAATGCTCAGGGAAGGACAATAACCATTCACAAAAAAAATCAGTATAAATACACTAAAAATTGTAAGCGATTAATTGGAATTAAAACATAAATCATAAACATTCACAAATAAAGTAAAAATTGTCAGTACAGTTTTCCAGATCATCAGTATGAATGAATACAAGACATTTTTCAGTTCCAAAGACAAAAATTAGCATAAAAACAAATAAGGTAGAATTGACAAACAGGACCTATGATCATACAAAGAGAGGAAGATAAGTTAACTACCATTACTACCAATGGCATCATCTAGTCTCTTGTTTGAGATATCATATGGATCAATCTTTATCAGCCATTTCTTCTTCTTCCGGCGATCATGTGATCTCTCTACATCATCATCATCCAACCCTACATCATCTCTGGCTTTTCTCTTGTCAGAACTTGAAGGAGCCACAACATCTTCTTGCCTTCTCTCCTTATTAAATTCAAATTTATCTTCTCTATTCTTCTGCTTCACTGAACCACTTCCATGAGCCACATCTTCTTGCCTTTTCCCCTTATTAAATTCAAATTTATCTTCTCTATTCTTCTTCTTCTTCATGAAACCACTTCCATGATCATCAGTCCCTATAAACCCCATTCTACCCATCTCCTTTCCCTTGGTTTTCCATTTAGTAGTTGCTAACACATCATTTTCCTTCTTCTCCTTCACACCATGAGTAGAAACCTTTTCTTTGGAATTGGAACTAACATTCCTTGATTTACCAGGAACCCACATTGTACGCTCGTTAGTTTTCACTTTCCCTTTCACTTTCACAGCGTCATCTTTCACTTCCTTCTTCTCCCTTTTCTTAAACAAAGTTTTCTTCTCACTTTCATTTTCATTCATTCGTTCATTAGCATATACTCTCTTCTTCCTCCCATTAGAATCAAAATTTCTAAACTTCCCTCTCTCATGAAACTTCTCTCCACTCCTTTCTTCACCTAATTGCATTCCTCTATATTTGACCCTTTTCTCCAACTTCCCTTTAAACCCATTTTCTCTATCACAAATCCCATCATTTTCATTCATTCTTTCATTAGCATATACTCTCTTTTTACTCCCACTAGAATCAAAACTTCTAAATTTTCCTCTCTCATAAAACTTCTCTCCACTCCTTTCTTCACCTAATTGAGTTCCTCTAAATTTGACCCTTTTCTCCAACTTCCCTTTAAACCCATTTTCTCTATCACAAAACCCATCTTTTTCATAAAATTTTTCATCCTTTCTAGTTCTCAAAGTATCCCTAGAAGTTCTTACTACAACTTTAGGTCTCCTTCTAAGTTTCTGCCTTAAAATTTCCTCAGTGGACATTCTACTCTATAATATAATATTACACTTTCTTAACAGTTTCTCAACAATCTCAAAATGGCGCAGAAGAATGAAGTGCAACAAAGCAAATAAAAGGGTCAAAGCTACCTTGTTAACGTGAAAAACTTGCCGTAGACGCGGGTTCTTCAAATGTAAACTCGCGTTTCCTGTTTTAATGTGAGTGTTTGGGTTTTTAAAGTGAAATTGATTTTGATGTTGAAAATCGATTCTATCGGAAGCTAAGATTTGGAGCTTCCACGTTAACTTAGAATGTATTCTGCACTTGATTTTTGCATGACAGCAAATGTATAGTTCCTCATTCCCTTCAATAATCCATAGTCGCACTTGATTTTCTGTAATGTTGTTGCAGCATGTCTCTAGGTTAGAGATGAGATAGAATTGGGCTCTAAAAGGCCCATCTTCTAACTTAATACAAAAAAGGCCCATATTTTTTAAACCTCCTCCTACTCACCACATACCCCCTCTTACCTTATGAAAATACTAAAATACCCCTTACACTCCAAAAATTTCTCCCTATTCTCCTCACCCACCTCATTCACCTTCTACTCATCTTCCCTAGATTGGCAACCCTATTAAGATATCTTCTCTACCCTTCATCCTCCTTTTTTTTCAATAAGAATCTGTGTATTTGTTTTTTTTCCAGTGTTCGCACTTGGTTTGGTACTATAATACTGAATCGGTTCAACACCGTACCTATTAAAATTTGTAAGGGGGTATTTTGTGAATTATTAGTCACGGTAGTATAGTAGCCAACTGATTCAATACTATGATATTGTACCTGTATTAAAATACAAGTATGGTATCATAGTACTGAACTAGTCTAACACCATAACACTGTACCTATATCAGAGTTTCCAGACTATGCAGAAACTGCTTTTAACTCCTGTTATCTTTTTTTTTACAGATTTAAGAGCATAAAATGGAAGAAAATCGTACAAGCTCACCAACAGATGGTGTCCCAGACGATGCATTGAATGTGGACCATACTATTGCGTTCACAACTCACCAGGTACAGATTAAGTAAATATATTTTTGTTTCGGGTTCACTTAATTATTAGTAACTAACTGGTGATTGGGATGGGTGCATTCTATCAGAAAGTCTCTTGGGATGGGTATATCTAGATTCGACAATAGACGCAGGAAAGGGAAAGAGTATTGCATGTTGACGTGTGAAAAAGGCAGATTGTACAAGTACGCTAAATTGATTCCTATTAGGAGTGGAAAATGCTACTACAAATTTAGATTGAAAGGAAAATTTATCAAGAAACTTGGAGGATGGATATTGAGAGTTATGTGGGGCACTCATAACCACAAAGTAATTCCGTACAGAGAAGGTCATCTGTACACGTCTAGATTAACATGGGAAGAGAAGGAAGCAATGACTAGAATGACCACGAATTTGATCCCGCCTAATCGCGTCTTAAGTGAAATCAAAGCTATGGACCCTAAGATTAACCACACTAATCTCTAACAAATATACGATGCACGTTCAAGACTACGAACGAGTCTTCTCCAGGGTAGCACAGAGCTGCAACATCTGATGAATCTAATGCAACATGATAACTATGTGCATTAGCATAGAGTTTCACATGGAACTAATATTATCAGGGACATCTTCTAGGCACATCTGGACTCTATTGAGCTTCTAAATACATTTAGCAATGCACTGTTGATTGAATCCACTTATAAGACCAATCGATAGAGGTTTCCATTGATTGACTCCACAACTATTATATGGATAATTGGATGATTGTCCCAGATGTTGGGTATCTAATCGCTAACAGATACAAGGTCATACTTGTTTGTTGGTCTATTAAGGGGTCTTTCACAATTTTCCACTTTCATATTGCACCATCAAAAAATGTTCGTGTGTTCAACATCTGCTATGTACGAAGACACTTTGTACAAGTATGTGAACCACAAATTATAAGTCACTTATAGGTCAGTTAAAATAATACTTATGTTGTCTTTGTAGGTATTTATGAAGAATGTCAGTCCAATGTCCCCGACCGATGGGATGTGGTGTATTAACAGAGCAGACATTAGAGGATCGGGACAAGTCATTTACAGGTCGCATGCAATAGTGGATGGCGTTGCAAAATAGATAAAACCTCCTACTCATGTAGACTTAACTAAAGATTAATAGGATTAATGTTTAGTTTTGGAATATTTTGTTGGTAGTTTAGTTGAAATTGTATTCGAATGACACCTTTGCCACATAATTAATAATATGTTGAATATTTAACACATGTTTAGTGATAGTTGAATATTTAGTTTGGATATTTTCAATTTTATAACAAAATATTTAGGTGTAAACTAAAAACTGTAGTATAACTACAGTAGAACTGTATGTTGCTGCAGTATTTAGACGGGTATGACACCTTAGTATCAGACCGATTCAGGTTCTTTGGTACCATACCTCTTAAAACTGGTCACACACCGCTTTAGGCTTTAACACATCCTACACATTAGTTTCGAACCTCGTATATTCTATACCTAGTACCAAAGTACCGTACCAGTTCGGTACTATTACAAAACGCAATGTGGGGGGTTTCCATGCATGTTACTCGTGAGTAGCTGGGTGTGTGCAATAAGTCTGGGCCTACAAAAAAGAGTCCAATTCAAAGTCCAAAACTTTCATGTTTTTGGATTTCAGTCCAATACTTTCATTAAATTAAATTTTTTATATTTTAACTTCATTTATCTAAATGAAAGAATTTTGTTATAAATTTATTTTTTGTTATATAAAATTTAGTGATACTTTTCTATTAGTTAAGAATTGATTTGACTTGGTCATCTATTTTATCAAATTTCAAATTGAGATCTACTTTTTTTAATTTTACATCCAAAAGTAGTTTTGACCTAATATGCAAACAACAAGAATTACTAAAATCAATTTTCCGTGAACGCATCGAAACAAAAATCACTATACATTAAACTCACTTTCACCTAAAATCAATTTATGCAAACAATAGATTTTTATTTAATATTATTTAATAGTGACAGTAATTTTAATATCCAAACAATAATGACAAACAATAACTTAATTTAATTTCAATAGATTTTTAGCTTTTAAATTATGCATAGTGAGAAAGTTACCATTATTATAAAATCATATATTATTTCTTAAATCAAAGAATATCTAAAACTAATAATTTTCTAAAAATTACAAAGAATATTCTGAAAGAATACTTTTTAAAAAAAAATTACAACAGACTTATACTTAAATGATTTTACAGAGTTTATAATAAAAAATTAAATCAGTTTTCGATGGAATTTTTGAAAATAATCAGCACTTCTCTTTCACTTGTTTGTATCTTTTTCCTTATTCCAAATGATACCTTAAATCTGTTAGATTTCTTATATTTTCTCTCTTCTCATACTTCCTTTATACCTATTTCTACCTTCACTATTTCTTTTTAAAATGAAACACAATGTAGGAGAGATTGAGAACATGATGCAAATTAAATTTTTGAGAATCAAAATTGCTCCGTTTTTTGGACCAAAGAGAATCAAATTTGCTCCTAATTTACAATGTAATGAGTTTGAAGCTTAGCGAGGCCTTGTGGACAATTAAGGTTAATGTTTGTATTTTGACAGTGATGAAGACTATACCAAGAGTAACTATACGTGTTTTGAAAGTTATTAAGAGTAATTATAACAAGAATTACTTTTAAAGTAATTGAATACAACACTAAAAATACTCGCTATAAAACACTACAATGTTTGAAGAGTAGAATAGGAAAGAAGAATGTTGCTTCATATTTCTTCGCTATCTCTTTAATTTGTTTTTATACATTTCTTCGCTATCTATTTATCTTTACACTTCGTTGAAGGAAACTCACTAATTTATTTTCTCGCTTTCCAGTTTCACAATAAAATCAACCAATTTCTTTGCTAACTCTCGCATCTCTATCTCTCTCGTCTCAAAATCTCTAAACCAAACTTACAATTATTGAGAAAACAAAAAATACATACTCATCTAAATATAATATTTAATATTTAATTTAATAATATATAAAACAAAAAACAAAAACATATATCAGATATTACATGTAACCAACCATCCACTATCTTCTAATTCGATTTTTGCAACATACATCAAACAATACATGTAGCAAACCACTACCTTCTAATTCAATTCTGGCTTTCTAGTTCAATCCATGTGTATCAAACAAAAGTCCTACCCCACCCATCTTCATTTGTTGCAGCAAAAACAATCCAATGTTCCCTCTTTCTTTAATTTTCCTTTTTAATTTTGCACAGTTTAGGATTTCAACTTTAATTTTTTCTATTTAATCCCATTTTTCAATGTAAAAAAATGGAAAAGACTAAAGATTAAGTTCAATCACTGACAGCTTCTGCCATTGTTTCATGTTGATACGACGCCGTTGCACCACCACCTAAAAGCTTCGGCTTGAGATTCCTATCCCACAAATCACTAAACGCCGTGGCATCTCCGCCTCTTCTCTTAACCTCAACCACCGCCATCTCTGCCGTCAACCGAAAAACCTCAATCCCAATTCCAAAATCACCATTCAACCCTTCTAACTCAACTCCACATTCCTTTTTCCACCTCAAAGCCATTCCCTCCGCCACTCCCACTTCCTCCGCCACCTCCAAAATTCTCTTCGGCGACTCCTTCAAAACCAACCTTTCCAACACCTCTGATTGCCCAAACAACCTAGACAAATCCAAACCCGAAGAAAACAATATAATATCAAAAGCATTCAAATCCAAAACCTCTAACCCATCACCTTTAATCCCAAACCCATGTTCACATCCACAATCAAAATCTTCTTCGTGAAATTTCATTTCCTTATACCCTTTTTTAAACCACGGGTCACGTGTCATACCATCAACGGTTATTCGGGTTACCGGATTTGTATCAAGTAATTTACTTAAAAATTGACGGAGCTCTAACGACATCCAACGTGGACAACGGAATTCACCTTTGTAAATTTTTCGATACATTGCCATTAAATTTGGATCGTTAAATGGAAGGTAACCGGTAGCGAGAACAAATAAAACGACACCGCATGACCAAACGTCTACTTTAGCGCCGTCATAACCTCGCTTAGCGAGAATCTCTGGTGCCACGTAAGCAGGAGTTCCACAAAGTGTATGGAGTAAACCGTCGGGTCGGATCTGATCACGAACAGCACTTAACCCGAAATCTGAAACTTTTAAATTTCCGTTTTCGTCGAGGAGAAGATTCTCTGGTTTAAGATCACGGTGGAATATACCGTGAGAGTGGCAATAACCAACGGCAGAGATTAATTGGTGGAAATATCGACGACTTAAATCTTCACTGAAACGACCTTTTGCGATTTTTGCGAAAAGTTCACCGCCACGAACGAAATCCATTATGAAGAAGATTTTTGTTTTTGTAGCGAGGACTTCGTGGAGACGTATGATGTGAGGGTGGTGAAGACGACTCATTATGCTGATTTCGCGTTTGACGTTGCCGGCGAGACCTGTTCCAGCGAGTTTCTTTTTGTTTATGATTTTTACGGCGACGCTTTGCCCCGTTTGAATGTTGCGTGCAAAGTATACTTTCGCGAACGCGCCGCAACCAATCACCCTTCCCAATTCGTATTTACCGAAAAGAGTTGTTACCTCCACCACCTGTTCGATCTCTGGCATTGTTGCACCACCGCAACTACCAGAGAACGAACCCCACCAAAACTATCAAAATAGGAAAATGAAAATCAGATGCTGAATTTGATTAATTGATGCGGCGAGATAAAATGGGTCTCTCACAAAATTCAATTTGTCTTCTTAGGGAAATTGGATTGCTACCTTTTTGTTGGTTTTGGATTTGGGAAAAAAATGGGTTTTTTTCCCTCTTTTTGGTGAGGTTCGACATGTTCAGAGAGAGAGAGAGAGAATCTAATAAATCTGAGGTGTTGCCGGACACACGTGTTGTAATCCACGTTCGCGAGTTTTACAGATTTTGCCAAATGTATCATGGTTTCTTTTTCTTTGGGCCGTGTGAAATATGGCAGAAAATAACTACGGCTACTATTTACACCCCTAATATCCAAGATACACCTCCTTATATTATAACTTAAAATGACTAAAACACCCTCAAGCATGACTAAATCCCTCCCTGACCTTGCTCTCCAAAACAAAACACACACAATGCGAACAAGGACTTCAATGCGAACAAGGACTTCCATCCATTGTTTTCTACGTTTTCAATTTCAAAACTTGAACACCTTCTTCTCTAACTTCTGTTTCTCTTCAAGATACTCTAATGCCGTCAACAGACTCAATCTCTTGAATTCCATAAGGAGCCTCTCCAGCGTTAACGTCGCCGTCACATTCTTCAACGAAATGCTCACTATTAAACCCTTCCCAAGCGTAAAGGATTTCAACTTCTTATTCACCTTCATCGCAAAATCAAAACACTTCACAACTGCAACCAATTGAAGTGAAAAATGTGTTCATAGCACTCACAACAGAATAAAAAGGATCTATTTTGCGTTCAAAATTATTTTAAGTAAGATAAAACATATAAATGTGTACCCGATGATGAGTTCTTGGACATGAAAAGTACTACAAATTCTCTGAAGGCTCTACGTGTATCTACACGGAGACCAAACTTTGCTATCAACCTTTGATAACTGGAACAAAGTATCTGAAGTGAAAAGTAGGGAGTAAAAGTGATATTTTTCATCTTATGTGATATGCCTATTTATGGTCATAAGCTAACCATCATGAGCCAATCAAATAGAGAGAAAAACTAAATTTTCTTTTTCCCATATTTACTTCCATATTCATGACATATACGTTACTTCCCTTGGCTCATGAGTTACACGATAGAAACAAAAGGCCACCAACTAATTAACATTAAGTTTCCACATCAATATAGTGAAATGTTTATCATTCACTCGGCAATTGTCTTTGTCATTTGGGCCATTCTCCATTCGGGTTCTCCGTTTTGGGCCTCATGTTTAAATTGGGCCTTGAGCCCACACTAGTCACTCTTAACACCATCGTTAATAGACTCTATGACCGTGTAGAAGGTAATGTAGCCCAAGCCTTAACATTAGCCCGCCATATCGAAAGTGTGGGTTATAGTCCCAACAGTTACATGTTTGGAGCGTTAATTAACGGTTTGTGTAAAATTGGTGATACAAATTGAGCTGGCAAAATGGGCCGGCCCCGTTGGGCCGACCCGAAAAACCTGAAAAAACATAGGATTGGACCGATTAAGTTAAGCCCATTTTCATAATCGGGCCTTTTAGCCTGACCCTAAAAAGTCCAAGCCCATTGCAGGCTAGCCCGACCAACCCTCGGGTAGCCCACATGATGCAAGTCAGTAATTTTTGTGAAACACTTGCTTTTATTTTCAAAATCACTTTCTTCAAATATCAAATGAAGGTATTTTATTCACTAAGTAAGCGATTACTATATTAACCATCTTTTATAAAAAAAGTGGCTAGTGACTAGTGACTACTTCTTTTCGGAAATGTCAAAAGAAGCACATAGTTATTTCTTTAATTACTGTAAATGGAATTTATTAAAGTACCCCAAAGTTCAAAGTTTAACACACAACACAATTCAAATTTGTTTACATTAGTATATTTCATAACTACTTGACAGTAGAATGCTGAAGCAGTTTGCAATAAAATAAGGCAACTTCAGAGGTGAGTAAATGCAATCTACCAAGGATTATATTAAGAATGTGGATTGATTCCCTATATAATGAATTCATTGTTTGTAATGGCTTATTGTCATGAGACATTCACTGTAATGAATTCATTGTAAACTATTTAGTGCTACTGTTATATATTTTGAAGCAACTAGTATTTTACCCGTGCATTCGCACGGGTGACAATGCATTGTTTATATATTGCTATAAAGTCATAATAAAATTGAAATTATAATAAGTTTAGTAAACTATACATTTTATAGCATTTTGGTACGTTATTAGTCTACATAAAGATAGATAGTTACTAATTTGTAAGCTATTCATAAGATGTTATGTCATATAACATAAGATGTGAACTCTCTATTTGCTCTCGTTGTTTCTCTCCTGTTGCCTCTCTTGTCCCCTCTCCCATTGGCGCTTCCATTACTAGAGGGCAATGGCACTTACTTACAGTGGCGTCATTTGAATAGAAACTTCCAGAATTTGGTATCTAAAAATTTAGTTATGTTGAGCCTTCTTTATAGTTATGGTAAAGTATGGTTAAAAAATCCCGCATAAGGCAGGCTAGCCCGATATGCCCGAAGCTCACATAGGGCTGGGCTCGGGTAGTAAAGTTTGAGCTCAAATTTCAACCCGGGTTTTTTAGCCTAGTCCATAAAAGCCCGAGCCCGATGCAGGCTGTCTCGATGCGAGTTGTCCCGATGCGGGCCAGGTAGCCCATTTTGCCAGCTCTGGATACAAAAAGTGATGTTCTTTGTCTTAGGAACATGGTAGAGAGAAACGTTGAATTAAACGTTGTCGTTCACTATCCATTTATTGATGGTCTTTGTAAGAAAGGGTTGGTTTTTGAGGGTTTGAATTTGTTCTTAGAAATGAATGATAAAGGTATTCAAGCTACTGTTTCTACTTACAATTGCTTAATTCAAGGGCTCTGTAATTCTGGTAAATTGAAATGTGTTGCCAACTTGTTGAATGAGATGACGGATAAAGGAGTAATTCCTAATGTGCTACTGTTTACAATTTTGGTGGATGGTTTTCGTAAAGAGGGATTGATTTTGGGGGCTAAAAGTGTAATTTACGTCATAGTGCAATCTGGGGGAGGAACCTAATAATGTAACTTATAACTCATTGATTGGTTGTTACTGTTTGTTGAATCAAGTGGAGGATGTTATGGAGTGTTTGATGTAATGTGTAGTTGAAAATGTTATCCTAGTGTTGTGACTTATAATTCACTGATTTATGGATGATGTTAAAAGTTAGGGATGTTGATAAGACTATGTGTTTGTTAGGTGAAATGGTTTATGAAGGATTGTGTCCTGATGTTGTGACTTGGACAACGCTTGTGGGTGGGTTTTGTGAAGTGGGTAATCCATTGGGTGCTAAAGAATTGTTCTTTACAATGAAGGAATATGGTTAGGTACCTAATCTCTTGACATGTGCTATTATGTTGGATGGGTTATTTAAATGTCATTTTCGTTACGAGGCAGTTTCGTTGTTTAGGGTTATGGAGGAGAGTGATCTTGATCTTGATATAGTGTTTTATAATGTTATGATTAGCGGATTGTGCAAAGCTGGAAAACTGAATGATGCGAGGAAGCTTCTTGATCATCTTCTGGCTAAAGGGTTGAGATTTGATTCGTATACTTGTAACATAATGGAGGTTTGTGTATAGAAGGTTTTTTGGGTGATGCTAAAGTCTTGCTTATGAAAATGGAAGAGACTAGATGTCCACCTAATGCATGTTCTGATAATGTCTTTTTCCAGGGATTGCTGCGAAAAAAAGATGTTTTGAGGTCTAGAAAGTACGTTAAAATAATGGAAGGCAAAGGACTTGCATTTGATGCTACTACTACAGAGTTGCTCGTAGGCTTATATTCTACTAATAAACAAAATAATGCATTTCGACTTCAAGAGTTGCTGCAGAACTGGTTTGTTTAAGTATAATCTCTCTATTCATTATTTGGTGTGAATTGAATACCTACCTTGTTTTAAGAACTACTAATTTTATCAGACAGTTAGACCGTCTATTTAACACCATTGTGGGTTCAAACTACCCAATTCGGTTCAAAAGTGGATGGTTGAAAGTACACAGGCAAGCACATGAGTATGTTCATCTACGAGATTCCAACATTGGTTCTGCTGTTGCGCTAAAAACACACTTAGAGCAAGTGTACTCTCTCCCAAAAGTAGTATAAAAAAATATCGTATCCACAGAGATTAATTAACAAGTACTAAACTACTTAAAATTATTTATTGTTAAGACGAGTGAATAATTGAGTTGTAATTGAAACAAAGAAATAAAAGTAAATAAATAACAAATTATAAAATGCAAGATTTAATAAATGGAGAGAGGTCTAGGGTCGCGGTTTCACTTGCAAGTTTCGATTCCCCTATGTTTAATTCTATCCGAATTCCCTTATTTTATTTAATTACCAATCCCTTTACTAAAGCTATTAATCCGTTTGGTCATTCGCGATTAATATTCTTTTTCCTAAATTAACCCTAGTTTGGTCATGCTAGAATTTAAATTCAAGAAAAACATAAAGTACGAAAAGGTTGAATGATTGGAATACTAAATTAAAGTTTGGTCATGCATTAATTCTAGCCCCAATTATCCTATAGGTCCACAAACTAATTGCAGTACGGACGCTGATCAACTAATTGATTATGAACATGAGAAGGGTAGCTAATCCTAATTATGTGATAAAAATAATAGGACAATATTAATTGAAATAAAAACTGGAATTCAAATATGAAATTAGAACATAAAAGGTTTCTAAACATGCAAGATCCATCTAAGACCCTAGAAGAGGATTTAGGTATCCATAGGTATCAAGAACAATAAAATAGAAATAAGAGTCATGAATTACAGAGATAAAGATAACCCGAAAATTAGAGAAATTCTTATTCTGAGTCTTCAGTCTCCTTTTCTGCTCCAAAGCTCTCTCACGGTATCAAGAACAGGTACCAAAAACTCCTTTTCTTCTCTCCTCTGTGTTGCCGTCACTACCGCTTCTCGTAATTTTGTGTTAGTGTATGCGGCTCCCCCTATTCACAAGTGAAGCCCTCCTTTTATATTAGTTCCTTTTCTTTCTCTCCAAGCTAGGGATCAAGTCAAGATTGTTTCCTCTTTTAATTGCAAGATATTTCAATCCCTAAATATTAGGATTTAGATCCTTCTTAAATATGTGTTGCTTGCTATCCACTCAATGCCTCTTTCTTTCTCTCCAAGTCACATGTGCATCATTTTCAATTGAAATCACCAAGAGGATCTTCTTCTTTTTATATATATATATATATAAATTCCTAATAGCTTTAAAATGGACTTTTATATCTCTTTTATATTTTTTCTTTCTACAAAATAAAGAGCAAATTAAGTTAGTGATTTATATAATTATTATATAATTGCTCTAAAGTAGACCCAAAAATATCTCTAAAAATGCACTAAATTGGAGTTTATCATCTGCATATTGCATATGACAACGACGACATTGTAAATGGTAAATCATCCAAGAGTTTAAAGAAACCAACATTTCTTTGCAAAACACATTAACCGAGTTCAGTTGACTCAAGATGAAGGCCTTGTTTTACTAGCTTGTAGTTACAACTTGCTAGATTCGGGTGTAGACATAATTGTATGTGTGGTGTCCATACAAATGAAGGTATGAATAGAAAGTGGAATAGTTGTTCTATAAAGAAATGAAGGCATCTAAGATATGATATGACATGACCTCAAGGGAATACCATGTTCTCATTTTTAGAGCTTTTGAGAAAATTGGATATGATATGACATGACCTCAAAATGTAATGCTATCAAATTGACTACTCAACGCTTTTTTGACTATTTTTCGGGGTCTTCTTTCACGTATACCACAAAGAAAGGAAAGACTCAGATTTAGGATTCTTCAAACTTGTATAATGTTATTAGATAATAAACTCTTTTTGTTTTTAATTTTATCTTTGTTCTTTACTTTGTACTCTTTCTGCACAAAAGAATCCAACATGTATTATGAGAAAAAGAGCAAATAGGATGGTAGAGCTGGGCATTGTTACATGGAAACTAATCCAACTGGTCGTTATGCCCGATTATTATGTTCTAAACTATAATCTTACTTTATTTATTTGAATTTGGATTTTATTATGTTCTAAACTGGGCATTTTGATTAATTTTTTTTTTTTACATTTTAAATTTTTAATTATTTTTTTAACCAAATTTTTTATTTAAAATTAGTTGATATAACAATCTTTGGTAACTTAACCTATAATTATGTGTTTACTTTCCAGTTCTCAATAACCTTGTTTTTTATATAAATCAACTTTATTATTATTATTATTATTTCCATGTTACAATTTATAAAAAGTTTGATTATAGATTAATATTCGCTTGTCTTAATTTTTCACAGATGAAATCTATTATTTATTCGACAAAAGTATCTTTTTTCTTTTACAAAGTAAAATAATAATTTAATAATTGTAAAACAAAACTGCACTGCGATGACCATATTATTCGACAATAGTACTAATTTTACAATAGTATTTGTTTTATGTTTTTCCTAATTTTGAAAGAACTATAATTGTCGATAAATAATTGAATTTTGGTGAAATTCCAACCAAATATACTAAAATTTCCACGCACACATCCATCACTCACATTTTTCTTCCCTCGGTTCTCGTTTTCCCAACCAAACATAACCTTAAACAACACTGAAAGTGAGAACACTAGCTCCTCTCTCCGCCGGTGACAGCGACGCAGCAGCTCCCTCCGTGACCAACCGCGAGGCAACAACTCCCTTTGTTCGCGAAGCTCTGAGTCTTCTTCCTTTTTCCTAAGCACTGTGTATCCGTCGCTGCTTCTACTTAGGTGAGAATTGGATTTCTCACATCACATTTAATGCCTTAAAACCCTAATTCCAATTCCCCCTAAACTTTTCCCAATTTTCTCAATAAATTCAAACCCTTATTCTGTTATTAACATGCAATTAGCAAATTGTAAATGTGGTGTGCTCTTGAGTATTTGCTTTAATTCCAACACTGTAAAGAATCTTGTATCTATTCATTTTATTTATTTACTCTGTTCTATTTGATTCTCAGACTAACCATGAGAGTGAACCCACTCTGTTCTATTAACAAAACGCACAAAATGCGAACAACGGCTTCCATCTCCTGTTTTCTACGTTTCCAATTTCAAAACTTGAACACCTTCTTCTTCTCTAACTTGCGTTTCTCTTCAACATACTCTAACACCGTCAACAGAACCAATCTCTTGAATTCCATAAGAACCCTCTCTAACGTTAAAACCGCCGTCACATTCTTCAACGAAATGCTCACCATTAAACCCATCCCAAGCATAAAAGACTTCAACTTCTTATTCACCTACATCGCAAAAACAAAACACTACACAACCACAATTTCACTTATCAAACATGCTCATTCACTCAACATCGAAACCGACACATACACCTTCAACATCCTCATCAATTGTCTCTGTCATTTGGGCCATACTCCCTTCGGGTTCTCCGTTTTGGGCCTTATGTTTAAATTGGGCCTTGAGCCCACATTAGTCACTCTCAACACCATTGTTAATGGGCTTTGTGTTGAAGGTAATGTAGCCCAAGCCTTAACATTAACCCACCATATCGAAAGCGTGGGTTATAGTCCCAACAGTTACACGTTTGGAGCGTTAATTAACGGTTTGTGTAAAATTGGAGATACGAAAAGTGCTGTTGTTTGTCTTAGGAACATGATTGAGACAAACGTTGAACCAAACGTTGTCGTTTATAATGCAATTATTGATGGTCTTTGTAAGAAAGGGTTGGTTTATGAGGGTTTGAATTTGTTCTCAGAAATGAATGATAAAGGTATTCAAGCTACTGTTTCTACTTACAATTGCTTGATTCAAGGGCTTTGTAATGTTGGTAAATTGAAATGTGCTGTGAATTTGTTGAATGAGATGATGGAGAAAGGAGTAATTCCTGATGTGCAAACGTTTACGATTTTGGTGGATGGTTTTTGTAAAGAGGGGTTGATTTTGGGGGCTAGAAGTGTAATTTGTTTCATGGTGCAAATGGCGGAGGAGCCTAATGTTGTAACTTATAACTCATTGATTGGTGGTTATTGTTTGTTGAATCAAATGGAGGATGCAATGAAGGTGTTTGATGTAATGCGTAGTAGAAAGTGTTATCCTAGTGTTGTGACTTATAATTCACTTATTCATGGATGGTGTAAGGTTAGGGATGTTGATAAGGCTATGTGTTTGTTAGGTGAAATGGTTGATGGAGGGTTGTGTCCTGATGTTGTGACTTGGACAACACTTGTGGGTGGGTTTTGTGAAGTAGGTAAACCATTGGCTGCTAAAGAATTGTTCTTTACAATGCGGGAATATGGTCAGGTTCCCAATCTTTTGACTTGTGCTCTTATATTGGATGGGTTATTTAAGTGTCATTTACGTTACGAGGCGGTTTCGTTGTTTAGGGTTATGGAGGAGAGTGATCTGGATCTTGATATTGTGATTTATAATGTTATGATTGATGGACTGTGTAAAGCTGGAAAACTTAATGATGCGAGGAAGCTTCTTGCTTGTCTGCCTGCTAAAGGGTTGAGATTTGATTCGTATACGTGTAACATAATGATTGGAGGTTTGTGTAGAGAAGGGTTTTTGGGTGATGCTGAAGACTTGCTTATGAAAATGGAAGAAAATGGATGTCCACCTAATGCATGCTCTTATAATGTCTTTGTCCAGGGATTGCTGCGGAAAAAAGATGTTTTGAGGTCTGGAAAATACCTTCAAATAATGAAAGGTAAAGGATTTGCAGTTGATGCTACTACCACAGAGTTGCTTGTAGGCTTATATTCTTCTGCTAATAAAGAAAGTAATGCATTTCAACTTCAAGAATTGCTGCAGAACTGAAGTTTGTTTGAATATAATCTCTCTATTCATTATTTGGTGTGGTATGAATTCTTACCATGTTTTAGAACCGCCAATTTGATGAGAGAGTTAGACTGTCAATCGCTCCACTTGTGGTTCATCCTTAACACCATTGTGGATTCAAACTACCCAATTCAGTTCAAAACTGGATGGTAGAAAGTACAAGGGCGGGCACATAATGATGTTCGCCTATGAGATTCCAATCTGGGTTATGAGTATGGCAACAATGGCATTTTAAATGGTAAGTCATCCAAGAGTTTAATTACAGAAGCCGGCATGTTTTGCCAAGGACATTAACCAAGTTCAGTGCAAACAAGATGAAGGCCTTGTTTTATTAGCTTGCAATTGCAAGGTTCTGGTGTAGACATAATTGTATGCGCGGTGGTGTCCATACAAGTGAAGGAATGCTTCACAGCACCTAGACTTCTCACTTTTCCCAAACAATATGCACTGTTTTCAGTTTTATCTGCAGAACTCACTAGTCTTCTCTATTTGCCTTCACTAGTTTCTACATCTTCCATTTCAGCTCTCACGAAATTGAACAATTGTAAGGTATATAACAAGAACACAGAATCACTGAGAGAGAGAGCAAGGCTTTGCTTGGCATATATCTTTAATGAATAGCAACCGGTTCAACTTGTCACTTGTCAGATATGATCCATAAATGACATTATCATTGACATGAAATGCGAATCCTGCTAGAAATTCTGAAATTGTTGATGAGTTAGATTAAGCTTTCCAGTTTGGTCATATTCCATACTTAACAAAGCCAGTGGAGTTTGATGTCATCGAAGGCACCTGAGTTTAGAAGATCAACTGAATTCAAGTGAATATCACTATCTCATTTTCTAAGCATTTATGCAAATTTGATATGATATGACACATCCTCAGAATGCAATGCTATCAGATTATCCAATGTATGTATATCTTGTTAGATGTAAAATAAATTTGTTATATCATTTATTCTAATCTGTTGTATTTAGCATGTCATTAGTCTAGTTAGTTAACTGGGGTTAGTCAGTTAACAGTTAGCTGTTAGCAAATAGTTTTGGTTAGTTTGTTATTCTCAGATGTAGAATTGTTAGATCCGTTGCTGTATATAACACTTTTCCGAGCATCAATGAAATTCAATGGAGTTTTTTTCCTACCATTTTCACTTGTAACATTGTATCAGTTGTGAGAACTCCATTTTTCCGCGTTTCTCCCCTCGCGCTGCGTTCTTGATCGCACACCCTTCTTGTCTTCTTCTCCTCTGCGTCGAGTATTCGCGTTCTTGATTGCGCGCCGTTCTTCTCTTCTCTGCTTCTCCTCTGTCACTGATGGTGCCGTCATCTTCGTCATCCTCCTCTGACGGTTCTGTGCCTGAAATGGTTTTGCTGAAATCGAAATCAAGCATGAAATCATCCTCTAAGTATTTTTTGAGGTCTTCTCCCACTTAAACCTCAAAGAAAGTAAAGACTTTAGGATTCTTCAAACTCGTATAATACTACCATATAAAAAACTGTGTTTTTAAATTTATCTTTGTTCATTACTGTTGTACTCTTTCTGCACAAAAGAATCCAACATATGTTCTGAGAAAAAGAGCAAAGAGGATGGTAGAGCTGAGCGTTGTTACATGGAAACTGACTCAACTGGTTGCTATGCCCGGGTAGGTTCTAACTTATCTTACTGTTTTTTTTCCATTTGAATTTGGTTTTTTCTATTTTTTGGTGGGTAGTGTTGGGAAACTTGTTAGAAATTTAGAATGGGAAACAAGTTTTAACATTTTTGAGTCTTGTGAGAGGGCGCGTGATGCCGTGTTATTAGATATAGTGAAATTCAATCTAGCTGGAAGAAATGACTGGTTTTCCAACTACAGGTATAACCAAATGCAAAGTGATTTAGATATTTTAATCATGTGTTGTATGAAACTACTTAGAAATAACCATGGATTGGATCTTGCTTACCTGTTTTTGTTACATTTTATTATAAAGGATTTTTGTGTGTATTCAATATTCAAAGTATTGTGTTTGAATGTGTGTCGTCTGAAAAGCAGGCTTAACATCATGTAATTAATCAAAACTGAGAAGAATTTATGCATATCTAGTACCGCAGAAGATATGGAATAACCAAAAAGCATGGATAAATGAGACTGATTACTGAAATTTTCGATTTTCCCCTTATTTGCATGATTTGAAATTAATGGTGTCATGGCTGAAAATGAAATGGTCTACATGATGTTTCTTGTAAGTATATTGACAATCAGTGTGGCGGAGCCACATGTGGTTGAGGGGGTTCAGTTGAACCCCCCAAAATTTATTTTTTTTGGCTTACCACCCTATAGAAATATTTTTTTGACACACCTGAATATTTTAAATTTCATCAATAGCCTAAACTTTGCACCCATTTACACCAAAGACCCAAATTTAATTTACCCAAAACACAACACAGTCACTGTTTCACGCACGCACAACTCTCTCTCAGACTCTCACGTTCTCTACGAGCTTTGTCACTCAACTCTCTTCTCACGGTGGGCGGTGGCTTCTCTGTTCTCTCTCTCACTCAGTCTCACGGCTTCTCTGTTCTTCTCTCACAGCAGCAACTTTCTCTTTTCCATTGAACTCTCAAAAACATTAAAACAGTTTAGATTTCTTCTCTTTTCTAGTCTAATCTACTGAAGTGATTGTTTGATTCTTTGATTGAAAACCCTAATTGTTTAATTTTTGATTTGGGGAAAATTGAAAACCCGAATTGTTTAATTTCTGATTTAGGGAAAATTGGTAACTCTAATTGTTTAATTGCTTAATTTTTTCCTTGTGACTTTTATTTTTAATTTTAAAATATGTTCTCTACTAGTAGGATAGGATGAAGGATATACGAAGCTTCATGCCGTTGACAATGGCATTTTTAAATACCAACATTCTATTGAAAATATTAGTATATATATAATTTAAAGCTGGAATTTCATTAATATTATCAATGTTTGAACAACAAGTTGTTTTGCTCTTTGTTTAGTTTTTTAGCTTGTTTTAGAAAACTTTTCAAAAAAAAAATAGTTAAGTTAATAGTGTGTATTAGTCTCCAATTAGTATTAGCTTAATTCTAATTAGTATCAATAGTGTGTTTGAACAAGGTCATCAAATGAATAAATTTTTAGCAAATTGTGTGTTTAAAAATTTTGACACCCCCGACCCCGGGGTCCTGGATCCGCCACTGTTGACAATAATTCCTTTTCTAACCTTGCTTGGCTTGTGCCTAATGCAAACTCTTCCTAATTTTCCATCTCATAACTTTTTCAAGGGACAAAGTATAAGCTTTTGTGTTAAATACCTAAATTTGAGTATACACATAATTAGGATTGCACCACACAGTTGACTTAAGGTGACAAAAGTTAAGTGTTCCATGTGATTGATTAGGTTGGAGATATTCTTGGAAAAGGAGCAACGAAAACTGTGTATAAAGCAATTGATGTGGTCCTTGGAATAGAGGGAGCATGGAACCAGGTCAAACTCATTGAGGCACTTCGTACACCAGAGGACTTGGAGCGGCTTTATTTAGAGGTTCATCTCCTTAGTACCCTCAAGCAACAATTCATCCTACAATTCTATACCTCCTGGGTTGATGACTTGATGTTGACAACAAGACCTTCAACTTCATCATTGAAATGTTCACTTCGGGCACACTCAGAGAGTAACTTTCTTTTTAACTACTTGATTCCCATTTCAACTCAAATTAGGATGAAAAGTCATAATATGGATTTTGTTTGATACAAGTTATACCAGTATAACCTTTAGCTATTCTTACCTAGGGAACTCTCAACCGGAATCAGCTAAACAATGAAAACATAATTGCGAGCTCCTAGGATCAGTTGTCTTTGGTAGAATCCCTGAGAATGAAATCTATAATATTTCACTTCATTGACTGGTTGATGGCTATGAATAATTACTAAGTCTATGGCTTTTGCAGGTACGTCGTACAGGAAAAAATATAAGCATGTGGGCATGCAAGCTGCAATAAAAAGTTGGGCTTGCCAAATCTTACAGGGTCTTGTTTATCTACATGAAAGTAATCCTCCAGTAATTCATAGGATCTCTAATGTAATAACATATTTGTCAATGGCCACCTTGGACAGATGAAAATTGGTGACCTCTATTTAGCAGCAATTCTCTGTGGTTCCAGGCCAGCCCAGTGTTATAGGTACTTATTTTTCTGCCAATGAATGTTGCAGGTAGTAATGATGAGCCACTCTAGTTATTGCATGTGAAAATTTTCTCTTTTGTGCTAGGCACCTCAGAGTTCATTGCACCAGAACATGTAGAAGAATACAGTGAACTTGTTGATGTGTACTCGTTTGGCATGTGTGTTTTGGAAATGGTTACATCCGACTATCCATATACAAAAAAGTGACAGCGGTAAATCCAGATGCTGGCTTAAGGTTTAAAGATATCAGTATAGTTGGGATTCTATATATAAGTAGGTTTTCTGTATTTCATAGGGGAAGCTACCAGAAGCACTTTTCCGGATTGAAGATTCAGAAGCACACAAGTCTATTGGCAAATGCCTAGTAACTGCAACAAAGAGACTGTCAGCAAAAGAATTGTTGCATGATCCACTTCTAGTGTCTGATGATGCATTGACAATAAAGATTGGGATGCTGAATCCATTTTTAAACTACAATGAGATTGTTAACTTCAATTGTGGGGTGACTCACCTAAAATCGCCAATGTCAATAACTGGAAAGCTGAATCCTGAAGATGATACTACCTTTCTCAAAGTACAAATTGCTGACAAGGATTGTACTTGATATTTTCTCCATCTTGACACTCAATGTCCTATTTGGTTCATTATAGAGAAAGTTCTGTTATAAAGCTGTCTAAATACATGTTTCTTCTAGTTTCGTTGCCACCACATTTACTTTTGTTGAGTAAATGAATTAAGTAAAAGTAAAATTGAAGTAAATAAAAGCATAACTATCTTCTTCCTTTTCCTGTATACTTGCTTTTGGAAGGATCGAATGCAATATTTTAGGCTCAGTGTAAATTGTAAGATGTGTGTCCCTCCTTGGTTTATCTCCCTCTCATTTCAGTTTGATGTTTTCCATGAAGTTGTAAGGAAGTCCTCATGAAAATGTACTATCGTTTACAATAATCATCATAGTGGGAGATGCATACACAGTTTGTGTGTGGTGTTAGGTATAAAGCAGTGTACATGGAGTGTTTGTATTTTTGAACTAAAATCAATGTTCTTTTTGGGGATGAATCAAGTCTGCTGAAGTCAGCTGGGCTAGCTCAAACCAGTGTAAATAGATTTACATGAATGCATCACTATTTCTCTAATTTCAGGGTTGAAGGGTACGATATAATTTCCTAATAAACTGAAGAAAAGTCAGTTAAAAATTTGAAAGAGTATGAGGACATTTGTATTTGGACTATTTTAATTAAGTTACTACTCAAATTATGCTTAACCGATTTTGAGAGAAAATAAGCGAGAGAAAAGAGTGGGAGAGGAGGGTGTTATAGAAAGAGAAGTGGGTAGAAGGGAAGAAGCATTCTCTCTGAGAAGCGCTTTATTTGAGAAAATGGCCATGAAAACATTAATAGTTTTGTGCAGGCTCTCTTCTAAGCATGCCTTACCTCTAATATTCATCATATCACTTGACATAGCTACACACAAAATTTGGGTTTTAAACTTTTAGGCTAAATTATACCATAGGTCCTTTAAGTTATTTAATTGTAACAAGTTGGTCCTTTAAGTTTTTTTCGTACCACTTAGGTCATTTAAGTTTTTTTATTGTAATAATTTGGTCATTTAAGTTTTTCTGTACCACTTAGGTCCTCTAAGTTATTCAATTGTAACAATTGGGGCTGAAAAATGTAAGTTATTTGGCCTTTAAATGTTACAATTAAATAACTTAAAGGAGCAACTTGTTACAATTGAATAACTTAACGAACCTAAGTGGTACGAAAAAAACTTAAAGGACAAACTTGTTACAATCAAATAACTTAAAGGACCTGAGTGGTACGAAAAAAACTTAAAGGACCAACTTGTTACAATTAAATAACTTAAAGGATCTCTGGTGTAATTATCCCAGACTTTTATAATTGCATTAGATAACAAACAAACATAATCAGGTCTCAGACTCATTACAAAAGAGGAAATTTGTGTACATAATACAGGTTTTTTTATAAGCATAACGATTTATTATCGAGAGAACAATGGATACTCCAACCCCAAATAAGCAGATATACATATGGGTCTCGTTAAAACCTTCCAGAGCCAAAACCTAATGGGAAAAAGACTCTGATAGGAAAAAGAGTACACCCCCACAAAATAAACAAGTCTATATGTGCACTCAATATCATAAAGTATTTTCTTAGTAGAGAACACTTTTATAAATCTTCCTCCTCTAGCTTGTGCCTCTTTTATTTAATAGTATAGTCTAATAGCCAAGAGGGGCACTTAGAGCAGTCCTTGCCTCTAAAACTTGTGCCTCTTGTTGATTGATCTCCAAAACAGCTTCAGAGGATGTCAATTGATGCTTAAGTTCTTCCATATGTTGAGAGACTTGTTGCTTGAAATGTAATATTTTTTCTGATACATCTTGAGAGACTTGTAAATCAAGAAACAAGGCGCGCCTTTCAACACCATCCAACCAATCTTTATCAAAAGCAAATCTACGAGCATCTTGTAATAGCTCAACAAATTCGGAACGGCTTGACTTCAACACATCCAACACACTATGTGTTTGGAGGAATTTCAATAGCTCTGCTAGGCAGTTGTAGGCATGACCTTTGTATTTATTGCTCAGCGAATTGTCCTTTAAATGAACAGAAGGATGCTTAACAAGGAAATCGGTCAACAAAGACAAGTTCTCAGAACCCAAATGCTTCTTTGAGACAAGTTGTTGAAGTTCCCATGTGATAAGAGAAGAAGAGCTTGGATTTTCCACTATTTGAGAAGGGTTCCCTGAAAGTGAAGGAATGGATAATTCAGCCTCATATGCACAAATGAAAGAAATTAATTTAAGATAGATTAAATGGATAAAATACCTTCATAAGGTGCTGAAAAAGACTGTGATGCAAGAGAAGAGGCAGTAGATAGATAATAAAACATAATTTAATATTAATTTTATTAAGTTTATTTAATTACTGGTTTTTTAGAAAAAAATAAATTAAAAAATAACTTCCTTTTAAAAACAAAAAGTTGACTACGCGTGTCAGCGACACAGGCAGGAGGCAGGTTTTACTGCTTTTGGACGCTTTCGTTGGCGCTATCGTTAGCTCTGTCGTTGCTACTCCCATGCGACAAAAGAAAAGTGGATGAGATTATCCAATGATAATATTTCTAGTTCATGAAATGGCTCTCTGGATGAAACTCTCTGCCATGTGGTCAATGCTTCCCTGATCTTCAGTGTCTCTATTTTTGGTGCTTCTATTATGTTGTCCTTGTTACCGTACTTTCTTGTTTGTATTTCACATTTATTTTTTGTAATCTATACAAGTTGGCCGCACTAGTAAATTGTATGGATCTGTAACACGCCTTACCTGAAACATGTAATATTCATCATATCACTTGACATAGTTACACACAAAATATGGGTTTAAACTTTCATAATTGCATTAGATAACAAACACTGTTTCAACATAATCATGTCTCAGCCATAAACATACACATTACAAAGGAAGAAGTTTGTGCACATAATACAAGTGTTTCTTGATAAGCATAATGATATATTAACGGGAGTACAAGGAGTATTTCAACCCGAATAGACATGTAAATACACATGGGCCTCGTTAAAACCTCCCGGAGCCAAAACCCAATGGAAAAAAGACTCCGGTAGGAAAAAGAGTACCCCTACAAAAGAAACAAGTGTATCTTTGTGCACTTATTATCACAATATTTTCTAACTGGAAAACAGTTTTATAAAATTCATTCTCTCATGCCACTTTTATTTTTGTGTAGTATAGTCTAATAGCCCAAAGGGGCACTTAGAGCATCCCTTGACTCTAAAACTTGTGCCTCTTGTTGATTGATACTCTCCAAAACAGCTTCAGAAGATGTCAATTGATGCTTAAGTTCTTCCACGTGTTGAGTAAATATGCCAATCTTCAAATGCAGCATTTCAATTTCCTTGGTAACTTGTTGCTTGGAATGCAATAGTTTCTCCCATGCATCTTGAGAGAAATGTAGATCAGGAAACAAGACACGTTTTTCAACACCATCCAACCAGTCCTTATCAAAATCAAAGCTGCGAGCATCTTGTAATAGCTCCACAAATTTGGAGCGGTTTGACTTTGACCCAACCACATCCAATATGCTGTGTGTTTGGAGGAATTTCAATAACTCAGCTAGGCAGTTGTAGGCATAACCTTTGTATTTATTGCTCAGTGAATTGTCCTTTAAATGAACAGAAGGATGCTTAACAAGGAAATCGATCAACAAAGAGAAGTTCTCAGAAGCCAAATGCTTCTTTGAGACAAGTTGTTGAAGTTCCAATGTGATAAGAGAAGAAGAGCTTAGATTTTCCACTATTTGAGAAGGCTTCCCTGAAAGTGAAGGAATGGATAATTAACCCTAATGAGCAGCACAAAATAAAGAAATTAATTTAAGATAGACTAAAGGGGTAAAATACCTTCATAAGTAGTTGAAATAGACTGCGATGCAAGAGAAGAGGGCTTAGGTTCTGAAACTCTTATTTCATCATCCTTAACCTTTGGAAAAGAAAATAGATCAAATGATTATTTACCTTGATCATTAATATGAGTAGAGGAACTTGTTTGAAAGATTGGTTTGATACTAAAAAATTACCTGTAGAGATGTTTTATGCTCAAAAGTAACTAATGGCCTTGATGATGAATTAATTGATTCTAAATGAGTTGGAGTTTTTACTGTCTTGACATTATCATCTAATGTAGTTCCTTCTCCAACACTTGTAATAGCTTTTTCTGATATCAAAACCTCTTGAATACTTTGATCCTTTGTTTCTTCCAAACACTATAGATAGCATTATAGTGTAAATAAGTTGCAAAACATATCTAAAAGGTATTCAAAGCAAAATTTATTTCCTTTTATCTTTTATATTTTAATGTATAATTAAATGGTATTACATTATTCCCCTGAGAAGGTTTGGCAGTGGTATCATCAGTTTCTCCAAGTGGATGTTGTTGGCTCATCAAACATTGTTGACTCTCTGATCGTTCATTCAGCAACTCCTGTAAATAGAAGCATCATTGATTTTGAGACATTGATTATATTCATTACTAAATAAGGCCTTAGACTATTCAATTGAATGAGTTTTATGGAGAAGCAATCTCCATGGGACTTGGAGATGGCCTGCAAATTATACTTTTGATTTTTTTAGTGAGCATTATAGTGGATGTTGTTGACTCATTGATGATTCATCCAAAAACTCCTGCAAATAGAAGCATCATTGACATTGAGACATCGATTATATCCATCACTAAGTAAGTGTTAGCCTGTAATTTCGACAGGCTTCATTAAAGATGGTCAACATGGCTTGATTTATATTTATTTCACAAAGACCATATTATTTCGACAAAGAAAATGGCCGTGTGCAAGGTAAACTCGACAAGTTTCCAGGGAAGCAAAAGCAAGAGAGAGGAAAATCGACACAAGCTTTCGACAGACAGAAAACAGAGCAGTTATGCGTTGAAGACTAGCAGTTGGTCGAGGCGTGATAGAGCGGTTTTGGTCGAAAGTAGGAGCGGTTACTTGGCCGAAAGTAGGAGCAGTTACTTATTTTCAAATTGTTAGGCAGTTACTTAGTTCGAATTTCCCCCTCTTTTCCTTTGTATAAATAACTGTTTCTGAGAAGAAACAGGGGTCACAAAATCACAATACACACCCGATTCCTGAAACTCTAACTTCCAAGCCAGAGCGAAAAACGAGTGGAAGAATCGCTGTACGTGATCGTGTACCATTTTTTATGATTCAATGTAATTTACTTGTTTGTTCTTTACAATTCCTGCACCATTTACTGCTTCTTTTCTTTTCAATTCTGTTAATCATTTGCAAATCGTCCCCTTTTTCTACGTTTTCTTCAACAAAAACCATAAGCAATTCAGAGGCATTGCTTTGAGATTTTTCTAGTTTGATCTCACAAACCTTCTAATAAAACTAGTGATTGTTTGCTAAAAACACCAGCAAACAAATTGGCACGCCCGATGGGACTTTGCCTTTGATTTTGTTCATTTTTATACTCTCTTATTTGTATTCGCTGTTGTATGCATTTAAGAAGTGGTAAAATGGTTCGGTCCAGTACGAATAATGCGTCTAGTTCCAACCCTGTGGTTTCACAAGGGCAAGGAACAACAATGGATTCTGCAAACATTAGCGCAGGACCATCATCGTCGGTAACCGTTCCTTCGTTATCAATGACTAATGTTGGTTCAACACAGTCAGAAATGGCATCTTTGCCTATGTCTTTGCCGTTAAGTGCAGGGCTTCATAGCCCTTACATGGCAATGGGAAACGGTTTAGACCCACGTTTGAATAACGTGCATCTACCCCCATTTTCTTTGGGAATGTATGGCATGCCTACTGGAATGCCACATATTTCGACCTTTTCCCCTACACATGTCTCTTCTGAGAGCGTATTTGGTCGAAATCCCCCAGCATTAACCAATACGTCTTTGTTGGCCTTAAGACAGCAAGTAGACGAGAGTAATCACGATATGGTTAATATGCTTACCCAACAAATTGGTACAGTTTTCAATCCATTGATTCAAAATACCAATAACAGTTACCAAATGTTGGCAAATCAGATGAGTAGGATTGCAGATTTCTTTGGGGCTCCAGCGGTTAATAATAGGTACGTTCCTATTATTGCGGGTAATGCGTCGCCAGTTAACCCCCAAGAAGCAGTTGCAGTCGAAGCGTCGACAGTTGTAGGCGAACTACAAGGGGCAGTAAACCACGTCCCTGAAGTAGTTTTGGTAAATAGACACCAGAACGCTGATGAAGTTGTTCGACAAGTGCAACAACACAATGTTGGCGCAGAAAACAATATAGCTACTTTAGTCGAAACAATTTTGGCGCAAAATGGCCTTAACATAGGTTTACAAAGGCCTAACTTCGTATCACCATTATGTGAATATGTATTACAAACTGAGTTACCAAGGGGATGGAAAGTTCCCAAGTTTACTAAGTTTGGTGGTGATACAAATGAGTCCACAGTCGAACACATTGCTCGTTTCTTGACTGAGGCTGGGGACTTAGCACAAAATGAGAATTTGAAGATGAAATACTTTCCAAATTCTCTAACTAAAAATGCTTTCACTTGGTTCACGACCTTACCCCCTGGTTCTATGTTCACATGGGGGCAATTAGAAAGGGCATTCCATGCACAGTTTTACATGGGCCAGTCGAAAATTAGTCTTAAAGAATTGGCTAGTGTTCGGCGCAAAATGCCTGAAACTATTGATGATTACTTAAACAGATTTAGGCTGTTGAAATCTCGTTGCTTCACACAAGTCCTTGAACATGAGCTTGTCGAAATGGCTGCTGGTGGCCTTGATTACTCAATTAGAAAGAAATTAGACACATCTCATTTGCGAGATATGGCTCATTTGGCTGATAGAGTTCGACAAGTTGAAAGGCTTAGAGAAGAAAAATCTAGGTCGAATAGGTATCATAAAAAAGAGAAAGTGGCATATGTCGAAGAAGAATTTGACGTTACATATAGTAATGTCGAGGAAGAGGAGATAGACGTGGCTGAACTTAAGCCTGGTCCTCCTTATACCTGTAAATTATTAAGGCCTGCGAATGGGAATAACCCTGTAGAGCCTAAGAATGATAGATTTATGCCTAAAACTTATACTTTTGATGTTACTAAATGTGATGAAATTTTTGATCTTTTAGTAACTGATGGTCAAATATTAGTGCCTAAAGGCCTTAAAATACCAACTCTTGACCAAAGAAAGAAAAAAGGTTATTGTAAGTTCCATAATTTTTTGGGACATAACACTGACCGTTGTGTGCTCTTCAGGGATTTAGTGCAAAAAGCAGTTGACGAAGGAAGACTCAAATTTGCTGATAAGAAAATGAAAGCTCCTATGCAGATTGATGTTGATCCATTGCCTAAGGCTGAAGCTATGTACTCTGAACCTGTAGAAGCTGATGTGGGCATGGTGGATGCTCAAATGGCGGACCCTCCTAAGTGTGTCAAGACTGCCACCGAAAAATTAAAGGGTTTTATGTATGCTGAAGGCAAGAAACAGGAAGTGACCTTAAAAGAATATGATGGGAAGATACATGCTGTGTATCCAAAGGCTGAGGAAGAATTGATAGATTTCCTCAATCGGTGTAAGTGGAATAACTCTGAAGTTATGCTTTGCCCAAGGTGCAGTGCTGTCTTCGATAAAGAAGCAGCTAAAGCTGTCGAAGGTTATCAGGATCAACAACAACGCAAAAGAAAATGGCTTGATAACAGGCCAAAATTTGACTTCGCAAAAGGAGATCTTCCTGGCTATGAGGCTAATGTGTCAGCAAAGCCTTCAACAAGTAAACAACAATTTGCTAAGGAGAAGTCCTCAGCAACAAGGTATTTGAAGCTGTCAACAGGTAAATCCTTTGTCCCAAGTGCTAGTGCTCCTGTCGAAGCGTGGGTGCCCAATAATCAACGTGTTAAAGCTGTCAAGCCAAGTACTGATGCTGTTAAGTTTAATTATAAGAATAACTATAAGGGTAAGAACCCCATGACTAGAACACAGTGGCGTCGTTACCAAAGACAACAGAAGAAGAAGGCACACTTTGACATTAACCAGGTTCCAAGCCATTTGGCTAATAATCAAGTTCCACGCAGCATGATAGTGGCGAAGAGTGAGGTTCACAAAGCTGAAGTTGCCACAAAGAGGAATGCTGATGTTGCTAGTCATGTGTGTGCAGCGAATAAGGCCAAAGGCAAGGCTGTGGTAACAGAAAAGCCAAGAAGGCCTGCTCTTGAAAGAATATTTCCTCCATTGTCAACAGTGAAAGAAAGAAGTGCTGATTTCGACATGGATGAAGACATGTAGTCTGATTTCAATGATTCTGAAGATGACTTCGACGTTGTTTGCAATGTGGTATCAATACTGCCTCTTGAGTACGATGTTATCACAGTACCAAATGACGTTGAAGAAGATTTCACAGAGGACATGGCTCATCATAAGCCAATGTGTTACTATGTGATGAACGATGGTTGTGTCGAGGACCAAATGGCTACCTTCGAGAAGCCAGATATGAGTATGCAAAACCACTTGAAACCCTTGTATGTCCAAGCCAAAGTCAATGGTGTTGGAATTAACAAAGTGTTAGTGGATGGTGGAGCTGCAGTGAATTTGATGCCACATGGTCTTTTGAAGAAGATTGGTAAGTTCGATACTGACCTCAGGCCACATAACATTGTCTTAAGCAACTATGAAGGCAAAACTGGCCACTCTTTGGGGGCCATTGAGGTGGACTTAATTGTTGGTTCCATAAAGAGGACTACATTGTTCTTAGTGATAGCCTCTAAAGCGAATTTTAATTTACTCCTTGGTAGAGAGTGGATCCATGGAGTTGGTGCTGTCCCTTCAACTTTGCATCAACGTTTAGTAATGTGGAAGGAAGATGGTTTGGTAGAGTATGTTGAAGCCGATCAGAGCTACTTCCGTGCTGATGTGAACCAAGTTACCAAGGAAAATTTTGAGAAACAAATGGCGAAGATTGCGCCATGTTCATCTTCTAATGAGGCATATGTTCCTGCGGATAATGTTTTTGCCTCAGTTCATCTTGACCCAAATTATGGTTTTGTTTGGGAAAGAGAAATAATGGGAGATGATAGTGTCTATCCTGATGGTGTTTTTCGACCAACGGGGTGGAACACTCGTTCTTGAAAGTGTTCTTATGTCAGTGCCCAATGCATGGGACAAAATTACGGCTTATATGGCCGAAAACAAGTTTAAAGCGGCTATGGAGACCGAAATTATTCAACAAACAATGGCTGTCGAAGCCAGTGAGTTACATGAAGAAAATGGCATAGTCATAGATGAAAGACTTGACTGTATCTATGATAATGACCCATTAGGTTTTGAAAAGGATCCTAGAGATTTGACAAAGCATATGCAAGCTCAAGACCCGTTAGAAGAAGTTGATTTGGGAAATGGCTCAATAAAAAGGCCAACTTATATTAGTGCAAATATTGATGTTTCTCTAAAAACCCAAGTCATAACATTGCTAAGGGAGTTCAAAGACTGTTTTGCTTGGGATTACGACGAGATGCCTGGGTTAAGTCGAGAAGTAGTGGAAATGCAATTACCAATTCGACCAGGGAAGAAACCAGTGAAGCAAGTGCCAAGAAGATTTGCTCCTCAAGTGTTGGCTAAGATCAAAGAGGAAATCGAAAGGCTATTCAGAAACAAATTCATCAGAACTGCCAGGTATGTCGAATGGTTAGCCAATATAGTTCCTGTAATAAAGAAAAATGGGACTCTTAGAGTTTGCATAGATTTTAGGGATTTAAATAATGCATCTCCCAAGGATGAATACGCAATGCCTGTGGCAGAAATGCTAATAGATTCAGCAGCAGGATTTGATTATCTTAGTATGCTCGATGGTTATTCTGGGTATAATCAAATCTTCATTGCTGAAGAGGATGTGTCGAAAACTGCTTTTAGATGTCCAGGGGCATTAGGTGTTTATGAATTGGTAGTAATGCCCTTTGGCTTAAAGAATGCTGGTGCTACATATCAGAGGGCCATGAATTCTATGTTTCATGATTTTATTGATGATTTTATGCAAGTATACATAGATGCTGTGGTGGTTAAATCTTCCTCAGAAAGTGGTCATTTAGACCATCTTCGCCGTTCTTTTGAAAGAATGAGGAAATATGGATTGAAATTAAATCCATTAAAATGTGCCTTTTGTGTACGTGCAGGTGATTTCTTGGGTTTTATAGTGCACAAAAAAGGCATTGAAATCAATCAAAATAAGACTAAGGCAATTATGGAAACGAAGGCCCCTTCGACCAAAAAGGAGCTTCAGTCGTTGCTGGGAAAAATCAATTTCCTACGAAGATTTATATCAAATCTAAGTGGCAAAACACAAGTTTTTTCGCCATTATTAAGACTGAAGAAGGAAGAAGAGTTCAAATGGGAACCAATGCATCAAGCAGCCTTCGACGAAATCAAGTCTTATTTGATGAAACCACCAATTTTGTTGCCTGTTATTAAACACAAAGTGCTCAAATTGTATATAGCAGCTTCTGATAGAACAATAGGTAGCATGTTAGCACAAGAGGATGATAGTGGTATCGAAAGAGCCATTTATTACCTCAGTAGGGTCCTAAATGATGCCGAAACGAGGTACACTCCTATAGAAAAGTTGTGCCTTTGTTTGTATTTCTCGTGTACAAAGTTAAAGCAATATATAAAACCAGCTGATGTTTCTGTTTATTCGCATTTTGATGTTATTAAACACATGCTGTCAAAACCAATAATGCATAGCCGAATTGGTAAATGGGCTTTGGCTTTGTCAGAATACAACTTAACTTATCAACCTCTAAAATCAATTAAAGGACAAGTGGTTGCTGATTTTATAGTAGACCATTCTGTTGTCGAAGAAACATTAAGTTTTGTAGACGTATATCCTTGGAGGTTGTACTTTGATGGCTCAAGCCATAAACATGGAGTTGGGATTGGTATTTTAATAATATCTCCTACTAACATTCCAACGAAGTATAAGTTTAAAATTCGAGATGTTTGTTCCAATAATGAAGCTGAGTATGAGGCTTTAATAGTAGGCCTCGAAATTTTACTTGAGCTGGGGGCAAGTCATGTCGAAATAAAAGGTGACTCTGAGTTGGTTGTCAAACAATTGACAAGAGAGTACAAATGCATTAAAGAGCACCTTATCAGATACTTTGTTATTGCCAATGCTTTGTTAAAAAGATTTGAGTCTGTTCACTTAGAACATTTACCACGAATTGATAATCAAGTGGCAAATGAATTGGCACAAATCGCTTCAGGCTATAAAGTTTCAAAACAAAGCCTGGAAGAGTTAATTGAAATAAAGGATAAAATCATTTCTAATGACTATTCTTCGTCACTATTGTCAACACCAACAACTGGGGGGGCAACAGATACAAATGCAAACCAGGAACTAGCCGTTGTCGAAAAACGTCAATTTTTTGGTGACTTTGACTTAGCAGAAATTCTTGCTCTTGACAATATGACCAATAATGATTGGCGAAGGCCTATTGCGGAATATTTGCAAAATCCCACAAGAAATACCAATAAAAAGGTAAAATACAGAGCTTTGAGTTAGTGAAAATGAGGCATATTTAGCAGTTTCCGATACACATAGTGGAGCGTGTGGTTCACACCAAGTAGGCCAGAAAATGAAGTGGTTATTATTTCGACAAGGAATGTATTGGCCAACTATGCTGAAAGATTGCATAGAATTTGCTAAGGGATGCCAAGAGTGTCAAAAGCATGCTGGGATACAACATGTACCTGCAAATGAATTGCATGCCATAGTCAAACCTTGGCCATTTAGAGGTTGGGCTCTAGATGTGATTGGAGAGATAAAGCCAACTTCGTCGAAGGGCCATAGATATATCCTTGTGGGAATTGATTACTTCACCAAATGGGTTGAAGCTATACCTTTAGCCAATGTTGATCAGGAAGCAGTGATAAGGTTTATTCAAAATCATATCATTTATAGGTTTGGAATTCCAGAAACCATTACTACAGATCAGGGATCAGTTTTCACTGGTAGAAAAATGGTAGAGTTTGCTTCCGAAATTGGTTTTAAGCTATTAACTTCGACACCATATTATGCGCAAGCCAATGGACAAGTAGAAGCTGCCAATAAAGTTATCATTAATTTGATTAAAAAACATGTTGGGCAGAAACCAAAAAATTGGCATAATACCCTTGATCAAGCATTATGGGCTTGTCGAAATTCACCCAAAGAATCTATCAACACTACTCCTTATAGGCTAACATTTGGACACGATGCAGTGTTGCCTGTTGAAATTTGTCTACAATCAACAAGAATTCAAAGACAGTGGGAGATTCCCTCTGATTATTATTGGAATATGATGCTTGATGAATTGGTTGATTTAGACGAAGAAAGGTTATTAGCTTTAGATACGCTTATTCGACAGAAAGAGAGGGTAGCTAAAACTTATAACAAAAAGGTTAAGTTTAAAGCCTTTAATTCAGGTGATCTAGTGTGGAAGGTCCTATTGCCTATGGATAAAAAAGATAGAGTCTTTGGTAAATGGTCCCCAAGTTGGGAAGGACCATTTAAAATTTTACAAGTTTATTCAAACGGCGCATATGAGGTCGAAGAGATTGGCGCTGATGAAAGAATTTTGCGTATAAATGGCAAATACTTGAAAAAGTATAAGCCAACGTTGCAAGAAGTTAAAATAACGCTGGAATAAATATAAAGAAAGCGTAAAAACATGGCATTTAAGTTGCCAAAACATAGTCAAAGGCCGAATTTACAGGCTGTTCAAGTTCAAGGTTTGAATATGGAAGCAACACTTAACAGTGGCGACATCAGGTATACAGCTATTTTACTCAAGTGCAAAGTTATTTCGATGGTGAATTCAAAAAATGTCTTTCTCTTCTTCCTCCTCAAGTTCAGTCGAAAAAGACATTTTTGGGGGGCAATTTGTTAGCCTGTAATTTCGACAGGCTTCATTAAAGATGGTCAACATGGCTTGATTTATATTTATTTCACAAAGACCATATTATTTCGACAAAGAAAATGGTCGTGTGCAAGGTAAACTCGACAAGTTTCCAGGGAAGCAAAAGCAAGAGAGAGGAAAATCGACACAAGCTTTCGACAGACAGAAAACAGAGCAGTTATGCGTTGAAGACTAGCAGTTGGTCGAGGCGTGATAGAGCGGTTTTGGTCGAAAGTAGGAGCGGTTACTTGGCCGAAAGTAGAAGCAGTTACTTATTTTCAAATTGTTAGGCAGTTACTTAGTTCGAATTTCCCCCTCTTTTCCTTTGTATAAATAACTGTTTCTGAGAAGAAACAGGGGTCACAAAATCACAATACACACCCGATTCCTGAAACTCTAACTTCCAAGCCAGAGCGAAAAACGAGTGGAAGAATCGCTGTACGTGATCGTGTACCATTTTTTATGATTCAATGTAATTTACTTGTTTGTTCTTTACAATTCCTGCACCATTTACTGCTTCTTTTCTTTTCAATTCTGTTAATCATTTGCAAATCGTCCCCTTTTTCTACGTTTTCTTCAACAAAAACCATAAGCAATTCAGAGGCATTGCTTTGAGATTTTTCTAGTTTGATCTCACAAACCTTCTAATAAAACTAGTGATTGTTTGCTAAAAACACCAGCAAACAGTAAGGCCTTAGATTTTATGGAGGAGGAATATCCAAGGAACTTGGAGATGGCCTACAAATTATACTTTTGATTTTTTTAGTGAGCTTTCTAGTTCAGAAGAACATTTTTCAACAAGTTCATGCCCCACATTAAATAGATTGATTAGAACTGACCTGTGAAGAAGTCAATTTGTGTCCCAATGCTGCTTGAACTGAGAAATCTTTACTGGTTTCTGCACTTAGATTTCCATCCTACACAGATTCATATAAACAAATAATATGAGTAGAAGAAGATGATCGAAAGCTTGGTGGCATACTATAAACTCACATGTGATGATGTCTTATGCTCAGAAGTAACTAATGGCCCTGACGATGTTACTATCTTGGCATTAACTAATGTAGTTCCTTCTTCAGCACTTGTCTTGAAACTCTACATAAAATTAAAAGGATATTTAGGTTGATTATATACAATTTCATTCTTGTGATGAAAAAGAGTCAAAATAATATAATCACAATAGGTGATGGAATGCCTCTTGTTTAGACTTAGGCGAAACAAATTGTGTTGGTGGCTTGCTCATTGTTTCTGAATTAGTAGACATAATTGTTGTAATATCTTTTTCTGATGCTGATGCCTCTTGAATACTTTGGTCCTTGATTTCTTTCAAACACTATATAATGCATGATAATGTAAATAAGTTGCAGCACATATCTAAAAGTATTTAAAGAAAAATTTATTCGTTTTATTTTTTAGCTTTAAATGTATAATTAGGTAGTATTACATTATTTCTCTGAGAAGGTTTGTTAGTAGTATCAGTTTCTCCAAGCTCATGTTGACCTGTTGATTCTTTATTCAGCAACTCCTGTAATAAGGCAGGAAGCATCAATGATATTGAGCCAATTATTACATTCATTACTAAGTAACTCCTATAATTGGGACATATTTACACTAGAGGAACATTTTCAACAAATTCATGCCCCACCTTTGATGTTTGGTTGTTTCTCATCTACTCAAAAATAAACAAATTTGATTCTATAACGTCAATAGATTTATTAGTAATGACCTGTGAAGAACTCAACTCATGTCCCGATGTTGCTCGAACTTCAATCCCAGTTGCAAAATCTTCACTGGTTTCTGCACTTGGGTTTTCATTACGTATATCTCGGGCTTCAGCCTCTTCCGGTAATTGCTCACTTCGATTCCCAATATAATAAGGCAACCCTATATAAACACAATATTGTAGAATAACAATTGCAATTATATGTTATTATTTGCAATGAACACTTGTTCTTTTAAATATTATTGGGTATAGTGTGTACCCCAGTCAAGATCAGCAATTTCCCCATCGCTTAGAGTTGATACTGAAGTTAAAGATAGTTTTTGACAATTCTCCACAAGACGATGTTCTACATTCTGAAATTGAATTGTTTGTGCCTCACAGAGGCTTGGTAGGTTGACAAATACTATAACTTTTAAATTTGGAATCTCAACTTTCTGACCATCTTTGCTTCTGAATACTTCTTGTAGCGCATCCGCCTCTCTTATCATCAAAAGCTTTAGTTTATGAAGCTCTTTACATATGGAGACTGGAAAGACAAATTCCAACTTGTTGCAATTTACCACTGCAAGTGTTCCAAGCTTTGGAAAGCAAGTTCCTGGAATCATTTCATCCTCCGCATCATCTTCAATGATATGCTTCAACTCTTTGCATTCTTCTATTCTTAGCTTAAGCAATTGCGGCAAACATCTTACAACAGAAGTGGAGAATATTATTTCTAGTTTTTCACATCTTTCTATTTCAATCCATGTTAGGTTTTGGAGGGTAACCGAACTTTTGGGACCCACAAAAAGATATGTCATCACATGCATATCTTGCAACTTAATCATTTGCAACATAAAGTTCAACCGTGGTCCATTTATTTCATTGAGAAAAAAGACATTTTCTACTTTTGAGTTTTTTACATGGAGCTTTTTCAAAGCGAGAAAATGTTCCACATTGCCACTCAATTCCTACAATAAACAAATAGGAAATTATAACATACATAAGATAACGATTCCACTATAAATAAATAAATATAACAATACCTAAATTCATTATGATTGGATGTAATGGTAGACCCTTTACATTAAATCTTTTCCATACCAAATCCTAATTTCCAAATATTATCAAACCCTAATCCCAAAAACCTGAGAAGACAACCATATAGTGGATAGTTGGAGAAAACATGGTTTCTCATTTTACTAGAGAACATGACCTAAAATAATTAGTTCATTGTATTCCCACTCCTTCTGAACAACTGAAATGTGTTGGCTTATGGGTTTGTTCAGCTATCATCACCTATTGACTCCTGGATTATGGACACTGGAGCTTCCGATTGCGTGGCTGGTAATCCATCTCTTTTATCCAAAATATCACAGCCTAACACCCCACATTATATTACTGTTGCCGACAGATCAAAAGTTAAAGCTAGTGGCATTGGCGAAGCCACTCCTCTTCCATCCTTACCCCTTGACAATGTTCTTCTTGTTCCCAATTGCCCATTTAATTTAATTTCAGTTAGTCGTCTGACTCGAAGTCTAAAATGTTCTGTAACTTTTGATGATGATTATTTTGTTATACAGGACCGGAGTACGAAGCAGACGATTGGTACAGGATATGAGCCACATGGACTTTACAACCTCTAGGCTCCAGCCCATCCAACCTTCATGTACACTTGCCTCCACTTCTACTACAGAGTCTCCAAGTCTTCTTCATCGTCGTTTAGGTCATCCAAGTCTCAAGAAGTTCAAAGTTATGGTTCCTCATTTGTCTCACCTGCAGTCATTAGATTGCGAGTCTTGTCAGCTTGGGAAACATGTTTGTTCTTCCTTCCCTAGCAGTACTCAGTCACAAGCTCGTTCTCCTTTTGATGTTGTTCACTCATATGTATGGGGACCAAGTCGAGTCACTTCAATTGTAGGACATAGATATTTTGTCACTTTTATTGATGAGTTTTCTAGATGTACATGGATCTACCTATTTTAGGATAGATCTGAACTTCTCGGTGTTTTTCAAAATTTCTTCAAGGAAATCAAAAATCAATTTGGTTGTTCTATTCGTACTTTACATAGTGATAATGCGAAAGAGTATTTTTCTGCATCATTTAATTCTTTTATGGTTGAAAATGGTGTCATACATCAATCATCTTGTCCCCATACCCCACAACAAAATGGGATTGCTGAACGTAAGAACCGTCATATAATTGAAACAGCATGCACTTTGCTTATTCATGCTAATGTTCCTTGATTAATAGAATGCCATCCTCTGCTATCCAGAATAGGGTTCCTCATTCCATATTGTTTCCCAATGAACCCTTATTCCGTATCTCTCCTCGAGTCTTCGGATCAACTTGTTTTATTCACGATCTTACTCCGGGACTTGATAAATTGTCTGCTCGTGCAGGTTAAGTGTGTCTTCCTTGGTTATTCAAGAGTTTAAAAAGGGTATCGATGCTACTGTCCCTCCACACATCGCTTCTACATGTCTACTAATGTCACCTTCTTTGAAGATGCACCCTTCTTTGCATCTTACATTTGTGTCTGCTATTTCTTCCATCACCATTCCTAAATCCACATAGGAAGCTCTTTCTCATTCAGGTTGGCGACAGGCTATGATTGATGAGATGACAGCCTTAGAATCTAACCAGACATGGACTCTTGTGCCACCTCCTCCTGGTAAATCTATTGTTGGGTGTCGTTGGGTATATACTGTCAAAGTTGGTCCAGACGGAGGTATTGATCGTCTGAAAGCCCGCCTCGTGGCTAAGGGCTATACTCAGGTTTTTGGTCTTGATTACAGCGATACTTTCTCACCAGTGACTAAAATGGCTTCTGTTTGTCTATTCCTTTCTATGGCTGCAATGCGACATTGGCCATTGTATCAACTTGACATCAAGAATGCATTTCTCCACGGAGATCTAGAAGAAGAAGTTTATCTAGAGCAACCACCTGGTTTTGTTGCTCAGGGGGAGTGTCGTGGGTATGTCCGTCGACTTCACAAAGCCTTGTATGGTCTTAAACAATCCCCTCGAGCATGGTTTGGGAGATTCAGTAGTGTCGTTAAAGACTATGGCATGATTCGGAGTGAAGCTGATCACTTGGTTTTTTATAAGTTCTCTTCTCACAAATGTATTTATCTGGTTGTCTATGTCGATGATATTGTCATTACAGGTGATGATCATGATGGGATTGCAGGACTTAAACAACATCTAGTCCACTACTTTTCAGGTCAAAGATCTTGGGAAGATACGATACTTTCTTGGCTTTGAGGTAGCTCATTCTAAGGCAGGGATTGCTATTTCTCAGAGAAAGTATGCTTTGGATATCTTAGAAGAAATCGACATGCTAGATTGCAAGCCAATTGACTCTCCTATGAGAAGTTGAATTACTTGACTATGGCGAGGCTAGATATTTCATACGCTGTTAGTGTGATGAGTCAATTCCTAAATTCCCCGTGTGACAGTCATTGGGATGTCGTAGTTAGAATCCTGAGGTGCATCAAAAGAGCTCTTGGAAAAGGTCTAGTTTACACGGATAGAGGTGATTCAAATGTTATCGCTTACACAGATGCTGATTGGGCTGGTTGTCCCTTTGATAGATGGTCCACAACTAGTTATTGTGTTCTTATTGGTGGAAATCTAATTTCATGGAAAAGTAAAAAGTAAAATGTTGTTGCCAGATCCAGCGCTGAGGCTGAATATCGAGCTATGACACTTACCACTCAGGAGCTCACATGGCTGAAACCTCTTATCCAAGAGTTGCGCTCTTGTAAAATAGGCACTACGAGTCTCATCTGTGATAATTAAGCAGCCCTACATATTGAGTTCAATCCAGTCTTTCATGAGCGAACCAAAACATTGAAATTGATTGTCATTTTGTTCGTGAGAAGATTGTGTCCGGTGACATTGCTACTTCATTTGTTGGTTCTAATGATCAATTGGCAGACATCTTCATAAAACTTCTCCGAGGACCAAGGATAACTCACATATGTGACAAGCTGGATGCCTACAATCTATACGCTCCAGCTTGAGGGGGAGTGTTGGGATATGTTGTAAATAGTAGATTTATTATTTATATATGTATTCGGGCTATTTACCAGGTCCGTTAGGTTTACACATAGAGTAGCCTATTTAAACTCATTAGTGTTTGTACTCAACACACAATATACAGTTAATAAGACGGAACTACAGCTGCTCTGTAGTCGCAGACGTAGGCAAACAATGGCCGAACTGCGTGACCAATATCGTGTCTCTATTCTTCCTCTCTATTTAACATATTTCTTTTACAAAAATGTTACAAGCTAAGTTTAAATGATATGTTACGCACGGGTGATACATATTAGTTGCTATATTTAATTGAACCTTTTATCCATGTAAATCACTTTAGTACTACATTATTAAGCTTACTATATATTAAGAATGTCAGAAAATATTATGCGTAAATAGTGATTCCTATATTATGCGTAAATAGTGATTCCTATAACAATATAGTACGTGATTCCTATATCAATGTTGATAGGGGTGTTCGCGGTGAAGTTTGGTTCGGTTTTGAGATAAAAAGTAAACCGAACTGCAAGATAAAACTACATGCGGTTTGGTTTGGTTCGGTTGGCTTCCTAAAATAAAAGCAAAACAAACCAAATCAATGTGGTTTGGATTGGTTCGGATGGTTCGATTTTTTACAAGACAAAACTTAATTTAAAATGGAGTTAAAATTAACTAACATAAAAACCAGTTAACATAAATCTTTAAGAATATATCTGCTCAAATATATGTAATATATAAATTACTTTCTTTTAATTCTTTTAAGATATCTATGACTATGTTTTAAAGAATTTAAATTAAATGTTTTATTGTAATTTCTATATATAGCATAACAAAATGAATTGTTTGAAAGAGAGTAAAACAATTAATTGGATTTGGGCTAGTAAGTGAGTGAGAGTTGGATTTTAGTCGGAGATTGGCTAATAAGTTAGTAACGAAGATTGTAAGTCAATAAGCCTTATGTTACTTGTAGTTCGGTTTGGTTTGGTGCGGTTGGTGGAACAAAAACCACGATCCAAACAGAACAACGCGGTTGATTCATAAACAAAGCCGATTAGATTTTGCTGTTTTTTGCGGTTTTCGGTTTGGGTTGATTTGGTTTGTGGTTTTCTATTGGGTTGGTTCGATTTTAAACACCCCTAGATTGTACTCCCTACGGAATGAATTATACGCAAATGTCAACTAAATCACAATTACTAAAATAGGACCAAATTTCGCAGTGGCTAACATAGAGTTTGTCCATTGTGGGGATCGAACCCAGAGCACCGGGTCGACTCCAGTGTCTCAAGGTAGATTAAGGCACTGGACCAATAGTGTTGGTTTAAAACAGTTAGTTTGTTACATTTAATCTATATAATCTTAATTAAAAAAAATAACTTTATTTGTGTAAATTACTACCCTTCATGACAAATAAATATGTCCTTGGAAATACAAAGGGTTAAATTACAATGAGGGGTATTTTATAGATACTTATGGAGGCAGTTGACATTTGCTTATACTTCATTAAAAAAATGAGGTAAAATTTGTTTATATTTCATATGGAGGGAGTATATATAATAAAAAGACACAAATTTGTTTGTTATTTATATGTAATGCATTAAAATTTGAATAAATATTTGTAATGCATTAAATTCTACAAAAATTGATGAACATTAAAATCCTCAATGCCTAATCTAAAAAATCATTTTTGTGGAAAAAGGACTTATCACCTAATAATACATTAACTTAGATAAAAGAAGTCTTTCTTTTGTCAGATAAAATAAGTTGAATTTTTTAATGAATATTATTTAAAATATTCAACTAAAATGTAATTTACTACTATAGTAATTTGGAAAATTTGCATCTACCGATAAAAGTATGTTTGGCGATTTTACGCCATGTAATCCTTATAAGAATTTAAATATAGTAGCGCATGATATGCACTTGATATTAACTTTTAGAGTGTGTTTGTTTGGGGTGAAAGAGGAAAAGAGAGTGAGGAAAGACAGAGTGATTTTAGCATATTTGGTTAATGAGAGAAGTATGAAAGAGAGAGGCAGAAAATGTTGCACAACATTTCCACCTTTGGTTAATTAGTGATTTTTGTAATCTCTCCACAAGTGGAGAGAAAGTGAGAAGAAATGGCTCTTAAATTTGACTTTTACCATTTTATCCTCATCTTAAACCATAAGATAAAACACAACCCTCTCTTCCCTATTTCTCTCATCTTTCCCTTATACCAAACAACTCTCCTAATCTACTCTAATTCTCTCCTCTTTCTCTCTTTCCTCACTCTTTCTTCCCTCTTTCTCTCTTCCCTCTTTCTCTCCTAATCCAAACACACCCTTAGACAAATAATGTAGTTTACACTTGATATATAACTACTTAAAAGTTGCGAATTTCACCATACATCTCAAAAAAAATAAATTGAAAATCTAAATAAAATAATAATTATGTAGTCTCTAACATGTGTGAACTTATATTTTAAACAAACACCAAACTCTCAATTTTACTTGAACCTGAAGACGTAGTCTCTAAATTTGTAACAAATATATCTCATTAGTTTCTAGAAAGAACTTATTAAATTTAGAGACCACTTATTATTTTCACGCACACGTACACACGTCTTTTATTTCTCTGTTATTAAAGATAAATGGCAATAGGAGTACCTTCAAGGTCGTGCTGTCCAGAGATCTCGAAATGGAATGAAGGATGAAATCACCAATAGATTTAATAACAAGTTTTGAACAATTGTCGAGTTCAAGTTCAACCAAAGATGGAAATGTTGTGCAATATTGTTTGGGACACATGGCTACTAAACTTGGCAGATCCCAAAGTTGGAGACTTTTCAATTCTGGAAGATGAAGGTGAATCTCGTTATGGCTTTGATAATCATGATGAGTATAGTGTCCAAATATATATTCCAATTGCTCGCAATTATCAACATTGAGCTCTTTTAATCTTGGGAAGACAGTACTCGAGTTATTGCCCCCAGTTTCATCTTCAATATCTACTATTATGTGCCTCAGTTCATCACAATTCTCAATTAGCAGAGTTTCCAGCAACATTGTTGGAGTAATAGATAGGATAAACACCGACTTTATCTTCGGAACATCAGACAGCTCAATCTTTGTAATATTGCACATAATTATCTGCGATTGTCTTGAATTTCGTTAATGCAATCCCAAATAAAAAGAACTTGAGGAAATGCAAATATATAACTTTTATCCTTTATGAGTCCTAAAGATGGGATTGCATTATCTATAACAAATCTAAAGCATCAAGGTTCTGAACAATTAAAATAGTATTCAACTTCTAGTGCTATAGATAGATACTCCAAAAGAATATTCGATACATATAGTGATCTTCAAGTTTAGGATGTTTATTTATTTTTTGACAAACAATTTTAGGATGTTTAACATGCACTTACACACTATAAATGTAATACGCATGCTCTATATGTTAAAAAATAAAGTATCAAAATATAAATGTAAAGAAGAAAGGGTTACCGATGCAATTAGGCAACGTGGCGGTTGATCCTCTGAAACTAATGGGATTTTAGTGCTTGTGGTACTCCTCAATTTGTGTTTATGGTTTAGACAATAACACCATTTATGAGTCCAGGAGAAGACATTGCATTTGATTGGCTCCAATTGAGTTGGTTCCTTGAAACCATGTCTCAAACTAGAAGATGGTCTCTTTGTGATCAGAGGCACAAGGTGACCCCTTTCTGGAAAAATGTCAATAAAATTTGGCGATCCATATACCGTTAGTTCTTTTAGAGAACCAAGTTTTACAAATTGGTCAAATATGTATTTCAGCTTGTCACAGTTTCCTATTGAGATAGCTTCTAGTACCACCGGAAGTTCTCCATAGACAAATGGAAGTATAAATTCTAATCGGGGACAATTGATGATTTCTAGAGCTTTTATCTTCGGAAACATTGAGCTATGCTTCTTGTTGTCATTATCACCATCAACTAGCTTTGCTCTAGTGAATGCCCCTCTTTTTTCATCAGTTATTATGTTTTCCAATTGCTCACAATGATTAATTTCCAATTTCTCCAGCATCATTAGGCTTTGGGCAGTTGATAGTGGAAATAGTGAGACCAACAACGGGCATTTTCTTAGTGTAATGCTCTTTAGATTGGAGAGGTTTAGGTTGAACTTAGATAAGCTTCTGAAATTATTACAATCATAAATCAATAGTTTCTCTAAATCCTTTAGAGAGTCAAGGGAAAGGGGACCATTGCAAAGTTCTTCCAAATTTTCCATTACACACAATGTTAGTACAACCAACTTGGAGAAGACGTTCGGTACTCGAGAACCAACGACTTGAATGAGGTACTGCAATTCTGAAAAATAGTTCAAAGAAAGCTCAACGAGATTATTCATACCTTGATCTACAGGAACAATCTCAGGCATGAGATTTCTCCATTGCCATTTTTTGTTGTTGTGTAGTTGAAGAGCGTCTGTTGTTTGGAAAAAGTACTTCAATGTTGCTTCTGAAAAAATATCCAGATTAGATAAATTCACACGTTTTGATGCTAAAACATCCCATTCAACATACCTTGACTCTGTACTGACGTCATACCTTTGCAACCCAGGAAAGTAGTTTATCTCTTTACAAAAATTGTTAAAACTATTTTTGAAATACAACTCTTGAAGAAATGAGCACTTTTCAATAACTTCAAATGGATTATTCCTTTTTATTTCACAATCTTCCAACTTCAACAATTTACATTTCTCCAATTTTGTAATTTCAGGTGGCAACTCAATAATTTTACAGGTGTCCAAATCAAGAGTCTCCAAACATTGCAGATTTCCCAAAACAGATATGTTACCTAAATTGACTCTACTAACCAACAAAGATCGAATATTCATCGATGACTGAATTGAACTTGGTAATGAGAAAGCACATTGAGCGTAAGAACTCCGTTTATGATCTAAATGCAAAACTCGAAGCCCTGCCATATTTTCAAAGAATGAATTTGGGACTTCCACACAGTCGCCATCTCCATCCGTGTCGAAGGCAGCAATTAGAATCTCAAGCTTCGAGCCACCAAAACTAGAGGAAAACATCTCCCTTACCTTGCCTTCCAAAAACAAATATTTAGTATTCTTCACCCTATCAACCAATGACTTTGGATCTTTATGAGACATATTTATTGTTCTAATCTCTCGATTTGCTATCAATTGGGCAGCATCACGAACCAAGTCATGCATTTTTACAAGTCCTTCATCCCCCTCCAACAAGCAAGAATATTGGAGTTGGCGTTTAGCTGCAACTATTTGGTCTCGAGCATCATTGTAGCTGTCATAATGTTCCTCAAAAAGGCCCGCTCCTATGCCAAGTCTGGTTAGAGTTTCAACATCAATTTTTTCATCTTCTGGGAACACAGAACATAAAAGGAACAATCCCTTGGCCTTTTTATTTTTCAAACGATCATAGCTAACCTCAAAACAATTATAAATTTTAGCCAGACCTTCATCATCAACACCTTGTCTGGAGGAAAGAGGATTCTGCAAGGCTTTTAAGACCACATCCCACTCGGCTGGATAATGATGGCCCTTTAAAATTCTTGCGACAACTTCAATGGCTTTGGGCAATCCTTTGCATTCATCTACAATTTTACGTCCCTTGGGGATCAAAATTTTAGGGGAACTGTTGCTTATATCAGCATACCTTTCAAACATTGTCCATGCATCTTCATCCGATAAGACCTCAAGTTCTATTATCTTATCACAACCCAAATTGGTCAATTGCCTTGTAGTGCGTGTGGTTACAAGAACTCTACAACCTTTGTGATTGTCCCGTTGTGGAATTCCAATTGCCTCAAAATCAATAGGGTTCTGGTCCCACACATCATCCAATATTACAAGAATTTTCTCACCATTTGTTAATCTCCTCCATAGTGTTTTGGGTCGCTCTGATTCAGTACAGTCCTTCAATTTCAAATCCAACGGTGCAGCAATATCATCTTGAATTTTCATTATATTGGGAGTATTGGACACTGCCGTAACAATGACACTTTTAAAATTTTCAATTTGCTTCAGTTCTTTACCCACTTCTCTGGCCAATGTAGTTTTACCGGCGCCTCCCATACCATACAATCCAGTTATAAAATTGTTTTCATCTTTCAGTGCTTCTAGAAGCTCTGTGTACTTTGACTCTCTCCCCTTAAAAGGAATGTAATCCTGTGAAGAATAGAATTCAATATCTGGAAGACCACCAGGGATTCCAATACTTTCGGATGTATTTCTGTCTTCCACCAATTTTTTCATCTTCTCTATCTTATTTGCCAGCTCCTTTCCCCTTTTATATCGCCATACGCAATCAGGAAAAAATCCAAAAAAGCACTTCTTTTTTGTTTCCATGTCTTCTTGAATAAGCTTATCAGCTTGCTCTTCCCAGTGTCGAGCATTAGGTGCAATATCGTTACCTCTCCTGACTTCCACGTTAATACGTTCCTCCATAGTATTCCTTTCATATTGCAAATTATCCCGTGCTTCTTTAAACTCTTCTTCAATGCTTGTGAAGCAACATACATAGCGTGATTCTTCTATTGCCCCATCTATCAATTTATCCACACAAGTCTTCCCCACTTCGGTCAACAAATCGGTCATCTGAGTCAATTTCAATAGGTCAAAGTTAGGCATAAATGCTTACTATAGCTTCAAATAGACATATTATTTAATTTAATTTAATTATTGCTCTAGGTTTTGTGAGCATCAAATAAAGGACACATATATGGGGGACCAAAATAAACAAAGATTAGTTTAGTTAGCTACTTGCTGCTTACGTAATATGTTAGTTTTGTCTGTAATTTGGTAGTTTTTCAGTTAATTAAATATGTAGTTAGTTTGTTTTAGAGTTAGTTTGTTTGATATTATATTATATGTTCATGTAGACTGCTGGGGGAGTGCAGACCAAAAATGGGAATCGTATTCAGACAGAAAATATTTGCAAAAGAAAAGTAAATAGAATAAAAAAAGGCAACACTGAATAACCTTGTTCAAGCAGATGCTCAATTCAGATGAACAATATTTCCCTCTTTCTCCAAGTTGTAGCAGCTACCATCCACACTCCAGAAGAGGATATGCAGTTTAAGTTATGCAGAAAACCAAAACAAAAACAGCAGAGAGAGAGACCGTCGTTCTGGCGCTCTTTCTCGTTGTGGGGCCTCAACGGTCCTGGTTGAGCTGCATCTTTTCCTGGCTTACTGCTTTCCTCCTCGTTGAAGAAACATTGGGATAGTTGGAGAAACTCCTACAAAGTACTCGGTTTCCATCTTAGGGTATGTTTTTTGAATGGACTTCTAGGAAGTAGTCCCCGTGTCATGAAGAAAATTCGGAAGTTGTCGTCGAGGTTGCAAACTTGGGAAGCTTCCCTGTTGAACCTTTCTATATATTCTGAAAGGTTCGTTCTCCCTTTGAACGACGGACATCAACACGATTTTGTTCTTAGGCTTACTTTTTGAGTGCGCGAAATGAACGCAGAAGAGTTTCACCAACTGATCCCAGGAAGAGATAGTGTTTGGTTTCAAGGATCGGAACCATTCTGATGCAATTTTATCCAAGGTTAAAGGGAAGATTCGGCACTTCATTTCCACCGGAACGTTCCGGTACTGCATGCTAGTGTCGAACTGGTCAAGGTGTCTGTCAGGGTCGCCAGTTCCATCGTATGTTTTTAAGCCCTCCGGGGGTTTTTCGAGATACCGAGGGACTCGGTAGTTGTCAATTTCTGCAATGAAAGGACCTTTCCGTTTGGTCATTTTGGCTCGCGGAGGGGATCGGTGACGATGATGAGGATCGGGATATGCGCGACCCTTTGGTGAAATCTCCCGACTTCCTGAACGTCGCCTGGGCGAAGAAGAAACCTAGGACGAGTGTTGTTGAGGTGAATACTCCCGAAACTCGTTGTTCCAGGATGGGGATCTGTGGTAGTTCCCTCTCCTTGGTGTAGATCGATGCCTTCTTCGAGCTGAGTTCCTCCTTTCAGGGGAGTCTGGCTCGGGGGAACCTTGATCCGCGAACTCCCGGGCTCGAAGCTCCGCTACTTCCTCTTCGAGCTCAATGAACCTGAAACTCCTTGCTTGGTTTACTAACTTTTGCCGAGCTAGGAGTTGGACGAGCTGTTGAACAGCATCGACTGGGACCGGAACCGACAGAGGAGGTGGTGGTGGAAGACGGTTCCTCACCGAACTTCCTTGTACCAGCACGAAATTCATGTTAGGGGGTTGAACCTGAGATTGCGTTGAATTTGGGAGATCTTGAACGTACCCTTTTGGGGTTTCCTGTGGTGCGACCTCCAGGACAACAGGTTCGACGATAGGTTCGACCGCGAGGCTAGTGGGCTTCGGCCGTAGAGTTGGCTCCATCGCTTAATCAAGGCGGTGGAGAGGAGTTAGGATCAGCACCTCCCACTGTGGTCGCCAATGTTCAGTACCGTACTTTCGACTTGATGATTTGTCCGAGGTAGATGGTAGATGTTTGTCCTTGATCAACGATGTCTGATCTTGGGTGGGGGTGTTGTACCTGCAAAGACACTCCGACGCTCAAGTCAGGGAGGTAGTCAAGCAGAGTATTAAATGTATCTATTGCTTACCATTAATGTGCATTGAATGTGATATTTATAGGCTTGAATAGTGTTTGACCTAATGATCTTGAGCCGTTAGATCCGTGGAACGCATCTGGAGCGTTGAGATATGGGCCTGTCTTTGAAGATGGGCCATTTGATAATGAGAGGTGTGATGAACTCTAATCATGATTCTTGCTATGTTTTTTGTTTCAGGGAAGAAGAAAACGCTGGACACTTGCTTAGTGGCTGCAAGAAAAGACAGGAGGTGTACTGCATCATGGCTACAAGTGGATGAGATCAAAGCACAGGAGCCTATACACCATTTCAACTTGTTTGGAGACATATTAAAAGGCAGGAAGCAAAAGGGTATGAAGCATCTGGTTTGGATGGCTTATATAGGCCATATGGTGTACACGAAACAAGGTTATTTTTGAAGGGCAGTCTTCAACGTGAAGAAGATTGTAATAATGCAAATTAAAATTGTATCTTGGGGCTGGTTTGTTTCTAGGAAGGGGAGAGGGATTCTTGCTTTAATTTATTAGTCCAGTGTGTTGTATGTTGTCAGTGTAAATAGGGTACTCTTTTTCCTCTCTAAAGTCTTTTTCCTTTTGGGTTTAGGCTCTGTGAGGTTTTAACAAGGCCCCCCGGCGTTATTTTCCCCTATATATATGTGTTGGAGCATCCCTTGTGCGCCCCATAATAAAAATGTTTGCTTATCAAAAAAAATTTATCTACTATTCTCTAGAATCTTCTTTAGACTAGAAACCTAAAAGCAAATGGGTCTAACACTTGATTAGTCTAATAGGCTTAATCAAAGTTACCTTCCAATACATACTTATACAGTCTGTTTGTTTGATATTATGTGTTCATGTAAGCAGTAGGGGGAGTACAGACCGAAAATGGAAACTATAATATAAAGTCAAAATATTTGCAACAAAAGTAAGTAAATAGAACAAAAAAAGGCAACAATGAATAAGATTGTTACCTCGTTTTAGGTAGTTTCAGCAGATGATGAACAATCTTCGCCTTCTCCAGTATGGAGCAGCTACCAAAAGAGGATATCCAATTCCGTAACCACTTATGAAAGAACCTGTCAAAGTAAAGCTTCAACTATTCACAAACTATACAGTTAGCCGCCATTCCCTTAAAGCTTCAATTATTTGTCTTTTTCAATCGTTCCCACGCGTCAAGCCTTACACCTCATCATTTATCTAAGTAGGGATGTTATATATATTTTGATTCTGTACTTATTGACCATAAGGTTCATAACGATGTAGTTTTGAGTTTTTTTCTACTCTTTAAAAGTGCGCAAGACCCAGTTTGGGTCTCGAGTCACCGATTCGCTACCAACACCCATTTTGTTTTCAATTTAAACAATATTCTTGGGTGTAATACACAACCGGATATTCGACAATAAACAAAACTCAAGCCAAGCTGATCGGAGACGGATTGAATGCAGTCGAAGGTAATGCTTGCCACATTTATGGCATAAAAGACTGGCTTATTTAAGTTAAAAAGGATTGTAAGTTTTGTCAAGGAAGTCCCTCATTCCATCTGACAAAGGTACTAAGTGTAATCCTTGTGATTATTGTTTATTTGGCAAGCAACATAGAGTATCTTTCGATAGAACTTCGAAGCTAGAAGATAATATATTGGATATGGTGTATTCTGATGTGTGTGGACCCATGGAAGTGGAGACTCTTGGTGGTAGCAGATATTTTATGACTTTTATTGATGATGCTTCACGAAAGGTGTGGGTGTATTTCCTAAAAAGAAAGGATCATATTTTTCAATACTTCAAGAGGTTTCATGCGATGGTGGATAGAGCCACTGATAAACCTTTGAAGTGTCTTCGTACGGATAATGGGGGTGAATATACTTGCCATGAATTTAAAAATATTATTCTGAGCAAGGAATCAGACATGAGAAGATAGTACCTAGAACCCCACAAAATAATGGTGTAGCCTAACCTTCTGTCCCACTTTTTAAAATGCCTCAAATGCTATTCCTTTTGATTCAAATTCTTCCTTAATCCCTTTCTCAACCCTTCCCAATGACAATTGAACAATAATACTATAGTTTGGCTTATGTTTGAGATGAATTATTGATAAATCAAGATGTATGGTTATAGTTTTAAAAACCGTATAAGATTGTTATCGAGTGAGAATATGACTTATGTGTCGAGTAATGACCTAAGTGTCCGAGTAAATCATCGAGTTTAGATTGGTTCAATGTCTTAAAGTAGAATCAGTACTCTGATTATGAAAGTCTCGATATTTATTCCAAGGTTGAAATACTAGGATGTTACCCCAAATGGGTCGAACACTTGATTATTCTAATGGGTCAAATCAAATTTTCCTTTCAACACATAGTTATTCAGTCTGTTTGTTTGATATTATATGTTCATGTAGGCTATAGGGGAGTACAGACCGAAAATGGAAACCATAATATAAAGTCAGAAAATATTTGCAACAAAAGTAAGTAAATAGATTAAAAAAGGCAACAATGAATAAGATTGTTACCTCGTTTCAGGTAGTTTCAGCAGATGATGATGAACAATCTTCCCCCTCTCCAGTATGCAGCAGCTACCAAAAGAGGATATGCGATTCCGTTACCACTAATGAAACCTGTCAATGTTAAGCTTCAATTATTTGTCAACTTTACAGCTAGCCTTACATGTTAAATAATATAGGCTACAGGGGGAGTGCAGACCATGCATTTGATAGAAAATACTGCAAAAAAGTAAATAGAATAAGAAAAGCAACAAAGAATGCGATTGTTTCTTAACCTTGTTTCAGCAGATGCTCAATTCAGATGAACAATCTTCCTTTTTCTTCAATCTGCAGCAGCTACTATCCACACTCCAGAAGAGGATATGCATGGTAATAAATAGATACTAAAATGTTCTACGCATGCAATTCAAGTTATGCTGAACAAAAAAAAAGCAAGCACCACATTCCTTTTCCTTTTCTGTTTACTTGCTAGTTCCTTAGCGTGCCCATTAATAAAAGAATCTGTGAATGTTAAGCTTCAATTATTCACAAACTTTACAGTTAATCATTCCCTTAATGCTTCAAGTATTTGTCTCTCTCAATCATTCCCACCTTTTAAGGGCTGCATCTGTGTTTAAGATAAAATAGTTATTAGTCGGCAACATAACAGGAAATGGACAAGTTTATTGTTGTTAATAATATATATGTCATTATGATTTTAGGAAAGGGAATATAGTTATCTCCAAGTGTTAACAATATGCGTCGTAACAGCAATAAAAAGTCTTAGTCTTCAGCTCAAGTGTTGTTTGCCTTTACCTAATAATTAATTTTTGCATAGTTTTATATTTTCTTACACATAACAGTGGAGCTTCTATATGAGTAAGTAGAAAGGTCACTTCATAAACTCTTGCAGTCTAGAAATACTTATGCATGTCAACTTCTACTTTAGAAGCTGCCTGCAACTGTTTGTATACTTCAACCAAGTGATAGGTACCAGAATCCATGGACAGTCTAATATAACTGAAATTATTGTATTAATGGTGAAAAACGGAAATACAATGACGTAACGATAATAAGCACTTCGAGAGGCCTAAACTCTCCCATGGTTTCTTGAGCCATTCAAAGTGTTCAGGGCCTCCCAAAGGAATATGTTCCAAATACTTGCCTAATGACTCTAATCCCCCCAACTCCTATTTATAACCTCCACTAACTCACCCACTTTCCCTCCAATTTTGCCACATAAGCAAGTTGATCACAACCAACTCTCATTTCCCTCCCCTTACAACCAAGTAGTTTAACTTTTTCTGAAATGTTAGAGACATACAAAACGAAGGTAAAGATAATATGAATGGCTTCATTGTATCTTTAACACAAACTACCATCTTATTAAAAATATGCAGGGAAATGCTTATATGAGAGAAATAATTTATAGAAACATTTCCCCCTGTTATTAAGCCTGTAACAGTCAGAATTATTCTTACACTTGCGTTGACTCGCAAGTGGCCTTTGCAACAACTTGATCTTAATAATGTTTTTCTACATGGCCTACATGAAGAAGAGGTATACATGACTCAACCACAAGAGGCAATTTATGGTCTCAAAAAAGCTCCAAGAACCTGGTATGAACGATTGACTCAAACTCTTATTGCTTTTGGCTTTGTTTCCAGCAAATGTGACCCTTCTCTGCTGGTCTACAATAAGAATGGTCTGTGTGTGTATATGACATTATTGTAACAGGTCATCTTCCTTAGCAATACAGGCAGTTATTGACAAGATGGGAGGTGTTTTTGCCTTGAAACAGTTTGGTGCTTTGGACTATTTTCTTGATATTGAAGTTAAGCACACTGTAGGAGGGTCTATTCTTGTTGGAACATTGGTGGTGAATTAAAAAAGTCCCACATTGCTTGGACTAGGCACTTGAAGAGTGCTTATAAGTGGCACACCTTTGGATTGGGGCCCAAAGGGTACCCAGTTTTGTAAACGAGAAAGCACACACACCATCTGACAACCACACGCGCGCCGGTCGGACTTGGCTTGCGAGGTGTGAATTTATTTTTGCGAAAAATAATTAATTATTATTTTATTTTTGGTGCGTTGCTTGTCCAGATTCGTTGAACCGACCAGATACAATGAACTAACCGTTGTGTATCAGATAGAGCTGACTGCGTCAGTTCTTATCCGTTAGTTACTTGGAGCGCAAGGGTAAATCATACCTCACTTGGCCTACGAGCCAAATCATACCTCAAGCTTGACGTTAAATCATACCTCAAGCTCTCTCTCCTCTCTCGAAATTTCTTCTCTTCTACTCCTTGGCCTACGAGCCAAATTCTTGAGTGGCCTACGAGCCATATTTCAGAGTGATCTACGGATCATATTTCAGACTGGTTATAAACCATATTGAGGTGTATTTCTTGAGCGATTATACACTGTGCAGTAATAATCGTACTGGGCTGTTTTATCCTGGGGGTTTCGTCGTTGATAGTCTGCTTGCACTTTTGAGCAGTGCCGTGAAACGTCTTAAAGAGAGCGACCTAGTCCGCGACTCAACCCGATAATTTCTTCGGTATATTTTTCTGAAAACTCTGACATCAACAATTTTAAGACGTTTCAAATCAGCCTAAGCAGCCCCGAAGCGCCGCTAGGTGAGACGTTCTAAGAGTAGCCCAGAAGCGCCGCTAGGTTAGAATTTCGAAATCAACCATGACTACCGAAGAGATTACTGGACCCAATGTTTCTGACTACAATAAGCCATTTCGGTTTGAGGGATCTCTTTTCAAACATTGGCAACAAAAGATGGAATTTTTCCTAACTATGAAGAAAGTTGCTAATGTCTTGACTGATGAGATTCCAGTAGAAGATGAAACAGCTGAACAAGAAGCACGGGCTAAAACAGCTAAAGAGATACTACTATGGAAGGAGCATGACTATCTTTGTAAGAATTTCATTCTCAATGGACTAAGTGATTATCTTTATGATTATTACAGCACCTGCAAGTTCGCTAAAGAAGTCTGGAATGCTCTGAAAAAGAAATATGACACTGAGGAAGCAGTTACTAAAAAATATGTTGTGAGCCGCTACCTCAACTACAATATGACAAATGACAAATCTGTAGAGACTCAGTCACATGAGTTACAGAAAATAGCTCATGAAATTATCTCTGAAGGCATGGCCTTAGATGAACAATTTCAAGTAGTTGTTATTATTGACAAACTTCTTCCTGCCTGGAAGGATTTCAAGAATTCTCTCAAGCACAAGACCAAAGAGTTTTCTTTGGAAAGTTTGATTACCTGACTCCGAATTGAGGAGGAATCTCGGAAGTAAGATCAGAAAGATGAAGTCTTGTTTGTTCCAAACAAGAAAGCAGGAGCGGTTCTGAAGTCAACTGGCAAACCTTTCAAGAATCAGAACCGTAATCAGATTCAAAAGAACCGCAACAACAAGAATGGGCACTCCAGAGATAAGGAATAATCTAGTTCCGGGCTTCCTTCTGAATAAGGGAGGGTTTACTCAGACTATTGAAGGGGATTTGTATACCTTGACTAAAAATGATATTTTTGTTGGGAAATGGTACGCCATTGATGGCAAGTTCAAATTGAATGTTGACATTAATAAAGTTTTTCCTTCTGCTTATATGTTGTGTGATTTTAATATTTGGCACTCTCGTTTATGTCATGTCAATAAGCGCGTTATTTCCAATATGAGCAATTTAGGATTAATTCCCATACTATTCTTAAATGATTTTCATAAATGCGAATTTTGTAGTCAAGCCAAAATTATGAAAGCTTCACACAAATCTGTTATAAGAGAATCAGAGCCGTTAGATTTGATACACTCTGATATTCGCGAACTAGACAGAACGTTGACCAGAAATGGTAAACGCTATTTTATCACTTTTATTTACGATTGCTCAGACTACACCTTTGCATATCTTATGAAAAATAAAAGTGAAGCGCTTGACATGTTCAAAATTTTTGTAAAAGAAATTGAAAATCAATTTGGGAAAAAGATAAAGCGTTTTCGAAGTGATAGAGGAACTGAGTATGATTCCCAATTATTTAATGACTTTTATAAGTTGAATGGAATCATACATGAAACGACTGCACCATATTCACCTGAAATGAATGGTAAAGCAGAAAGGAAAAATAGAACCCTTACCGAATTAACTGTTGCTATTATGCTTAATTCTGGAGCTGCAACTCACTGGTGAGGGGAAATTTTACTAACTGTATGTTATGTACTGAACAGAGTTCCTAAGACTAGGAATAAAATTTCTCCTTATGAAATAATAAAGAAAAGACAACCAAATGTGTCTTACTTCCGAACTTGGGGCTGTCTGGCCTATGTCAGTATCCCAGACCCAAAAAGAGTCAAACTTGCCAGTAGAGCCTATGAATATGTATTCATTGGTTATGCAGTAAATAGCAAAGCATACATGTTTTATGACCTTAATGCAAAAGTGATCATAGAGTGAAATGATGTTGACTTCTATGAAAGTGAATTTCCTTTTAAATCAAGAAATAGTGGGGGCACCGGAACTGGTCAAGTATCTGTGCCAAGGAACGTTGAAAACAACGTAGAAAGGGAAATAGAGCCTCGAAGAGGTAAGAGAGCACGTGTTGCTCAAGACTATGGACCCGACTATACGGTCTATACATTAGAGGAGGATCCTACTAGCCTTCAAGAAGCTCTGTCTTCATTGGATGCTGATCTGTGGCAAGAAGCCATAAATGATGAGATGGATTCTCTAGAGTCTAACAAGACATGGCACTTAGTGGACTTGCCTCCTGGTTGCAAACCCATTGGTTGTAAATGGATCTTGAAAAAGAAACTAAAACCTGATGGCAGTGTTGATAAGTACAAGGCTCGCCTTGTAGCCAAAGGTTTTAGACAAAGAGAGAATATAGATTTCTTAGACACATATTCACCTGTTACAATAATTACATCTATAAGGGTACTAATTTCGATGGCCGCTATTTATAACTTAGAAGTACACCAAATGGATGTAAAAACTGCCTTTTTGAATGGCGATTTAGAAGAAGAAATCTATATGGAGCAACCTGAAGGTTTTGTGATCCATGGGCAAGAACACAAGGTCTGTAAGTTGGACAAGTCTCTGTATGGTCTCAAACAAGCTCCCAAACAATGGCATGAGAAGTTTGATAATTTGATTATATCGAATGAGTTTAAAGTGAATGAAAGTGACAAATGCATTTATTACAAAACTGAGAATGACATTTGCACTATCATATGTCTCTATGTAGACGACCTACTCATATTTGGATCAAACATTCATGCTGTAAATAAAGTGAAATCATTATTTTGCAACAACTTTGATATGAAAGACCTCGGAGAAGCAAGTGTAATCCTCGGTATTAAGATCACTAGGTTCGAGAAGGGAATTTCTTTGGATCAATCTCATTACATTGAGAAAATCTTAAAGAAATACAATTACTTTGATTGTAAACCAGCATGTTCACCATATTATCTGAGTGTCAAGCTCTTTAAGAAGACTAGTGACAATGTAAGACAAACGGAATATGCGAGCATCATTGGCAGTCTTAGGTATGCCACTGATTGTACTAGATCCGACATTGCCTAAGTTGTGGGATTGTTGTGCAGGTTTACTAGTCGACCTAGTATCGAGCATTGACACGCTATTGAAAGAGTCATGAGATACCTGAAAAGGACCATGAATCTTGGATTACATTATCAGAGATTTCCAACTGTACTTGAAGGGTACAGTGATGCTGATTGGAATACTCTATCTGATGATTCCAAAGCTACTAGCGGCTATATATTTAGTATAGTCGGTGGTGCTGTTTCCTGGAAATCTAAGAAACAGACCATTTTGGCTCAGTCCACTATGGAGTCTGAAATTATAGCACTGGCACAACTAGTGAAGAAGCTAGCTGGTTAAGATGCCTACTAGCAGAGATTCCCTTATGGGAAAAACCGATGCCAGCAGTGTTGATCCATTGCGATAGTACCACGGCTTTTGCAAAAATAGAGAATCGTTATTACAACGGTAAGAGACAACAAATACGTCGTAAGCACAGCATAGTTAGAGAGTTACTATCAAAAGGAGCTGTGAGAGTGGATCATGTACGCACTGATCATAACTTAGCCGATCCTTTGACGAAAGGATTAGCCAGAGAGAAAGTCCAACATACATCTCAGAGGATGGGACTACTGCCTTTAGAACCATGAGTTACTCACGATGGTAACCCGGCCTAAAAGACTGGAGATCCCAAGAATTAGGTTGTGTGTGGTTTTGATGATTAGAGATAGAGTTCAAGACTACGAGTCACTCTTGTTGAATCTAAATCTTAAGCGCTATGCAAGGTTCAAGTCGTAAGACACCTCTACTTATGCATAATCTTATGGAGGCATTTGACGCTACTTCTGAAACTTCCTTTTAAATTCAAGTGGGGGATTGTTGGAACATTGGTGGTGAATTATAAAAGTCCCACATTGCTTGGACTAGGCACTTGAAGAGTGATTATAAGTGGAGACTTCACACCTTTGGATTGGGGCCCAAAGGGTACCCAGTTTTGTAAACGGGAAAGCACGCACACCATCTAACCACCACACGCGCGCGCGCTGCCGCTGTTGTCCGTCCGGCCGGACGGACTTGGGCTTGGTTTGTGAGGTGTAAATTTATTTTTGCGAAAAATAATTAATTATTATTTTATTTTTGGTGCGTTGCTTGTCCAGATTCGTTGAACCGACCAGATACAATGAACTAACCGTTGCGTCAGTTCTTATCCGTTAGTTACTTGGAGCGCAAGGGCTCCGTTCTTATCCAGTGAGACTTGCGCAGCAAGTCGGTTTTGAGGCCTATAAATAGGCCCCTCCCTCACTTCATTCGACACACCGCTTGACGTTATTAAATCATACCTCAAGCTCTCTCTCCTCTCTCGAAATTTCTTCTCTTCTACTCCTTGGCTTACGAGCCAAATTCTTGAGTGGCCTACGAGCCATATTTCAGAGTGGTCTACGGATCATATTTCAGACTGGTTATAAACCACATTGAGGTGTATTTCTTGAGCGATTATACACTATGCAGTGATAATCGTACTGGGCTGTTTTATCCTGGGGGCGTCGTGGTTGATAGTCTGCTTGCACATTTGAACAGTGCCGCGAAACGTCTTATGAGCAACAAATATAAGATCAAAGGTACGGAAACAAAAATAAATCAATATCAGTTTGGTTACTTTTCTGTTTTGGTAGTTTTCCACACATATCCATACTGTATTATTATTATTATTATTATTATTATTATTATTATTATTATTATTATTATTATTATTATTATTATTATTATCAACATTGAGCTCTTTTAATCTTGGGAAGACAGTACTCGAGTTATTTCCCCCATTGTCACATCTTCAATATCTACTATTATGTGCTTTAGTTCATCACAATCAAAAGTCATTAGAATTTCCAACTGCAACATTCTTCGAGCAGTAGATAGGGTAAACACTGATTTTATCTTCAAAACATTTGACAGACAAATCGTTGTAATATTGCACAGAATCTGCAATTGTCTTGAAAAACACTGAGCACGTTCCCATATGTCATGACCATATGAGTAGGATTCCTGTAGTGCAGTCCCAAATAAAAAGAACTTGAGAAAAGTTTCGAACAATTAAAATAGTATTCAACTTCTAATGTTATAGATTCTCCAAAAAATTATTCAGTATTATATACGTATAGTGATCTTTAAGTTTAGGATGTTTTCTTTGGCAAACAAGTGTAGGATATTTAATATGCACATACACACACTATATATACATATAATTAACATGCATGCTCTAATAAAAAATAAAGTATCAAAATATAAATGTAAAGATGAAATGGTTACCGATGCAATTGTGCGAATTTGCGGTTGATCCTCCGAAACAAATGGGATTTTAGCATTTGTGGTACTCCTCAATTTGTATTTATATTTTAAACCAAAACAACATTTCTGAGTCCAGGAGAAGACATTACATTTGATTTGTTCCAACTGAGTTGGTGCGTTGAAACCATCTCTCAAAGTAGGAGATGACTCCTTTACCCACAAAGGGAAGAGGTGACTGCTTTCTGGAAAAATGTCAATAAAATTTTGCAATCCAAACAGCTTTAGGTCTTTTAGAGAACTAAATTTTACAAATTGGTCAAATATGTATTTCAGCTCATCACAATATCCTATTAAGATAGTTTCTAGAACTGGAAGGTCTCCATAGACAAATGGAAGTATAAATTCTAATTGGGGACATTCGCGGATATTTAGAGCTTTTAGCTTCGGAAACATAGGCATGAGGTGACCCCTTTCTGGAAAAATGTCAATAAAATTTGGCGATCCATATACCGTTAGTTCTTTTAGAGAACCAAGTTTTACAAATTGGTCAAATATGTATTTCAGCTTGTCACAGTTTCCTATTGAGATAGCTTCTAGTACCGGAAGTTCTCCATAGATCACAAATGGAAGTATAAATTCTAATCGGGGACAATTGATGATTTCTAGAGCTTTTATCTTCGGAAACATTGAGCTCTGCTTCTTGTTGTCATTATCACCACCAACTAGTATTTCTTCTTTTGGTTCATCCCCTCTTTTTTCATCAGTTATTATGCTTTCCAATTGATTACAAACACAAATTTCCAATGTCTCTAGCATCATTAGGCTTTTAGCAGTTGATAGTTGAAATATTGAGACCAACAACGGGCATTCCCTCAGTGTCACTGTCTTCAGATTGCAGAGGTCTAGGTTGCAGTTAAACAAGCTTCGCAAATTTACACAATCAATGATCGATAGTTGCTCTAAGTTATTTAGAGAGTCAGAGGAAACAGGACCATTGAAGAGTTCTTCCAATTTTTCCATTCCATACAGTTTTAGTACAACCAACTTGCGGAAGACGTTTGGTACTCGAGAATCAATGGTGTTAATGAGGTGTTGCAATTCTGAAATATTGTTCAGATAAAGCTTAAAGAGATCATTCATACCATGATCTACAGGAACAATATCAGGTATGAGATTTCTCCATCGCAGTTTGATGCTTTCTAGTGCAAGAACATTTGTTGTTTGGAAAAAGTACTCTAATGTTGCTTCTGAAAAAATATGCACATTAGCATACTCAAATAAATCCACAAATTTTGATAGTGAATCATCCCATTCAAAACCTGATGGTGAATAAGATTCCTCACCTAGACTTGTAATGACATACCTTTGCAACGTAGGAAGTCTTATCTCTTGACAAAAATAATTAAAACTACCTTTGAAATACAACTCTTCAAGTGATATGCATCTTCGAATAACTTCGAATGGATTATTCCTTTTTATTTCACAACCTTTCAACTTCAACAATTTCAATTTCTCCAATTTTGTAATTTCATGTGGCAATTCATCAATTATACAAAAATCCAAATCAAAAGTCTCTAGACAATGAAAGTTTCCCAAAACAGAGATGCCACCTAAATCGACACGACAAACTATCAAAGATCTAATATTTGTCAATGACTGTATCGATCGTAGTAACGATAGAGGTAATCGATAGGGAAACCAATATGTACTATTGAAATGCAAACCTCGAAGCCCTGTCATATTTTCAAAGAATGAATTAGGGACTTCCACACAATCACAGTTTTCATCCTCATCGAGGAAGGAAATTAGAATCTCAAGCTTGGAACCTCTAAAACTAGAGGAAAACATCTCCCTTGCCTTGCCTTGGCAAAACAAATATTTAGTATTCTTCTCCCTTTCAACCAATGACTTTGGATCTTTATGAGACAAATTTACTGTTCTAATCTCTTGATTTGCTATCAATTGGGCCACTTCACGAACCAAGTCATGCATTTTTACACGTCCTTTACCAGCCTCAGACAACAAACAAGAATCTATGAGTTTATTTTTAGCTGCGATTGCTCGGTTTCGAGCATCATTGTAGCTGCCATAATCTTCCCCAAAAAGGCCCGCTCCTAAGCCAAGTCTGATTAGAATTTCAACATGAATTTCTTCATCTTCTGGGAATACAGAACACAAAAGAAAAAGTCCTTTGGCCTTTTCATCTTTCAAATAATCATAGCTAAACTTCAAACAATTATAAATTTCAACCAGACTTTCATCACCACATTGTATGGAGGATGGAGGATCCTGCAAGGATTTTAGGGCCAAATCCCACTCTTCTAGACTTTTTGGCTCTTCAAACTACTGGCGACAACTGCAGTGACAACAGGTAATCTTTTGCATTCATCTGCAATTTTACGACCCTTATCGATCAAACTTTTAGGGTAATTGTTTGTTATACTGACATACCTTTCAAACATGATCTGTGAGTCTCCTTCAGATAAGAGCTCCAAATGTGTTATCTCATCACATCTCATCTTTTTTAATAACCATTTATTACTTGTGGTTACAAGAATTTTGCAACCTTTGTGATTGTCCTTTTTTGGAAGCCCTATTGCATTAAAATCAAGAGGCGGGTTCCGGTCCCACACATCATCCAATATCACAAGAATTTTCTCACCATTTTTTAATCTGCTCCATAGTTTTTTGGGTCGATCTGATTCATTACAGTCCTCCCATTTCAATCCTAAAGGCCCAGCAATATCATCTTGAATTTGCTTTATATTGGGAGTATAAGACACCGTCGTATCAATGGCATGAGCGAATTCTTCAGACTGCTTTAGTTCTTTACCCACTTTTTCGGCTAATGTGGTTTTACCGGAGCCCCCCATACCATGAAGTCCAGTTATAAAATTGTTTTCATCTTTCAATGCTTCCAGAAGTTCTTTGTACTTTGACTCTCTGCTCTTAAAATGAATGTATATCTGAGATGAATGGAATTCTACATCTGGAAGACGACGAGAGATTTCAATATTTTCGAATTTCTCTCCCTCCAATTGTTTCATATTCTCTGTCTTATCTTCTAGCTCCTTTCCCATTTTATATCGCCATATCCAATCAGGACAAAATCCAAAAAAAGACTTCTTTTCTGTTTTGGTGTCTTCTTGAATTAGTTCATCAGCTTGCTTTTCCCATTCTTCAACATTATATAGAATATCATTGCCTCTCTCCCTTGCCACGTTAACACGCTGTTCCACAATTCTCCTCTCTGCTTCCAACCTAGCCTTTTGTGTTTTGAATTTATCAGCAATGCTTGTGAAGTAACATACATAGCGTGTTTTTGCTATTGCTTCATCAATCAATTTCTCCACACACCTCTTCCCCACATCAGTCTCCAAATTCTCCATCTGAATCAATTTCAATAGGTCAAACTTAGGCATAAATGTTAATTAGAGCGTCAAATAGGAATATTATTTAGTTCAATTTCATTTTTGCTTTAACTTTTATGACAACAAATAAAGGATACATGTATGGGGACCAAAACAAACAAAGATTGGTTTAGATGCTGCTAAGACTATATATTTTAAAAACCAAACCCTTGTACTGAATTGTGGAACTGAACCAAACTAAACCAAACTAGCCATGTCTGAATTGAACTATTACTTACAGTTACCAAATTGATATTTTAGATGTAGTTCACGAACTAAAGTAACTTAAATCGAACTGTGTATTTCATATGAACTGCAGCACACAACGGTGACTTGTTGAGTTGTTGTACTGCACTTTAATTTTGTTCTTAAAACAAATGGGGGTCCTAGACACATCACACAACCAACTGCATTTTACCTGTGCCATAGATGGTTGTTGATTATAAAAGTTGTTCCTTTTTATCTTACTTTTTTTTTTGACAAGCACCAAACATTCACTTGTTATATAGTAAAAAATAGGAGTTTTCAGTAAAATGATTTTAAAACGATCGAAGTATCTATATCTTTTTTCTGAAATGAATGAGCAGTTAAGTGATTTTAAATCGATGTATCCACCCAAGAGCGCTTGGATGAGATAGTGTGGGTCTCTTCCGGCTTAACGAAGGTCCTATGTTCGAATCCAACTTTAGGAATACAGCAGCGTTAAATCTCTTGAGATAGAGTTTGGCGCTCATTGATGTCCTACCCAACTCAAGGGATTAGTCTCTGCAGTTACCCGCAAAAATACCCTGTTTAGACCCCCAAAAAAAAATCGATGTGTCCATTCCATTTTTTTAAATAAATGTTCGCTTTCTTATAATATATGTTCCCACGTGTATGGTGTGTGTGTTTCCAGCCAAAGTAAAAAATCAATTTGGACAAGTAAATGGAGTTGTCCAAGGAAGACATTAAGGGCGTGTTTGAAAGTGTTTTATTTTTTAGTTTTAAAAATTTTAAAAGAGAAAAACTTGTTTGGTTAGATTGTTTTTAAAAATTGTTTTGAAAAGAGTTTTGAATTTTTGAGTTTTTAAAAGTAAAAAACGGAAACAGCTCTAACCTGTTTTTGTTTTCAATTTTCCTTTTTACTTTCCAAAACTGAAAACATAGAAAAGTGTGCAATTTTCATTAATGGCAAATGCGTAATTAAGTGAAATGAAAAAACAAAACACAACGAGCATGCATCTCACACCCTCGCGGAAACGAAGAAACAAAGGGAAAGCTTATTCCGCCTTAGAATCCGCCGCCGAAAACCCACGCTAGCATGCTCCACCGCCGCAACGAAAGGGGATAAAAAGGTTCTGTGCTATTCTTCTCCAGGTAATCTATGCAGTTCCGAAATTGAGATCTATGGGGATTTTGTTTTGATTTGTGGGTTTTGTGGTTGTCGGATCTGGTTAAAGAAGTTGAAGCGGAGGATTTAAGAGTGTGGAGTTCTGGTTAGTCGAATCTGAAAATGGGGATTTTGTGAATTGCATGTGTGTTAAGACCTAGTAATCCCCTGAAATTGATGCTGCCAAGTTTGAAATTGTTGCAAACTTGTTCATACTACGTTTACCTCCTATAAATAGAGGTAATGGATGTTGAGGAAAGCATCTAAGTGGAAGAAAAATTAGAGCTTCTGTGAGTTGAAGTGAGGAGATAGAAAAAGAGTAAGAGGAAAAATAGAATGTTGAGTAAATCCTGAGAGTGTGAGAAAAATACACTAGGGTGGGTATCATCTCTATAGCTCCTTGGTATTGTAATAAGTGCAATATTTGAATAGGAGTGGGTCTCACAGGAAACACTATTGTATCTTTTGTGTGTGATAAGAGTGGAGAGAATATTGTAATATTCTTTTATATGGTGGAATATTTTCGGAGTTTGTCCCATGGTTTTTCCCTCAACATTAGGGGGTTTTCCACGTTAAATATTGGTGTTCTATATTTTTATTTCTACCGTTGTGCTGCAAGATCCAAACTTGTTGGATTTTGGAATATTTAATTTACACTCATATTACGCTCGAGCACAACAAGTGGTATCAGAGCTTCTGTTGGAGCTCGATACTATAGTGTAAATTAAATGGAGAGGAGAACATTGGCACCATGATCAAGCTCACTTCTACAAACTACTCCATTTGTAAGCCATAAATGGAGGATATACTTTTCTACAAGGATATGCATGATCCTGTAGAAAAGGGAGACACAAAGTCGGCTAACGTGACGACTGAAGATTGGAAGAACTCTCATGGAAAGGTGATAACTCTCATTTATGATAGTTATTATATCTTTTTCAAGCTTTAATTATTGTGAATTCTCAAGCATTAGTGTGATTATTGTTGTAAATATGGTAATTTTAGAAAAAGTTTTTAGTGCAGGCCTGGAATTGTATTATTTGGCACTTTGGGGCCCATTGTGTGTTTTGATTTGTTTTGTTTAATTGCCGCAACACTCTGATTTTGCGAAAGATGAGAGAGAAATTCTAAGAGGCGCGAAATTCTAGGTGCTGGACAGCTGGCAGTGGGCAGAGTACTTACGTGTGAGTGACCTCAAAAGAATATTCCAAAATGCCCCTTTATCCTAGGCACAATTGTACCTTTAGGCACACATCAAGATGAATGGCGCCTCAAAATTAGGTCATCCTAGGATCATGTGCCTTCCACACTATAAAAGGTTGCTCACCTTCCTCATTTGACACACTTGGCCGAAAGGAGAAGGTATAGAAATAGCTTTCTCCATTTTCGTGCAAGCTCACCTCAAAATCACAAAAAGATACAATTGCTGGAACTGTTGCTACAGCATCACTGGAGCTACTTCTTCTTGGTGGATTTCTACATTGAAGAGCTGGAATTGCTTCTCCATTGTTCCCTTTGGAGTTCTCTTCTTCGTTCAACATTAGTAGTATAATTTCTATCCTTGAGTTTTGTAGTATCACTTCAACAATTATGTTTGAGTTATTTCCTTCGTTTTGTTTGCTCAACATGAGCTAAATACTCATAGTTGAGGTGCTGGATCTAATGTAATGAACTTATTGTGTTATTAATGAAGTATGTTTAATGTTAATCATTTTATCTTGGGTATGATAATATTTCCATCTTAGATTAGGAATGGCCAACTAATCTAAGTAGCATTTATGATTTCAGACATGATTTGTAAATTTAACTCACAAGATAATAAGGATTGTGTTCATTAAAAGACATTTTAATATTCCTTGCTTAAACCATAGACATAGGAGGGAAAATTCCATAAGGTGAATATTGTGGGTGCCTTAGCAGCCTAGGGCGTACTCCTTTAGGGTTTAGACATAAACTCTTGCGAGGAAACCCTAGTGTGAAGTATTTGTCAAAATACATCTATTGCTGCAGCACCTAATGTTGCAGCATTGAACATACCATTAATTGCATTTTAATGAAGTTACTAAAGTGAAAGCATCTCAACTTGTTCTCATCATCTGATCTTTATTACCCTTTACTTTTATTGCTGTGAATGTCACCAAATATTTGTGTCTTTACTTTTGTTACCATCACTATTTTGTTAATCAAATTAAGCACTATTTAAGCATTAATCCTCGTGGGAACGATTTTTATTTCTACTATATTACTTGTTGGACAGTGTACACTTGCACTACCCCATTCTATAAAACAAAATGCTGTCAGTCTGATTAGGTAGTGGGTGGATTTCAGTGTAGTCCACCATGTGGCCACAGAGACAAATGCCCAGACTCTATGGAAGAACATCGAAAATATGTATCAGAGAAAGACTGCACAAAATAAAACTTTCGCAATTAGAAAGTTGGTGAATCTAAAGTACAAGGAGGGAAGATTGATTGCCGAGCACTTGGGTGACTTCCAAGACTTGGTAAACCAACAAGTTGCCACGAAGCTAGTGATGGATGACGAGTTACAAGCAGCGTTACTTTTGAGTTCTTTGTTGGAAAGTTGGGAAACTTTGGTGGTGTCTTTGAGCAACTTTGCTCCAGATGGAGAGTTGACTTTGTCCCAAGTAAAAGATAGTATGTTCAATGAAGAAACGAGAAGAAAAGACATGGGGTCAAGTAGCTCTCAAGCCCTTGTAACAGAGAACAGGGGGAAAGCAAGGGCAGGGGGAGATCTAATAAATTTAGAGACAGATCGCAATCGCAACAACGGAGAAAGTTTAAGTTTTATCACTGTGGCGAAGAAGGTCACATCAAAAGGAATTCCAAAGCTTGGAAGAACAAAGAAAAGAACGACTGGAGGAATGAAAGGTCAGATGGAGATGAAAATACCACAACCCCTGTAATTGATGGGGAAGTGGTGTTTCTCTCGGTTAAAGAGGAAGAGTGTCATGTTGAAGAATCATGTGTTGAATGGGTCGTTGACTCAGTAGCATCTTACCATGCTACTTCCAACAAAAAATTCTTTACAATGTACAAAGTAGGAGACTTTGGCAAAGTAAAGATGGGCAATAGTGCAGATATTGTTGGAATTGGTGATGTGTGTATTCAAACCAATACTGGTTGCACACTAACACTAAAGGACGTGCGACATGTACCGGATCTACGACTAAATCTAATTTCCGTACATGCTTTTGATTTAGCCGGATTTCACAACAACTTTGGTGATGGAAAATGGAAGCTTACCAAAGGATCATTGATGGTTTCTAGAGGCACAGTGTATCCGTCACTATACAAAACTCTAGCCAAGCTGATTGGAGCCAGATTGAATGCAGTTGAAGGTAATGCTTTGCCAGATTTATGGCATAAAAGACTGACTCATTCCATCTGACAAAGGTACTAAGTTGAATCCTTGTCATTATTGTTTATTTGGGAAGCAACATAGAGTATCTTTCAGTAGAACTTCGAAGCTGAAAGATAACATATTGGATATGGTGTATTGTGATGTGTGTGGACCCATGGAAGTGGAGACTCTTGGTGGTAGCAGATATTTTGTGACTTTTATTGACGATGCTTCACGAAAGGAGTGGGTGTATTTCCTAAAAATAAAGGATCATATTTTTCAATACTTCAAGAGGTTTCATGCGATGGTGGATAGAGTCGCTGATAAACCTTTGAAGTGTCTTCGTACGGATAATGGGGGTGAATATACTTCCCATGAATTTAAAAATTATTGTTCTGAGCATGGAATCAGACATGAGAAGGTACCTGGAACCCCACAACATAATGGTGTAGCCGAAAGAATCAACAGAACAATTACGGAGAAAGTTAGATGTATGCTGAAAATGGCTAAACTGCCTAAGCCATTTTGGGGTGAAGCTGTTCAAACCACGTGTTACCTGATTAACCGATCTCCATCTGTTCCTCTGGGCTTTGACATCCCTGAAAGAGTATGGTCTGGTCGTGATATTATTTACTCTCATTTGAAGGTGTTTGGATGCAAAGCTTTTGCTCATGTAAGTAAGGAGCAGAGACAGAAACTTGACGATAAAGCCATTCCTTGTATATTTGTGGGATATGGAGATGAGGAATTTGGCTACAGGTTATGGGATCTAGAGATGCGCAAGAATTGTTAGAAGCAGAAATGTAGTGTTTCATGGGTGTTCAAGCTCTAGAAAGATGGTGACAAGCTAGTGAAATACAAAGCTCGCTTAGTCGTAAAAGGTTTTGGACTAAAGCGAGGAAACTTTGGTGCATGGTGAAAAACTTTTACGACAAGCCCAGTCTGTGCGCCTAGGAGTCCGGTCCGGGTCGAACCTTCTGTCCCACTTTTTAAAATGCCTCAAATGATATTCCTTTTGATTCCAATTCTTCCCTAATCCCTTTCTCAACACTTCCCAATGACAATTGAACAATATTACTATAGTTTGGCTTATGTTTGAGATGAATTATTGATAACTCAAGATGCATGGTTATAGTTTTCAAAACCGTATAAGATTGTTATCGAGTGAGAATATGACCTATGTATCGAGTAATGGACCTAAGTGTCCGAGTAAAGCATAATATACCATGGGGATGATGATCCCGAGTAATAAGCATACTAGGGGAGGGATGTCATGAGCCCAGAACCTAGGCCCAGAATAAGTTGACTCGTTAATAGCTATTAGCGGGTGGGTTCATCGGGGGAACAGTGTAGTGGTTGTCCGGTGTTGTGCTAAGACAAGAGAAAAGAGTACCTGCTGAACTGGGCTACAAGAGAAAGATAAATAAAACACTGAGAGTTGAGTTGTGAGGGGTCTCGAAATAACTCACTGAGATTTTATCTCACTGTTTAAGTTGTGGAGTTTTACAAATAAGCAGGGAAAGTCCAAGCAAAAAGAAAAAGAGTAGTTGGTGTACTTGGTTAATTGACATTGAAGGATCTTTGTGATCTAGTTTATATTTTGCTTAGCTTGCCCTAGGGTTACTTCATATAACCGAGTTGTATTTTGATATTGTGACTTAGGATTCTATTCGAAGTTATGTATCGTTTTTATTTTGATTCTACTCTTGAGACTTTGAACAACAGGGTGTATTAATGACTTAGAACTTATGATTTGATGTCATTTTGGTATCCTTTTGAGAATTTATTATAATTAAAGAATATGTTGATGAGAATTTCATCGAGTTTAGATTGGTTCAATGTCTTAAAGTAGAATATATCTGTATGCTGATTATGAAAGTCTCGATATTTATTCCAAGGTTGAAATACTAGGATGTTACACCAAATAGGCGTAACACTTGATTATTCTAATGAGACAAATCAAATTTACCTTCCAACACATACTTATTCAGTCTATTTGTTTGATATTATATGTTCATGTAGGCTGTAGAGGGAGTACAGACCGAAAATGGAAACCATATAAAGATAGAAATAAATATTTGCAACAAAAGTAATTAAATAGAACAAAAAAGGCAACAATGAATAAGATTGTTACCTCGTTTCAGGTAGTTTCAGCCGATGATGAACAATCCTCCCCTTCTCTAGTATGCAGCAACAACTACCAAAAGAGGATATGCGCGTAACCACTTATGAAAGAACCTGTAAATGTGAAGCTTCGATTCCGTACTTATTGACCACAAGGTTCATAACGATGTAGTTTTGAGCTTTTTTCTATATATTCATTGATACACAACCGGATACAAAAAGAACAACAGCATAATCTAAGTCAAAAGCATATTTGTGTACTGTATCCACCACACACATTCAATCTGTTTGTTTGTTTGATATTATTCTAACAGATTTCCAAATATATACCCACTTTATTTTATCTTTGAAAACGATAAAGAGACAAGCTATGAATATTACATGTTAAATACTAATACAGGCTGCAGGGGGAGTGCAGACCATGCATTTGATAGATAATATTGCAAAAAAAATTAAATACAATAAAAATGGCAACAATGAATGAGATTGTTTTCTTACCTTGTTTCAGCAGATGCTCAATTCAGATGATATGCAGCAGCTACTCTCCACACTCCAGAAGAGGATATGCATGGTAATATTGTTGGAATATTTTATTCCAATATCATAAATAATGGGCATATATTCTTTATTAATTATATTAGCTATTTATCAATTAGGAGCTTTGATTGATATGTGATCAAAATAAGTAAAAGGCTATATTGGATTTCTAATTACATAATTAATAATTAATTATTATTGATATGGGCCCAATATGAGTGGATGTCAGTGATAGCCCATTAGAGGGATAATGGGAACCCTAATAGACTGTCACACTATAAGTAGGCTATGGTCCCCAATATACCGGACTAACCGCAACACACACATTTACTCTCCTCTCCTCATCTGAAGAGAGTCTAAGGCATTAGGAGTCCCGGTTGAGGAAGAACCATAAAGCCGACGAGTAGCTGTTGCTCGTTTATCACTCACTCTTTCTTCTCAGGATCCGTTCTCCACTTCTTTGCTATGGATCCAGGTATTTATCTAATCCTTGATATATCAACATGTCGTAGATCCTAAGGTCGTCAAGATCATGGTTTTGTTCTTGATTATATAGAAGCATGCTCCTATGTTTTTTGTCTTCCGCAATAGTGTATTCATGCTTGTATTATTAATTCCAACAAGTGGTATCAGAGCTTTCTTCTATGTTGATTTATTGGGATTTCGGTGAAAGATAATTTTCTTTTTTTCATACAGTTGCATCACGTGAACAATTTTAAGACTAATTGTTCAAAATTAATTCTTTTTTTTTAACGCTAAAGTTTTTGACCGAAACTAATGCTTCACCTATGGATAATATTCGTATAAGTGCGTGCTATTTGTTTTCTTATCAAAATTGTATGGTTAAAGTTGTACCTTCAATGGATTATTTCCTATTTGACCATTATTTGTATATAATATTTATTGTTGTCGATGATGGTTGTTTATGGATCCAGATGTGCAACATGATTTTGTATTATATCACTATTTGCTTTATTTGATCCGTATATTACGCATTAGCTTTTCTGTTTAGTATCATAACCATGTCTCTTCATATATGGTAATAAAGATCATATCTCGCTAATATTTGACTTTACGATATATTCAATAATATTTTGGTGTTCTTCTTATTGAATAATATCTATTGTGGTGTATGGTTATGGCCTCAGTATTTCGTTGTTGTTTATGCGTTTAATTATTTCGGGCCGACCTGCGTGTCGTGATTTTAACTTAAATACGGTCTGCGCACCGTGACTTTCTCTTTATTTATTCTATTTTATTTCAAATATTGTAATTGATCGAGAAAAGTAAAAGAGGACAACACCATATGAGGACCCGGCTCGGAGAAGCTAATTTTGTGCCGAATAATTGTAATTTTTTGTAATTTCATTCTTTTGCTTTTAGGAGGTCATAACCGTATTTTCAGTTTTTTTTTTCTACGCTTATGTGTAGGATATATGTGAATTTAGACCCTTTCCCATATTTTATTATTATTAATAATAAAATTGTCTAGTATTTTTTAATTGAGTTGATTGAAATAACACGTTGCCAAAGTAACCTCTGTTACGTAGGTCAATTTGATTAAATTTACAAAAGATGTAGCGTGAAATTATTCATGCGAGTTGTTGTCGGCCCAAAGGAAGGCGCAACTTGGCCGAATAATAACATGCATATGATGGTAAATGTGTGGTGATTATAAAGTTTTTTATCCATGTGAGCAATTGGGGTGCCCAAAGGCAACCATTGTTTGACAGGACTTATCACCAATATTTGATCATTGCGTTGAGAGTACTGCTTGCAGTTAGTCTCTGCAATCCAAAGATTGGGGACTAATGGTGCGCATAGTATCTTGTTTGGGTCTTTTAATTCACAATTAAAGTTATTTTTGCACATCTAATAATTATTTATAATATGATGTGCTACTAATGTTGATTGTATGTTTATTTGTTCTGTTTTTAGTTGCTGTTGCTAGCTCTCCAAATTTTGTTACTCAAATTAACCAAATCCCTATGCTGAATGGGATGAATTTCAAGTCTTGGAAGGAATCCGTTGAAATCGTTCTCGGATGTATGGACTTAGACCAAGCACTAAGGGAGGAACGACCCATTCCCACTCCGGAGAACTCTTATGAGCTCAAAATTAAGAAATGGGATCGGTCCAACCGAATGTGCCTCATGATCATCAAGAAATCAATTCCGGAAATTTTTCGGGGCTCAATTACTGAGAATGAGAATGCTAAGAAGTTCCTGGAATCAATAGAGAAATCATTTGAAAAAAGTGATAAGGCTGAGATAAGTAGTCATTTGGCCAAACTTACCTCTATGAAGTATAATGGTAAAGGGAACGTAAGGGAGTACATTATGGAGATGTCCAACCTTGCATCAAAACTCAAGGCACTAAAGATGCACATCCTTGATGATGTGATTGTGCATTTGGTTTTGATCTCTCTTCCTGCACAATTTGAACAATTTGTGGTGACATATAACACTCCGAAGGACAAATGGTCCCTCAATGAGCTTATGTCTCACTGTGTGCAAGAGGAAGAGAGACTACGGAGGGGAAGGACTGAAATTGCTCATTTGGCTTCAAATTCTCAACACAAGAAGAGGAAAAAAAGCCCAGCATTAGGCACATACACATTTGGGGGTGTCCAGCTGAAGCCAAGCCTTACAGGCCGCATGAAGGTAAGTTGGACCCTAAGACAGTTAGTTGTTATTTTGTTGGGTACGCAGAACACTCTCGCGGGGATAAGTTTTACAACCCCACTACAAGAACATTTTTTGAAACGGGAAATGCAAGATTTCTTGAGGATGTTGAGTTTGGAGGGGAAGGAAACATAAGGAGTGTTGCTTTTGATGAAGAAACTGTTACTGACAGTGGTCAAGTCTTAGTACCTGTCATTGTTCAAGCAACAGATCCAGAAATGAATGAGAATGTTATTCCTAACATTGCTCAAGAAGAAGTCAACACTGAGTTTCCTCCTCAAGCACCACCAGAAGTTCAAACTCAACAACCTCAAGAGGTGCCAGTAAGAAGATCCACTAGAGAGAGGAGAAGTGCAATTTCGGATGATTATGTTGTATTTCTCCAAGAACATGAGGAAGGTATTGGCTTGACTGAGGAAGATCCAGTCAACTTTAGTCAGGCCATGAATAGTTCTAACTCTCTTAAGTGGATTGATGCCATGAAGGATGAGATAAAGTCAATGGCTGACAATGGCGTTTAGGATCTTGTCAAGTTACCTGAAGGTAAGAAACCCATTGGTTGCAAATGGATATTTAAAACCAAGAGGGATTCCAAGGGTAACATTGAAAGATATAAGGCTCGTCTTGTCGCCAAAGGCTTCACTCAAAAGGAAGGCATTGATTACAAAGAGACTTTCTCTCCAGTTTCTTCGAAAGACTCTCTCAGAATTATTATGGCACTAGTGGCTCATTTTGACTTAGAGCTGCATCAGATGGATGTGAAGACTGCCACTAGTGGAAAAAAGGCATTTCATAACAGTAATTCATATCGGTTAAAAACGGCCTGATGTTAAAAGTGATGCGGTGGCAATTTTGTAATTATTTTGACTATTTTTATAACTGTTCATTCTCAAACAGATATAGAATGTGCGAATTTAAATATTTCATATCAGGTCATTAGATACCCGTTAGGCAGGAGCCAAAACCCTTTCGCGTTCACTCCCTTCGCTGGAACTCTCTCTCACTCCCTTTGCGCTCCTCTCGCTGGAACTCCCTCTCACTCTCAACGAAAACCCTCTCACTCTCACTCTCAACGAAAATCAACGAAAACCCTCTCACTCTCACTATCAAAGAAAACCCTCTCCCTGTCACTCTCAACGAAAATCTTGTGGCTGCGCCGTCGCCGTTTCTTCACCAGCGCCATTGCTGTTCTTGCGCCGTCGACGTTTCTACAACAGCGTCGTTGCTCCGCCGTTTTCTTGCGCCGTTGCTCCGCCGTTTTCTTGCACCGTTGCTGTTCGTGAGCCGTCACCATGGCTGTTCTTGCACAAGGTGAGTTAGGTCAGACTTTATTTGAAATTTCATTCTCAGATTTTACTTAAATTACAATAAAGTAGAAGCAATAACAGCAATTATAAAGAAACACTGAAATTTCATCGCTGCAAATAGGAGGGATTTTTGAGGAACAAAGAGAGAGTGTTATTATGCTTTTTTATTTGACGTGAGAGAGTGGTATTATGCTTTTTTTTTTTTGACGTGAGAGAGTGGTATTATGCTAGTTAGATTGAGGAGTGGATTAATGGTGTTTGGAAGGGAAATTAAAAATCTGAACCTTATAGGCAGACTAACTGTTGGAAAATCTTCAAATCAAGTTTTTGCCTAGAAACTAATGCATCATTTACAAGAAATGTGACCATCAAAATGCTGTTTTGAGAATACTGCATAAATCTATATCATTAAAGAATATTCCTAATGCCTTACCAGCCCACTGTCTGTTATGGTTTGTGTTTCCCTAGTGGATGGTATTCTGGAAAGGTTATCTGTTTAATCATTACAAACTCAGCAGACCTAGGTTGCTATTATTCTACTCAATAAATTTTTGGCTAAGATATACTTTTGGTTAGGTTTCAAAAAGGACCATTTTGAAAGAAAAAGTAAAAGGGACCAAATTGAAAGCTAATTAATAAGGTATCAAAAGTATAGTTTAGCATAAATTCTAACGCTAGCATTAGTACTATCTGGTGATCTGCATTACAATAAGATACTATATTTTACACTGCATGTAAGTTCATATATGTGGAGTCCTTGTATTGGTATATAAACAGTTACATGCTTGCCTTGAGTTGAATTGCCTGATTTTCTCACCTACACTTTAGATTTTCAAAATTGTTCCTTAGTTCTCACTCAGTAACGTAGATTCTGTTATATTTAGTGTTTTTTTACCTTATGTGTTGAAATCTGATAATGAAGGTTACTGAGAGCACAACCTGCTTGGATTCCCACATACTTGACATACTTGACAACCTGCTTGAAAAAACTGTGTAAAAACAATTGAGATTTAATATCTTTATCATTAGTATTTTTTAATGCTAGGATCCTAAGTTCTGTCATATATTTTGCAGGTTGCTAATCCAAGAGAAATAGTTACTACCAAAGAGTCAAGAAAAAAAGGTGGATTCCAAACTCCTCTCTACTCTACCATTCATATACTCTATCTTCAATCTCTTTAGTCTTTCTTCCACTACTACTATATGCTTTTACTCTAGTTGGATACTAGCCACCTAGGTAGTTATGAATCGTGGTTGGATCAATAGTAGCCGTCTAAGTGATGAGTATGAGAAGGGTGTGGAAGAGTTTCTAGAATTTGCTAAGAGAAGTTGTCCGAAAAATAATGAAAAGTTTATTTGTCCTTGTGTTAGTTGTAAGTTTTATTGTCCTTGCGTCAATTGTTTGAATAATGACAAACTAGTTGTTGAGGACATTCGCGATCATCTTCGTTGTGATGGCTTTAACAAGGGTTATTCAAGGTGGATATGGCATGGGGAATCCTCAAGAATACCAAGTGCATCCCAGAGAGAGGAGGTTAATGGAGATACGAATGATCGACTAGAAGAGATGATTCGAGATCTTGGACCAGAGTCTTTTCAGCAAACATGTATGTATGATACTTTGTGCAACGACAACGTAGAGCCGTTGTCCCTGGGGTGCACCAATTTCACACGGTTGTCAGCCGTGTTAAAATTGGTCAACCTAAAGGCAAGAAATGGGTGGACTGATACAAGTTTCACAGAATTGCTTGAGTTACTGAAAGACATGCTTCCCGAAGGTAACACATTGCCAGACCGTAACTATGAGGCAAAAAAGATATTGTGTCCTATGGGTATGGAGTATAAAAAAATACATGCATGTCCTAAAGATTGTATATTGTACAGGAAAGAATTTAAAGATAAACATGCATGTCCTATTTGTGGGACATCACGCTACAAAGTGAAAGATGATGATTCTAGTTTTGATGTGAGCACAAAGGGTTCTCCAGCAAAAGTGTTGTGGTATCTTCCAATAATTCCAAGATTCAAGCGATTGTTTGCTAATGCAAATGACTCGAAGAACATTAGGTGGCATTCAGATGAACGAGTATGTGATGGCCAGCTTCGCCATCCAGCCGACTCTTTGCAATGGAACAAAATTAATTGTTTCTTTCCGGAATTCAGCAATGACCCGAGAAACCTTAGACTTGGACTTGCAACGGATGGAATGAATCCTTACGGTAACTTAAGTAGTAACCATAGTTCATGGCCAGTTCTGTTGGTAATTTACAATTTATCCCCTTGGTTATGCATGAAGCGCAAATACATGATGTTGTCTATGATGATTTCGGGCCCTAAACAGCCCGGGAATGACATAGATGTATACCTAAGTCCCTTGATTGAAGATTTGAGAATGCTATGGGAGGAAGGAGTTGATGTGTTTGACGGATACAGAAATGAGTATTTCAAGTTGCGTGCCATGTTATTTTGTACAATCAATGACTTTCCAGCATATGGGAATTTGTCTGGGTATAGTGTTAAGGGGCATAGAGCATGCCCTGTCTGTGAAGAAAATACATGTTATCATCAACTACAGCATGGAAGGAAAACTGTTTACCTTGGACATCGTAGATTTCTCAGACATAATCATCCGTATCGGAGGTTGAAAAAAGCTTTTAATGGATATCAAGAGAATGAAATTGCTCCAAAAGCCTTAACTGGAGAAGAAGTTTATCAACGAGTTAAGGACATCAAGGTTATATTTGGAAAGTCGCAAAAGCAATCTAATGAGAAAAATAAATGGAAGAAGAGGTCAGTGTTCTTTGATCTTCCATACTGGTCCAAACTTGATGTTAGACATTGTATTGATGTCATGCACGTGGAAAAAAATGTATGTGATAGTGTTATCGGAACACTTCTCAACATTCAGGTAAAGACTAAGGATGGTGTGAATGCTAGATTAGATTTGGTTGTGATGGGTATTAGAGAGCAGTTAGCTCCGCAGCAAAGAGGTAAATCCACATATCTTCCCCCGGCATGTCATACGTTATCCAAAAAAGAGAAAAAAAGTTTTTGTGAGTGTTTACGGGGTGTCAAAGTACCACAAGGTTACTCCTCAAATGTCAAGAGACTTGTCTCGATGAAGGATCTCAAATTAGTTGGCCTAAAATCTCATGATTGTCATGTCTTAATGCAACAACTTCTACCAGTGGCTATTCGTGACATTTTGCCTAAAAAAGTTAGACATGTCATAACTAGATTGTGCATATTCTTCAATGCTATATGTAGCAAAGTCATTGACCCTCTAAAGTTGGATGACTTGGAAAATGAGGCTGCCATTATATTGTGCCAATTGGAGATGTATTTTCCTCCTTCGTTCTTTGACATCGTGGTTCACTTAATTGTTCATCTAGTTAGGGAAATTAGACTATGTTGCCCTGTTTATTTAAGGTGGATGTACCCAGTTGAGCGATACATGAAAATATTGAAAGGGTATGTGAAGAACCAATATCGTCCTGAAGCATCTATCATTCAGAGGTACGTTGCAGAAGAAGCTATTGAGTTTTGTTCAGATTACATGTCTAAGGTGGAACCTATAGGGATTCCTAAGTCTCGTCATGAGGGAAGATGTGCAGGAAAGGGTACGCGAGGACCTTATATTAAGAGCATGAGTCGAGAAGAAGTTCTTCAAGCACATATGTATATATTGAATAACACTAGTGAGGTTCAACCTTATCTACTCATAAAAGCATTGTCAATGAGAAATATCCTCGAATGAGAGAAAAAGATAAGTTGATTGAGCATAACAAGACTTTCCTTAATTGGTTTAAAGAGCAAATCATTAATGCTGATAGTGTTTCTGAAACAATAGAATGGCTAGCACATGGGCCTAATTTTGATATCATATGTTGGGGTGGATACGATATCAATAAGTTTTCATTTTATACAAAGTCCCAAGATGACAAGAGTACCATGCAAAACAGTGGGGTTATGGTTGTGGCTGAATCCATGCACTTTTCTAGTTCTAAGGATAAAAACCCCATCATGGCATCCATATCTTATTTTGGAGTCATTGAAGATATTTGGGAGGTTGATTACACTAAATTTACTGTGCCCGTTTTTAAATGTAAGTGGGTAGACAGTAACAGTGGTGTACAAATTGATGAATTAGGATGTACATTGGTGGACCTTAACAAGGTAGCATATAAGGAGGAACCTTTTATCATGGCATCTCATGCGAAACAAGTGTTTTATGTTAGTGATCCTTCTAGCCAAAGATGGTCTGTGGTTCTCCAAGGAAAAAACATACATGCGAATGATCAAAACCAAGATTCAACTTTTGATATTTCTGAGACTCCTTCTTTCTTATCACGGTTGCCTATTTTTGTTGATGAAAGCGAATTGGACGATGTTCATGCAACTCGTGATGATCATGAGGAAGGGATATGGGAATAGACAGTAAGTTTAGTTTACCTTTTTGTTTCATGATGTTTAAAATTTTGCTTTGTGCTCCATATAAATTTTTTTATATTATCTTGTTTCTGAAATCGGGATGTTTGGCATGTATGGCACTATAATAGAATGGAAAGGTTAGTAATGAAATTGCATGGGAAACTTAATAAGCTTTTTGTTTATACTTTATTGTTTTTGTTTAAACAGGCCCATGGATGACCAGTCGAACATCTCTCAAAGGAAAAGAAAGGGTAGGCGTGCTACAAGGTTAAAGGATTTAACCCGTGATCGTGTTGGTGATCAAAAGCATACAGTTCAAAACCTCACCGAGAAACTTACTAAGCAAATTAGACAGGATTTGTTGCAGGTATATATACATCCACACTTATGGTAAAAAGTAAAATATAAAATATTGTCTTTAATGTTTTATGAAATTCAATCAGGAGCTGGCTACTATGGATTACTCTCAACAATGCTCAAATAGTAATAAGGGTAGTTGTTCTGTCGCTGAACAAATTTTTGAGGAAAATCAGTTTGATGATATCCCGGATCAGCTTGATGATATCCAAAATCAATTTGATGATAACACAGATCAGTTTGATATCCCAGATCAGTCTAATGATATCTCTGATCGGTGTAAGTTGTATGTTGATAATCCTTACCATTTAGTGGCAATTGGTCGTATATTCAATTTGGGCTCAGTCATTCATAACAAGAGTTTAGAGAATGATATGGTGAGGGTGGTGGTTGAAGAGGTTCGACATCGAGGTGCTCAAGTTCCAATGCCCACTGATGAGGTTCAAACGGTGGAACAAGCCCTAAAAAGTTTTATTCAATGGCCGAGAAGACTTGTTAAACCTTTTCCAGAAAAGGTTTTCAATTTTACTCATTTCTTTCATTATTTATACTTGAAATAACTTGGTAATAGTAGAGAAGACTTACTAATATATTATCTTTCTTGTTTAGGAAATTGCAAAATCCAGACAGGATGTTCCACCCAAAAGTTCTGCACCTCAACTTAATCCAATTCAAGAGTTGATGATATTGATTATACCTATTAAGGATCCTATACAACTAAGATTGGAACATGATACTCTTGAAGCTTTTTATCTAGTAGCAAATGAAGTAATGGATCTTTGTTGTGGTAACCAAACGCTTACCATTGGTGTTGTGCAACTTTGGTTGACGTAAGTTAGTTTTACATATACTTTAGTTAACCGATTAACCATCAAACTGCATAATTAACATTTAGCATGACATCTTAGGTATATGCACCGCCAAAGTATCTTGAAGGGCAATAGTGATTTGTATGGTTTCATTGACCCTCAACATTTATTGCCTCCGGTGATTCCTCAGCACCTTTTGTCTCCAGCTAATTCCAAGGAGTTTTACCTAGCTCCTTACCATAATATGTAAGTACATGTTTATCAATTATTTTTAAAATTCTATGTGAGTTGTCACTAATTGTTCCCTAATGCAGAAATCATTGGCAATTGTTGATCATTTGTCCTATGAGTAATGAAATCGTCTTCCTTTGCTCGCTTGGAAAGAAGCCGCCCGCAACCCTCAAGCAAAAAGTTAATAGGTAAGCTCTTATTTATTATACATCATGTGTAGAAAATTTACAATAAACATAGAGAATTTGAATGATGTCTTCCTTTTTTATTAGTGCTATGGAAGGATATCATAAGTTGATGGGGACTAGAAAGAAGACACCTACATGGATTTGCCCCAATGTAAGTAGTTTAACTCTTGAGTATAATGTATTTTATTACTATATATAATATTTACTATGACATATAATTTGTAGTCCCGAAGGCAACCTGGAAATACTGAGTGTGGATTTTATGTTATGAGACATATGTTCAACATTGTCTCTGCAAGTATTGTTGATTTATGGTTGGAGGTATGTGATAGAAGTTTTAACAAGTTATATTGAAGATGTATTTTATAGTTGATGAACTAATATTTAGTCTTTGTGTCATTTCACATTATAGAGATTCGACACTACCGAACCATTCACAGATGAGGATTTGTATGATATTCGGTCTCGATGGGCAGGACTATTTCTTGAACTTTACACAAAACGTCCTATTGGGTGATAATATGCTAGATAGGTAAATCCATCAAAAATTCTGCATTCTCTCTTATTTTGAAATGATTTTTGCTGATGTGGTTAAACCCACAACTAAATATATTGGTTACTATATGGGCAAGACTATTTCAATTGGAAGTTTACTTACAAATCTGTACTTTTTCTTATAGTTATAATAGGTGATTTATGTTTTATGGACAACACACATGCCCTTCTAATTTTCTAGCATAATCATAGAGTTTAACCATTTTTGTCTATCCTTAGATTTGAAAGTTTTTTTTCATGTTATAATTTCTATGTCAGACTGTACACGAAGGAAGAATTATCAACTGAAGTTGTTTTGTGATAAAGACTACCCAGAAAAGCCCCCAAGAGTTCGGTTTCATTCACGGGTCCATATTTGGCGCTTGCTTAGTTTATGTTAGAAGTAATTTTTTGGATAGTTTTGGTAATATGTTATCACCATCATCTTTTATGGAAAACAATGGAGGTTGTATTGATTAGATTTGATAATATGTACTTGAAAATTATTTGAGATTGTGTTAAAGATTTTGTAATATGTACTTGAGATTGTACTAGCCTTAATGGATTTCTATGTTACAATGTCTCCTTTGTGTTTCTCTAAGTTGTGAATTTTGATTTCTCAAAGTCGTAATTCTGATTTCTCTAACAGCAGGTGTGTAGAAAATAAATAGGCATGTATGCTGATTACAAACCACCTTTTTAATTTTAAAAAAAAAAACTTCATTTTTAATATCGGTTCTTAAATCAACAGATGTTAAAAATACGTATTTCATATCGGTTCTCTCAGAAAACTGATGTGAAAAGTTATTTTTAATATCGGTTCTCAAAAAAACCTGATGTCAAAAACACGATTGTATTTGATAAAAATGCCTTTTTTTATAACGGACGTACGGGTGACAGATATGGAAAGTATTTTTCGCATCTGTTCCGTGTCTGATGTTAAAAGTCCCTATTTTTCATATCTCCTTTTTCCGCATCTGTTTGTGAACCGTTATGAAATGTCGTTTTTAACCGTTATGAAATGCCTTTTTTCCACTAGTGTGCGTTTCTAAATGGAAACATTGACGAAACAATTTATATGGTGCAACCAGAAAACTTTGTTTCAAGTGATCCAAAGTCTATGGTATGCAAACTAAAGAAATCCATTTATGGCCTTAAACAGGCTTCCCGTCAGTGGTATTACAAATTTCATCAAGTTATTACCTCTTATGGTTTTCAGACTAATGCGGTTAATGATTGTGTATACCAAAAGTTCAGTGGGAGTAAATTTATCTTTTTTGGTGTTATATGTCGATGATATCCTATTAGCAAGTAATGATATAGGCTTATTGCACGAAACTAAGAGATTTCTCACGAAGAATTTCGAGATGAAAGATCTTGGGGACGCCTCCTTTGTCATGGGTATCCAAATACTTAGAGATCGCTCTCAGAGTATCTTGGGATTGTCACAAAGGAGCTATATCGATACAGTTTTGGATAGATTCTTCATGAAAGATAGTAAACCGGGAGATACACCCGTGGCTAAAGGAGACAAGTTCAGTCTCAATCAGTGTCCCGCTACAGATCTTAAAAAGGTAGAGATGCAAAAGGTTCCTTATGCTTCGTCTGTGGGAAGTCTCATGTACGCTCAAGTTTGTACTCGTCCTGACATAGCATTTATAGGGGGAGTTCTTGGTAGATATTTGAGTAATCCTGGTATGCAACATTGGACAGCGGTGAAGCGCGTGATGCGATACTTGAAGAGAACAAGAAACTACATGCTTACCTATCGGAAGTCAGATAACTTAGAGGTCATTGGGTATTCTGACTCTAATTTTGTGGGATGCCCGGATAGCAGACGTTCCACATCTGGTTACATTTTTCTTTTGGCTGGAGGGGCTATTTCCTGGAAGTCTGCCAAGCAGACTTTAGTGGCTCCTTCAACCATGGCAGCAGAGTTTGTGGCCTGTTTTGAGGCATCAAATCATGCTTTGTGGCTGCGAAATTTTGTCTCAGGCCTAAGCATCATTGGAAGCATTAAGAGGCCATTGAAGATTTATTGTGACAATAGTGCAGTCGTCCTATACTCTAACAACAACATGAGTTCCACAAAGTCGAAATTCATCGACATCAAGTATCTTGTTGTGAAGGAAAGAGTTCAAGAGAAACAAATTTTGATAGAATATATAGGGACCAACTTTATGCTAGCGGACCCACTAACCAAAGGCTTGACACCTAAAGTTTACCATGAGCACATTGTTCATATGGGTGTTGGTTTTGAGATTGCCTTAGATTAGTGGGAGTCTTTTCTTGTTTTCCCTTGTGTTCTAGAATTTTGGTATTGATACAGACTTTATGTTATTTTGGCTTTCTGCAGAAATTAAGTTGAGTTATTATTAAATATGTTTGTATCATATTATATGCAAAACAAATTTTGCATTTTCAGCAACTTCAGTTTGATCTCACTAAAGACGTTGGACCAGTTGGAAATAGGCATGACATGAGATCACATTGCATGAAATTTCCACGCCACTCATCCATATCGATCTATGTCATCGAGTATGTTAATATGATGGTCATTGGGGTACAGTCACAAAAGACGTTAGTGACGACGGCCGCGTTGGTCTCATTGTTGATATATGAGGTGGACCAGATTGTATAGGGAAATCCAAAGATAAATAGCATTCGGATGCCGGCCTAAAGAATTATGATATAATTAGTGTAATATATTGCCCAAGTGGGAGATTGTTGGAATATTTTATTCCAATATCATAAATAATGGGCATATATTCTTTATTAATTATATTAGCTATTTATCAATTAGGAGCCTTGATTGATATGTGATCAAAATAAGTAATTTCTAATTACATAATTAATAATTAATTATTATTGATATGGGCCCAATATGAGTGGATGTCAGTGATAGCCCATTAGAGGGATAATGGGAACCCTAATAGACTGTCACACTATAAGTAGGCTATGGTCCCCAATATATCGGACTAACCGCAACACACACGTTTACTCTCCTCTCCCCATCTGAAGAGAGTCTAAGGCATTAGGAGTCCCGGTTGAGGAAGAACCATAAAGCCGACGAGTAGCTGTTGCTCGTTTATCACTCACTCTTTCTTCTCAGGATCCGTTCTCCACTTCTTTGCTATGGATCCAGGTATTTATCTAATCCTTGATATATCAACATGTCGTAGATCCTAAGGTCGTCAAGATCATGGTTTTGTTCTTGATTATATAGAAGCATGCTCCTATGTTTTTTGTCTTCCGCAATAGTGTATTCATGCTTGTATTATTAATTCCAACAAATATATATATATATATATATATATATATATATATATATATATATATACTAAAACGTTCTATGCATGCAATTCAAGTTATGCTGAAAACAAAAACAAAAGCAAGCATCAGGTTCTCCTTTTGTTTGATGCTGTAAATGTTAAGCTTCAATTATTCAAAACTTTACGGTTAGTCATTCCCTTAATGCTTCAAGTATTTGTCTCTGTCAATCATTCCCACACCTCAAGCTTTACACCTCTTCATTTATCTAAGTAGGTATTTTATGTAATGTTATGCTTCCGTATTTTATTGACCTGTTATACAGGTTATATTAACTATTTCCCACCTTTTAATGGCTGCATCTGTGTTTAAGATTAAATAGTTATTAATCGGCAAAATAACAAGAAATGGACAAGTTCATTGTTTGATGCGACTGAGAAAAGATAGTGTACTTGAATAATTTATTAGAAGTCGGAGAAGATTACAAAGTGCCGGATAGCTTTTTGTCTATCACGGTTATGGGTAGTACAATTGTTGTCTGATAATCTTCCTAATTGGTCTTAGTTCCTATTTATAGCCGAGCTCTGATATAACTGCCGGGCTGGTTGTATGTCCGGCCTCCACATTGACATTGTCTTCAATCCCCCCCTGTCCAGAGGTTCGTGTGGCATCCTTATCCGATCTCAAAGTCTCTAAGCCGAGTACACGTAACCTCGTGCATGGGTGCCACTTGTCCTAGTCGTTCTGGTGTGCCGAGGTCCTTATGAGGCAAGCCGGTTTGGACAGTCCAGATATCATAAACAAATATTACACACATGTTAACAAATCCTGCATCGCTAACCAACACCATTGGCCCAGTGCCTTAAACTACCCCAGGACACGGGGGTCGACTCGGTGCTCTCAGGTTCGATTCCTGCCGTGAACAAACTCGGTGTTGGCCAGTGCGAAATTTGATGCATCGCTTAGTTGAAACTAAATATTATCGTAAAATGCAATATGCACATCTCAGTTCCTAAAATGTAGGAAACGACGTTTTTAAATCTGCAAAGCCTTCTTCTGCCAAATTCCTAGCACGCTGAGCTTTTCTGACGTGGACTTCTAAAGAAGGAAGTGCAAAAAGTAACTCTATACTTTGTTGGGTTTTCATATGGGTTTGTGTACTTTTCGCTCTCCAAAGCTTGTTCGTAAGATTAGTTTTAGAATCCAGAAATGAAATGTTTGACCAAGTTGTCACTGAACAAGTTCTGGATCTTTCTCCAAAGACATTGATTTATGATTGGTCTGCATTATATGTATAGTTTAACTAGTTTTTAATTAGTTTTTCTTAAGTTTTTCTCAATTAGAGTGTGTTTAAGATCATAATGGTTAGATTTTTGTTGTTAGTTTTTAGATGAAATTTGATATTTGTTTGTGTTTTTGAGATACTTGTTACACTACAAGAAAATTGACATATACCCACAGCAAAAATCTGTGGGTAAAGGTTTATAAACCGTAGGTATAGGCCCAAAAACCTATACCAACGGACATCTGTTCCCGTGGTTTTTATTGGGCTATACCCACGGAATAATGCTGTCGCTATAGGCTATAGCGATGGTATTCTTGGCCATTGGACAAAACCCTGTGCTATACCCACGGTCAGTTTTCCGTCTGTATAGGTTTTTAAGCACCCTTAATTTTGCTATACCCATGGTTGAGTATCTGTCACTATAGATTAGTAAAACATCTTGACTAGCTATACCCACTCCATTGGTAGAGGATTTAGCAACAATTTTAATGCCCTTATACACACTATATATCTTCCGGTAATTTAATATTTTATATTGAAATATTAAACCAATCAAAAGCTAAACACAATAAAATATATAAATGAATGTATCTATGAAACGACAAAATAAAACTTCAATTATATTAAAATTAACATCAAGTCTTACAAGCATATCAAATTACAAAATAGTAAAAAATGTCAATCTAAGAGTATCATATTGCCATATTACAATATTCTCAAAAGTTACAACAATGCCTACACCTAATTTCTAAGCTTACTCCATCAATAGAAAATTAGCTTCAGATCTTCATTAGTGTCTGGATTTAGAGAATTCATTTGATCAAAAACACCAGAAAGAATCCGCACCTGTTCAAAATAAAACAATACGACTTATATACAAAATTTAATAGTTTTTTCCGTAATTTATTCATAAATACTCTAGCTAAGAGTAAGATATAATATACATGTCCTGAGGGCTATCTTGAAAGAAAATCTTACAATCAATTTTGGAGCCTTTTTATTGACAACCGATCCATATCAAGGAACCAAAACCTATATAAAAACAGTCCCTTAGAACTAAAAAACAATTGACCCTTGTCAACTGTGACTGAAATCATATCCAAGATCGAACACTTAATAAGGTCCAAAATTCTGCTGTAACTATGTCAGAAGGAACAAAAAAACACAAAGGGAAAGAAACAATATAGAAAAACATCAATGAGCAGTATCAACATCATATTCAGAAGTTCAAGTGAATTTTAGTTGTACCTTACAAAAGTTCTTTAGATTCCTTTGAGCAACTGGAGAGGAATAGTTAACAAGACTTGTAGGTAACTGCCACCATACATAAAAAAATCAGCTTATTAAATAAAAACATAAGAATTCATAGGTTAAAGTCAAAACAGATCAAAATTTAGGGAACTACTGGAAAGCACTGTGAAATTTAAAGTCAAAGCAGATACCATTACCTATATTATCTCGATCTTCTTGGCGTTGGTCATGAACAAGCTGGGCCCCATGAATTCCTTACAAGTGCTGAGCATGTTCCTTTCAATCCATCTACCAAAGGTGTATCCTCTTAAATTAGATCATATCTATTGGCTAAGAGATAAGCATTAGAAACCCATACCTTTCCCAAAGTCATATCTCAAAGTAAATCAAGCTAAAAGTGTAGGATAATAACACTTACATGAAAGACAAATGCTTTTGATAGCATTCGACTGTGCTGCTGCTTCTTCTTACAGCCTTTTCCCTTAAAAACACCAAACATCAAGGATCTAGTTAAATTTAAATTATTAGGGGAAAATGACACTCAATAAGTTGTATAAACTGTGGATCATCATAGGATGATTGGATTTTTACCAATTCTTATTCGATTCCATGCCTCACTTAAGCATTAAAAACAATCAACTTTACCACAATAGAGTACAAAATTTCAAAGTCAACCCCAATCATCCTTGCTATAAGTACGTACGCAATCCATTTCTGCCCAAAACAAGATTCCCAAGCTGCAAAATAAATTTGATCCAGTATTTGAAGTGGCAGATCAGAGCTAAAACAAGTATGATAATCAAAAAACAAAATCAACTGATGCAACTCATTTAACCGGATGCACATATCAAGCAATGAGTAGAAACAATACAACAAACAAACTACACAAGGTCCCCATTATTAAAAAAATTTTTTGCACAAAGACCCCATTTGTTATAGTTCATATTGTACTTCAGGTCTATTTGACAGTGTTGTAGCTCTTGTTTCAGGTGCCTTTTGATAACTCGCACATGGATTACAACTGATTCAAAGATAACTGAAACAAAAAATAAGAAATCTATCTTTTTTTTGTCAAAGAATTCTTCATTTCAGCCACACACATCAAAAGAAACAAAACAACATGGGCCACAAAACAAACCCAGACCAAGCAGAAGCCAAAAGAGCTCCAAGACTAAAACAACAACACAGCAAGTGGAGCGGGCTACCAAGTTCAAACTAGTTAACCCCTAAACTAAACTAAAATGCGATCCCTCAAGTATAGGGAAAAGGGGACTAAGCCCCCGCAAAACCAACTACAATGCTATATTGTACAAAATAGAAAATAACACAAACCTTGTGAGAAGACCAACCACCTGCCGCAAACACGCAATGGCGTAATAGGAAAAGGGGATTCGACCTGGGGCATCGTGTATCCCTCCACCGGCGACGGAACTACAGGTGTACGACACCCTCTCTTCGGCCTATCTCACTCAGTCACAACCTTTCTCTCTCAGCTACTGAGGATGCATCTATCTCTTCCCATTCTCGTTCTATTTATTCCACTCCACAAATCTCTCTTCGTCGCTCTACAATGAAGAATGTGGCCACCGCCCCCTCCATTGAGCGAGAGAGAATGTGATAGAAACTGCAAGAGAGAGCTATGCCCAGAGATAGGGTTTGGGCTTCAAACATGGAGGTGAGTGAGATCGCAAGAGAAAATAGACTAAAAATAAAATTAGGGCGCGATTGGTCAAGGATTGAAAGAGAAAATAAACTTAAAAGTGAAATTATGAGAAGGAAATAAAAAGATTGAAACCAAAAAGTTATGAGATGAGTTGTCAAAAAAAAGGTTATGAGATTCCTATACCCACAGATAAGTGTATACCGATGGATCTCAGCTTCAAATGATATAGAATATCTATACCCACAGTTTATTATTACAGGCCTGTGGGTATAGGACACCTATACCAACAGATATAATAAGCGTCACTGAAGGTATCCGTTGGTATATGGCAAATTTCTTGTAGTGTTACCTTTAATTCATGTGTTTTGTTATCATTTCCCTAGCTATGACAGGAGTTTACTGGTGTGAGAAAAGGTGATGTGCAAGTGTACATAGTCTACAACAAGTAGTATAAAGAAGATGAGATCATACCCACAGGGATTGGATTAATTTTCATGGTTTTATACATATCGAACGTTCGCTCACAGCACCCTGATCGCCTTCACTGCACACGTTCACCATTCACGTTCAGAAATTAGAAACTCTCGTTCGTTCCCACAATCATTCACGAGAATCATTCTGAAACTCCATCGACGGTGTTCCTCTCGCTCCCTATCGCTATTCCTCATGCTCCCTATCTCGCTCGCTCTCGCTGTTCCTCACGCTCCCTATAGCTGCTCTTCATGACGCTCGATAGCTCGCTGCCTTTTTTGCCGCTCGCTTGGGATTCCGCCACCTTCACGAAGGTCTTCTAGCTTTCATTTTTAAGTTTCTTAATTCATTGTTGGTTGTATTGGATTTGGGAGTTGGTCAGAGAAGAAGTGGATAGAAAAAGAAAGAGGAGATTTGATCTAGAGAAAGGAAGCTGGAAAGAAGAAGGAGGTAGGCAGAACTTATTCAATTTGACGGTTAGTGTCCTCTTACTTGTTAAAGACTGGGGGTTTTGGGAAATTTCAATTTAGGGTTCAAAAACTGGTTTAAACTTGTGTTTCAGTACTATGATTTTAGTTACTTTGCACATGAATTAAAAAAAAAAAAAACATGTTTAATCAAAGAATTCAAGCTAAGTGTGTCCCTTTCTTCTTGTGTGTCACTTTTTGGTTACTATATAACCTGACTACTAAAGTAAGTTAATTAGGCCATAAGTTGCCAATAAGAGTTTACAGTTCGGTAATAATTAATTATGGGCCTGTTTGGATAGAGCTTATTTTGAGCTTATGCAAATAAATAAGTTTTTATGTATCATTTCTAAGCTTTTTAAGGTAGTTTATGAAAAACAACTTATGGAGGTATAACTTTTATTTGTGAAAACTTATGGGTCAACATAAAAACTTATTTATCTCCATAAGTTGTTTTTCATAAGCTCAAAAATAAGCTAATCCAAACGGGCCCTATGATGAATAGCAAAAATTAAATACAGCCTTGGAATGAGGTTCTAGAACTTAACCTCGTGTTATGCTAAATACTGTGGTGATCATCACACTGCACATTATTTAAAGGAACATCACCGGCCGATGGCAGATAGAGTTACAGTACTAATTTTCCTTTTTATTTTGTGACACTATTAGCATATATATATACTAGGGGAAAGACGGGCCCTTCGGGCCCGTCTTTCATGTGATGTGTTAGTGGGTAGTTATAGAAATAATAGATAAATAATATATAAATAGTAAATAATAATATAGTGAAATAGTGTTAGTGGGGAGTTACATAAGGGTATTTTGGTCAGAAAAATCTGACACCAAAAAAAGTAGTTACAAAATGAATTCCCTTTATATATAGGTATAGATATATATATATAGTATGATAAAGTTATATTAATTTTCCATTTTATAAAGTTAACTCACTTTGTCCGATGATAAAAGAAGTACAGTTCACCAGCAAATTAACTTAAAACAAAGCAAAATAGTATAATAATAGTTAATTAATGAACATAAGATATTGAATGAGGAATCAAAACGATTGTTATGTGGTGTAGGTAATTATATAAGAATAGTTTCTCTTACTCATTTCTCTGTTTATAACAATGGACATTGTATATATATGTATACATATATGCCAGTGCCTTGTAAACTCGCTGGCTGTGCAATTTTTTAGAGTCTGGTCAAGTATAACTTATTGGCTTTATACATATTATGCTAAAGCATGTTGCTCTATATCATTTTGTGTCTGATTCTATTACTTGAGTGTTGTGTCAATTTTTTCAATAAATTAATAGTGTAAAAATGTACTGCAGGGAATAAATAATAATATTGATACCATATTCTGGAGGTTTAATTGTCATTATATTACTGTTAAGGTTTAAGACTTTCCTTGTGTTTTCTGCAGCTTCTGCTTCAATCTTGAAGGTTCCAATTCGATAAGAAAACTAATTGTGTACATACAAATAAAAATTCTAATAATTTATAGTGTGGTTTTAGCTTGATATTTAGTTAATTACTTGCTGGTATTCTGTTGTTAGTTATTAAATAAAATAAAATATGCTTGTATAGTTGTATTATGGTTAAATTGTATATCATCATCATCATAATATAATGACAATGCTTATTTGTCTCCATCTTTCTTGTTTTTTACTGTTGCGATTAGAGCACCTGTTAATGTTACAGTGCTAAAAAACCAGAACAACAATGAAGTGACGAAATCTTCCAAGATTGAATTCTAGATTAACAAACACGAATTTGACTTAACCACGCAAACTAAATCGATCAAAGAAAGGAACAGAATGAACAATTCAACACGAAATTGTTGAATTGTCAAGAATCAATAAAACGCCCAATTCAAACCCTAGAAATTGGGAATATCAAATTGCGCAGAAATTAAAGCAAGACACAGCAATTGGTGATGCAGTTCGGCATCCAAGATGGATACCTACATCTGCGGGATCATGCAAATCGCATTGATCCATTATCATTGAATCTGAATTAAGAATGAAGTTACACAATTGTTTGTTACCCAAAGTGTTTCCCGGCCCCTCACTTCCCTTTAGCCCTTGATTCCCTGTGTTTGTCTCTCCACACAATTCCCAAAATAATTCTCTTTATCAAGGTGAGGACGTTATATATTGCCTCTAACTCACTGAATTGAATTTCAGTTGTAACCAAATTTCAAACTGAATTTCCCGCGAGCCAACAACCAATAACTACCTTTTGAAACAACACATGCCACGTAGGATAAAAGGAGCTGAGTCACACTATGAGACTGCCATATCATCAACAATCTCCACCTTGGCATCTCATTACCAGAAACAACATTAATGGACCATCAACCACGATCTGCATAACCCAAGTAACCTACTTAACCTTGACCAATGTTAAGTAAGTTCAAGCAATGCTTGAACTTTGATAGAGGGACAACCTTGGTAATAAAATTAGCAGGATTCTGGGATGTGTGCACCTTATGAATTTGCACTTTTCCTTCTGAAATCACATCCTTATTCCAATGCAATCGAATGTCAACGTGCTTTGTTCTCTCATGAAATGAGTTGTTCTTGCATAGGTGTATTGCACTTTGGTTATCACAATACACCTTCACACTGTCTTGTTGAGCACCAAGCTCATTTACTAGTTCCCTCAACCACAATGCCTCTTTAACTGCTTCAGTAATGCCAATGTATTCTGCCTCAGTTGTTGAGAGTGCCACCACGTGTTGGAGAGATGCTTTCCAACTAATGGTGTTTCCAAACAAGGTGAATACATAACCAGTTAAAGACCTCAGTATCTGCTCAATCCCAATTTTACTGTTCCATTCAAATACCTCAGTATCTGCTTGACAACACTCCAATGTTGTTGTCCAGGATTAGAAAGATATCTGCTAACCAAGGTTAATGCATAGGCTAAGTCAGGCATAGTGCACACCATGGAGTACATCAAGCTCCCAACTGCACTTGCATAAGTAATCAATTACATTTGCTTATGTTCCTCATCAGTGACAGGGCAATTAGACTTTGACAATTTAAATTGTGCACCAACTGGTATCTTAGCAGACTTGGCAGTAGCCATGTTGAATATGCTAAGTACCTTTCTGCCATATCCCTCTTGTGTGATGAGTAATTTTGATGATCCTTCTCCCCTATTAATCTCCATTCCTAGGTCTTTCATTTCAAACTCCTTTTGAAGAAGAGTTTTCAACTTGATGATCTCATGCTTATCCTTGCTTGCAATAAGCATATCATCCACATACAGAAGTAATTAAATATAGTTTTCCTTATCTATTTTCATGTAATACACACAACTATCACAAGAGCTTCTCTTGTATTTGATATCAATCATGTAGCTGTCAAATCGTTTGTATCATTGTCTTGGGGATTGTTTTAACCCATACAATGATCTTTGAAGCAAGCATACATGATCCTTCTTATCAGGTTCCTCAAATCCCTTAGGTTGTGTCATATAGATCTTCTCTTCAAGCACTCCATGAAGGAATGCTGTCTTGACATCCATTTGTTCAAGACACAGATTAAATTTTGAAATAAGTGCTAGCAGCACTCTTATTGAACTGTGTTTCACCACAGGAGAGAAGATCTCATTGAAATCCACCCCTTCTCTCTGTGTGTAGCCTTTTGCTACAAGCCTAGCTTTGTACCTAGGAGGATCTTTATCAGAATTGCCTTCCTTTACTTTGTAGATCCATTTGCAACCAACCAACTTAACACCAGTTGGTTTCTTAACAAGTTTCTAGGTCTGATTCTTATGGAGAGCATTCATCTCTACTTTCATAGTAGCATGCCATTTATTTTGTTCTTAGCTTTTCATGGCTTGCTCATATGAAATAGGTTCATCATTGGTTACACATGATGAGGTGTGAAGAGCATAGGCAGTCATAGATTCATATCCAAATCTATCTGGAAGCTTGGTTACTCTCCTTTCTCTATCTCTGCACAATAGATATCCTGGTTCATTTTCTTCTTGTTCTGACTGAGAGTCAGTACCATTATCCAGACCTTGCTCATCATTCAGATTCATTCCTACTTGTCCTGTTTGTTTCTCACATTGCTTTCCCTCAAGCTCCACCTCAATTTGGGTGTCCTGGCTTGGCAATTGTTCTTCAAGGATCTCACTCCCTTGACTCAATTCAATCAACTTGGTTTCATTGAATGTAACATCTCTATTAATGATACACTTTCTATCACTAGTTGACCATATCTTGTAACCTTTTACACCATCAGGATATCCCATGAAGTAGCCTTTCTTTCGACATTGAATGCTTCATCTTTTGATTTTAACAAATAGATCCAGACCTTTCTACTGTAATCATCAGTAAATGTTATGAAATATTTGTTGCCTCCATGAGTAGGTGTCTTTGATGGTCCCCACAAGTCTGAGTGTATGTAGCCAAGTTTGTCTTCTGTTTTGTGCTTACAAGTGGCAAACTTAACACAAGTTTGTTTGCCAACTACACAATGTTCATAGAAATCCATAACACAATGGAGGATTGAGACAATTATAGGTATGCTCAATTTAAATATTGTACAGGGAGAACCAGAGTTTCCTACTGATAAGATGAATGGATGCATTATTTCATAACACAATGGAGGATTGAGACAATTATAGGTATGCTCAATTTTAGATATGCATGACTTTCTTTTTCTTGTGAAATACAGGTGATGGAATTGATCTGGGTTCCTCTTGCAATGAAATTTTTAGCTGAGAATCATGATTCATGTGCACGAATTTATAGTCTTTACATCACCCAAGAAGTTTTGGTCTAATCCATTTTCTTTTATTGCAGGGAATAAATCTGAAAAGAAATGCTATTGTAATATGGAGCCAGGAATTGAATAAAGCATAATTTTCCTTATGTAGAATTATAAGCTGGTATATAAGCTGCTTTTGTATAAGAAAATGCTTTATTGTGATGGCTATGATACTGTAAATTTTGGGGAGTATACAGCTAACTCGTGATCCTTGCTACATCATAAGGTGCTGCTATATTATTAAACTGAGGATGGATTCTTTTCTGCTATCCTCAGAAATCTGCAGAACTAAAAATTTGTACCAAGACATGTTCAGAGCTGCTGCATTTGCACACAGCTGCTAATGTGGCTGTGAGGCTTACTTGCTATAGTCGGTGTTTCTCATTTCTGCTGACCTGGAGTTGTTACTTCTAAGAATTATTTTGGATGTAGAATACTGTCTAGCGTGCCTGGAAAATCTAGACAATGGCGTTATTGCATTGGTATTTTAATGTACAGGATTGGTCCAATTGTGTATCAGAATATGTTGTATCTCTATGTTGTAAATTTGGAAAACGTATTATGTGCATTTAATTCATTTACTAATTTATGAGTTATCTTTTTTTTTAAATAAATATTATATGTAAATTAGTTATGAATCAATTTATAATTAAAACTTATATGAGTTGTGTTTGGAATCAAATTATGATTATATTTACAAAGTAAAGGATAAAAGAGTTGCTTCAGAAATTCTGAAAAATTAAAGCTACATTTATAATGTTGCTCGCTTACATGCTACAATAGTCAACAGATGTTGTTGATAAGTAAAAGGCAACATTTTAAAACGTTGAGTTTTAATGTTTTGGGAACATTTATGAATTGTACTTAAATGCAGCAACATTCTGTAAATGTTGCGTTAGGCTTGCGTGATAAATGTTGCCTCTGTGTAGTCTGTAGGCAACATTTTTTGACAATGTTGCCAGAAAGGACGAAAAAGTGTTGCCTTAAACAATAGGTAACACTGGCTTAGTCCACCGTCCACACTTGGAAAATGTTGCCTATACTTTTAGGCAACATTTTTTATAGTTTTGGCCACAATTTTTACCTGTTGCTAAAGACAAAAAATGTTGTAGTCATTTGTTTGCATTTAAATTTCTTACAGATCACCATTTAATAAGTTAAGTTAGCATGTGCATGATGAACACTCAGCTGTCCAAAAAAAAGATTCTCAGTAACTGAGCATGGTAAAACAAGAAAACATTGGGCATTCATTTCATTACTTTGACTCTCTCACAGCCTGTAAGCTTTTGAGCCTAAACACTTAATTTCTTGATCTATGAGTGTCCATGCATGTGTATTTTTTCACAACTTGAACTTAGTTCTTGATTGCTTTCGCATCGCATATACACACACATACATGATTGAGGACTTCTGTTTTCTTGGTAGCTAGAGCCTTAAAATGCCTACCCTTAAATCTTGACCTTTGAGCAGCCAATTTGTTGAGCCTTAAATCCTTTTTTTCTGGTGACAAACCTCATTACAAGCCATTAACTGAAAAACCAAGTGTCCCACTTGTTTGGAATTGAGGAATGTGTTGTAATTATGGATCCTTAGATATGGATTAAGTTTGGGGTTGCTTGAGGACAAGCAATTGTTCTAAGTTTGGGGTGGGTATACCAAAAATAGGTTGTAATAAAAAACAAAACAAAAAAGAGAAGAAATGACAAGTACCAAATGTCAAGAACAAAAAGAGAAACAAATGAAAAAGGAAAAGAAAAAAAAAGCACAAGAAAACGAACACAACAAATATTTAGAAAAAATGACAAGGACGGTTTTCCTTGTGGGCAATGATTGATAACAAAGACAATTTTTCCTTGTGGAGAATTATCTTGAAGAAGTTTGGTGAGTAAGGATAGGATCTAGAGTGAACAATGCATTTCTCAATTCCAATCAAGAAAGCCTAGATTCCAAAATTTATCCACCCTGACCCAAGCCCCGTTACATCCCTCATAAAGTCCTCATGATATGTGTGGTAATTGTGTGTGATTGTTTTTGGTAGAACTTTGTTCAAGCCTGTGGTAGGATATACATGTATTGTGATTTGAGCGCATTACACTATATACACTTAAAAGTGAATTTGGTGAGAGTGTGAGGAGAGGGTTGATGTTGATGATTGATTGCCCATGTTATTTTGGTTGCTTTAGCTTGGTTTACTTGCCAACAAGAGTTTTGGACAATCTGATTTCTTGAATGCACAATATTATGGAATGCTTGAATGAGGGTGATTTGTGGAAATTCATTTGTTGAACTTGTGTTTTCAGTCTAACCCAGTGCCCAGTGTGAATTGTTGCTTGAGGACAATCAAAGACTTAAGTTTGGGGTTGGGATTGCTCTGCATTATATGTGTAGTTTACTAGTTTTTAATTAGTTTTTCTTTAAGTTTTTCTCAATTATAGTATGTTTAAGATCATAATGGTTAGATTTTTGTTGTTAGTTTTTAGATCGAATTTGATGTTTGTTTGTGTTTTTGAGATACTTGTTACACTACAAGAAAATTGACATATACCCACAGCAAAAATCTGTGGGTAAAGGTTTAAAAACCGTAGGTATAGGCCCAAAAACCTATACCAACGGACATCTGTTCCCATGGTTTTTATTGGGCTATACCCACGGAATAATAGCTGTCGCTATAGGCTATCGCGATGGTATTCTTGGCCATTGGACAAAACCCTGTATAGGTTTTTAAGCACCCTTAATTTTGCAATACCCATGGTTGAGTATCTGTCACTATAGATTAGTAAAACATCTTGACTAGCTATACCCACTCCATTGGTAGAGGATTTAGCAACAATTTTAATGCCCTTATACACACTATATATCTTCCGGTAATTTAATGTTTTATATTGAAATATTAAACCAATCAAAAGCTAAACACAATAAAATATATAAATGAATGTGTCTATGAAACGACAAAATAAAACTTCAATTATATTAAAATTAACATCAAGTTTTACAAGAATATCAAATTACAAAATAGTAAAAAATGTCAATCTAAGAGTATCATATTGCCATATTACAATATTCTCAAAAGTTACAACAATGCCTACACCTAATTTCTAAGCTTACTCCATCAATAGAAAATTAGCTTCAGATCTTCATTAGTGTCTGGATTTAGAGAATTCATTTGATCAAAAACACCAGAAAGAATCCATACCTGTTCAAAATAAAACAATACGACTTAGTAGTATAAAGGTGATGAGATCATAAACAACAAGTAGTATAAAACCGTGAAAATTAATCCAATCCCTGTGGGTATGATCTCATCTTCTTTAATTCGTGTGTTTTGTTGTCATTTGCCTAGCTACAACAGGAGCTTACTGGTGTGAGAAAAGGTGATGTGCAAGTGTACACAGTCTACAACAAGTAGTATAAAGAAGATGAGATCATACCCACAGGGATTGGATTAATTTTCACGGTTTTATACATAGAAATATTAGTGTTGAGTAGCCAAGTAATAAACAAGATACGATGGTGTGAAAACAAAATATAACCAGCTATGAGATAAGTGTGAAATTAGTGGAGAATAATAGTTGGGATGTTATTTACCAAATAAGTCACTTTTAATAGTTTTGTGTTTATATGTGATGCAGGTGCACTGGATCTGTTGCATTAGAATTGTGTTTTTCAGTCGCTATCTTCAGAGTTTCATTACAAGCTCTTATGTCTAAGATGCTAAATAAGTCCACTCCTGTATTTTAAGTATCCAAAGTATCACCCTATGAACTATGTTTTCCTATGTCTAGGTTTTAGCTTGGTTTTAACAAAGTCTCCTTAATTAAAACACTCACCCATATTAGTTCTTGAGTTCTAGCTATAAACCATGTCATTATTTATAACTCTACTTATTCTAAGTGATCAACCTCAAAATAAGTGTTGAAAGAAGTATAAAACAAGAACTAAAATGCACACATCACATATGAACACAATAACTTATTTAAAAGATCATTATAAGGTTAAAACATCCCAACCAAAAGAGTTTAGTTCATGCTAGACATCACAAAGCATATATAAACTGAATAATTCTTGTTCATATAGTTGAAATCACAAAAGGAAAACAACAAGGTAAAAGTTACACGGTTGGAGTTCCTTTGCATGAAATTTCCAAGCAATGCAGGTGCATCAACTTCACTGCATTCAACTAGCACTACTTATTTGTGTGGAAGTAAATAAAGAAGTTGTCAATTCCTTCCTTGCCTTCTTACAAGAGAATGAAAAACGAAATTTAAAACTAACTATCTTAGTGTATGGTATATGAGATGAAGAATGAGATGGAGGTCTTTATATAGGCTTCAAGTGGAGCTTTCCTTCACAAGAGGGTTTGCTTGAGAGTGAAGTTAGGGTTGCCTTTTGTCATCTCAGCCCATAAAGTAATTCAAATCCTTCACTCAACCAAGAAGGGAGGTCCTCTAATGGATAGACAAGTGTCCCTAGGTGAGTGACTCTTCAAAGCTATTCTTTACGAAAGGTGCCGAAATTTGCGACTTGCATGTGCCCTTATGACTAAGCATGATGTCATCAATTGAGTGCTGGTGCATTTTGATGGTGTAATAATTCTTCAAGCATTGTAGTCTGTTTCTAGTGCAGGAGCATCCACTGCAGGTGCATTGTTGCTTTTTGGTGTAGGAGCATCACATGCAGGTGAAGTGAACAAACACATCAAAATACCAAAATATATACAAAATTCTTAACCATAAACATAACCCTTCCTCAAACTTTGAATGTTGTTATTTTATTTATTTAGCTATATTTACTATTTATTCTTACTTAGAACTGAGAAATTATTTTGGTTTAGATGCGTAAATAACTCTATAGGAAATAGAGTTATCACACCCCCAAACTTAAACCATTGCTTTTTCTCAAGTAATGACAAAAGAAAATCACAATCAAGAATTGCATAATTAAGAAGAACATATCAGCTAATTTCTTTTGCATATTTTTTTTTGTTTATTTTTCTGTTTCTTTTTCTTTTTCTTTTTGTACTTTTCTTCTTTTTCTAATGCATTATTTGAACGGGTACAGTTTATGACTCAGGAAGATATAGTTATTTACAACAATTTGGTACTTGTAGTACTTTTGATAAACCTATGGCATTGACTTCTCTAAATTTTTCATACTCAGCCTTAATTTTCATTGAAACACCCCCAAACTTAATTCATTATGCTATTCTAAATTTTTAGTAAAAATTTAGCATTGACCTTGGCTTACTAAAAATTCTCTTTGCCTCAGATTGCTTTTCAAATAGCAAGGTTCTTTTCTAAAACTCAATTTTGATGTGTAGAAGCTATAATAAAGTTGGTCATTTATAAAAAAATAATAAATAAATAAAAAACAATGCTTCTTTCTTTTTCTTTCTTTCATCATTAAAAATTCAATTTCAAAGAGGTGCATTTGTTTTGTTGTGAAAGACATTAAGCTGATCATGCTTCAAAATTATCAAATTCTACTTGAAATAGTTGAGTACATCTAACTCTAACACATATTTAAACATGTAAACACATATATAATATAAAAACACACATATAATATATATGCTTCTCCCCAAACTTAAAGATGAGCAGTGTCCTCACTGCTATTTAAAGTTCAAAAATTATGGGGAGAGGGGTTAGTTTATAACATAACATAGTGCAAAACATAAGTAACATAAGTACTTAACATTCAAAAGTTTACTGTTTCTTGGCCCCACTCCCAAGCCTTGAGCTTGACCACACTGGAACATGCTTCACCTTCTGCTTCTTCTTTTTAGGCTCCTCCTGCATCAGATGCTCCTGCATTAGGGGCATCAGCAATAGTCTTTGCAACATCTATTTCTTCAATTGTTTCCTCAAACTCAGATTGTTTGGCAACCTCAGCAGCAATCTTCACTGTACCTGCAAATGATGGTTGTGTGGCCATCATTTCTTCACTCTTCTTGGCAGCAAGTTGTTCCAAGACAACCTTCAATGTAGCATCTTGTTCTGCAGGTGTAGTTGTGTTAGTGGGAATCTGCTGGGATGCACCTGCATCAAATGCTGGTGCATCAGTTGTCATCTGTTGAGGATTTCCTTCTGATGGATCATCTCCAGAGCTTTCCTTCTCTCCTTCTGCTTCTGGTTCTTCAGGAATTACCTGCAATTTTTCTTTTAGAGTAACCGAAGAAATGTTAGATGGCATGAGAATTAGTCCAGATGTGGTAGGGGTGGATTCAGGTTCTTATTCAGCTCATATATAAGCCCATAACTCGAATTTTAAGTCATTCTGATCATTGAGAACAGTCTCATTTTGCGCTCTGAAGTTCGTGACGGCAAGGATTCGCACTCTGTTGACCTCCGTTGATGATTCAAGCTTGGGAACAAGTCATTTGAGCATCAATGTTGTCAGCTTCTCCCTCTAGTTTGATCTTTTCTCTTGTTATTTCTATTTCCATGTCTAGCTAAACTTCCCGTTGTTGGGGATGAGTAACAATTTATGAATCTTATGTTTTTGAATCAAACCTCTTATATTTGAATGAATTTTATGATTTATGTTTCAGTCTCTGTTCTTAATGATTTCTAGGATTTGATCACTCTTAGGATTATTTATGATATTTGATTATGAATGGAAGTTTGAATTACATATGCTTGAGAATTGAAATCTGCTTATCTCTAGTCTAGGAACAGTCATTGGTATTTAGAATCATTGGATAATTATTGTTATCACTGCTTATTTATTGTTAAGATCACCTAAGGGAATAGGGATTTTCATTAGAAGTAAAGGTTCTCTTACCTAAGGAATTAGGATTAGAATAATTATAACAATTTGATCATAGCTCATAAAATAAGTTTAATAACAAGTTTGATTCGTTAGATATAAGAGTGAAGTAAGTTGAAGCTCCTCCCCAACACTTTTTAATTCATACAGATTCACACTTGTGTTCTTGTTATCCTTAATTAAAATCACAAAAATATATCTATTGCTTTTCACTTTAATTTCTTGTCAAACCAATCCAAATTAGTCCCTTTTCAATTTAGAACTTAAATTGTTAAACTGATAATTAACCGCAGTCCTTGAGTTCGACACTCGGTCTGTGTGTACTATTACTAGCAACGATCCGGTGCACTTTCCGTGATCTCATCAAGTTTCTGGCGCCATTGCAATTCAATCTCATCTCCACCCACATGTAAAAAACTATTCACGAGGTGAAGAAGATGATGAGTCATGTTTCTCCAACCAGAGAGTAGCTCAATGGCTTCTGAGGAATCCGATTCAACAACAATCTTCATGATTCACCTATTCCAAGCTATTCAAATTACATGGTAGATGCCCAGAATTTCAGCTTCAAGAACTATACAAGCATCCACCCGATGAGCAAAAGCAAACCTAAATTCACCTCTAGCTCCTCGAAGAATACCTCCACCACCAGTAAAATGCCCAAAATTTCTAACAGATCCGTCACAATTAAGCTTATAGAAACCACTAGAGGGAGGCTTCCACCTAGCATCAAGATCATCATATTCAACAGAAGAAGAGGTTGGAGAGAAGAGTTGTGAAGATTACATTTATCAATCCAGTCCACTTGGTTTCTAATTATGATAATAGAGCTCTCAGTAGCAAGGGAATTTGGGCAATCATGGAAACGATGAAAAAGAGTTTCATTTTCACAAAGCCAGACAGAGCAGATCGCAATATGTTAACGTGCTCTTCCGCTGGTTTAGGATAATTTCATTTCGAGTATTATAGGCTAAAATATGATTTAGGCCCCTACAAATATAGCGTGTTTTGGTTTAAGCCCCTGCAAAAAAAAATAATAAAAAGTCCTAGCAAAATGTAGTGTTTTGTTATTAGCCCTTCTGTTAGAATATTGTTAGTGTGACGTTAAAAAAAAGCCAACGTGTCTACCACATGGATTTTAAATGCTGAGTTGTTATTTTTATTATTTCTAATTTTTTTTATGTTGAGTTGGCAGCCCAGCTCATCTTCTTCCTCATCTCCCCTTTCTCCATCGTTTCTTCTTCTCCACTGCCACGGTCAAACTAGTCTTTTTCATCTCCAGAAAAAATCCACGGTGAGGTTCAACTGAAGAGAGGTTCCTCGTCTTCTTCTATTGAATTTGGACAACGACGACAACAACTTTACTTTTTGTTGGTTAACAATCCAAATTAAATTACAATCATTCTTTCTTCTTTCCCTATAGTCCTAGAACATTAAGATTCAATTAGTTGCTCTCATCATGTTGAATAGTCATCGCCACAAATCCCTTTCTCTATCTTACAATCTTAGATTCCAATTTTGGATTTTCCCCAAAATCTGCTTCCAAACTTTTCTCTTCCTACAATCTCAAATTTGTGGGTGGTGATGAAGAGGGGTTGGGGTGGAGATGAAGAGAAAGAGAAAGAGAGAGATAGAAAGAAAGAGGAACCCTAATCTCGAAATTTAACAAAACAGGAGTTGGGGTGGAGATAGATCTTCTTCGATGGTGTTTGATGAGATAAGACAAACCCAATCCAAATATGAAACCATAACAAACAAGATGAAAATTCAGTATATGCACTACAAAAAAAATTGGTTATTAGCAAGGGAAATTTCCCTCACAAAATGACCAAAATCCCTCCCTAATGGTCATTTGCGAGGGAATTAGCGAGGGACCAGTTCCCTCGCTAATGGGATTAGCGAGGGATTTTGAATCCCTCGCTAATTAGCGGTGGAAATTTCCCTCGCTAATTCCCCGCTAATGTCTGCCTCAAATTTTGTGCAAATTTTCAAATTCTGACCGACACGTGTCCTAATTTGAATGGCCTGTTTTTTTATATATTTATTATTATATTTTTTTGAAGCAATTTATTATTATATTATTAATGAAAATTATATTATATTATTAATTTTGTGGTTGTGGTGGTGGTGGTGGAAGGTGGAGACAAAGAGGAAAGAAATTCGTAGGTGGTGGGGGTGGTGTCGTGGGTGGTGGTGGTTGTGTGGTGGAAGCAGGTGGACAGAAGAAGAGGGAAAGGGGAAATCGTAAGAGAGAGAGAGAGAGAGAGAGAGAGAGAGAGAGAGAGAGAGAGAGAGAGAGAGAGAGTAGAGGAAGAGGAAGGGAAGGGTGAAGGGGAGAGAATAAGAGTGAGGGTGGTTGGTTGGTTGTGTGGTGGTGATGGTGGTGGTGGTGGAGAGTAGAGGAAGAGGAAGGGAAGAAGAATGGTGAATATGAGAGAAGAAGAGTGAGGGTGTTGTGAGTGAGAAAGAAGAGTGGTTGTGTGGTACACACAGATTTAAGTAAAAAAAACCATTTAATAATTAGCGAGCGACTGGTCCCTCGCTAATTCCCTCGCAAACAGTCAGATTCACGTTAGCGAGGGGCCAATTCCCTCGCTAACCACCTTGTTTTCCGTGCTAAAATTTTCAAATTCTCGCCTCCACTTAGCAAGGGACTGGTCCCTCGCTAATTCCCTCGCTAACGATCGGATTCACGTTAACGAGGAACCAATTCCCTCGCTAACCACCTTATTTTTCGTGCTAAAATTTTCAAATTCCCACCTCCACTTAGCGAGGGACTGGTCCCTCGCTAATGTTGAAAATTCTGTCGCTAACCATTAGCAAGGGACTGGTCCCTCGCTAATGTCAGTTTTAGCGAGGGAATCACATTCTCTCGCTAATGAGCGGTTTTTTTAGTGATGGTGGTTGATCGTTAGATTTGATTTCAAGCCCTTATTTCAAAACGAAGAGAAACTGAGAAGAAGAAATTGGAGTGGTGGGAATCAATGGATGAAGAAAATGTTAGTGGGGTTATAAGAAAATGTTTTACTATGAAGAGAAGATTGAGAATAGAGGAAGATGAAGATGAAACTGGAAATAGGGTTTTCATCTTTTAAGCCTTTTTTTCTTTTAATATTTTATTTAATCTTTTATTAAAAATCTACAGTCAGTATTTTAAAACATACGTGGCAGACAGGTTGTCAATTTTTTAATGTCAAACTAACAGTACTCTAACAGAAGGGCTAATAACAAAACATTGCATTTTGAAAGGACTTTTTACAAAAAGAAAAAATTTGCAGGGGCTTAAATCAAAAACGCTATATTTGCAGGGGTCTCAATCATATTTAAGCCATTATTATATTATATTTCACTTTAAATTACTAATTCTATGATCACATTAAAATATTATTTATATTAATTATATATTGGTGAGTTGATATATGCAACCGATTCAGCTTCGGAGAGTGGTTTGGAGCAATTTGCAATGGTTTCTACTTTCTGGTTTGCCGACATGGCTACAGTATAGGAGCAATTGGAGCCTTATTTAAGATATGGAATGCAACTAATATGGGAAATTGGGACGTAAACGGTAACAAACTGTTACCCAACTGGTTGCCAAAAGAAAACTGGTTTACAAATAGCAGTATACCATAACCAATTTTTAAAAAGAGTGTGGTACAATATGGTATGGATTATGCACTTACCCGCAAGTGCGTTGGTTCAACTCCCGCTGTTTTTTTTTATAAGCTCAACTCTCGTTGTTGATGTGAGGACATCTTTAATGGGTGATCTTAACTACTTCTATAAGCGCTCAAAGAGCTGCGAGACCTGGTGAGCCGTAGAGCCCAACTCACCTTAACTGTTTGTAACAAAAAAAAATTGTGTAACATGTGATATGGATTGTCTGCCTACTTTTGGTGACTTGATTTTTTTAGGGAAAAAGAAGAGACAAAATGCGATTCTTTAAAAAAGCTACACATTTTAGGGTTTCGTTTTTGTGTTGTTTCTTTATTTAGGGTTTTTTTTTATTGTTTTTATGGTTTTTTATATGTTAGGGTTTTTGAATCATTTTTGGTATTGTCTATTTGTTTAGGGTTTTTATATGTTAGGGTGTTGTCTCTTCAAAAAAGCAAAATTTTGTATAAGATACTGATTTAAAATATTAAAATTTGTATTGAGGAGGTTAGAAGCCGCGTCTAGTGAGATAGATAGTGGAACGACTACCGCTGAGTTAATTACGATTATGATTAAAGATATCAAATATTAAATATATAGAGATATACAACTAGTTTTTGGGGACGTAAAAAAATGACATTGGGCATGGCCCTGTGTGTTAGCACACCGCACAGGCCCAAGGTCGACCATGGTCTTTCCTATCTTAAAGGCACCAAATTCCTCCCCCATTGGCTACTTAAGGGACTCATTTTATAGAGCTGAGAATTGAAGCAACAAATCATTAAGTATTGCAAAAAAGCCAATCCTGGCATCAAAAATTACACTTTTAGTGTTGGATTACAGTGATCATTGAACCGGATCTTGCTGCTTCCTTCGACGCCTGCTATCGCAAGGTTCTACTCCAATTCTTGATGTCCTTTCTCACCGATAACTTTCACTATTATGCTGCCCTGTACATACTCAGATATATCAGAGGATGTCCAGGCAAAGATATTCTACTCTCCAGAAAAAAAAATCAATTGGTTGGTATTCCTTGTTCACCTCATGCCAATTGCCTCCAAAGCCTAGTTGGTTGATATTCCTAGTTATTTCTACTTTCTCTCCAAGATGAACATGATTGACATTCATGGTCCAGCTTGAGGGGGTGTTAAATGTAAAAATACTTGTATTCTTTATTACTTTTTATTATTTAGTCTTGTAACTCACTTGGTATGAGTTAGTCACAAGATGAGTTTGTACAGTAGTTAGTTTGTTAGACTTAGTAACTGACTCAGCTTCCCTTAATTGATTCAGTTGTGTATATTGTTGTATATATAGGGATTGATCCCTGATTCAATGAATTAAGTTCAGATTTTACATTCCTAACAGGTCAAGAAATGAAATAACAACAATGTAGCAATAGAAGAACATTACTTGAATTGCATTTCTGGAAAAGGGATTAAGTTTGAGGAAGAGAGGTTGGGGATTAAGAGTTGAAGAGTGATTGATTTGTAGTGGTGGTGGAGGCTCTCCAGAGAAGATGAAGATGGAGATGTTGTTTGGAGGAAGAAGATGAAGATGGAAGTTCTTGTGTTTACACTAGTGGAAAAAAGGCATTTCATAACGGTTAAAAACGACATTTCATAACGGTTCATGAACAGAAGCAGAAAAAGGAGATATGAAAAATAGGGACTTTTAACATCAGACACGGAACAGATGCGAAAAATAGTTTCCATATCTGTTACCCGTACGTCCGTTATAAAAAGTCAATTTTTATCAAATATAAGCATGTTTTTGACATCAGGTTTCGTTGAGAGTGATGGGTTTTCAAGCGAAATGTTGTTTGTGAGAGAGGAGAGTTCCAGCGAGAGGGTTTGTGAGAGGGAAGGGAGTGAACGCGAAAGGGTTTTGGTTCGTGCCTAACATATTAGCGTTTTTCATAATGGGGTATCTCATGACCTGATATGAAAGAGCATTTTCTATAACGGGTATAGCGTAGGCCCGATATGAAATATGTAAATTAGCATTTTCTATATCTGTTTGAGAAGGAACCGTTATAAACATAGTCAAAATAATTACAAAATTGCCACCGCGTCACTTTTAATATCAGGTCGTTTTTAACCGATATGAATTACTGTTATAAAATGCATTTTTTCCACTAGTGTTATGTCAATTTGGTCCTTTATAATTTTTTTAGTTTGAATTTGGCCCTCCATTTGCCACATTTCTTAATGAATTCCAAGTCAGCCCTAACACTTAAGACGCCACGTCAGTAGTTAACTGCTAATGTGACGTCTGTTAAGTTAATGGACGAAAAATGCCAAAAAAAGGACCAAAATAACAAGAAATGGAAGAGGCTTAAATATTTGATCCCCCCTTGCAAATATCCCATTTTTCCATTTACCCCCCTGTAAAAAAAAGTTTGAAAGTCAACATTGCAAATAATAAGTGTTTCTAGTTACCCCCTACAGGGGGGTAACCGTAAACGTTTTATATTTTGCAGGGGAGTAACCGTACATGGTTTTTACCCATTATACACTACTTAATCTAACAGAGGGGGGTGACCGAAAACTGTTTATATTTGCTGGGGGGTAACCTTAAAAAAAATTTACAGGGGGGTAAATGGAAAAATGAGATATTTGCAGGGGGGATCAAATATATAAACCAATGGAAGATGAGGGACAAAAACGAGAAAAAAAGATAAAGGACTAAAGTGAAACCAAAGTCAAAGATAAAGAACCAAACGTGCAATTTAGCGAACAAAAAATAAGAAACACAAAAAGATACTAGTATTTATGAAATTTTAACAGCATCTGCAGGAATAATCTCACAATATTTGTCAGCATATAAACTCACCTGTAAAAGTAACTAATGGCCTTGATGATGAACTAATTGATTCTAAATGAGTTGAAGTTGTTAGTATCTTGACATTATCTAATGTGGTTCCTTGTTCATCACTTCTCTTGAAACTCTGCATAAAATTAAAAGGATATTTAAGTTGAAAATATAATTTTATTCTTGTGTTTAAAAAGAGTCAAAATGATATAAGCACAATAGGTGGAAAGCCTCTTGTTTAGACTTAGGAAAAACTAATTGTGTTGGTGACTTGCTCCTTGTTTGAGTTAGTAGACAAAACTGTCGTAATCGTTTTTTATGATGTTGAAGCCTCTGGAATACTTTGGTCCTGTGTTTCTTCCCAACACTAAACATAGCATTATAATGTAAATAAGTTGAAACACATATCTAAAATGTATTCAAGGCAAAATTTATTTCCTTTTATTTACATTATTTCCTCAAGCATGTGTGACAGTGGCATCAGTTTCTCCAAGGTGATGTTGTTGGCTCATCAAACATTGTTGACTAGCTCGTTGATAGTTCATTCAACAATTCCTGTAAACAAAAAACAACATTGATATTGAGGCATCTATTACATCCATTACTAAGTCAGGCCTTAGACTTTTCAATTGGAAATGGCCTGCAAATTATACTTTTGAATTTTGTATTGAACTTTCTAGTACTGGTATATTTTTACTTCAGAGGAATATTTTCAACAAGTTCATGCCACTTTAAATAAGATTTGATTAGAACTGACTTGTGAAGAAGTCAACTGGTTTCCCATTGTTAAAGAAATTGTAAATATTACTCCATGATATATTATTATTTTCAATGAACACTTAATTCTTTTAAACATTAGGCTTAAATGCACTTTTGGTTCCCTTATTTTGATCATTGTGCAATTTTGATCTCCCTATTTTATTTTAAGCAATTTTGGTCCCCCTATTTTACAAAATTGTGCAATGTTGACTAAACTGAAATTTCAACTTTATTGGCATGCCACTTCATTTCTTGAATAAAAAAATAATTACTTTAATTTTATATTTAACAAAATATTTATTTAAAAATGTTTTGTTGTTGCACTTTTTATAACGATTAGGTCCCTTAAGTTTTAAAAATGTTTTGTTGTTGCCCTTTTTAACAGTTTTTGTTTAACTCCGTTACAAACTTAAGGGACCTAATCGTTACATAAAAAAATTGAGGGACCTATTCGTTACGTGAATATAAATTAACGGACCTCAGGAGATATTTTCCCTTATTTATTCAATATTTGTGATATGAAGAAAAGGATAAGTGTAACTTTATTTTGGCCTATTTCTTTTATTTCTAATTTTTGTTTTTTAGCCAAATGAAACACAAATAAATAATATTAAAAACAATCACAAACAAAAGTTCAACACCTTATATTTTTTGAATATTGTTAATTAGCGGAACGAAATTAGGGTATAATAATTGTTTTTACTCAAATTTAAAAACTATTGACTATTTAAAAAACACATTCAACTACACGGCGAGACTATCAAAATATCACCATTATATGGAACCAAAAAATTTCAGAAAAAAGATGAATTATGTCATTACAATGTGCTGGATAATATACCAAAAAATTATAAATGCTCTAGACAAACAATGCAATAATCCGAGTCCAACAACAAACAAATGAATCCGAAATTGTAAAACACAATCACGTGCCATTTGATTTTTTTTTTGACAATAATGAACTTACTTCATTTCATTAAGCAGAATAGATTCAATACAGGATGGAATGAAATCGAAAACATGGGAGCGAGCATATGATCTTGCAGCCCTTGCAAGGGTATGAGCAGCAAGATTAGCTTGTCTCCGGATAAAGCTAACCTGAAAGCTTAAACAACTAGATAAAAAATTCTTACAATTGGAAACTAAGGCACCAAATTCATTATTAGGAACCGAGGATGCCTTTAAGTCATTCACAACTGGTAAACAATCCAGCTCTATGGTCACCAAGTGCAATCCCATCTCCCTAATCCAAAGTAGAGCATTCCATAGTCCAATCGCCTCCGCCTCTTGTGGTGTTGGGGTACCATTGAAACACATAGTTCTTCCTCTCACAAAGTTGCCCGTTGAGGATTTAATACACATGCCAATGCCATATTGATTTTCCGAAGGAAATAAGGCCGCATCAACATTACATTTGAACCTTCCTGGTTGCGGTTTCTCCCACCGAATGTCACTAGGCTGCTGCGAGACTGCACGGCCAGCAGCAACATGATTGTCCCGCGCCCAGCACCATTCGTGTAAATAATCCAGCGCACTACAAACTGCTTGTTCAACCGGCTGCACATTACAGTTCCAAACTTTGTCATTTCGTCGCCGCCAAAGAACCCACAACATCGATGTAAATTTGCGCACCTTATCCTCACAATGATTCTGCAGAAAATTAAATAAACTAGATCGGAGACTATCAGCATCAGCCATTGCGTTTTCAACATCAGTCAATAATGCGCAAGCCTCCCATACCTTCTTTGCTTCTGCACAATGGTAAAAAACATGCCATTCAGATTCTTCATGGTTGTCGCAAAAAGAACAATTATTTTCACACTCCACATGCCTCCGAGTAAGGTTATTACGAGTTGGAAGACACCCCCGAGCAAGTCTCCAAAGAAGCAATTTAATTTTTGGTGGTATCCGAGCTCGCCAAATAGACATCCAATCACCGGAAATTCTGAGATGTGAATTATCAACAATTGATTCCATCACAACATAATAAGCGGAACGCACTGTGTAGTGTCTAGATTTGCTGCGCCACCAATAAATAGTGTCCTCCTCCAGACTTTGAAATGTTGGCATTTTCTTGATCAATTGGGCTTCACTTTCATTAAACAATTGATCCACAATTGCTGTGTTCCAATCATTGCTATTATCGTCCCACAAATCACACACACGTAAATCTTCCATACCCACTACCACAGGTGAACGAACAAAACTGTCGTTCCTTCCTTTGAGCCAAGGATCTTTCCATACCAAAATCTTATCTCCCTTTCCAATCCTCCATCGAGCACCCAAGTTGACAACCACCCGTGAAGCGAAGATACTACGCCAAACATAGCTGGGATTGTGGCCCAAGCGAGCCCCCATAAAGTCACTATTTGGAAAATATTTTGCCTTGAAAATTCTACTAACTATAGTATCTGCGTGTGTAGCGATTTGCCACGCTTGCTTCCCTAGCATTGCCAAATTGAATCCATGGAAGTGCCGGAAACCCATTCCACCAAATTCCTTCCTTACGGTAAGTTTGTCCCAACAAAGCCAATTAATACCTCTCCTTTCTCCTCTATTATTACCCCACCAAAAAGAATTAATCATACGTTGGAGCTCCTCCCCTAGAGTAGTTGGTAACATAAAAGTGCTCATGCAATAAGTGGGAATTGCTTGAGCCACCGACTTGATAAGAACTTCTTTACCCGCCTTTGAGAGATGCTTCCCCGACCATTGTTGGATTCTACTCCACATCCTGTCTCTAAGATACCCAAACAGCTGCTTCTTATTTCTTCCAATCATAGAAGGCAAACCCAAGTACTTCCCGGTCCCAAGACATTCTGTGACCCCCAAAACATGAATAACTGCATCCTTTTCCTCTTGAGTTGTATTTCTGCCAAAATAAATTTCAGACTTGTGAAGATTGATAGCCTGGCCTGAAGCTCTCTCATAGATATTAAGAATGTCCTTTAGTTGAGTACTCTCCCTGGTATCGGCCCTGCAAAACAAGAAACAATCATCAGCAAAAAGGAGGTGTGAGAGGGCAGGGGCCCCTCTACACACTCTAACTCCATGGATGTCGCCTCTAGCCTCCGCTTTCTTGAGGAGTGTTGTAAGTCCCTCAACACAAATTATAAACAAATAAGGTGACAGTGGGTCAACCTGTCTAAGTCCTCTCCCCGGTGTGATAGGTCCAACCCTCTCTCCATTTACCAATACTGAGTAGTTAACCGTTTCCAAGCACATGGTCATCCAATTAGTCCACCTCGCATCAAACCCCAATTTCGCTAACATGCACTGTAAGTAACCCCAATCAACTCGGTCATATGCCTTGCTAATGTCAATCTTAAGTGCCATCTCCCCAATCTTCCCCTTTGTACGACATTTCAAGTGATGTAGTGTTTCTATTGCCACTAATACATTATCCAAGATAGACCTCTTCTCAACAAAAGCAGACTGTTCTTGAGAAATACATTTCAAAAGAAGAGGCTTCAACCGGTTAGCAAGTACTTTGGAAATGATCTTATAGATAACATTGCAAAGCGATATCGGTCTTAAATCCTTCATGGATGTAGGATTATCCACTTTAGGAATAAGAACAATATTAGCATCATTCAAGCTAGCAGGAAACTCCCCTCTCTCCAACCATTCCTTCCCACAATGGAAAAGCTCAACACCGCATAGGTTCCAAAACTTCTTAAAAAACGCAGGATTTAGACCATCTGGACCCGGAGCTTTGTCGGAATGCATATCAAAAAGAGATTTCTTAAATTCCTCTACCTCTAACGGTCTCAACAAACGCTGGTTATCTTCCATATTAATGCAAGGTTGGACATGAGAAATTATTGCATCATACTCACCATGACCCCTTTGGAAAAGAGTGGTAAAATATTCTCTAGCCACCTCACACAATTCGTGTTGTTCTGTGACTTGTCTACCATCATCGCATGTCAACTTTGAAATTTGATTTCTTCTTTTTCTCGCACTAGCCATGGCGTGAAAGAAGCGAGTATTAGTATCTCCATCCCTAAGCCAATAGACCTTAGCCCGTTGCTTCCAAAACGCCTCTTCTTGGGCCAACAAGATGCTCAACCGGTTCTTAGTTTCCACCAACAAAGGATTCTCATTGCCATTTGGCATAAGTCGCATCTCTTCAATACATCTACGGAAAGACGCAATTTCATCTCTATATTTCGATCGTAATTGCTTACCCCACATGTCTATCGAGCTAGTGCACTGATTAATTTTTGACAAGAAGTCCAGCCCTTCACTCGCCCTCCAACTCTCCTCCACAATCAAAGGAAGCTCCGGTTCTTCAAGCCAAGAGTTCTCAAACTTGAACTCTCAGCGACGCCACCGTCTCTCCAAATCATTCAAACGAAGCCATAGAGGAGTATGGTCAGATTTATCCGACACGCCATTGACCAAACGATTATGAGGAAAAACGTCAAGCCAACTTTGTGTCACTAAGATTCTATCAAGTCTCCCCTCCTTCACCTCCAATGTTCCCATACTCTTGGTCCAAGTGAAACGATACCCCTCCATAGGAAGATCCAACAACATACTTTCTTGCACCGCTTCTTGAAAGCCCCTGATCACCCACGGTTGTCTATCCTGCTGCCCCCTTATCTCCTCATTCGATAGGATATCATTAAAATCCCCCATCACGCACCAAGGTAAATCATTATCCCTGGCTAAGGTTCTCAACAAGTCCCAAGAATCTCTACGCCTCCCGCTCTCCGGGTACCCATAGAAACCCGTCAGTCTCCAACTAGGACGCCCAATAGCACTCACCTCCACATTGATAAAATTATGAGAATAACTAAGAACCCGACAGTCAAAAGGATGTCTCCAAAGTAAAGCAAGGCCACCTCCTCTACCAACTCTATCCACCGCAAAAGCATTATCATAACCCAGACGAACTCTGATCGCCTCAATTCTGTTACCATGTACCAAGGTCTCACATAAGAAAATAACGTCCGGTTGGTACGACCGGACGAGGTCACGGATGGACGGAATTGCACTTGGGTTACCCAGGCCCCGGCAATTCCAACTGATAAAACTCATTGCTCCTGGCAGGCCTGTTTGCCAGGTTCTGCCCATAAAAAAGACTGAATTGTCGCTGCTGGGGTAACTTCATCTTCAACACGCATGCCTTCAACGTTCCCATTCTTTGCAATAGTTGCTGTCATATTATTATTTTCACCTTGTGTCGTGTTAGTGTGCCCATAATTGACCACTCCTTCTGTTGACTTAGAGCTGCGTTGGCGTTTTCTTTCCAGCTCAACCACCATGACGTCATCGTGTTTGGCATTCTCATCATTGGGTGAGGCAAATGTTTCCTTAACCGTAGCATGTTTTGTCACTGGAAAGAATAAGTGTGGATTTTGATAAAAAGCTGCCATATTAAAATTCCTTGATGAGTCATTATTTGTTGTCCCTCCATTAACTCCAGTAGCACTATTCACGGGCCCATTAGTTAACCCACTTGAATTTTGAAAATTGCTGTTACTATTGGCTCCATGATTTCCGCGCCAATCATGCCCATTTCTTCGCCCACTATTCAATGCTTGGGTAGGGTTCACCCACTGGTCATCGCTCTCATCCCTCAGCCACCGTGAACGGCTGTTTCCGCCGCCTCTTCTGAGCTCAGCCCTCAACTCCGGGCCCCATCCACGCACACCATCATCACTTCCTCTAGCGAACAGTTCCTCACAAGATCCCTCACCATGACCAATCCTACCACAAACATAGCAAAACGTCTCCAGTCGTTCATAACGAAACTTTACCATTCGAGCCTCGCCGCCTTGCCTCCGAACCTTCTTCGTTCTCTTCAATGGTTGTGTGATGTCAACCAGTACACGAATCCGCATATAAGTTCTCCAAAAATTTGGTGAATTATGAGTATCATATTCAAGGAATTGGCCAATGAAGTTAGCCAAACCCCTTCCAACTCCTTCCGACATCAGCCCCGGTGGTAGATCATGAACCTGTATCCAGAACGGAATATGATTCAAAGGAACCTCTTGCGGTGCAACACCCTCCGAAACCACCTCTAACACCAGCATATGCTTATCAAAGGACCAAGGCCCCATTTTTATCACTTTCTGAACATCCAGTTGGTGATAGAATTGGAAGGCAAACAGCCCTGGTTCGATCTCCTTAATAGACACCCCTCTCCCTGGCCGCCATACCTCCGCCATACGATCCCGCATAACCGGAACCCTTATACTTCGATCGGTCAAGAAACGCCCAACGAGACATAGAGGCTGAGACCTCTCAGTCGCTTCTTCACCTTCAAAACCAAACTCAACTTCATCTTCTTCATGTAGTGACAATCCCTCCATTGTTGGACAAACAAGTAACTACTCAGTAACGAGAAAACAGACAAGAGAAACAGGACCTCTCACACCGTTAGGAGAGAACTCTCACGCCGTTAGGAGAGAAAACCTCAAATTCTACAACAATAAATTCTAATGACAACTTATAACGATTAGGTCCCTTAAGTTTTAAAAATGTTTTGTTTTAACGATTAGGTCCCTTAAGTTTTAAAAATGTTTTGTTGTTGCCCTTTTTAACTGTTTTTGTTTAACTCCGTTACAAACTTAAGGGACCTAATCGTTACATAAAAAAATTGAGGGACCTATTCGTTACGTGAATATAAATTAACGGACCTCAGGAGATATTTTCCCTTATTTATTCAATATTTGTGATATGAAGAAAAGGATAAGTGTAACTTTATTTTGGCCTATTTCCTTTATTTCTAATTTTTGTTTTTTAGCCAAATGAAACACAAATAAATAATATTAAAAACAATCACAAACAAAAGTTCAACACCTTATATTTTTTGAATATTGTTAATTAGCGGAACGAAATTAGGGTATAATAATTGTTTTTACTCAAATTTAAAAACTATTGACTATTTAAAAAACACATTCAACTACACGGCGAGACTATCAAAATATCACCATTATATGGAACCAAAATATTTCAGAAAAAAGATGAATTATGTCATTACAATGTGCTGGATAATATACCAAAAAATTATAAATGCTCTAGACAAACAATGCAATAATCCGAGTCCAACAACAAACAAATGAATCCGAAATTGTAAAACACAATCACGTGCCATTTGATTTAACAACTTAAAATAATAAAATATAAATTTTAACTTCTAAATAAGTTAATTAATGTTAAAACCAACAAGGGTTGGTCGAGTGTTAACTGGGCTCAGATCGCACCCCAAGGTCTTGGATTCGAATTTTGGGTGTGGATAAAACTCTGTTGTGAGGGGAAACCATGCGGACTGACAAAGCCCATACAATTGACCAGCTAGCTTCCCCGACGTAGACTAGTCACCGGAAAAATCGGTGGATACTGCGCACCAATTACATGGTAACAAAAAAAATATCCGATAAGTGATATCTCAATCCAAAGCAAGAAAGACCTCTCAGGCTCTTTGAGTACTTACGAATGTAATTACAATTATCTCACCTTAAGTGAACGGGATTTGAAACCAAGACTTCCAGATACAAGTCTTGTAATACTCTGCTAAAACAACCATTAGGGTTAGAATTATACATAAAATGGTTACAAATTAATATATGGAATTGTTTGCTTCCGCCATAATCAATTCTACTTATGCAGCCAATAAGAACATAATATCGATGCACAACTTTAAAATTATTAAAATAATAATAACAATAAAAAGACAAGAAGATCCATCGTGCGTATGATTAGACGCCAACTACGGTCGTATTTTTGTCAATATTGAAGTCATATATAGTTAAATTAAGAAAATGCTTGGCTAGAAATATATATATATTTCATGTTTAGCTTCCGGACAACAAAGACAAACTTAGAAATTCAAAAAATAGTCAGCACATTTTAAATCTCTCCCTAAAAACCTTAAGGCAAGGTCCATGCTTCGTCCAACCACCCATCTACTCAATAGATACTCCATAATTGCGTGAAAAGACCAAAACACCCTTAATGAAAGTTGCAATTTCTTTTTTTTTTTAAATTTAACACGGTTTGGCGCACGCTTGTCCGAACCGGTTCACATCTGTCTGCGCCGAGGTTGTTAAATTTTGGGCAGACACCCCTTTTCAGTTTTTAATAGGTTCGGCCAACCGTGGGCCGAACCAGTTCGGACGTGGAACAGCCTAACCATACTGTTTTTGGTTTTTTTTTAATTTTCCTTTAACCAAGTTACATTGAACGATAAATTAGCTATTTGGGAATGATAAATTACTAACTTTTAACGAATGAAACGATAAATTGAATACTTAACTATGGACTACTAATAAGTACAACAAAAACTAAACATATATACATAAGTGCAATAAGTAATACAAACCGAAAAAGTCAAACCATCAATCCGTGCAAATAATAACTAAACAATCCGTAGAATACAATATAATAACTAAATACAACTACTGTATTTGCCTCTCCCTCCGCTGGTAGACACAGCCAAACTTCCTTAGCCCCCGTGCAAATGGCTTAGTGAGTTGCTTAAGCCTATCAAGAATGGTATAGCCATGAGTCCCACGGGGATGCCCACCGTCCCTAAAAACCACCTCCATCACATCATAGAGGCGCAGAATCTCATACTCTATATGACAGGAAAAAACAATTTTATTGACAAAACAAAATAAAATAACAAATGATTTAATAACACTGTAAGACTGAAATAAATGATCATACCTCTCTAATCTCTGAAGCCTCAAAGAGGCAGTTGTCGGGGTTGATGTATGGGTCGGATACCCTCCTATACCAAGCAATGTACCCCTGAACAGTGTCAGGCTATCCATATCTCTGTGGTGAGGGTTCGCAAATATGTCACCTCCTCTGACCTGGCATGATCCAGAGCTGCCCTGAAATGATCCACTGACCCATCAGCCCTCTTGCAGTCCCACCTCTTAGCCCGTGGCTGGTCTTCAGTGTACCCCTCAACCAATCACTTAGTACCAAATACTTGCCCCTGGAAATGTTCAAAAATTCAGGCCTGTGATAAATAAAAAGTGGGTTAGGTATCCAACATATAATAATTAAAATAAACTTATACCAACTGAAATAAAAATTTAAATAAAGTCAAATACCTGCAAGAGAGTGGCAAATCCAGCAATCTGTGAAGTCGAAGGGGAAGAGGCATCCGTCAGCTGCTGGTATAGGTGAGCCAATGCCATAGCCCCCCAACAGTAGTCACCAGCATGCTCTAGATCTCTAATCATGTAAAGGAATGCAAGCTTCACCCTGTTGCCAGACTTGTCACAGAATAAGGTACGTCCCAGCAAGATCAAAAGGTAGCAATAGGCCGCATCGTCCCACCTCTCAGCTCCAGTGGCTTCGTTGTAGACTTTCTTTAATCAACTCAGCTTCACACTAGTACCTTTGGCAGGTACCTCAGCAAATGCCTCCTCCTGGGAAACCCCCAAGTAGTGAACCCCCATGATATGTTATTATTTTCAATGTACACTTAATTCTTTTAAACATTATTATTAGATATGGTGTGTACCTAATTTCAGGTCATCAATTTCATCCACGACGAGCCTTGGAGTCGACGCTGAAGTTAGAGACAGTTTTTGACAATTCTTCACAACACAATTTTTTACATCCTGAAGTTGAAATGCTTGTGTCTGGCAGAGGTTTGGTAGGTCGGCAAATGCTATAACTTTTAGATTTGGAATCTCGACTTTCTGACCATTTTTGCTTCTAAATATTTCCTGTAGCTCACTTGCTTCTCTTATCATCAAAATCTTTAGTTCATGAAGCTCTTTACGTATGGACAATGGAAAGACACATTTCAACTTGTTGCAATTTATCGCTACAAGAATTTCAAGCTTTGAGCAACTCCTTAGAGGCAGAAAATTTGATATTATTACATCCTCCACGTCATCTTCAACGACATGTTTCAACTCTTTGCATTCTTCTATTGTTAGACAAAACAACCGCGGCATACATCTTACAATAGAAGTGGAGAAAAGTATTTCCAATTTTTCACATCCTCTTATTTTAATCTTCATAATGTTTTGGAGCTTAATAGAATTTTTCAGACCCACAAAAAGATATAGCATCATAGGCAGATCCTCTAAATCAATGTTTTCCAAAGCGAGAAAATGATCCACGTTGCCACTCAATTTCTACAATAAACGAATAGGAAATCATCACATACATAAAATAAGGATCCCACTATAAATATAATAATATCAAAATCATATTCAGACGTATGTACATAATATTAGGGTGTTAGCCAATAAATATAATAATAAGGAGGGTTAAATAATTAATATGTAGGTTAGGGTGACTTAAATAAGTTAGTTAAGTTATGATATATTGTTTAGGAGTTGGATTACATTTGTGAAAGAAAAAGTAAGAAAGAATTAAAATTAGTGAGGTAGAAGATACAAATACCAACACTAAAATTTCAAATACATCGAAAGCCCAATAGCCTCACCTAAATAACGCTCGATCTATTTCATGTTTTCTACTTTGGTCTTTTATCTTTCAAACACGTGTCAAAGTGGCTATTTTTTAAGATTTCCGTTCATTGGGCTGACGTGGTGTCTTAAGTAGCCAATCAGACTATGATTTCATTAAATTTCATGACATTTCATTTTTTAAAAATAAAAACATCTGATTAGGATTTCATGAATGTCTTGAAGAACACCAAGAACACTTCAATTTCTTGTTTCTTGAATAACTCATGAAATACGTGACCAAATTGCATGAAACTGGACTCTAACTTGAATAAATTTTCGTAAGGAATTCAATGAAGCCAAAATCAAGCTTTGAAAAGTGCTTATACAGCAAAAGCAATTTTGCCGAATGAAGAAGACAGAGTTTCAAAGAGAGCTTCAGCTCAACATTGGAAAATTCACTATCCAACACCAAAGAAAGGAATTCTTGCGGCTAACATGCTCGAAATTCAATAAGTAGTTAGAAAACGGAAAGTATTTTGATTGAAAAAGTGCTTAAATTGAAAGTCACTGTGAAGACACAATTCACGACTAGAAACTGTGTTTTGGGTTGTTCTCTCTCTCGATCAATTCACACCCAAATTTAATCAAAACAATTGCGTTCAACTCATATTGAGTGTAGAAATTGAACTACAACAAAAGAAAACCTAAGTGCAATCTGACATATGGAACTACATAAAGTAATTCATAAGCATTCTTCTGAGCTTAATTTCGGTTCCATTGAATTCTTTGTGAAATTTTATTCAAGTTAAAGTCCAGTTTTATTAAATTTGGTCAAGTATTGCATGAGTTGTTCAAGAAACAAGAAATTGAAGTGTTCTTGGTGTTCTTGTATACATTCAAAGTCTTCTTCATTTCTCTGTGTTTTTGTTTCAAAAAAATGAAAATGCCATGTAATTTAATGAAATCTCAGTCAGATGTGCCACTTAAGACGCCATGTCAGCCCAGTGGACAGAAATCTTACAAAAGGACCACTTTGCCACAGATTTGAAAGATAAAGGACCAAAGTGAGAAAAAGAAGATAAAGGACTAAACTAAAACTTTGGTCAAAGATAAAGGACAAAAAATGCAATTTTGCCATTGTTTTATATTCGGCTATGTGTGCCACAAATAAACAAGAACTGAAAACTAATCATACCCGACCAAAAGATTAAAGGCTATACCTTAAAAAAAGCGATTAAATGTTAAACCAAAGCCTTATTTTAAAAAGAATATATATATATATATATATATATATATATATATATATATATGCATTATTGCTGTAAATTTTTTTATGGCACCAACTAATAAAAAGTCATGATATAAGTGACTTTTAAAGTAGTCGAGACGAAGCCAAACATTGTTTATGACATGTGATTACATGATTAGTAAACGTTGTAAAAAAATTTACAACAACGGTGTATATCAATGAAATCCATAAACTAATTAATGACACGGATCACAATTTTGTTTTACATTTGTTAGAACCATCATGCATCATTTGCAGTCTCAATTTTGTACATGATCTTTATATGGCATAGATGTCGGGTTATGTATTTTATTGCATCAAAATGATTATCATGTTCATACCGTGTCTTTTTCATATAATTTTCAAAAATTTGTTTTCAACTTTTCTTGATATCTAATATGGCTTCTTTTGTTTCTTTTCTAAATTACTAAGGAAAAACTTAGATACCGTATTTTAGGTAATGTTCCTCAAATAATAATTTAGGTAACAGCTAGAAACTATAGATGGTGTCACAAAAAAAAACTATCTAGAGAGTGTATTTTTATTAGCAATTATATCAATTCCTCTTAGGTAGGTACTAAAACACATGTTATATCTTATACGCTTTGCGGAAAAAGGTGTATAACGTCATGTAGGAATCTCTCTTGCACAAACTATTTTCATTGAAAACAATGTATAAAAACCAATGCCTTTCTTTCCCATAGTACTTGTAAACTATTTTTCGTCAATACATGCTACTGAATCTTCAGGATTAGAATTGCTACCAGAACTTCTTAAATCTAGAATTCTAAAGCAGAAGGATGATACTTTAGCAGCACTTCACAAATTGGCTACGAAAGCCACATGTGTCTCTCTTCATGTTGCTCCTTACTCTCCAGGTATTTTTCTTTTCTTTGTTCATTATCTGTTGAGCCACTTGTTCTACATTAAAATAATTGCATATTCGATTTAGTTTCCGTTTTGCCTTTAAAATTTAGTTGTTCAAATTCTCTGTCTATATGTTATAAAGGTCAAAAACATTTATACCGATGAAAATTTTCATATCAACAATTCTCCTATAAGGCCTATTGTCACCCAATCTCAAGATGCAACATCCTCTAGGACTAAGAAACGGGCGAAAAAGGAATGAATGAGAGACGAGTGAACTTACTAAAATGTTTCAGAAAGTTTTCGTTTTAAATGAGCGCACCAGAGATGATCAAACAGAGTAAGAATGCTACGGATGAGGATATTTGGGATGAGTTGGTAAATATTCGTGTTGAATCAACTTCATTGCCCCAACGTTTACATGCATTTTGTTCAATATCCCGAGGCATTGAAAGCTTTCCGGTGGACAAGCGCAAGGAAATGCTACATTATATTGTGCAGAGATACCCATTTAATTGATGGTAATATATATTTAACTGCTTTGTTAAAATAAGTATAATATAAAATTGGTTTTGAGTATGCTTTGTTATGTGGTTTTACAATCGTCAAATACTATGGATGCTTTTGCCATGATGAATATGGAGAGTTAAAATATTTTGTAATCGACTTAAGTTTTATGTTAGTTTTAAGAGCTAGTTGTGAGCATGTTCTCGCATATTTTGAATGACTATGAACATGTAATACATGTGATTATTGTTGGTTGCTATCATGTAAGTGTGATTTCATAATTGGTTACTGTCATGCTACTAAATCATGTTACGGTTACTCTTCCTTGAGGATGATGACAAGCTGCTTCAATACTTATATGATATGATGATGGGAGGTTTGAACCAAATTGGTAATAACTTGTTTACTCATGTCTTTCTAAAGAATATTTAATTGGCTATTTAATTTAGTTTAAATGTATTAGTAATTAGCAATATCCTTAGAACTTATTCTGCTTGTAATATACTGAAAACTATTTAATTGGCAATTTAATTTAGTTTAAATAGTAGTCGGAGAGGCTGGAGTACACACATTCCCAAGTATAACCTGTTATCGCCAATGGTTCCCTCGTACAAAAGTTTCAAAGGCACCGTAAAGGAAAGTGCCAAGGAAAAAGGAAAATGTAGCATAGGGAACTTCCTACCGGCACGATGTTAGCTTGTCAATCTTGCATAAGCACTTCCTTGCATGAGCACTTCCTGCTTGCATTGCCGCGAGATTGCAACATTTGCTTTGCTCTCTGTTTCACTTTCACATCGCCTCTACTCCTTTTTCCATTCTCTCCCTTTGCTGGATGTTTCTTTTTCATTCTCTCTGTTTCTTTTTTGCCGTGAAACTCGCCTCGCCTCTGCTTTCTGTTTTCTTTCTCCATTCTCGCTCCGCTCTCTCTTTCACATCACCTTTGTTCTCTGTTTCACCATTGCCGAAAAATGTTTCTTATTGCCGTGAAATCACTGTTTTCTGTTTTTACAACAAAAAAAGAAACCTCCAAAATCAATAAGAAAGTTTCTCTAGAAGCCTCCACATTTAACTTTTTCTTTGTAACGTAAATATAATATTAACATAAATTACAAAAAGGGTTACAGTGAAATGTTTGACAAGGTTAGTTTTAGTTCTGTAAAAATATAAGGACTATTTTAAATTTAGTTAGATTTACATTTCAAATATTATATTTATATTTTTTCCCTTTTATGTTATACTTAATAAAATCTATATAAATTGTAATTAAAACTATGAGAAAAACATTTTACAAATTAATAGTAAACCGATAATAAAAAATTTGGCCACCTTTAAATATTCCTATTACACACCCATCAATAAAAAATGTGTATAACTTTGAGTTTTTATTACTTAATTAGTTATGTATAAAAGTTGAATAAACATATTTTCATTAGTTAACTAATTAGATATATATATTGTCAATAAATAACTTTAATTATCAGATTTTTATTATTTGAGGTTAATAAAATAATAACAATATTATAAAGAAAAGAAATATAAAGAATTATAATAGTTAAAGTTTTTTTTATGTTTGGTGCGAGTTTGAAATTAATTCACGCCCGCATTGATCGCAATACGCATCGCAGCGACTGCAATAACCACAATTGCAATAGCCGCAATCGCATCGCAACCGCAATTTGAAACCCTGGTTGTGGGAATGAGTGCCATATTCCCCGATATTTTTATTCTAAACGTATTGACTTTATGCATACAGAAAAGTAAAGTAACCTACATGAAAGGAGTTTTGAAGATATTAATTAAATACCAAAATCAAGTTTGTTTCAGAGGTTTTGGATGGAAAACTTATGATTTTCAATCTCAAAAAAGATGAATTGTTGTTGTTGGAGGTGAAGCAGAAAGTTTTTACTCGCAAAGGGAAATCTGCAGAAGCACGAGTTTACTAGACTTAAGTTTTATGTTAGTTTTAAGGCTAGTTGTGAGCATGTTCTCACATATTTTGAATGAATATAAACATGTAATACATGTGATTGTTGGTTGTTGTCGTGTAAGTGTGATTTCACAATTGGTTACTGTCATGCGTGCTTTGAACCAAATGTATTGTCATGTGTTTTTTTTGTAACGGAGTCAAATGGAAACTACAAAAAGGGTTACGGTGCAACGATTTTAAAATATAAGAGACCTATTCGTTACAATTAAGACATAAGTGACATATTCGTTACCCGAAAATGAGTTAAGGAACCCCAGATGTTATTTTACCAAAAAAAATATTATCATAAATAACATTTAACTCTAACATCTCAAAATTTATAAAGCTCCTTTAATCACATAATCGCTCATTAATTATGAGATTAGTAAATATTTAGTTCAAATAACACTTCTCTCATTAATACAAAAAATGACATAAAATTCTCCACGTTTATGATTATTAGTACATATATGTGAAGTGACCAGCGGGTGCTACATAACCACCTCAGCTACTTTGTAGACCAATAAATTAAAACACTGGTCTTTCAAAATCACCCTTACAAGAATCAATATCTACCATGAATACCTTTTTCTCCATTGATTAAAAGAACTTACTAATTATACAAACTTTTTCATTAACCAACCCCACAATGCAAAATTTAAAATTGGCCTCCTTGAAAGGTCTGACCAAACTGCCAATTGGATGGTGCCACATTGTAGCTTGTCAAAGTTCTACCATCACTTGTGGTGACTTGAAATGAGAGACTTTGTCCATTGAGGTAAGAGTTGCTTTGCCAATTTTGGCCCCAGTTCCTTGACATGGATTGCCACCCGGTTCTTGACCCTTTGATGGATACTGTGTGGACATCCCCCGCACCACCCACGTTGGTGACCAATACTAGGTTGAAGTATGAGTGACCATTGATGGTGAACCTTACTCCTCCCTTTTTTACACAAGGCACCCTGTCGTCGCCACCAAATAAGAGTAAATATTAATAATTAAGAACTCGTCGTTATTAATTAGACACATGAAAAGTAAATAAAATAGGATTTATAAATTAAGGTTTAAAAAATTTTGCGACTGAAATTCAGGTCGCGACATTAAGGCTATTGATGTATTTTTAACCATAAGATAGTTGTTGTACGATATCAAAAATCGTGAATGCAACCACTACTTAACATCTTGCTTTTAATATAATTATTTTATTCAAGTCTTTTTTACTCGATTGGAGATATGTGCAGTCATGCAGTTGGTAAGTTTTGAGAAGTCCGATTAAGATCGGAACTAGTCCCAATTTTAAGAGCAGTTTTTGATTTTTGTTTAATAAAAAATTTTGACTTTGAAATCTACACCGTTCATTTAAGATCAGACGATCCCAAGCTTGTTGATTGTTCAACTGCATGCATTTCGACCGGACACAAACCCGATTCCGTGACCACGTTCTACAAAAGGAATGAGTGCTTAATCCTTATGACACGTTTGAAATGAGAGAGAAATTGGTTTCTAACATTTAATATCTTCACATTATAAATTAGGTAACCTAGTTGTATATCCATTAGACAATTAATTGAACCTTTAAGTTTAATAGCATTTCCAAATTTATGTTTCACTAACCTTCTAAAAGCCACAGGCACAATTCCAGCTCTATATTCAGCAATTTGCAAGAAAGCAGGTTCAGCCATATCAAAGTGTTGTAAAGGAGGATTACACCAACCACCATTGTTATTAGGCAACGATGGGTTTGGTGGACAAAAATTTGTAGCAGTAACAATAATAGAAGTAGGTTTACACCATCTTGGATCATCATCACATCTCATTTCATAACAAGATCCACAGCTTAAGCCATTGTTGAATAAAGCAGTGCTTAATGCTGCTGTGTTAGTTCCATAACCTTGACTATACAAATTCCCATACCCACATGCTCCTCCTACATAAAAGTAATAAACTCCATCATCTCAATTCTCAAAAATCACACTTTCTATAGAGACCAGGAAACAAAAAATGTAGAGTTTTTTTTAGTTATTGGTGCGTAGTATCTACCGACTTTGTATTAATTAATTGTGTATTAGTTTTTAAAAATTGTTTTATACAGTAGTTCTGAAAAACTGTTTTTTTTAAATAAGAATTATCTGTTTTGATATTTTAGTTTTAAAAAAAGAAAATAAGAAACGGTCTTGTAAAACAGTTTTACAAAACAAGTTAACCAAAGAATTTTTTTAGTTTTTAAATTTTTTAAAAAACTGAAAAATAGATTTTAAGAAGAGAATCAAACAACTTCATAGTTTCTTAACAAAGATATAATGAGTAAAAAGAAGAAGATAGTTGACGACAACATTTGATTTAAAGTCCTTAAGACATTAAATAACATTGCTAATTGAACAAGGTTTGTACATGTCAATATATTTATCATAATTAAAAATTAAAAATATGTGTATATTATGAATATAATCATGAATATGTTACCATTAAAAGGACAAAGCAAAAAAGCTACTTACCCATTGTGCCAGAAGCATCACCCCCACCATAGAAAGTGGCATGAGCACTCTCCCAACCACCATAATCAGCTGATACACCTTGAAAATTCGTGTTAATAATAACAACAATTAGAATCATCATCACAATTGAAAATTCCATTCTAAGAATCTTTTGAGCCATTATGCTAAAAACAGAGCAGAAACAGAGGAGAAAACAGGGGAACTTGTAATTTGTTAGCTAAGTTCTATGGTCCTAAGCTTAAAGGGTACCACTATTTATAAGTACATTAACATTTGATATCATTAATAACAAACATAGGCGCGTGCTTTTTTTCCCCTAAAAGTCACAAAAAAAAAATGACAAATCAAGTGCACATGCGTTTGTTCTAGTTGGTGTTCCCAACTGCTTATATTGTGGGCCATATTCATGCACATGCATTCCCAACTATCTTTCTTCCCAACTTAATAGACCAAAATCAATATCATTTGGTGATAGATAGAAAGATAGATAGCTATTAGTTTAATATTTTTATTTTATTTTTCGATTTTTTCTTGGATAATTGGATAAGAACTTAGGTATGATTGATTAGCTAGTGCTTGGTGTTAAGTCTTTCAGTCAAAAGCTAAATTGCACTTTCAATTGAAATGGGTAGGGTCTTAAGGAGATGATAAATAGTATCTTAGCACATGGAAGAGTATCTTTCTATATAATCAAAAGTAGAAGCTTATGTAGACATTTCCATGATGCAGACCCCCTTTTCCAATGCTCAAGGATCAATGAAATAGGAATTTCTTCTTCTGTTACAAGATAATCTCGTTGTCGCAGTTAGACGATCTGAACTGCTTGATCTTGATCAAGTAGCATACATTTTGAGATTGAAATTTGTATCTAATTTATTTAACTTGTAAGTTCGAGTCATAAAGGGGAAGCAAAGAGTATTATTATATTGATCCTTTTAATAAAAAATAAAATAAAACTTTTGTTGCTTGTGTTATTAATTAATAAAACTGCATTTGTTAATAAGATATATATATATATATATATATTTATTAGAAAGAAATTTGGATTTGGGGATAGTAATATAGTATCTTCTATGTGCTTGGGAATGTGCCACGTAGGTGTGAGTACAAAGGCATGAATGTTAATTTATTCAGTTCTTAAATGTAATTGAAGTGTTTGGTAGATAATTTAAAAAGAAACAGCTTTGCTTTTAGTTGGACAAGCTGTTCACCTCAAAATAAAACAATGCTATATTGCTAATTAATTGACTCTGCCAACTCAAAAAAAAAATTATTGCATTAATGTGGTAAGTATTTTTTGGTGAAAGATCATGTCAAAATCAGTAGTATTCAGTAGCATATATTAACCTCTCCAAAAAAGCCATGTGGACAAAAGATTGCATTCGGTAGATATCAAAAGATTATGTTAATTAGAAAATTTGAATCTCTAATGTTTGAAAATATTTTGGAAAATTAATTTTTAAAAAGAGGAAAGTAAATTCTTAAAGTAGTAGTACTCTTGGTCACTTAAGAGTTAAGACACGTATAAATAAACTTTTCTTCCACTCAACCAAGTTTAACTTCCCAAGATATATATGCTTGTAGATGGTAAAATTATATTTAAATTTATATTGCTTAAATTATTTAATTAATATAATATAATATACTGAGACCAGATATTCTCGATATCTCTGTTTGATATGCATGATACGATATCGTATCAATGTGTCAGCACTCAGCAGTGTTTGTACATGAAAGAAAATTAAACTAAAATAGGAATATAAGGAATAAGATCTCCATGCTTCCCCTTTGATAAGTTTATTATTTAATTATTTAATTGTATATATTTGTTGATTTTGTAAGAGTTTTTTTCCCAGTAAATTATATATGATGAATCAAATTGTTGTGTTAGGTCACGTGTAATACAATGGCCTAAAAACTAGCTAATAATAATAATATTGAATATGGTTCATTTCTCATATCGTAGAGGTTAAACCGACAAGTTGAAAATGACAATATAACATGGAATTTCATTATCATTATCATTTCTTTCTTTTTTTTTCCTAATTAAAATGATGGCTAAAGGTGAACCCCTACTAGAGAGGGATCGGCTCTTGTAAGGTAAAGTACTACATTGTTGTTGGAAATAAGGAGAAGAAGGATTAAGATAGTTATTACTCAAACAACTAAATTTGGGAGATCGATGTCAAGGCGATGAACTAATTGTGACAACCAAAATTTGCTACCTATTGCTTCTAACTCGGTCTTTCATGAAATACATCGCTTGTCACTTTGCTAGAGATAAGGTTCTTTCGATAAGAAATCATGACTAATATTGTTTCCTCTAAAGATCAACTAGATGATATGTTGACTAAATCTATCAAAATATCTCAAGTTGAATCTATTTGTAATAAGTTTGGTGCATATGAAATGTATGCCCCAGCTTGAGGGATGCTACAAATGCACATGTTAAATAGTGATTACTCGACGCCGAATAAAACGTGCAATATATATTAATGGGAGTACAAAGCGTACTCCAACCCATTATACTGTAAATGAAAGCCTAAATCTTGTAGATAGATTAGTGGATTATTCCACCAACTTCTTACATTATGTTCAGAATAACAACCTCCTCTATTAATAAACCATTCCGAAGAGATACATTTGATTTGGTTCGAAATTCTTTCTACATTTACAACTAAATTACTGAATTCCATTGCAGATAGACATAATTGCATGCCAAATCAAATTGTTGCCTTTTTTGAAGACTTTCCTTTTAGTAGTCTTTCATAGAAAAGATGGTGAGCCTAGCCTTCAAGCATTTCAACTTGATTGATTCTCATTAATTGAAAGAAAGATAAAACAGATGTTTCAATACAAAAGGGGCAACATGTGTATCATGAGATCACATTTAGCACTCCTCTAAAGCATCAACATGTAATTTCTCCGTCAAATTAGGATTTAGGCTCTGTTTGATAAAAAGTAGGGAATAATGGATAAGCTAGCTGATAGCGAAATGAGCGAATAGCAAATAATGAATGAGCTAGAGGATAGCGATAGCAGATAAGCTGGATGATAGGAAAGTCTGTGTTTGATAAAACTAGTGATTAAAATAGCTAATAAATGTAAAACAACATAAAATGATATTTAATTAATAATTAAATTATTTAACGATGACAAGATGTTTAATGAGGATAGAGGAATATTTTCAAAAAAATAATAAGGATAAAAATGCCAAAAAAAAAAGTGAGACGCTGTACGCTATTCGCACAAACGCTACTCGAAGTAGCGTTTCAAAAAAAGCTAAATGTTGCCCGAAAAATGCTAAACGCTAGTCAAATACGCTAGTTTCATATGCTATCCGCTAGCAGATGGGACGCACTAAACAAAGTCTTAATCTCATTAGGAGAGTCTACCTAAAAGATCAGTCTATCAAGTGAAGAACTGCGTGATTTAAGCACCACATTGAGTCTTCTTATTTACTCAACATGGACTCGTAACATATATTTACCTAGTTTCTAAAAATTCCCCCATTCAAGTGAACTAGAATGATGAAATTCTTACAAATTTAGGACATCTCCCATTAGTTCCTTTCTTTATGTGATAATCCAAGTCATAAAGAATTAGGTAAATAATAATTTATGTTATTGTTGCAACGCTCCAGGTTTTTTTTAAATGCTTAATTAATAAATCAAATGGCATAAACAAAAAAATCTTTCATAAATTTCCAGCACTCTACCACTTGTCCTAAAAAAAAGGTCTCTACCACTTGACAAAGGACAAGTGGTAGATATGTTAAAAGGCTTAAGTTCTTTAACAAACTTTTTTCGCTCTCAAGAGGAAAACAAAGAAATTACTATGTCTTATTTTACTGTCAAAACGAGTTCTTCATATTTTCTTATCTATTTCTATCATATAACTTTTTGTTTTTTATTTTAATTTTAGTTTAATTACTTTATAGATCCTTAAATGCCTAAATAATTTGAAATTAAGTTCATGTATTTTAATTATATATATATATGAAGATTCAAATAACTCCTAATTCAGTCCTTAAAATTTTGACTAATTTGCAATCAAGTCCTTGAGCTTAAAAACCTAGTTACAAAATTATTTAAGAGTTTAGTGGCATAATTAAAATTTTATTAAAGGGTTTAACAAGCAGAGACTCAATTACTTAATGTTGGCAAGTTTGCAAAAAAAATTATTTAAAAGACCTATTTAAAAAAATTAAAAGTCAAGAACTCAAGAGTATTAAACATTTCTTTTATTACTATCATCATCACATTTTTCTGCTTTTTATTTTATTTTCTCTTTTTATCGATCTCACATATAAATTCACAACAAAAAATTCCGAAAAAATCAAAAATCAAAAAAATAGAACTTAGTCGTCTTCAACACAAGATGAATAAATATGTTTTCTAGTTAAATTTGAGCTTATTTTTACAATCAGTCGATTTTCTTGTTCGACCAATAAAACCCGAACATGTCATGAGCTAGCCCGATCGAGTTTCGGGCAGCCTACAACCCACACGTATTATTAGTTTTTGAGAAACCCATACTAGACCCTACCATGTTAGTGGCACATGCAAGTTTCGGTTTGGCTTTCTCTTAAATCTTAATCCATGTCGTTTTTGGCCCCCATTTCTTCTTTGATGCTATATGAACCAATCAATCACACAATTAAATTGTTTTTATTTTCATAAACAAAATCAATCATATTTCATACACTTATACTAAGCATATAATATTCACTAGTGTATGTACATGAACTTAAAAAGAGAATCCTCCTTGGCAGCTATAGTAATATTTATTTATTTTTCCTCTCAAAAATCAAATTTTTGTCACTTCTTATATGCTCTTGGACGGTTTGGATTTACTCTGGCATGGCACCTTCCTAAGGGTTACACGGGCGTAACCATATCCAATTTTTAAAAGGCATCAATATAATTAAAAAAAATCCTGAAAAATTTGATTCCTTAACAACATATGAAATGAACCTTCCATGATGCAATGCTATACTCTTAGTTTTTGTGTAAGGTAGATATGGACAATTTTGAGACATGAACAACTAAAGGTTTTTGATTTGAAAATGATGTTTCCTCACCACACACCACCCCATAGGTTATAAACTAAGAAATGAGAAAATAGAAGAGGTAAAGGGGTAGACCGAAAGGAGAGAAAAATCATTTTCATTTCTCAAAATAAATTAAGATCCGAACTATATGGTTTTTTGTGTATAATTTTTTTAATAAATGTTACTAATTTTAAAAATATGTGATTTTATACCCTTTATAGACTCGAAACCATAATATTAAACTCATTTATTTCTTTTACCAATAAGAACCGGTCTGAATGGTAACAAGGTTTGGATAGAGCCGTCCCAAATAATTCAAAGACCCTGCTCAAATCCTAAAAATTGGGCCCCTAATTAGGCCTTATTTTTCTATTGATATATAGATATATTTTTTAATTTAATATAGTATATATATTATTTGCAAAGTAATATCAAGTAGCGCTAAGGATCAAGGAGGCGCTTTACTGGTGAACCAAGGCGCATTCCGTGTTATTAATTGAAATAACGACTTTATATATAATACGTAATTAACTTTGGGCCCTAAAAAATTGACATTGGGTCGGGGCCCTGTGCCATGACACAGGTCGCACAGGCCCATGGCTGGCCCTGGGTTCGGAACACATATCAAGGTCTTGAATCTGAATTTTGGTCGTGTCAAAAACTCTATTGGGAGAGAAGAACCACATGCACCAACAAAGTCGAGTAAACATATAGTCAAACAAGTTCCCCAATGTAAATTAGTAACCATCAAATCAGTCCATATTGCGTATCAATAACACCAGTATAAAAAAAAGTCATTTTTTCTTTTAAAAAATTAAGAGGATACTTATTCGGGTTAGTACATGTAAGTTAGTACGTGTGAACCCAACAAAGTCCCTTATTTAATTAAAACTCAAACTCAATAAGACATACCAGATTTGTTTGGTTTTTGTTGTTGGTTAAGGGACCAACTAGAATTCACCTCACAAGGGATTGTCCCAAATTTGTCCCATTAATGTTATGGCCAAGGATATTGTGGATGAGTTTGGATGTTTGATTATTGGCCTAAGACATATAAGTTATAGGACACACACGTGGAACTAATTTGAGAGCCTCTTAAGAGTAGGGCTCCTCTCACCCACTAGTACCCCTAATACACACGTCAATATATCTTTTATAAGTTTAACTATAAAATTTTTAAGCAAATAGGCTATGTTTGGTTGACATGAAAAGGTGTGATGAGAGATAAATGTGACAAAAGGTATGAGAAGTAGCGCCTTCTGAATCGAACTTCATATAGAAGACTCTCTCACATTCTTAGCAATAAAAAGGGAGCAATTAGGATAGTAAATCAATTTCAGTAGATTTACCCACAGGGTGTCTTTATTTGAAATCATATCCCATACCATTTTACCTAACAATGACGTGTTCTGAGTCCTAACAACACGAACCCCCAAACCTCCATCTCGCCGGCCGAATAACCTTATCCCAACCTACCATGTGAATGCCTCGGTCAGAGTGGTCTTTCCAAATGAAATTCCTAACAGTCCGGTCAAGATGGTCGCAAATGGACTGAGGAAACCAATGAAGTTGCATACCATAAGCAGGAAAGGATGTTAACACGGCATTACCAAGAGTGACTTTGTCTGGATTATTAAACAATCTACCTTTCCAAGAAGCAAGTTTAGAGTTTACTCTATCAAGGATACCATTAAAGTCTTTCTTAGTCACCCTTCCATAAAAGATTCTAAAACCCAAGTACATACCAATATCATTAGTGAAGTTCATCCCGAGCACTTGTTTTATCTTGTTTCTCTTGCCAATATGGACCCCTTTAGAAGCATAAATCACAGACTTTGTCATGCTCACATTCATCCCGAAGATAGCACAAAAATCATCCGGGACCCTTTTAATATCTCTAGCTTGAGAAACCTTATCTTTAGTAAATAAAAGCACATTATCTGCAAATAAAATATGAGATATAGAAGGTCCATTAATAGAGAACGTAATAGGCTCCCAATGACCATTTCTCACCTCACTAGAAATCATATCCCTGAGTCTTTCAATACAAAGGACAAACAAATACAGTGACAAAGGGTCTCCTTGTCTCAACCCTCTTCTAAGCTGGAAGCTCTCCGTACCATTCCAAGTAAGAGTAATTTTAGAAGAGGTGATGCCATGCATGATTAGAGAAATTATCACTTCTGGAAAACCAAATAAAACAAGAGTTTCCTTAAGAAACTCTCAATTCACCCTATCATAAGCCTTCTCCAGATCCAACTTAAAAATCATATCTCCCTTCTTCCTCTTTTTCTTGCTAAGATGATGAACCACCTCTTGCAACACTACTGCATTGTCCCTAGTACAACGATCAAGAATAAAACTACTTTGGAGAGGGCTGACAATGGAATCCAAGAAAGGTTGTAATCTGTCCACCGCCACCTTAGAAATAATCTTATGAATTAACATTGCTGTGAACGCCCAATTTTAACCGGAACACCCAATTTTAACTGGTATTTTTCCACTTTTTCAGAAAAAATCACAAAAATATTCACTTTTTGCGTATTTTCAGATTTTAGTGCTAAATACTTCATTTTGCTCGGGTTTGTCAATTTTGCATTATTATTACCCTTTTTTAAAACAAAAATAATAATAATATATAATATGTTAATTCAAAAAAGGTTACAAAAATAGTAGACTTAATTTAATTGTCTTGTTACAATGTTTTTTTATATAATATTAAATAAAAAATAAATAAAAATAAAGTAGATAAGAAATAATACAAATTACAAAAAAAAAATAAAAAGGGGGTGTTAGTAGTATCAACCTTTAGGCCAACAAGTCTACTAGCCCAACAAGCCTACTTGTCTTGCTTGCCCAACAAGTCTGTTTGCCTAACAAGTCAACTTGACCAACAAGTCTACTTGTCTAGCAAGTCTCCACACTTATACATGCACCTATAAAAGCAGAGCAAAACTAGCAGCAAAGAGAGAAAAAAAGAATCGAAAAAAGACACACAAAAAATACAGATTTTCGATGGTAGTGGTGGTCTAAGGGATATTCTCCCTCTGTCTTTTGCTATCTCTATTCCTCAAGTGGGAAAAAACCCATGTGGGGGCAAAAAAAACACATTTACCAAAATAATGCACATTGTGGCTTATTTACCAAAGTGGGCAAAATTTTTTTATAGTTCAGAAGTCGCCCCCACCCCCCCCCCCCCCCCCCCCCCAAGGGTGACTTCTGAACTGTTTTTTGCAAAAAAAATTTAAAATGCAGTTCAGAAGTCGCCCCCCACCCCCCCAGGGTGACTTCTGAATTGTGTTTTGCAAAAAAAAATTTAAATACAGTTCAGAAGATGAATGATGAATGATGAATGATTTCTTCCGGAGTGCGTATTGTGTCTACGTACAGCTCCAAGAGACTACGTCCCATTGGAATGTTAGCATGACCTTCCATCATTGCGCGAACGTCGTCGTCGCTTTGGATCTCCATGACAGAATAACGGAATGTCCCGTCATCTCCACAATTGTACTTTCTGTAACGGATACGCTCCACGTCTTTATGCCACCCTCCCTCTGGCCGTATTTTTCTCTCAGCCTTCTCCTTGAGTTGGGCGAATGTGATGTCCTTATTCATCCTACAAAAGATATGATTAGGACAACGAAAGACAACACCATGTTCATCGGTGGTTACAGTTCCACTGTGATAAAGTGCGGTTAGGAATTTGTCATTTGAGTACTGGGTTGGGCACAACTGCCATTCCATTTCAGCGGGTTGGGCGACAGTGTTTGGGAAGAACCAGAGAAGAGAAGATTAATCAGAAATATAGGTTGAGGGTAAACTGTTGGTGTGAATTTGAGTGTAATGTGAGAACGTATTTATAATAGGGGTGATCGTATGTAAGCCGTTGATTTTGGATGATCCTAACCATTGATTTTAGGGTTTAGTGTCGGCAAAATCCTGGCCGTTAAAGAGTGTCGGCAAAATCTAGGCCGTTAAATAGTGTCGGCAAAATCTAGGTCATTAAAGAAATTAAGACCTATGCAGTCTGCACAATCCACACTTTAACAGTGCACTCTGCACAATGCACACTGTAATAGTGCACTCTGCACTATGCACTATGCACTCTGCACTCTGCACAATGCACACTTTAATAGTGCACTATGCACAAAGCACTATTAAAGATAAAAGAGTAAATTACTGATCCAAATGTAATAAATGTCACATAAGATTAAACCCTTAAAATTAATAACTTAGTTAATATAAAATTACAATACTGGATAAATTAAACTAAAAAGACAGTACAGAAAAAAATTAACAAAGATGAGACCCAGTTCCACACTTTCGAGGTTGGGGGACACGCCGTGGACGTTGATGCCGATGTGGTGGTTGATGTTCTTCCTCAGTCGGGGCAGGCGGCGGTGGCTCTGGAAAATATTGGGGAACTGATGAAGAACTAGCACCGCCGGCCTGCTCTTGAATTTGATGAAGCAACGCCACAGATTGCGCAGAGCCGGGTTGGACCCCAAAGCACTCATAGAACATATCGGGGTCCCTTTCGGTGGTAGAATGTCGATATGTATCTTGAAAAGGAGTATGTTCTACTGACTGGTTGTATTGTTCGTAATATTGGAATGTTGGTGTGTGGGAGATAGAGTGGCGGTGAGGCACATCTTCTTGGAATGTTGGTGTGTGGGAGATAGAGTGGCGGTGAGGCACATCTTCTTGGGTCCTCTGTTGAGTTGGTGGTGCACGTCGCTGTCGATTACGGTTACGTTCTCGACGTTCGGTTTGAGTAGTTGGGGGAGCTGGCACGTCTTGTTCATCATCTTCATCCACATCACCAACATTTGCAAGACCACGTGGATCCCTTAGATGTTGGTCGGCTGAAATGTATGGCCTTGATTTTTTTAGAAACCAGCGCATGTATTTATCTGACTGCGTTGGTTTAGCAAAGCACGGTCGACCCACAACACATCGATTTTCTCTATCATTCCATAAATCAATTAACTGGCTATGATATACAGCCCAATTAACATCAGTCTGTCCCTGCATGGTGATGTTGTGCATGTGGCTGATATCTATTGGTGCTGATGGTATGTCTTGGACGAGGCCAAATTGCAAGGTCACTCTATCCGCATGGTGCCATTCTACAATATGGAAACAGACCATAGCCGTGTTTGTAGTCCATGTGCCTTGGTGCCGATATGCTATTTCTGGCAAATTGAATTCCCGATATGGCAACCACTCAAACTCTTCATGTGTCATGCGGTCTATTGTTGATCTGTACAAAACAAGGCTTTTTGGACACTTAGTGTGGCTAAGTGGCGTGCGAACCCATCTGGTAAAAAAATAATTGATAACGTAAAGAAGAAATATAATTGTTAGTATTCATAAGTTGTGTCAATTTTTTACCTCTTTGCTAGTGGCCATTCATAAGGACGGTTGCAGTCTGGTGCTAGGAACGGCATGCGGTACCAGACCCAAGACTGTAACAAAAGAGTACATCCACCCATGGTGCGTGAGGAGCATGTAGCTGTCTTACACAACATTCTGTATAAGTTCGTTAGGCATGCTGACCCCCAGCTGTAACTTGAAATTTCATCGAAGTTTTTCAATAGGGGTAGGTATTTTATGTTGACTCTGTTTGATGATTTGTCTGGGAGTATGTATCCCCCGATCAACTGCAATAGGTACGCCCTACAATATTGTCTTCGCACTTGGTTGGAAGTGCCCTCTGGAACATTATTAAATTTACGTTGTAGCCAAGTGAACTTAATTTGGTTGCCTACCATGCCATTTGCTGGGATAGGCTTACCCAAAAGTTGTTCGCATACTTGATCCCAATTTTTTTCACAACTTCCAGTAACGGCATTTCCATCAACGGGAAGTCCCAACTGCAACGCCACGTCTTCGAGAGTTATTGTGCACTCCCCTACTGGAAGATGAAAAGTGTGTGTTTCTGGTCTCCAGCGTTCGACCATTGCTACCACCAAAGCTGGATTTATTCTGAATGCGCCAATTGAAGCAATGTCACGAAATCTAGCTCTTTCTATCAAAGGTAATATAGAGGCATCTGGTTCTGGAAGTTTGAAAGCGTGGTGAACTTCCATTGGGTCATCGTTGAGAAGCATGGAAATGTGAGGTTCTTCGTTTAGTAAGGAAGACATTCTTAGAGGAAGTGTTGTTGAAGAGTTATGGTGACTTGAATGTTTGAGTTATGTGGTTGTGTTGCTGCCTTTTGTTGTATATATTCTAGTCTAAGCATTAGTGTCCTGGCCTTTAAGCAGTGAGGCACAATGCACATAGAACAATACAACTCCTTCCATTATTAAGTACACCCCTATTTTTACTATTGCACCCCTCCTTTCGTTTTTTTAATTCATTTCTTTCAAAAAAAATTCTTTTCACAAAAAACCTTAAAAAATGATAAAAATGGGTTTGATAGGTGTACACCTTGTCAATCCCGGTTTAAGAGAATTTAGCTGCACAGCTTTGATCTTAAACTCCTTCCGAAAAACTAAAATCAATCAACACACAAATATTTTCTAGAAGAACTACGTAGCATTTGATTCTCCGCACGCAGAGATACGTAGGAGCGGGGCCTCCCCGTCAAGCCAAACTCAATCTTTTTCTCAATAAATTAATCAATCTTTTTTTCTTTAACACCTATTTTTCTATAAAAAATCATAAAAATGGTTTTGATTGAGGTGTACACCTTGTCAATCCCGATTTAAGAGACTTTAGCTGTACAGCTTTGATCTTAAGCCCCTTCAAAAATAAAATCAACCAACCAAGAACTATGTGACTTTTGAGTTCCTCATTGCACCAGAGGATGCGTAGGAGCGGGACTTCCCCGTCAAGTCAAAAATAAATTTTTCTAAATTAATCATTTTTGTTTTATACTGTCAAATATTATTTTTTGGTAAACAAATAATTAAATAAATATTTGCACAATCAAATTTGGACAGATGTCCTAGGGGTGTAGTGAAATTCAGTTTTCGCCCTTCCCTTTGCATAACTGACTCCCGAATCCAACCTAGTTTTTGCAGACCAATAACTTTTAGTTAGGTTTTTCTCAATTTTTTCTATTTAATAAATTGGGTGGCGACTTCCAAAAATTACTATTTTTGAGTCGTCTACGTCGGGACCCCGGTCACGACAATTGCAAAGAGTAATTGGTCTAAATTCCTTGAAGTTGGAAGGATGATCAACCTTAGGAATCAAGACCATAAGAATCTCAGCTGGCCAGGAATCAAAAGTCCCTTGCAAAAAAACATTCCTCACAAAAAATCGTAGGTCATCCCCTATATCCTCGCAAAAACACCCGAATCTAAAAAAGAATGTTTGTACTGACTTAGTTAATTAATTAATCATTTTTTAGAACAATTAAGTTAAGTTTTAATTCCATAGAAGTTTATTTATATTTGTTTGATTTATTTTTCATTCAAATTAGTTATAAACTATTTCATTCATTTCATTGATTTTTTGTTTCAAATTTTTTTAATTATATATTTTAATTTAATTAATTAATTTAAATTTTTTTAAACCTATTGAGCGTTTCATCCAAGTTCCATGTATAAGTTGAAACCCACGTGTAGCATATGTACCAAATGTGACATTTAGCCAGCAAAAATATTTAGATCTGTGCATGGACATTTATTCCAAATCTCTTTTCAACCGTTGAGTTTACACTTAATTCTCATACCATTTATAATTTCTTGTTATACCATCGTTTATTTCTTATTGTGCCTTTGTTTCTACATTTTCATTGGTCTATATCCCTAATAGCAAGACTGTTCAGGAAGCATTATCCCATCGCGAGTGGAGGTAGGTTATGGTTGATGAGATGTGAGCTTTAGAATATAACCTTACTTGGTCCCACTTCCTTCTCAAAAATCTGTTGTGGGTTACAAGTAGGTATTTAATGCTAAGGTATGCCTTAGACAAACGGATAGACTGATTTAAAGCTTGCATAGTGACAAAGGAATTTATTTACTCAGAGGTTTATGGCCAAGACTACAGTGGTCCATTTTCACTAGTTGTGAAGATGGCATATGTTGGCCTCATTTTAGCTATGACTAATTGGCTATCATGAAACATTTGTCGATTTGGATGAAGAGGGTTGGTTTTTCAGGGGGAGTGTGGTCTATTGTGCAAATAGCAAAAATCTTTGTATGGCCTGAAAAATCATTGTGGGCATGAGGGTATCAAACAAACATATCTATCTTATGGTTTAAGTTGATAACATTGTGATTATAGGTGATGACAATGAGGGTATCGAGACATTGAAACAACACATATTCCAAAACTTTCAAACTAAGGACATTGGTCCTCTTCGTTACTTTCTTGGGATTGAGGTAGCTCGATCGTAGTCGAGTATTGTTATCTCTCAGAGGAAGTGCGCTCTTGATATTTTGAAGGAAATCAATCTAACAAATTGTAAAACCAATCGACATTCCTATGGTTTCGGACGTAAAGTTCCTTCCTAATCAAGGCCTATTCTGATCCAAGTTGATACTTAAGACTTGTGAGAAAATTAAACTATCTTACCATTAAATTATCTCACCACAACCGGACCAAATATATCTTTTCCTTTTAGCGCATGCTAAATGTAAGCTTTTGTGGTTTGAAACATATTGCAAGAGACACATTTTTGTGAGATTGGTCCTGTAGAAGTTGGGTACAATAATAACCAATCAACTTTGCACTTCTCTAATTCAATTTTTCATGAGGAACATAAAAGCCGATCGTCACTTCCATAGAGAAAAGATTCTCTTTAGAATCATTATTATAACCTCTAATATTAATTTTAAAGATAATGCCCCACCTTGAGAGGTGTGTTGAGATATTATTGTTGTTATTATCCTCTCTCCTTTATTAGAGATAGTTGATTTAATAACATAATTATAGGATCGTGATAGGGTCACAATCACAATCCTATTGGCACCATGTTTATCATTGAATAAGAAATATTCTGATTTAAAGAAACTGCAATTTTTCTTTTAAACTGCCAAATCGTTTATGGTGAGCTGTTCCGGAATAATGCTTTTCAATTACAACCCCAGATATCCATATATTTGGAGCACCCGTGAATCATAACAGAAGGGCCATAATAGAATATTCAAGCAATGGATTACAATAACTTATTAATAAAATGAATGAATTATTCCCAAATAAATGTAAATTACATTAATCAATAACTCTAGGAAAACACATCATGTATAGTTCTTTTTCATCAATTTTTCCTCATTTAAAAATATGGATTATACTCTTGCATCCTACAACCACTAAACAAAAATGAAGGTTCTTTTGGTTCCAGAAACCTTACCTCAATAATTCAACATAACATACATTTGAATTTAACAAAAACTAGGATAAAATTTGGATTGCATCTTATAAGCTTCTACATCTGTTATGATGTGCACAGATTTGGGTACTGCTTCAGCATCCTTCAAGTTTGTGTTGCAACCCCACACCCTAACAAGTAGTCTCCTGCACTTGGGAGATGATTGTTTTAAGTAAGTTTTATACCACTCAATAACATCATGCTTGTTTATATTCTTCAGTTCTTCTGCTTCCTTCTTTGATATATCAAAGATGTACCTGAAAAATATACTTTTATCGTCACTTAAACCATTATTGTATCAATATTAAAAGATACTTTGCAAATGGGCCTTATAGGAAAAATCGCTGCTGGGGTTACTATACTTCATGAGTAAAATAGGGATCAGGTGATCTGAACTATGAAATTAGTGAATATTTAAAAGGATCTATGAAATTAAAAACCATCCATCACATCAGTCTATAATTTACTTGGACCAAATTGACCAACTCAAAATAACTAATGTGAGCGTCTGATCAATGATTTTCAATTTCAACGATTATTTTGGAATTATCGTTCATTTTAGGAACCAATTTGTCTACAATTACAATTTAAGGGACTAAATTAGTGATTCAGTCATGCTTTATCAACAATAACTGACAACTAACTAAATTCTGCCACTAGAATACAGAATATGTAAAGCACCTTTTATCAACAATCTGATTCCACAATCTATTGCTTTCATATGTGAGTGATGGATCCTTCTCCAACAGTTTTGCCATTAAGCCACTTTTATAATTCTCAAAGGAATCATCATCTAACCCGTCCTGAAATCAAATACATTTTGTTCAAAACACAGTATTCTAACTCAAGGTTTGAGCATAAATAAACCCACTACCAAATAGATGATACATGCAATGAAAATGTGAATAGAAGAGATATCCCATTGATAGTTATCTCAAGGTCAAAGTGTTGCTAAATTGAAGCAGCTAATAGTTGTTTTCTAGTTCCCTTCCTTTGCATCGCAATACTGTCAAATCATTCCATTCCGAAAGGAGGGGTACCATTGCAAATTTTTAAGAATCTACCAGCACACCACTTCAATACAGTGCACCCTAAACATCACCGTTAGGTTTTTTTAAAAAATTTGTCAAAAGAGAGATCTCAGATGAAAACAACTTTCTTGGAACAAGTTCTTGTGCGTTTTATTTTCTGAGATCAAAACTCAAAACACAAACATAAAACATAATTTTGCCGTATAGATAAATCAAATTTATATTCAAAATGATAGTTATAAATAGCGGCTTTTCTCTTCTTTTTCTTGAACTTTGATAATTCAAACATGGGCAAAGCAATGTTAATGGCACCATGCGAGGATTTAAGACTTCAGATTTGGCATATTACAAAGTCCAAGCATCTTATTATTCGCGGCCTTTTCTTCTTTTCTCAAATATAGCAACCCATCATTTCTTAGTACCCATGTCATGCCAATTTTATTGCACTTCACATGGAAACAGTTAGGCAAAGAACGTGAAGGTTGCAGGAATGAGGAACACGAACACTTACCAACAATTCTTCCACGCCATTTATGAAGCTATCAATTCTACCTTGTAAGTAAACTGGGCCATATTCAGCTGACTGAACGCAGAAACAAAACCCAAAAACACGGTATGTTACTCGTGGGCTACATTCGACCACATAACCAAGTTGCTCCTTTGTCCTGAATCCAGATAGATATCAAGATTTTCAGCCCCAAACAAACAAACAAAAAGGCAAGACAGAAGAAAAAAAAGAAAGAAACAGCAATCTCAATTTAATCGAAAAAAAATTATGCTGCAAGTAAATGATTTCATTGAATTTTAAGCATTGCTTTCAGTGAAAATTAAGGTTCTAAAACAGAATAGAAAGTTCCATGCCTAACCAAGATTACTTCACACATCAATAACCCAAGCTCTTAACTGTTTTACAATTAAATGAGTCTAAGAGACACAGCAACAAATAAGTTCAAGTGTAGAACTGATGACCCACTCACATAATAAATGTGTAGAGTGTTTTGTGCACTGAGAAGACATGTAAGAAGTAACAGATTATCTTATTTTAAAAGACATTTCTTTTGGGGCAAAGAACTACAACCATGAGAAAACAGGTGAACAGAGAACTCATCGTCAACAAAAATCAGGTGTTAAAAAAAGATACTCCTAGCATCATATTGTTACCTCAGCTGATTAAAAAGTGGCTCCTCTACAATTTCCTCAAAAAGATCAATCAAAGCTTTCAACTTGGTTGATTCCAATCCAGAATCTTGCTCAATTTGAAAATAGAGCTGCATAAGTAGTAAAAACCATAGAAAGATGCCAGAGAAATTCGTCAAAGAATATTGAAAACAAAGTATCTGCGGAAGACGTTGATGAAATACAATTAACAGCTAATCCAACTGAAATTAGTAATTACCTCGACCACAGAGTTTTTTTCCAACTTATTCTTCACACTGACATCTCTAACTAAATTGGCATTGGGAGGGAGGCAAATTACTCGCTCAGCATGCCTCGATTTAATAGGAAGTGGATTTACTGGAAAATTCACCTTAAATATATTGGATATGCTAACGGCTTCTTCTTCTGTCAAATTTCCATGACATAGACCCTCAATGTATAACTGTACAACGTTAAAATGTAAAAGAATAAATATCCAACAATGTCACAAGAATAAATTAAAGACAAAACTAACCAAATAGATTTTGTAATTAGCCTTTGGTAACTTATCAAAGTTCATCATGGAACTCATGTTTATAAATCATGTAGTTCTTTTCAAGTTGTAGTTCTTTTCTACCAGTTGTTAGCATTATCAAAGCTATAAGGCATAGGACTTCCATATATGCACAGCAATATGTAAAAAGTAAAGAACTGTTTAGAGATTGAGAAAGCAAAGAAAGCAAGGAAAAGAGTCACAAGCCTCAAGCACAAATAGCAGAATATCGGGTGTCTACTGATCCCTAATAGCTTTGACTACATCTATGTTAACCATAAAGACTGCAAATAATATAACAGTAAAATAGTAATATTAATTATTTCAATTAAACCTGTGACCGAAGCTCGGGAATAAATGCTGTTAGATCATCAAGCAACAAATCATTTAGATAACGCAGCTTGTCATCAACATCATAGAAGCTCTCACACAAAACTTGCAATCTCGAATATGACGAATGGCTCAGAGGCTTCATGTTGCTGTTCTTTAAAGCTCTCTTCACGTCTTCTTTTATTACCTGTTCAAATAAGGTTAGCTCCAGAATGACAACAAAGGATAAAAACAGAAAAATTGAGGGGGGGGGGGGGGGGGGGGGGGTGGGGGTTAAAACTGATACAAAAAAATCCACGCAAGCATGCCGCTCACCTTAAATCGATCATCAGTTGGCATAAAAGATCTAGCTGCTGACAAAACCTTAGATAAGAGAACAGGGAGTTTCTCATTGAAACCATAGACCTTCAGCTCAAGCATATCACCAACATAAGAGACAGATGTTTCTAACTTGGCCACACTAGCCTGCAGACATAGACATAAACTCATAAAGAAATATGTATAAATAAAACCATTAGAACTTCCATATATTTCCACTACCTTTAATTACCCTCGGAGTAAAAAAAATTATTCAAGTCAAATCTTAAAATAGAGCAAAAAAGTATTGGTATTCTAAAGTTGAGAGAAGTGAAGAGAGATTCTAAGCTTAGAATTGTGAATATGTTATTCACATCAGAAAGAGACAGAGATTAATAGATTATATATGTTTGGAACTACTTAGATGAGGTTTACCCAGATTAAATTAAGAATGAACTCCAAAATTAAATTGAAGTCTAATATACAAGACTAGCTAATGCTCACACACCGAACCTTCTTGGTAAATACAATATTCTCTAAGAAGCCAATTGAAATTTAGAGATGGGTAATATAGGAAACGGAAATTAAAAAGTAGCTCCATGTGGGCATCAAGGTGCAACTGGGGGTGTCAATGGCCCTAACTCTAACGATACAGTTTAAAGCAGTATTTAATCCTGATATTTTAAGAGAACTTTATTCTCTGTACACTCGTAACTAACATGAACATGTAAATCAAAGAGAAACACAACTCTGGTGGAACTATCCAAGGATTAATGCGATTGCCAAAAGTCGAGCATTAGCATTAAAGAAATTCAATGAGGTCAACTGGCTAGATTTTATGAGTGACACCATACACCAGTTCCACGGGCAATATGTTTAAAAACAGAGAAAAAAACAGTTTATGTTCAATAAGAGAAAAAAAGTTAATTCTAGAAAACTATATACTTGGGCACTCTTCTAGGCACACTTTTTACACATTACTGAATAATGCTTTTTAGCATAGATAACTTGAATGTTGATGGTAATCTAATTATAAGACTAGTTCGAGAAGAGCTCCAGAAACAGTTGAAATGGATAATTTTTTTATGCTGCGAAATCTCCTAAAAACTTCATCGCTGCAATTATTATGTAATATGTATCCTTCATAGAATAACTGTATGTGAGCACAAGTTTTCTTTTGTTCCTTGCTTTTTTTCACGTCTTCCTTGTTGTGGGAGAATATTCTATTTTCATTTATTGCCCTGTTCTGTTTCTTATATAACAATAAAGATGACTAACCTGATATATGATTTCATTCAACTCATCTTTAAGAAGGTGGATGAACAACTCAGACAATATGCAATTCTTCACGTTATCATATCCTCCCTTCAAGTTTATTCGAAAATATGTATTGGCACGAGGAACTTTGAAAGTACTATCCAGCTTGTACCAGAATTTTATCAATGCCTCATCAACTATACATCTAGGAGAAGTCGAATTTGCAAAATCATCGTCACTTGTGTCACCAACACGTATAGAAAAGTCACTAGGAATAAACTCGTTCTTGGATGGTAGATGCAGTGAGGAATCAATTTCTGGAGGATTTTTCCATAACTCCATCAAGTCTTGAGCAATATCTTCTTCAGCATAACGTGAACCAAACCATGGTTCATATTGGGAATCTAAAAAGAAGAGCAACAAGTAGTTCAATCATCTTTGTGAAAATATAACTCAGCTCTAATGTTAAAACAACAAACCAAACAGTTTTCCACCACAGAAGATGCCATATTTTCCCATCAAACTAGATTTGAAGATATATGATTTACCTATAGATACCTCTTAATGGTTTGACCTATATGTTTTCTTAGTCTCCCTTTAACTATTGGGCCACACTCCATGAGGTCAACCCCCCTTGACACAACATTATAGCCACACAAGCTTATAGACTACTGCTGCTCAATTAACTAAAGACCAACCCCTACTATTGCCAATTAGTCAGTTAGTTGAAACCAGTTGGGACCAAGACAGTAGATGTATGTTACGATCTATATAAATAATAAGAGGTTTAGAGGGATAGTATCTAGCCATTTGAGGAAAACATTGGAGCCTTAGTGAAAGGAGGAGCAGACACTCAAATATATGCATTTTATTCCATAATCAAGGGCATTCTTTCTTCCCTATATATTCTAATCAATTACCAAGTCTCTCACAAATTCACAATAATATAGGCAAGGGGGAAAAAGGCTATATGCAAATGTCAAATAGACAAGGGAGAAAAAATATCGCACCTTCTGACGTACATAACAACTTTGAAACAACATCTATCCTCATGTTTTCAGGAATGAAAAAACCAAGAACGTCTTTTATCAGTTGTTCATCCCATGATGTGTACACATAGTCTCCATAAATGATATGCTCTGACGGATAGAAGTGCAAATTTTCTGCACAATAAAGTAATTAGAACAAGCAAATAAGGACGACGAATATGTACAAATTTATATATAATTTTCTGAATAGCAATATCTTCGACAGAGAAAACAACCACAAATAAGAAAGGGCGGCACTCTTTTCTTTTTCAATTCGAAAACTACATTTCAAACACCAAGATTTCAAATGACGCTAACTTCAGCGTGCCTTTCACCTTCAAATATTTTAAGCAAACTTGAACCCAAAAAGTAAACAAAAATGGTTTCACTCTATATTGCCTAGAAAACAAATTCAAGGAAATAGATTAGAAACCTGCAAGCTCAGCAGCATAATCATCCTGAGGCTGCTCTTCTGCAAATCTGAATTCCATGTTCCCAATATCTTGAAGTTCCTTAAAAATCCATTCTTGTGGAGAAAGTTCGCGCAACAACTTAAGGTATTGATAGACAGAGCCAATAATATCAAAGATCTGCAAGGTGAGGAGATAAAAGTTAAGCTACATTGAAGAAAATAAATAATGTTGAAACTTGAAAGCAAATGTTGATAAAATTTGTTTTTGCAATCAACTAGTCAATAATGCTTCCACCAACCTCACATTTGCGATTATTAATGAGAACTTTTAAATCACTAAATTGACAACTATTAATGAAACTGAAAACGAAATTGATGTCATTAGATGAAAAGGAACATGCATCATTGCACTAAGTTTGACAGATGATAGCTCATTAAAAACACAATAGTTACTCTTTTATCTGAAGAGCCAATGCAAGTTAAGAAAATGTTATTACCTTTTTCACACCAGAGTCAGTGAGGTGAATGGACATGACAAAGACATAAGCTATTGATGAACGATAAATTCCTTCATCCCCAACACCAGCAGATAAAGATGTCGCCCACCCTCTAGCCTTGAGAAAGGAAAGCAAGCTTCCCCTGCCCTCTGAAAGGTTAGTTAAATCATTGTTAATAAAGCTATGCCATAAAGTGTTCAATCTTAGACTTCCAAATTTAAATAGACTAGCACTTCGAGTTAAGTTACACACACATACTACACAACAGAAAGGTCATTATCACTGAATATTTTTTTTTTTGACAATACTTATCATTGAAACTTAGGAAGTGCAAAATCTATCAATCTATTTTTACTATATATACATTTAAGAATACATCTCAAGCCCAATTTTCTGATGTACCAAACTCTAGGAATGTCGATGTAGGCAGCGCGCAATTTTGCTTATATGCAAGCATAGCAAGTTTTGTGGGGTGACACGGCATTTGCATTATGAAATTTGAATTTGGCTCCAATTAATCAAGCATAACCAATTTTAATACGACCATTATTAATACAATAAATCATTTTGTGGCTATACCAATTGGAAAAATAGTATCCTTCTTGATTATAAATAAAAAACCGTATAAATCAATTTCAAGGCAAAAAAGAATTACGACTCAAACTACCAGAATTAACTGCATTTACAAAAAGCATGAAAATATAAATTTGCTTCATTATAAATCATTTTTTGGCTGTTTAATTGTCTTCATTATTGCATTTAATTCTATGTTTTGGCTGTTTGAATTTGTAACATATGCTATTAATGTTAATAAAATTCAATTCAATTTATAAATCATTTTTTATTAAATCAGCGTTAAACACATTATTGCATAATGCATAATTAGAAGTTGGTTTCTTGGTGATTGACGTGCATATAATCTAACCATATTCAGTTCTTCTGTAGAATCAATTTTGTCCACAAATTACGAAGTTCGGAAGCCTATCACAACCTATCAACGCATGTCATCTGACCAGAGTTATGCAATAAGATGCATAAAAAAATGCATGATCATTGATATATACATGAATAAATAACCATAATGAGATATCTTACCATGCCCGAGGAGATGAGCTAAATAATCCTCTGGTTTCTTTAGATACTCGTGGTGAAGACAGGGCAAGGTCCACGATAAGTCAAGGATATGAACATCTTTAACAGCTTCTACCCGATAAATTTTACCATATTTCCAGATTGGACCTTCCACTGTGAACTTTGGGTTTACTTGTGGACCCTTTTTCACAGCACCAAACAGTTCTACAACCCAACTCTCAAGCACATCCAGAGACTCTGTATCATTGATAAGCATATCATTAAAATCACACCAATATATGCGGGTTTTAATCCTACTTCTGACGAGCCATTAGAACAAACATCTGTTTAAAATAGTGCATTAGCCAAATTATTTGCGTAATCCAAATTACCATATGATGCTGACAGTTTAGACGTGTAGTATTCAATAAAAAACTATCAACATTAGCAAAATACAACCTTAGCCCGCTCTCCATTCGTTTAAGTAGAAAGATAATTAATGTGTCTCAATCTTCTCAGATTGGAAACTCAAATATTTTTCAGTAGCAAGCTCTTTACTATCACCAACAATTTTGTAACAAATCTCAACTAGAAAAACAAAATTATACAAATACCACAAGTCCAAAACTATTATAACAGAAACAATATATGCTTAAAGATTTTTGGCTTCCCCGTATAAATTGAATAAGAATTGGGATTGCTCACATGAACTTTTTTTACCATTTTTCCTTTGTGAACAAGGACATAGGATAAAGGATAGGTTTTACGCCAGCGAGATACGCTTAACTAACATGGATGTTTCTTAAGCTTTATTGGTTTTCCTAACTATTATAACATAAATCTAAAGTATCTTAATCCTTTAAGGAAAATGGTTTCAATTCATTATTATTTTGTTTTATAATGCTGCACTGTCACATAGCGTGAAAACTTTAGTTGCAAGGAGACTACTACTCTCTGAATCTATCGAGTGTAGGTTAGTATTTGCTACACAAGAACAAGCCCTCGTAACTCATCTCAACTTTACATAAAATCATTTGTTAATTGACTTAATTCTCCGTATGACAATTATCTTATTATGAGACACGAACACGATATTATCAAGCCTCCCCCCTTTTCAGTTTCTGGCTTTAAAAAATGTGCTTTCCATTACATCAGATTACAACACTGCATGATCACAAATAAATCTTAACTCATAATAATATCAGTATGATAATTTCTTTGTAGCTAATAAATTAACAAGAGTGGCTGCAAACTTATTTCCCATGTTTGACTTGTATGGGAAACACCAAATACTTGATTGCTTGAAACAAAGATATGGATAAAACACACTTCGTAAACTTCCTTCTGAATTGACTAACCATATAAAATAAAAATAATGAAAAAGAACTTCACCTCCACCAATAACAACAAGCTTCATTAATCCACCATGGTAATAATCCTTGTATAATTTCAATATTTGTTCCCTCAGGTCAATACCCTTCTCCATTGCATCAACCAGGCTCTTTTTATTCCCTTCATGTCCATGAAATAGAGAATAGCATTTCAATTATAGAGTATAATCTAAATAACTAATTGACCAACAAATGGATGAATAACATGATACAACATACCCCAAAAGAATTTATTTAAGGGATGATTAAGTGCAGAAGTATGGCACTGAAGTTGTTGAAGACGGCAAGCATCATTTTGAAGAACCTGGTTAAATTCTACGTTCAGTTTTGTACACCATTATGGTATACAATGGTAAAATAAAAACATAGTTCATCAGTAAAGTGGCAGATAAGCAATTTGTAACTCTTTGAAAAAAAAAATCCTTGACCATAGTTCATCAGTAAAGTGGCAGATAAGCAAGTTGTCACTCTTTCAAAAAAATCCCTGAAAAGAAGGCAAAATGGAAATCTGTAGCATAGGATTAGAATGAAACATACCTGAATCTACTGCTTGTACTTCTCGCTCCATAGCCTCCATTTTTACAAGAGGTGAAATAAAGAACTGAGAAAATCTGATAAGAAAAGAAACCAATAAAAAGATGAGAAAAAATGATTAACTAATATTATTAAAACAATTAAAATGAAGAATCAAGGTCAGTAGATTGTTAATCTGTATCATATAGGTCTAGTATTTCAAAAAACACTGGCATGACTTAAATAAAGGATAAGTGATCTGAAAGCATTGGATTACTGAGATCAGCAAAATAACAAAGATATAAGTATCCAATTACTAATTCTGTGTTACGCTTTTTATGCTTTACAACACAAGTGGCCAGTAATCTAATAATCTATTAATAGTAGTAAGAGACTAAAATGAATTATCTTTACTACTTCTATAAAACTGAAGTAGCTAAAATTCTTCACACACAGCATGAACATAAGCATCATCACCATATAGTATGAAATTAAATGGCAATTGAAAGGCTACTGGAAGCCGAACCCGTCTGCAAAAAGTAATGTGTAAAACTAAGTAATAGACAGGAAATTTCCTGATAGACAATGCGTAGCAGAGTTTACCTTTTTAATGCACCCTTCAGAAACTCTCGCTTCACTTCAAAATGGTAGCATGTATATTCAGTTTCTGTGTATGCATTTGATGAGCCACCATGTTTGGACAAATAACTGTCATACTAACAATAAAAAGAGTCTAGATTCAAATGGCTAGGCTAATTAATTGTACATTATGCTTCTTTCACATATATTAAGAGCATGCTTAACCGCATGAAAAGTTAGCATTTGTGGCATACAAACAAAGAACCTAATAAACTTAATTCCATCTCCTCATTAAGTTTGAGCTTCAAAAAAGAAGGAAGGGAAAATCAACACTTGGGGTTAAGAGTTTGTTGGGTTGGCAAACCAAAAAAAAGCGGCATCTGATAGGTAGAAGCAATAGAATGATCACTTAGATTACGATAACCATAATAATAATAATACTAATGCAAAAACGTTACATAATTGTATCATCTATTTCATTAGTAACTATCGGAAGTCGAAATTTCAAAAAAGACCCTCCAGAGGAATGTGGTATTCGAGGATGGAATGCCAAGAGTATAAAATCTTATATAACATCATATGTGTAATCAGTGTAGTAAGTATCGTACGATACGTGGGATACGTATCGCGATACGATACGAAATCCCCTCCCAACGATATGTGGTCCTCTCTCTACCCACAGTGTAATATTTTGCATAATGTTTAGTGAAATTTTATTGACCGAAGACAGGAAAAATTCCTAAACTCGAATTTAGGCACGTGACAGAGGGAAGGGCAATAATAGTTGTACTCATGCAAAAGTAGCATCGACTGTATCTTATCTCATGTCATACAATTGTAGATCTTCAGGTTCAGATATTATCTCTTGTAGACCACTCTACTAAACCAAATAAATATGTTTTACATAAGCTACTTCCTCCCTAATAAATAAAGGATTTGATCATTTTCAAATGGACATAAACAAAGCAATACATAATATAGCCAAACACACCTCATTTTCGTCTGGAAATTCATCACTCCCCATGAAAAGCATATGTTCTGCAAATCAGTTACAATGGAATTCAAATTCAAAATTCTATACATTTAAATATAATCACAATGATCCCAGCACAAATTTTAAAAAGATAAAGAAATTGTTTGATAGAAATAAAAATCCATACCCAGAAAATGAGCTAACCCTTGTGCTTCATTCGGGTCAGAGAAGCTGCCAATTCCTACACACATAGCTGCTGCAGCCTGCAAAAACAAAACACATGAATAAAAATCACAATCAGAAAAACCTATCAACAAACCAAATTGCTATCCAAAAGAACAACAGAAAACAACATAAAAAATCAACCCTTTTGCTTTGAGAAGCAGCACCCTTAGCCCCTTCTTTTCCTTCTACTCCATCCATTTCTTCACTTCCCTCATCTTCATCTTCATCATCTTCAGAATCATCTTCTTCTCCATCATCATCATCCTCTTCATCTTCGTCTTCTTCTTCTTCTTCGTCGATTGGAACAGGTTTAGGAGGGCCTTCAGGATAAATCTCGGGATCGTGAACGAGCAAAGCACGAAGGCCATTTTGGAGGTGAATTAAACGGTATAAACGACGGTCGTTTGGGGATTTGAGAACGACGTCGTCTGAGGAGAAAGTGACAGTGGCGGCGGGAGCCATTGGAAAATGGAGGGTGAGAGTGTTGTAGTAGTGATAGTGGAATTGATTGCAAAGGATGTATGTTCCTTGCTTAGCGTTTTTGTTGAGTGAAGAAGCAAAGGAGGTAAGAGAAACCAATAATAAGGGCACCCCTTTCCTTTCTTAAGGACACAAGGACAAGGGAGATTGTACTTAAGGATGGAAATTGATTAGGATGTTTTTTTTTAAAGATTAGGATCTGATTTTTTTTTATTAAGTAGAAATTAGGGATTTTTTTTTGTACCCCCACCCATTGACTCCATACCCCCACGAAAAGTCGAAAATACCCCCAAAAAATTTACAAATTTACAAAATAATTACCATTTGTCACTTATATACGATTTGATCAGTCAAATTTCAGAGCGCATCGTATTTACCTCGTAGGAGATACATACGATTTCCACCAAAATTTCTCATCGTGTTTACCTATATACGATTTCCTCCAGAACCTGCAAAAACAAGTAAATCGTATTTACCTTTTTATAGATAAATACGATTTCCTCAAATATTTCGCATCGTATTTACCTCTTCTTAGGGTAAATACGATTTCTATTTTTTGGTAACTAACCTGTTTTTTTTTCAGTGTCTTCTTATCGACAGACTGACCAGGCGTCATCGTCTTCCACTCCCAGCACACGCACCCGTCGAAGAGTTGCGGGACACGCCTCCACTAGGCGTAGGCGCGCTGAGGTCAGACAGCCCCCACAGCCGGAGTCCCTAGAGTTTGAGTACGAGCCGGGCCAGCAGCACCACCCGTATGAGGAAGAGGACCAGCATATGGGCGAGCCTCAGCAGCAGTTCTATCAGGCCCAGGACCAGCATATGGGCGAGCCTCAGCAGATGTTCCACCACGATCAGGAGGAGCATTCTCTATTCACTGGGCTGGAGTGTCATGTCTGCTACCGTGTTCAGCTTAACCCGATTAGTGAAATTTATTTTTTTACATTGTGTTTGTATTTAAATTCATATTTTTTTACATAGCATAATTTTTTTAAATTTTTTTTTAAAAAACAGATCTATGAGCGTAAAGTGAATGCTACGAACCACGGTAACAAGCTAGCTAAGAGACTCCTGGTCTATTCCCAGAACCACCAGTTTTGGGAGAGATTCACAGCTTCAGGTTTGGGCCCCCTCATATTGACAGGACATACTACTGTGGACCACGAACTGCTGTCCGCTTTTGTTGAGAGGTGGCACCAGGAGACCTCGTCATTTCACCTACCATTCGGTGAAATGACCATTACTTTAGATGACATCTCCTGTTTGCTGCACCTTCCGCTCTCAGGCAAATACTACAGAGCACCGCCCATTAGTGTCACCGCTGATCAGACAGTTCAGCTTGCTGTGACATATCTCGGGGTTACTGAGGAGGAGGCCCGTGCTGAGTGTCGAATTAGTCAGGGGTCGTATTACCGTTTTAGCTGGCTCCTGGACATAGTTGCTGCATCGTCCATATCTACTGACATGTCTCCTGGTGTCAGGGCGATGATCCTTCTGATTCTCAATTGGAGCATCATCACAGTGAAAACGTATGACAAGGCTGAGGCCAAGTGGCTGCTGCTGCTTGATGACCTTACTGCTGATGGTGTTGGATCATATGCATGGGGTGTGGCTGCACTTGCTCATATGTACAACCAACTGAACTATGGATCGTTGGACCAGGCCAAACATTTAGCTGGCTACCCCTCCATGTTACAGGTAAATAATTTAAATAATTTTGTTTTTAATTTAAATAACTTAGTTATTTATCTTTGCATTTCAGAGCTGGATTTGATGGTACTTTCCTCATCTGGTGGAGAGGCAGCCATCTGATGTGCACACACTGCTCTGTGGGGTTTGGAAGAGGAAGAAGACAGATGCACTACAGTTGGTCGATTACAGGCGGAGGATTGACGACCTCACTGCTGATGATGTATGCTGGCGACCATTTGAGGGTCATCGAGATGTTAGACCCTTCGAGCATGTTGCACTCTACAGGGGTTTCCTCAGCTGGGGAGACATCGTCGTTCCCTACATGCCAGATAGATGTCTCCGCCAGTTTGGGTACGTCCAGGTCATCCAACGTCCCCCTCTTACCGGTCGTCCTAGTCATGATGACTGCATTTTCTGGATTTCCCACTATTTGCCCATTGTGCACGAGGTGCTTCAGACGACTAGGCCTGCTCGGGATTTGGGTGAGGTTGCTGCGGACTACTTAGAGTGGTACGTCAGAGTATCTATTCCCAGGCTGTTGCCAGTTGCACCACCACCACCAGAGCAGGCAGCTGCACCACCACCCCCACAGCGCGATCCAGTTTGGGTACTGAGTGTGATAGAGGCGGTACAGGAGGGGCTTCGTCGTGGGCATATTAGTAAGTCCACTCCGACGTACACTCGTCTCTACCGGTTGATGCATATGCTAGATATAGAGACCGATGATTAGGGCCTTTTATATTATTACTTTTATTTTATGTCTGTACTTTCTAGATTTATTTTTGAACTCTTTTATTTTATATCAGTTGATTACTATTTATTACGAGTTTACTTAAATTTTCTATTTCATTCATTTCATTGATTCGATAAAACAAAGTTACATAAAATATAAAACATAATAAACTAAACCCTAATATTCTAGATCTCGCAAACGACGTAAAATCTCATTCACACTCCGTTGTGTTTCCACGTACAGCCCCAAAGGCTTATACCCCATAAGCCTGTCGTGAATGTCAAACATGGTCGCCACGTCTTCGTCGGTCTTGATAGACATCGACGAGTAGGAAATGCAACCATCATCTCCACGATCGGGTTTCCGATAAGTGATACCGGTGACGTCACGATCGTCCCCAATCACTTGAACTTTCGACCACACTTTATCCTTCAAACCATCAAACCCCATGGCGCGGTGGATTCGGCATAACTCCGGCTTCGGACTCCAAAAGTAGACCCCATCTTCTCTAATTGTGATGTTGCCCCCATAATGTATAGCGTAGAGCCTATTCTCAACAGACAGTTGTGTTAGGCAAATCTGCATTTTGGATGTGTGAAAAATGTATTTGAGAGTGAAATTTTGGTGTGAAATGAATGAGGGTGGGGTGGGTATTTATAGAATTCGTGAATGAATTTCAACCGTTGATACTATCCGTGCAATCTACACCGTTGAATAAATAGCCGTTAGGCCGGCGGGGTAAATCTGGCCGTCGATTAAAATACAAATCGTATTTACCTATGGTTAAGGGTAAATACGATTTCTATTTTAACAAATTGTATTTACCTTGGGTGAGGGTACATACGATTCGTATTTTACAAAGCGTATGTAACCCCATCCATTGGTAAATACGCTTTGTATTTTGTCTGAATTGTATTTACCTCACCCCAAGGTAAATAAGCTTTGTTTTTTTACTTCTATCGTATTTACCTCAGCCTAGGTAAATACGATTGGAAATTTTTCTGGCTAATTGTATGTATCCACGAATACGTACATACGATTTGTAAAAAACAAATCGTATTTATGTCTTCAAAACCTAAATCCGATTGAGGCAAAAATAAAATAGGGGTATTTTCGTCCAAAAAAAACATGTGGGGGTATATAGGCAATGGGTGGGGGTACAAAAAAAAACCCTAGAAATTATATCGAAGGAAGTAGAAGGGGCACTCTAAGTGTCCCTTTGTTACGGATTAAAAAATGGCTCATGCTTTTCCCACACCACATGCTATTCACAAAACACCCCTTACCCCTGCGAAATGACCAAAAGGTCATTAATGAAACCCGCATTTCTGGAGTATTGGGTTACGGGCAATCGAATAAATTCGGTTATGGGCAACCGAATATGTATTATTTGGCACACACCCCATTTTGTACTATTCGGTTGACCTCAACCGAATGTGTATTTTTTTGAAACACACCCCATTTTACACCCCATTTCACGATTCGGTTGACCTCAACCGAATCCATTCGGTTGACCTCAACCGAATCATTTGTTTTCCTTCATTGGGGTGTTTTTGAGTTAAGGGTATTTTGGGGATTAAAGGGGTTAGGGGGGTGTGGGGTGAGTAGCGTGGGGTGTGGGATAAGCCTGGGCCTAAAAAATAAGTGATTTGTTGATTTTGTTGTTAAATATGGAACTCACTGGTGAGCGATAGCGAGTTCCATTTATGGGCTTGCAGGCTACTCGTGGCCCAGTCAAGTTAGCCCGATGTGGGCTCAAGCTTTTTAGGACTGGGATAAAAAGCCTGGATTGGTTCATTTTCTTCAGCCCAAGCCCTATGTTTTTTCGGGCTAGCTCAGCCAGGCGGGCCAGACCCATTTTACCAACTCTAAGCTCAGGACTTTTATAATGAACCCTGATTCGGCCCTAATTTTGATTGGGTCAATTTTATAACTTTAGTTCAATCTTTAACTTGACAAAACTCAATGATATACATGTTTAATAAAGGTCAGTTTCAGTTAAGTTAAGATCTGGTTGACCCGAAATATAAACAATTATAGTAAAAATATATCTTTTTATATTTTGATTAGGTATTTTTTTTCTATTAAATATTTGATAACTTATATTGGTTGATGAACTGGATTGGTTCATTTTCTTCAGCCCAAGCCCTATGTTTTTTCGGGCTAGCTCAGCCAGGCGGGCCAGACCCATTTTACCAACTCTAAGCTCAGGACTTTTATAATGAACCCTGATTCGGCCCTAATTTTGATTGGGTCGATTTTATAACTTTAGTTCAATCTTTAACTTGACAAAACTCAATGATATACATGTTTAATAAAGGTCAGTTTCAGTTAAGTTAAGATCTGGTTGACCCGAAATATAAACAATTATAGTAAAAATATATCTTTTTATATTTTGATTAGGTATTTTTTTTCTATTAAATATTTGATAACTTATACTGGTTGATGAAAGGAAATGAAAGACACTTAAATGTTTGTATTTTTTTTAGTATAAACTTGGGGCATCCTCTGCGCGCAACCGTAGAGACTAATCCCTCGAGTCGGGTAGGACTACAATGGGAGGCAAAGCTCTCCCTCAAGAGATTTAACACTTGCTGCATGCTCAAGGCTGGATTCGAACCCGAGACCTTGGTTAAGCTGGAAGAGACCTTTACCATATCATTCAAGTACTCTTGGGTCAAATGCTTGTATTTAGATATTAACTACGACCATTATTAAGTAATTTAAACGGATTTAGTGAATTTTCAAAGATAGTTCTAGGTCATTTTTAGAGCAATTATTACTAATTATATAAATCGTTGACTTAATTTGCTCTTTATTTTGCAGAAAAGAAAAAAAATAAGAAATAGAATAAAAATTCAATTTAGAGCCACTTGTGAATGAGGGAGAGTCGCATGCACTAACACAAAATTAGGAAAAAAGCGGTAGTGACGGCAACGCATAGGAGAGGAGAAAAAGAGTTTTTTGGCACCAACAATTACACAATCTTAATTCAATCAAATAACTCATTCATGTCATCAATCACATCTCAAAGTATCAATTAATCGGAATTACTTGCTAATCTCAATATTAGAGATTAGCTATATCGGGGATGTTACAACAAAGATTACGACTTTCTCTATTTTTCGGGCTATTCTTATCTCTATAATGCATGAACTCTATTTTTCTTTTATTGTTCTTTATTATTATGAATACTTAAATCCTCTTCTAGTTTATTATTTGAATTCACATTTTTATTTCAATTAATATTGTCATGTTGTTTTTATCACATAATTAGGATTAGCTACCCTTTTCATGTTCATAATCAATTTATTGATCAGCGACCGTACTGCAATTAGTTTGTGGACTTATATGATAATTGGGGCTATAAATAATGCATGACCAACTTTGATTTAGTCTTCCGATCATTCAACCTTTTTGTTATTTATGCTTTTCTTGAATTTAAATTCTTGCATGACCAAATAAGGGTTAATTTAGGAAAAATAATATTAATCACAAATGCCCAATTAGATTAATAACTTTAGTAAAGGGATTGGTAACTAAATAAAATAAAGGAATTCAGGTAGAATTAGACATAGGGAATCGAAGCTTGCAAGTGAAACCGTGACCCTAGACCTCTCTCCATTGAATTAAATCTTGCTTTTTATTATTATTATTATCTATTTCTTTTTATTTTAGTTTCTATCAACATCGATTATTTGTTCGTCTAAATAATAATAAATCTTAAGTAGTTTGGTACTTGTTAATTAATCCTATGGAGACGATATCTTTTATACTACTTCTGCGAAAGAGTACACTTGCTCTAAGTATATTTTTAGCGCAACAAGTTTTTGGCATCATCGTTGGGGATTAATTTAGCAAACATGCGATATAACCACATTTATTTTACCCGCGAGTAACTACTCGCACCAAACCTATGTACCTATCACATGTTTATAGGCGGATATTCGCGTGCGCTGGCTCTTTTGCCATCCATAATTCTCTATAAATATGATAAATATGATGAATAAACCAAACTCAATTGTGAGCCTCCAAGATCTTCAACACTTCATCCAAAAAAGGCTTTAGCATGAAACTTAAGGAGTGTTTCATACTAATCATGTTGTTCATTGTGAAAGAATCCAATTTAATGATAATGGAAGAAGGATTCAATTTAACTATAAATGTTTTACACTATCTTACAATTACAAGTTGTCACATCATTAAAAATAAATTAGTCAATTGATAACCACTAGTTAGTCAATTGGTAATCAACCATTCCATGAAGTGTGATTGGTTGTGGTTGTAAAAGCCTATACACTATATGATGTTAAGTCCCACATCGGGTGTGATATGACCTGAAAAAGAGTTTATAAGGGGAAGCATCTATCACTTTACAAGCCGGTTTTGTGGGATTGAGTTAGGCATAAACTACATTCTAAGACATTTTCCAAAATAAATGGATGTGGTATTCATTTAAGAAAAAAATAAAAGAAAGGTGAGTTTTAATACATGGGCGACGAACTTTTTCAGCGGGAGCTACAAACAACAATGCAATTAAGTGAGAATTTCAATGGTCCTATAAGGCTTTGCAAAATTGCATGAAGCTTACCGTTAATGTGTTTAACTATCATATTAGGAGATAGAGTCTAATTATGAAATGAGTCGAAAAATACCATCGTTGAATATGAATATTATGATATTGAAAAATGCAAGAGATACGCATTGGCTATTTCTTCGTAAGTTCAGGGGAATATCTTATATTTTAAAAAGTTGCAAGACTTATGCTTATAAGAAGATCAAGTGTCTTTGTTTTGAAGGTATCCTTTTTTCGGTTACATCTATAGGCATCCTTTGTTGTCATTTTCTTCGAGTACTTAATAATTTGAATAAAATTGTTATTCCCCCCAAAATACATCCTTAAGAGGTGAACTAAGTGAACTAGAAGTGGATATGTTCTTGAAATCACAAATTATCAAAGAATAACAAAAGGTAATTGTCTCAAATCACTTTAAGACTTTGTGTCACACTACATAAGAAATATGAATGTGAGGAGACTTCTGCATTTTTTGTAAGAAAATCATCAAGAGAGTTGCTGAATACAGCTAGTGATTTCATTTCCAATGCCTCACGAATGTTCTTTTATTGGCTAGTCAAAACCACTTACTCATCTTGTTTCCAACTAAATATAGAAGTTAAAAAGAAGCATGTAATCTTCAGTAAATTTCAAGAATGATTTATTCACAATGTATAGCATTGCTCAATCATCAATCATCAAACATTGAGAAATAAGGATCAGCATTGTCAAACAAAGCATAAAGTAAATAATTGTATATCATAACAAACCCAATTACTTGACGCTCGAGTGCTCAACAGTTCCAAAATTTGTGCATATCAATTTCAGGTACTTCTTTGTAAACTTCTTTTTTAGGAGTAATTTTTTTTTTAGTGAAAGATCATTTAAAACCATATGAAAACATGAAATAAAATAAAGACATTAGGACAACATGGAACACATAAGATTGACTCATTATAAATCATAAAAAATTTCGTAACATAAGGAAACCATGTATTATTATCAAAAACATGTAACATTATACTAACAACGAATATCATGTCTATTCAGCAAACATCAGCAATGTGCACAATCAATTGGTTCCCAGTTCCCACAACATGCTCATGAAAGAAGGATGACTGGAGAGAAACCGGGTCCATTTTAGGGGATAAGGATTCTCTCCAGTCAAAAAATTGACAGCAGGAGATGCAGGCCTTACAATGTTTTTTGGCCAAACAAGAAAAAATACTCTATGAAATCCTGACCCTTGATTCAAGTGACTACATGAATAGTTTCCGTAAAGCCCGGTGCTAGAACAAGTCTGGAGGAATTAAATTTCATATCGTCAACAATAGAGACATCCACAATTGCTTCCGTAAAGCCTGCCCTCACGACAATCTTAAACAATCAACAAGGATGGTAGTAAAAATCAAGATCTTGGCTTCCATGCAAGTGACTTGATAAAATCAAGATCATGTTCGTACGCGTTTGGAGGAAGAAGGATGATAGGGTTCCATGGTTGCAGCATCTTTTTTTCTTGAAGAAGAAGAGGATTTTTTTTTAAAAAAAAATAAAGACAAAATAATGAGTCAGCAAATAAAATTGCGACTTAAGCATAAAAAAACACATAAGCACTCTAAAAGCCAGATAGGCGTTTTTGTAACAGAGTTTAACAAAAATTGTTAAACAAAATTTTTTAAAAACATAAAGGACCTATTTGTTTCTTATAAAAAAAAAAGGATCTACTCGTTACGAAAAACGTAACGGACCTATTCGTTACCTGAAAATAAGTTAAGAGACCTCAGAAGATATTTGTATATTTATTTTTTTTGAAGCAAGATATTTGTATATTTATATTATATAAAATTAATTATTTAAAATAAAATTTAAAGCATCAAATTTCACGTCTTGTGTATTCATTTTAGATAAAAGAATTCAGAAAAGGTCACAGCTATAACATTTTTACTTGTATTTTTGAAGATTAATTTTTGGCGTATTTTTTGGCATAAAATTGCACGATATTAATAAGAAAATTAATTCAAAGCCAATATCTTTAAAAATATATTAAACTACAACAAAACCATAAAATACTTTAATACCATAAATATTTTATAAATTTATAATCCTAAAAGGTAAGTGATATACTTATTTTGAAAGTTAAAATACGCGTTGGCGCGAGCACGCACAAAAGAGCTCAATTTGAATTGGATTGACTCAACTTTCAATTTCAAATATGAAAATCAATTCGATAATAAAATTGGAATGGATCAAATTTTAAATGCATTTGTCTTAAAGAATGATTTTATTTTCAATGGCCTATCATAGCGAATATCGAGTGATTATATAATTTTTAAGTCTTAAGAATGATACTTTTGCATAACTTGAGATAAATATTCTCAACAAAGGTTTAATACAAAGGTAATTTCTTTTAACCGGAATGCAAAAGTATTGAAGCCACACCACACCAATAAACTTCAAATTCTATTCAACATGAAGTAGTAAACACGTGCAGCGACTCATTTGCATAAAAACTAGAAATAAAATAAAGATGTGAAGATTAGATCATGACTTACGATTGTGACTTCACATTTACACCAGAATATAAAAACAAAATCATCATAGGATTAAATTAAGAATTGAAAAAGACTCTCCCAAAGGACTACAAACCAAACACCCGTTTTTCTTTTAATCAAGGTAGTAGGTTGGGCAAATGGCCCATTTGAAGATTGACATCTCCAAATGGAATTGCCTCATCCTCGTTGCCATTGACCATCAAATTTGTAAACCACTGCCTTTGCAAGGTGTCAACATTCATACCCAATCCATAGGATTGACCCACCAAAGCCATTTCTTGATTCTGGGCCATTGTTGGTGCAGGTTCTGGTACAAGTGGTGCCACATGGACTTGGCTTGGAGCCATGACCTGAGCATTCATATCTAATGTTTCCATCTTTCTACCAATGTCCTTCAAATTCTGGTCAATCAACCATGTAAGTTCATTCAAATCAACCATAGAAATATTGTCATCAACAATCTTACCTGCAGCAAGGCACTGAAACATGAACATGGTCATCTCTTGCTCCTTGTTCTCCTTCCTTTGTTTCTTTACTTGCTCTTTCACCTTCAAAATCCTTTGTTTCAAGAAAGTTTCTTGATCTACCATTTTCTTACTTTGCTCAAGTTCTGGCATCGTCCTGAACTTTGAGAGCACGCTTTGGACTCCCCATGGAGATGGCCAAACCTCAGGTTGAGGATCATAAGGGCTATACACTATAGCACAAGCTTCAATGCCACAAAGGGTGCTCAGTTCATCCACCTTCTTCAATAAACCCTTCTTCCTTTTCTTATAAGTTGCTTTCCTTGCAGTGTCATTGACAATGAAGGCTAGTTTCACCTTTTTCCTAGTCATTTAGAGGAAAAAGAAAAACGTTAAAAAGTGTTTTGTTGTGATTTTCTTTTCGTGAATTCTCTTAATATATATATATATATATAGACCAATTTTGATACACGCGATTTGGTTTATCGATAATATCTTGTGTCATGTGACTAAATGCCAGCTGGAATTTTACAATAAAATGCCACTTTAATATCATTCCATTTATGTAATGATCTAGAAAATCAAGCACTTTTATGACATTCCAGTTGTAAATTTACCATATCTTGGTAATTTATTTGATTGGATTGGATTGGTATGAGTGAGTTGGATATCGACACTCTTATTCTTGTTGGATTCATGGACATAGATTCTAATAGAGTTTTAAATGATGTTATCTAAAAAAGATTACTAAAAAACTTTTTAATTGTGTGATCATTAGACAAGACAAACCCTTTAAATGTTCTTTTTAATTTAAATATAGGTATGAATGCTTAAATAAAAAAAGGAGAGTCCTATAAAATTATATTTGGATATTAATTCTTTTATTTATACAAAAGTAAATATAGTATTTATTTTAAAAATACAATTAATTAATATACAAGACAAATCAACAAGATAAAGAAAAAATAGACAATTTAAATAAATCCTATAATTTGAAGGATATATTTCCATATGTGAATCTAAAATATTCTCAATAACCTATATGTACTCAAGATATTTAAAATATATTGTAATATATTTTCCTTATAAAAAAATCCTTATGAGGTAGTTAATTAAATCTAAAATCAATTATAAAATAGGATTTATCATATATTAAACAAAATAGTTAATTGTACAAACGGAAAAAATAGTAGTTAAGAATTAGCCATGTATTAGTTGATAGACAATCTAAATATTAATCAAATAATAGTTGCAAAAAAATCAATACAAGGAAAGTTATTATTGTTGCGAGAAGGTTCTACACGAAATTCAACGAACAAACTAAGTGGTTAATACTCCAATCTCCCTCAATATATTCTGCCACTTGCTCATATATTCCTTTCTAAACAAAAGCATTCGCTCAGTTTGTTCAAATTTGTTTCGTAACAAATAGCACGTAATTAAACATTAGTATTGACAACTTTAAACGTAATAAAATTATATGGGTAAAAAGTTATACAAATTTTCATATTACAAAAGTTAATATTTTAACAAGTGAAAATAGGGGAAACCGAGTTTTTGAGAGTAGTTTTGCATTTTTTATTTAGAAATTTTCATCTTAAAAATAGTAATATTAATAAAAATTTGTTAGAAAATTATAAAGGTAACCCAAACACAATCCTCCTAATTAAAATAACTTAAAATCACTATAGGAAGCAATTAGATTAACTTAACATCATTTCTATTAGGTTAATCTAACTTTGTTTTTAAATTCGTTTCATTCTAACTTTATTTTTAATCATTGCTTTTATATTTGCTTAAAAGTAAATATAGGAAGCAACTCCTCACAATCCAAATGTGTATTTAAATTTGTTTTACATGCACAAAAATCCACACCAACGACAAATCACAAATAAATTTTAAAAAAAGAACTCTTAAGAAATTTTAAAAATATCATGTCATGAATGTACTAGATTAAGTTAATTGAAACTATATGACGAATAATGGAGAGCGAAGGCTGGACAAAGGTCTTGAAGATGAGAAGACGCAAAAAATGGAGCAACAAGAAGAAGACTCACAAGGACGGACACGACACAAACAACACAGTTTATTGCACGTGAAGAAAAAGTGACATACTTCTTCACCAACTTCCCAGACAACCATGACGCGAAGCAGGTTTATCATATCTTCACAATGTAAGGGAATGCTATAGAGGTGGTCATCACTCCCAAAAGAGATAAGTTGGGAAGGAAATTTGGCTTTGCAAGATTTGAGTTTGTTAAGCAGGGCCGACCCAAGCAACTAAAGTCAGGGCTTTGGGCCTCGAGTTTTTTCTAAAATGAAGGGCCTCAAAATTTGTTGTAACACAAAAAATAGTTGTAGCTCAATTAGCCGAAAACGGTCTCGGCAATTTGAAAGATTAGGGTTCAATCCCTTCACTAGATAGTTTTGTATTCGTATTGGTATATTCATTCATTTGTCATTTGATATTAAAAAAGCCATACCATTAATAATGTTCTCTTGGAACATAATATGTAACAGTAAAAAATATGTCATTGGTGTGTCAAAAATATAATTATTTTGTTGGCTAAACATAATCTAACTTTTAATCATCCTTTAACTATCTTGTTTCATGTTTGTTCTTTCCTTCCTAAAAACATGTTTATTACGATGTTTTTATGTATTTGTTTAGTTACTAATTCTTCTTATTTTTAAATAATTATATTAAGATGTTTTTATGTGCATAAAATTCAAATAAAATTTTTTCGTATAAAATTGTTTATAATTAAGTTTTCTTACAACATTGGATTTGTATGCATCACAAAAAACTAAAAAATAGTTTATTATTTAACTTTTCTTACAACACTCAAATTTTGATATAATTTGATAAATGATTTTTCATCAAGAAAAGATCGAAAAAAATTAGATAAAAATATAATATTTTACAAAATATTATTACTAAAATAAAAGGGTCTCGTTTTGGAGCTTTCTTTAGGCCTCGTTTAGTGTTGGGTCGGCCCTGTTGTTAAGGATCCTGACTTGTTCGCTACGAAGCTTGATAACATCATCGTTGGTGCAACTAAACTTTATGTAAACCTACCCAAGTTTGCAAAAGATGACAACAACTTCAACCCAAAGATGAAGATTCACGCTAGATGAGAAGAAAAAGGGAAAGACAAAAAGGAGGAGACTCGTGAAAATAATAAGGAGAAAGAAGAGATAGGAGAGGTTGAGAGAAGAGAAACGAAATAACCGGAAGAGAACGATATGAGAAGAGAAACACCAAAGAGAGATCACTTCTAGGTTGATGAGATTGAGATTCTTTGTATGGAGGAAGGCGAGACTGTGACAGAGTATTTTGCAAGAACCCTCGCAATCGTGAACAAATTGACATCCCTTGGAGAAAATGTCCAAGAAATGATGATGGTGGTGGAAAAGGTCTTGAGATCTATGACAACAAAATTCAACTATGTAGTGTTCCATCGAGGACGCAAACGATGTAACTACACTATCCATAGATGAACTTCAGAGCAGCCTCATGGTTTATGAGTAGAGAATGCAAGGCCCTAAAGAAAATGAGCTTGCTCTGAAAGTCTCAAGAGTGGTAAGAACACGAGGCTGGGAATGTGGCTTAAGGGGAGATCGACACAAAGGAAGACAACAGCTCACTAAGAAAACAATTGAGTTCTATAATTGTCATAAATTAGGGCATTTCCAAGATGAATGCCCTAGTTTTGAGGAAAAGACAAATTATGCAGAAGATGGTGAAGAGAAAATGATTTTCCTAATGGTGTATACTAATTGCACAGAGAGTGGTGAAGATAAGGTGATCCTCCTGATGGTAGACACAGACAACGCAGAATCAAATGACCCTAAGGTTTGGTATCTAAACTCTAGTTGTGGTAATCATATGAGTGGTAATAAGGGGTGGTTTCATGAATCGGATGAAGACTTTAGAAATACCGTGAAATTAGGGAATAAAATTAGAATGCAAGTAATAGGAAAGGGGAAAGTAAAACTGAAGATAAAGGGAATAGCTCAAATAATAACCGGTGTCTATTACATTCCTGAATTGAAAAACAATCGGTTAAGCATAGGACAGTTACAGGAAAGAAGATTAGCTTTTCTATTTAAGGATAATGTCTGCAAGATATATCAACCAGATGGAGGACTGATTGTTGTGATTAAGATGTTTTCTAATAGGATGTTCATAGGCCAATCTAAAAAAATGGCTGCTAACTGTTTTAAAATCTCTACAAATGAAGAGTCTAGTCTGTTATGGCATAATAGATACGATAATCTGAGCAACAAGGGGTTGAAATTGTTAAGTCATAAATGAATGGTTAAGGGCCTACCTAGGGTGGAGGAACCCTCAAAGGTGTGTGGTGATTGCATGATTGTTAAGCAACATAGAGATTTGTTTCCCAAACAAAGCCCCTAGAGAGCTAGTGAAAAACTACAACTAATTAATGTTAATATATGTGGGGCTATCAAGCCTGAATCACACAGTCACAACAGGTATTTTCTCACCTTTATTGATGACTATTGTAGAAAGACTTGGGTGTACTTACTTTCTGAAAAACCAACTGCTTTAGAGTGCTTTAAGTTGTTCATGGGTGGAGTTGAGAAGGAGAGTGGGTGTACAATTGGAGGCTTAAGAACTGACAGAGGAGGTGAATTCACCTCCTCTGATTTTGACATTTTCTGGAAAGAAGAAGGTATAAGGAGGCAACTCACAACAGCTAACACACCTCAACAGAATAATGTGGCAGAGAGAAAGAATAGGTCAATTATGAGCATGGAGAGGTGTAAGCTCTCATAGAAGAAGATTCCCAAAACCTTCTAGCCAGGGGCTGTAAACTGGTTAGTCTATGTTCAATACAGAAGACCTGTTATTGCAGTGAAATACATGACTCTAGAGGAGGCCTAGAGTGAGAATAAACACTATGTGCACTTCTTCAGAACATTTGGTAGCATACCTTAAGTTCATATCCCTGACTCACAAAGAAATAAGTTAGTTGATAAAAGCACCAAGTGTGTTTTGTTTGGGGTTAGTGAGGAATTCGGAGCTTATAGACTTTATGATCCAATCACAAAGAAGGTAATGACAAGTAGAGATGTATTTTGTTTGATGGAAATGAGGAATGGAATTGGAGTGAACAATTCAAGGAAAGCAGCAGTGAATTGATTGATTCTAGTGATAAAGAATCTGAGGAAGAAAATAGAATTGCAGATGCAAGAACTAATGAAGGAAGAAAGGATAGTGCTACTGAAGAAATAAATGATGCTAAGAATGTCACTACTGCTACAACAAAGACCTTCCTACCTTGATTACTATGTGATAAATGATGAGAAGTTTGATGAATTTAGTCTTTTTGTATTTAGCCAGTCAAGAGATCTTGTTAGATATGAAGAAGCAGCAAAAGAAGAAAAGTGGAGAAGGGCTATGAAAGTAGAGCTAGAAGCCATAGAGAACAATCAAACATGGGAACTACCAAAGGGAGTGAAACCCATTGGTTTGAAATGGATCTTCAAAATCAAGTTCAATAAGAAAGGGGAAACCGAGAAGTATAAGGCAAGGTTGGTAGCAAAAGGATACTCTCAAAAGGAGGGAATTGACTACAACAAGGAGGTATTTTCCCCTGTTGTAAGATGGGACGCCATCAGGACAATACGTTCCCTAGTTTCTCTTAAGGGTTGGATTGTCTATCAATTAGATGTAAAGAGTGTTTTCCTTCATGGTGATATTAAAGAAATCGTTTTTGTAGATCAACCTTAAGGATTTGCAAAGAAAGGAGAGGAAGAGAATGTCTTCAAGTTGAAAAAGGCTCTATACGGTTTAAAGCAGGCACCAAGGGTTTGAGAAGTGTTACTCAGAATATACATAGTTTGTTAAGACAACTCCAAGTAAGGGTTTTCTAATTGTCAGTCTTTATTTAGATGATATATTATTCGCAAGGAACAACGGAAATATAATTGAGGAGTTTTAGTGCTCTATGAAAAGAGAATTTGATATGTATAATCTTGGGAAGATGTCCTACTTCCTAGAAGTTGAAGTGGTACAAAATGATGCCGGTATTTTCATTGAAATATTATCAAATAGGATTTGATGCACAATGTGGAAACAACTCGGACGGCGACTTTGTCGCCGAGGAATATGTACCTCCTCAATCTTCAAATCTCATGCAAGGTTGGTACACATGAAATTCCTATTAGTTTTCTTTTTTTATCTCATTACTCTTTCACATTTTATATGACATTGGTGATTAACACTTCGAGTGTCGATAGTGCAGGGCTCAAATGTGGTACCAAGAACACATAGAAAAGTTTAGACATGTTGTCAATCCTAATTTTGCACTATGTTGTTCTAAAGGCAAGATTCAATTATCTCTTTTGAATGTGCCACCTGATTATCTTTGTCATGTAAAGGATAACAAGAATTATCAAGAACATCTTAGGGCTTATAACTTGATGTTTGCCTTTACTTCTCTGAGGGAAAACTAGGCGGTACTTTTAACAATGCTAGCGGTCCTCCAAAATTGTGTATTTAAGGATAACCATGTCACCGCATTGGTAGCCTCTTACCAACGCCGGGAAATATCCCTAAGTTTGCACAGCTATACATTTATGATACTTACAATGAGCTGCAACACAGAACTGCAAATTTTAGATCCAGTTTTGCAACATTTATATTCATGTTTTAATGAGGGGAAATACTTATTTACCACCAACTTTCCCAAATAATCTTTTCTATTTGTCCAGGAACAACTCTAAGATTGATCTTCACGTTGTCCAACAATCCAAAGTCATGCTTGACGAACACAATACTCATGCAAAGTCTTTTAGGATGGCAAGAGACAGATTACACGGTCTGAATGTGCCAAACATTAAATTAAGACTTATATTTGAGAGGTCTACAAATGGCAGAATTTACAATCTTCCATCTGTTTCTGAAGTTGCTGGAGTTATAGTTGGCGATGTTGACACTACTTCCCGAAGGGATATAGTGGGAATTTAAAAAGAATTGATGAGCTCCATACCAGCTATCTAGGCTACCCATATCCGCTACTATTTCCTTATGGTGAAGACAATTATAGGCAAGATGTCTTTCACGGAGACCTGGGTCCCTGCGAGCAAAACAAGAGAAATCGTTTTACAATTAGAGAGTGACTTACTTTTAGGATCACGTCAAGAGCAGTAGAAGCGCCTACTATTTTAAGACCGAAAACACTATTTCAACAATTTTTTGTCGATCGCTATAGCATGTTGAAATCAGGCAGATTAAACTTCATTAGGAATAACCAACCAAATTTGAGGGTGGCTAAATATAGCAATTTGAGTAAATCTACAACACAACCACACACAAGGATCAACCCAAGGAAAAGCTTTATTGTAGGTAAACGTATGGATCAATTATGTTTTGATGGTATGGAAATTTGTAGTGTTTTTGGCTTTCCAGACTTATTTATCACATTCACTTGCAATTTTAATTGGCCTGAGATTCAAAGGGTGCTCAGACTTTTGAATCTACTATCTTCGTCCCATTTTATATGTAGTTTAAGGTTTTGGCACACCCATTAAGAAAAATGATTGTTAGTCTAGATTTTATAAAAAGTATTGTCTAATTTATCAGTTAACCATTTATCTTTCTACATAGATAAATGTTAATTATTATTTATTAAAGGTAAAATGTTGTCATAATTAGGAAGGGCATTAGTGGAAAAGAATATTAAATGTTTCCTTGAAAATGTAAAACAACAATCAATTTGGGACAAATTGATTTTGTTAAAACAATTTATAAAATGAGACGGAGGTAGTACCGCTAATGATCGCCTAGATCTTATATCCAGAGTTTGCAATATTAAGTTGGACAAGATAATAGCATATTTGACCAAGAGACACGTCTTTGGCAGAGTATTAGCATGTAAGTTTTGTCGTTAAAATATTTATTTTCTTTCTTCCTAATTTATAAATATAAGATTCACATTTCTTCATTTATATTCAGATATGTATACAATAGAATTTCAAAAGAGAGACTTGCCACATGCTCACGTAATCATATTTCTACATCCTACAAGCAAGTATCCTTCTCCTGGGGATATTGACACCATCATATCTGCAGAAATTCCATATCAAGTACATCATATTGAATTGCACAAATTAGTGAAAACTCATATGCTCCAAGGACCATATGGTCAAGCTAACCCTTCTACTACTTGCAGCAAATTGGGAAAGTGTACAAAATTCTTTCCTAAACCATTCCAACAACAAACAATAGTTGATATCAAGATGGTTTTCCCCTCTACTAGAGGAGAGAAAATTGTTGCACAATAGAGAGACAAATTTAATTTTAACAACCGACACGTTGTACCATTCAACCCCTTCTTATTGTTAAAGTCTCAAGTTCATATCACCGTTGAATGGTGTACCCAGGGATCCTCAACCAAATACTTATTGAAGTATATCAACAAGGGTTATGACTGTATTACAGTTGCAATTGTCTCACCTGAACCCGATGAGATAACGCAATACCTTGATTGTAGATATGTGTCTCCAAGTGAGCCATGTTGGAAGATATTCTCATTTCCAATCCATGGTAGAAAGCCTACTATGGAAAGAATGTTCTTACTCTTACTTGGCCAACATGGAGTCGTCTATAATGACTATGATATCATTGATTGAGTTATTGGAAATCCAAGTGTCAATGAATGAATGTTTACATTAAATGTTAGATCCAATGGCATTGCTTCCCTATTGCTATTGAGGGAAAAGTGACACTATAAATTTAAGATCCCATGTTGTAAGTGTTATTAGCCTGAAACCATGCTGTAAACATTGATTCGGTGACGCCTGGATTTCCAATGACTCGGTCAAAGATGTCATAGTCATTATAGACGACTCCAAGTTGTCCAGGTAAGTGGAAGAACATTCTTTCAACATCAGGCTTTCTACCATGGATTGGACATGAGAATATCCTCCAACGTGCCTCACTTTGAGACACATATATAAAATCAAGGTATTGCTTTATCTCATCAGGTTCAGATGAGAAAATTACAGTTGTAATATGATCGTAACCCTTGTTGATGTACTTGAATAAGTACTTGATTGAGGGTCCCTGGTTACACCATTCAACATTGATATGAGCTTGATACTTTAACAATAATAAGGGGTTGTATGGTACAACATGTCGATTGTAAAATTTAAAATTTGTCTTCTCTATTGTGCGACCATTATCTCTCCTCTTGTAGAGGGGAAAATCATCTTGATCAACTATTGTTTGCTGTTGGATTGGTCTAGGAAAAAATTTTGTGCACTTTCCCAATTTAGTGAAAGTAGTAGAAGGGTTAGCTTGGCCATGTGGTCCATGGGCATATGTAATTTCACTAATTCGCGCAATTCAGTGTGATGTACTTGATCACTTGATCTCGAATTTCTGTAGAAATGATGGTGTCAATATCCCCTAGAGAAGGATAGTTGCTTGTAGGATGTAGAAATATAATGATGTGAGCATGTGGCAAGCTTGTCTTTTGAAATTCTATTGTATAGATATTTGAATATAAATGAGGAAATGTGAATCTTATATTTATAAAATAGGAAGAAAGAAAATAAGGATTTTAACAACAAAACTTACATGTTAATACCCTACCAAAGACATGTCTCTTGTTCCAAATATGCTATTAGCTCATCCAACTTAATTTTGAAAATTCTGGATATAAGATATGGGTGATCATTAGGAGTCAGATTCAAAGGTCTGAGCACCATTTGAATCTCAGGCCAATTAAGATTGCAAGTGAAGGCGATAAATACTTTTGGAATGCCAACAGCACCACAAATTGTCATACCATCAAAATATAATTGATCCATATAACGTTTACCTACAACAAAGCTTGATGGTAAAACAATTCTTTTTCCTTTGGTTGGTCCTTGTGTGTGTGATTGTGTTGTAGATTTACTCAAATTGCCACATTTATCCACCCTCAACTTTGGATGGTTACTCCTAATGAAGTTTAATTTGTCTGATTCCAACATGCTACAGTCATCGACCAAAAATTGTTGAAATAGTCTTCTCAGTCTTAAAATAGTAGGCACTTATACTGCTCTTGATGTGATCCTAAAAGTGAGCCACTCTCTAATTGTAAGACGAGTTCTCTTATTTTGCTCGTAGGAACCCATGTCTCTATGAAGGATATCTTGCCTATAACCGTCTATATCATAAGGAAATAGTAGCGGATATTGGTAGCCTAGATAGTTGGTATGAAGCTCATCAATCCTTTTCAAATTCCCACTACACCTTTCCATAATGGTGTCCTTGGTGAAGCAGTGTCAACATCTCGCCAACTATAAGTGCAGTAACTTCAGAAACGAATGGAACATAGTAATTTCTTCCATCTGTAGATCTCTCTGATATAAGTATTAATTTAAGGTTTGGAACATTCAGACTGTACAATCTGTCTCTTGCCACCCTAAAAAACTTTGCATGAGTATTATGTTCGTCAAGCATGACTTTCGATTGTTGGACAATGTGAAGATCAATCTTAGATTTGTTCCTGGACAAATAGAAAATATTATTTAGGAAAGTTGGTGGTAAAGAAGTATTTCCCCTCATTAAAACGTGAACTTAAATGTTGTGAAACCAAACTTGAAATTTGCAGTTCTGTGTTGCAACTCATTGTAAGTATCATAAATATATAGTTGCGCAAACTTAGGTGTATTTCCCGGTCTTGTTAAGAGGAAAATGCCGTGACATGTATGTCCTTGAATACACAATGTTGGAGAACCTCTGCTATTATTAAAAGTTCAGTCTAGTTTTCCCATCAGAGATGTAAAGCCTAACATCAAGTTATATGCTCGAATATGTTCTTAATAGTTCTTGCTATCCTTTGAGACGTTGAAAAATAGATGGCAAAGATAATCGAGTGGCACATTCAAAAGAGGTAGTTGAATCTTGCCTCTAGAAGAAAGTCATAGTATTGTGAAAAGAATAGTTAATGAAAATTACAAACATGGAAAAAATGTGAAAGAATAATGAGATAAAAAAACTAATACAGGAAATTCAATTTTCCCAACCTTGCATGAGATTTGAAGATTGATGAGGTACATATTCCTCGACGACAAAGTCATCGTCTGAGTTGTTTCCCTGTTGTGCATCAAATCCTGGTTGATAGAAGTTGTAAACAAATTAACAGTGGAACAATAAGGTTATATACACACATTAGTATTGTTGTAGTGAACATTTAAGTTGTAAAGAATACATTGGAAATTGTCTTCATCACTTGTTGAATCACCATCTGAAAATTCCCCAACCATAGAAGGTATTGTTAAATAGGCGGTGTTGAAGATGATGCGCCTTGTGTTTGAGATGGTAAACTTGAATTGATATCCAAATATATTCATAAGATTGATTTCCAAATCAACAGTGTCAAGAGTTTTTCTTTTCCTTTGGAATTGTATGGTAGCAGTTTCATGCCAGCCGATTACTTTTGAGATAGGAAAGTTAGTTGAAGTGGAAGGTACAATTGTCTGAATTCTTTCATTAATAGTTGCAATTGTGATATCAGTAGCTGGAGTTCTTTGTGCTCTTTGTGGTGTTGGAGTTTCATTTGCAAATTAAAAAATCCTTAAGATAGTACTTATGTTTGAATTATACAAGCCAATCCCTGGTTAGTTAGACTTGAAACATTGGAGCTTCTTGGAGACAATGGTTTGGATGTGATGTTGTCTACATTAAATGTTGGGGGTGGAGTTCTTCTATAACTTACTCTAGACTTTCCCTTGAGAATTTTCTTTCTCTCATTTCTTGCACTTGAAGATTGTTGATTATCTTTGTTATCCTTCCTATCCATTCCTATAAACATATAAACTAAATAAAACTTACAGCTCTAATATATTGATACTAAAGTAATTAGAACCTTAGAGAATATTTTCAGCTCTAATATATAAATACTATGACAGATTTGGAAATAAACTACAAAGTTCCTAAATAGAATTGGTATGTCATTTCACCCAGTGGCGGATTTTGACAAAAACGTTTGACGGGCCAAAATATTAACCAATATATAAAACTAACTATGTAGTCATAATTTGTCGTTTGGTTTAGTGGTCAAAGTTATACATGTCAACATCAACGTCGCCAAATCTAATCATGGTAGGGTTTCAAACTGCAGACCTTGAAGACGACACTTCCACCCTTACCCACTCGACCGCTGGCTAATTTTGTTACTTGTTGTTCATTTAACTATATATAATCTAATTTTGAGTATAAAATATAGGTGTATATATTATTTTTTAAAATAATTGGGTGGGGGGTATCGTGGCATCCTTCAGCTCCCAATAAGATTTGCAACTGATTTCACCAAAATAATACTTTAAGCTCTAATAGACGACAGGTGTGTGTGTGTGTGTGTGTCTCTCTCTCTCTCTAATAGACGACAGGTGTGTGTGTGTGTGGAATGGCACAATACCTCAGTTCTTGTCCTTCCAAAATATTGAAGTTGTTAAATACTTTATTGAAATATGAGGAACGAATAATCAATGAGAATTGGTCCTAATTCATCTAGAATGCAACAATCATACATAATTAGAAGTCAAATAATGAATTAGAGTTTGTGGTGAGTGAAATTACTTGTATGTTAAAGAAACACAAATTAACTGACCAAGGGATTTGTAGCGACCGAAAAATCCGAGAGAGGATTCCTCGAAGTTCGAAAGATGAAGCCGCCACCAAAATTTAGTTTAAGGGTAAACAATGAAAAATCCCATTTGATTTGGATAATGGTCCTTGAGACCATACTTGGGTTCGGGAGTCGGTTATGCATGGGGAAGGTGTTAGCACCCCACGGCATCCTTCCTAAGGAAGGTTACCTACTAATTAGTTGTAGGAGAGAAAGTTAATTTTTAAAAATATTTAATTTTACCCCTTTTTTTATTGTTAGCTAAAAGAAAGGACTTTGATATTTTTGAATTTTAAGAATAGGATTATTTAGAAGAAAGACTAAAAAATATTTTTTTTTATTAATGCAATTGACAGAGGTCGGCCGCCCTCCTACGTATCTCCTGGTAGAGAATCAAATCACACGTAGTTCTTGGTAGAAAATATTTGTTTGTTTGATGTTTTTTAATTAGGGATTTTAGGACTCTTGAGTGATCAGTTCATTTGTCCTTAATCCCCTTTTTGAAAGTTTGTTTTTGTTGGAGAAAAATGTTTTGTGTTTGTGTTTTTTATTTTGAAATTGTTTATTTTGAATAGGGATTTTAGGACCTGATCCGTCACGGTTCATTAGTGGTCCCAAAAATGAGACTAACCCGACTGTACAGTCGACTTAATCCCCTTTTTGTGTTTGAGTAGAAATATTTATTTGTTTATTTTTATAGGAAAATATAAGTTTGTAAAAGAAATTGCTAATTGGAAAGAAAAATTAAAAAGAAACGAAAAGGAGGGTGTACCAGTAATGGTGGTGTGCAATTAACGGCAGGGAGTGTTATTATTAAAACGGGGTGCGTTTAAAAAGAGACAAATTCAGTTTTATTTTTGGGCTTCCAAACTGACCCATGAAATTGGGCTTAAACAGGGGGCCGTGTTATTAAAACTTGGGGTGTAAAAGGTAATCTGTGTTTTTAAAATAAAATAAATAATAATAAAAGGGAATATATAACAGGGAACCTAAAAAAAGGGAACCCTAGCTCATTTCCTCTCATTCTCCAGCGCCGCACCATCATTCTTTTGGAGAGAGAGAGAGAGTTTGAAAAAAAAAGGAAAGAGAGAGATTTGAGGAGAAGACTTGGGAAGAGAGAGAAAGAAATGAGAGAGAGAGAGAGCGGGGGGGGGGGGGGGGGGGGGGAAGGAGGGACGCCGGAGGCAGCGGCGGCGTCGCTGAGAAAGGGTGAGCACGCCGGAGGACGACGATGCGGAGGTTGACGATGGCGGTGGAGGGAGCGCCGATGGTCTGAGGTGACCGGAATAGCGACGGGCTGAAGGAGAAAGAGGGACGACGGTGTGAGGGGTGTTCGCCGGAGGTCACGGCGGCGAGGCGTTGGTGCGCCGGTCAGCTTCAACGGCGGTCACGGAGTTGGGGGATCGAACGCCTGGTTCGTGTTTGACAGTGGCGGTTACGACGGCGAACTAGGACGACCACCGTGTGCGGTGGCCGGAGGTATTTCACGGTTTACACATCATGCTTTTAATTTTTCTTCTTCTATTTTTTCCCTTCTATTCCTTCTCTGATTCTTTACACTTCTTCTATTGGCCTTGCTAATTTTTTTTTATTGTTTGCTTTTCTTCTAAAAAACTAAACTTTCACTAATTACTTGATTAATTTTTGGGACAGATTAATATAACCTAATTTTTCTAATTTCGTTTTTTTTCTTCTGAAATCCTAAATTATTTACAGTTGCTGATTATGCTTGATTGATTATTTTATATACATATATATAGACAGTTTTGTCACCGGTTACATTTTTTATACTAGTTAAACTGAAACATGTAGCATATGAAAGCCTAAAGAATTTTATTTAAGGGACCAACCTTTTACTCCAGCATCTGAAAATGCTCCTTATTGTTTACTGCTACTACTGCCTATTGAACCTTTTTTGTTTTCCCTTTGCTGCTGCTGCTTCAGAACTGAGTGTTTTTGTTGACTAGGGTTTCGTGTGAACTCCTAATTGTTTAGGTGTTTTTTCTGATTTTTCTGTGTGTATTCCTTTGTGAATTTTAGCTGTTTTTATAGGCATTTTTTAGGTTTAAGAAATTAAATTTACGATTTCATTTTGATCCTTGTTTCCTATTTTACAGGTTTTGGGCTTGGGTTTGGAGAAGATGGATACTTGTTTCCTATTTTACAGGTTTTGGGCTTGGGTTTGGAGAAGATGGATACTTGGTGAGCAAGGAGAGTGGTGGAGGCTTTCTCAGCAAGGAGAATGGGTTGGGTTTCAACTAATGCTATTTTTGTTATTTTTTGTGATTTTCGTTTTTTAATTAATTAATTTTTGTATTATGTAATTTCTTTATTTTTGGACTTTACAATTGTAAATTAATTTTTTTGTAATTACTTTTATTTATGATTTTTATGGCTTTTTGATTAAATGGAAAGCAAGAAAACAAAATTGAAATTGGGCCAAACCCAAGAATAACAACTGAGACCCAATCGCAAACGCTAAAACATGCCTAAACATAAATATTAGGTCTAGTTAGGACAAATTGTTGAAATTAGGCCGAAAAACTAACTTGCGTAGTTTAACGAGTAGTAAAATGAATCGGACAAAATTGGGGTATGACAAGTATATTTAGTGTGGATTATAAGAAATGACCATCTCATCCACAAAAATTATCTCATAAGGATCTTGTTGTTGTCCGTTTAAAACAGTCCAAAGATCAATGATCTTCACATCAACTTTCTATAGTTCCTTTGTAGGCTTGACATCAATAATGGTGTTAATTGGTCTCGCCATTAGAATAGGATGTATGCGTCATGCTCGTTACCAAGTTACACAAATCAAGTTATAGGAATGAGTTATACTTGTTACCTGTAAATTCAAGAAAGAGAGAGATTCAGGTGAAAGGAGAATTTCATTTTTTTGAGAATATTCTTATCTGTTTTTGTTGCAAGATTAGCACTTATAGGTGCTCTTATCATACACACAGCAGGGCCTTATCCTACACTTTGATGTAACAGATTGTAACCTAACTTCAACAATTTACAATTGATTTTGCTAGCCTACAGAGAGGTGCACAGAAGGTGCACCATAACACTAATTCAAGTATTACATATATCATTCTCTCACACCAGTGGCTGTTTTCTAGACCACCAGGATACCAAACTGGGGCCAAAGTAGATTGCAGAGCTCGAAGTTGATCTTCTATCATCTGGGTCAGCAGCCCAGTCAGCATCACAGAATCCAGTCAATGCAAAAGGTTTGTATTTGTTGGCTGGTTTGAGTTGTAGACCATGATGAGTGGTACCTTTGAGGTACCTAAGTATCATTTTAACAGCAATCCAATGATTTTCCAGTGGGTTTGCCATGAATTGGCAAACTTTATTTACACAATAACTGAGTTCAGGACGGGTTAGAGTAGCATACTGCAGGGCACCCACCACTGAGCGGTAGAGAGATGGATCTTTGAATTGAGGTGACCCAAATTTGGAGAGTTTAGTTGTAGAAGCCATAGGGGAGGAAACAGCAGCTGCTTCATACATTCCTGTCTTGTGAAGCAGATCATTTATATACTTTGTTTGAGTGAGTAAGAGTGTTCCCTGTGGTTGCTTATGCACTTCAATACCAAGAAAGTAATCAAGGCTGCCAAGTTGCTTTAGAGCAAATTTCTAATCTAATTTCTCAGTGATCAATTTCAGCAGAGATGGTGAGTTTCCTGTTAATATAATATCATTAACATAAACCAAGAGATAAGCTACTGAAGACTTAGAACAAAATATAAACAATGAAGGATCACATTTGCTACTCTTGAAACCTAGTGATATCAGAGTTGTGGTGAGTTTTTCAAACCACTGTCTTGGTACTTGTTTAAGACCATAAAGAGATTTGTGGAGATGGCAGACTAGTGTAGGATCTGAAGAGACAAAGCCAGGAGGCTGTTCCATGTATACTTCTTCATTAAGTGTGCCATTTAGAAAGGCATTATTCACATCAAGCTGCTGTATGGGCCAGTTATAGGTGAGAGCCAATGTCAAAACAATCCTTATAGTTACAGGTTTGATTACCGGAGAAAAGGTTTCATGAAAATCAAAACCATGTAATTGGTGAAACCCTTTGGCAACCAAGTGTGCCTTGTACTTATTCACAGTTCCATCAGCATTTTCCTTTACACGGAATACCCACTTACACCCAATGGCTTTCCTATTTGGGGGTAGTGATGCAAGGGTCCGGGTTTGGTTGTTGGTGAGGGCAGTGATTTCAGCTTGCATAGCTGCAAGCCATTTTGGGTCTTGAAGAGCATGTTTGGCATTTTTTGGTTCAGTGGTAGCTAAGAAAATGGAGGGAGGAGGTTTGGGTTTGTGTATACCAGATTTTGACCTAGTTTGCATGAAGTGTGTGTTGGTTGTTTGGTCAAGAGGCTGTGGTTGATGGACAGTAGGTTCAGACACAAGTAAATTTGGAGAAGTGTTATTTGGAGAAGCAGCAGCACTGTTATTCGTAGGTGATGGTATTTGAGGGGGAGGGGTGGTTTGCTCAGTTGGTTGTTGATCTGTATGAGTGGGGGAGGAACTAGTGGATGTATTGGTTGTTGCTGGACTTGAGGTGGAAGTATGATTGGATGGTATTATAGGTATGTGACTGAGTGTAACAGAGGTTGGTTTGGTGTTTATTTTGGCATTAGGTGTAGGGAACACTTCACTGTAGGGAAACCTGGATTCATTGAATAGGACATCATTTGAAATGAACACCCTACCATTTGGAGAGAGACACTTATAACCTTTATGTGAGGTAGAGTATCCAAGAAATAGACACTCTTGTGACCTAAAGGCAAATTTATGAGAATTATAAGGTCTAAGGAGAGGGAAACAAGCACGACCAAATACTTTGAGGTAGTTATAATCAGGGTCTTTGTGAAAGAGAGCAAAATAAGGGGAGACATGGCCAAAAGGTGCTGAAGGTTGCCTGTTAATGAGATAGACAGCAATTAGTACAGCATGGTCCCAGCATTTGAGTGGTAGTGATGCATGACTGAGAAGACAGAGACTAAGATCAAAAATATGTCGATGCTTTCTTTCAACTACACCATTTTGGTGACTTGTGTGAGGACATGTGAGTCTGTGGAGGATGCCTAATTCAGTGAGAAATGAGGTGAATGGTCTAAATTCACCTCCCCAGTCAGTTTGCACAGATTTGATAGGATGACCAAATTGCAACTCAACCATTGATTTAAACTGTTTAAACACAGAGAGGGTATCAGATTTGTTTTTGAGGAGGTACAGCCAGCTGAATCTAGTGGCTGCATCCACAAAAGTGACATAGTAAAGAGCTTTGGTGGTAGACTCAACTGGTGCAGGGCCCCTGTAGTGACCGAAAGTTCCGAAAGAGGGATCCTTCGAGGGTGTCGGATGAAGCCGCCATCAAGGTTTAGGTTTAAAGGGGCAAACATTGATAAATCCCCATTGACAGGTCTATACGAACCAAATATGGGTTCGGGAGTCGGTTTTGCGCGGGGAAGGTACTAGCACCCTACGACATCCTTCCTAAGGAAGGTTACCTTTAATTAAATGTGTAAAAGGATTGTTAATTCAAACGTAGTTATTTTTACCCTTTTGCAAATTAAAAAATAAAAGACTTGATAAATGGTTAGTTGTTTTTGTCATTTTTGAGAGATAGAAAAGAAATTATTTAAAACTAAAAAAAATGGTTTTATTAGTGCAATTGACAAAGGCTGGCCACCCTCTGCTCCTACGTATCTCCTGGTAGAGAATCAAATCACACGTAGTTCTTGGAAAAAGTTTGTTTGTTGGCATTTTTTATTTAGGGATTTTAGGACTCTTGAGTGATCAGTTCAATTGTCCTAAAAGGCTGACTAATCCGATTGTACAATCGACTCAATCCCCTATTTTGAAAATTTGTTTTTTGAGAGCTTGAAAAATGGTTTGATGTGTTTGTATTTTTTAGTTTTTGAAATTGTTTATCTTGAATAGGGATTTTAGGACCTGCTTCGTAACGGTTCATTTGGGGTCCTAAAAAACTGACTAACCCGTCTGTAAAAGAAATATTTTTTTGAAAAGAAATAAATAAGAAACGAAAATGGGGTGTAGTTGTAAAAAAGGGGTGGATTTAAAAAGAAGGAGTTGTATTATTAAAAATTTAGTAGGGAAATCCATATTGCACGTATAAAGCCCACGAAATCTGGGCCAAAAAAAGGGGGTGTGTGTGTTATTAGAAAGATTTGTGTTAGTAGTAATCTACCAAAAAAATAAAATAATAACAAACTGAAAACCAGCCCACTATATAAGACCACATGCAACAAACCTAAACCTAATTTTCCTTTCAATATTCTGCCGTCAGCAACCAAAATGGAAAGAGAGAGAGACTTGGCAAAATCCATGGTGGAAGGGGAGGAAATCACGGAGAGAGAGAGAGAGAGAGATTATGGAAACAGAGAGAAAGAGAGAGAACGCGTGAGAGAGTAAGACGAAGGTGATGCTGCGGCGGTGACGACGACGGATGGTGGCTCCGGTGAAGACGACGGACGGTGACACACGACGGCCGGTGGTGGCTACAGACAGCAACAATGGAGACGACGCAACGGTGGGTTTGTGGGTGATGACTATAGGTGGTTCACGGCCAACGGCCACCGTCTACGGTGGCCGGAATCTAAGAGGTGGGTTTACTATATCTGTTTTTCAGTTTTTACGATTCTAGTCTATTCTTCTTCTACTGTTATCTTTTGATTTTTTTTGCTTTCCTAATTTTTTTATGAAAATCAGAATTATAAACTAGTTTTTCTAAAACTAAATCTATTTAATTTTTACTCCTAATCTATTTACAATCCATTTATACCCTAAATGTACATTTCTAGTAAAAATATGAAACTAAAATTCAATCTTTAGCTCCTATATACTAATATTTCAGATTATTAGTTCAAATGACAATTAAAACTATTTACAAGACAACCTGTTATAAAACGAAAAAAATGTGGAGACCGACCTGTTATCCAGCCTCTGAAATTGCTCCTAAGCTGTTCGCTATGCTACTGCTGCTATTTGAATGCTCACTGCTTCTGTTTACGTTTCTGATTTTCTGTGTTTTCTTGATTTGGGTTTCAGCGTGAAATCCTAATCTTTTGCTCTGAATTTCTGTATATTTTTCCGTGAATACGGCTGTGAATTCTTGTTCCTTCTCCTCTGAAATCAGTCTCTTTTTATAGGTAAAAATTAGGTTATTTGTCATCAATCCTTGATTCTAACCTGATTTTCTTTCCTTTTTCAGATTAAGGTTGAAGAAAACTTGGTGAGCAAGGATCCAAGAAGCCCAGCTGCTGCTGTTTTGGGCTGATGCGCCCTTTTTACTATTTTTTTTTGTATTTTCGTATTTTATATTTTTTGTAAAATCTGAATATTATTTTTTGTATATTTTGGACTGTGGACTATGTTGTAAAAACTGATTATATATAAAAAACTTTGTGATATGCAGTTTTATTATTTTTAGTTAAGTAGACATGAAGATAAGGAGTTGGGCCAAGGCCAAAACAAAACATCCGGCCCAATCCAAAAAATGAGTCAAAGCAGACCCAATTAGAAGAAAATAACTCCAATTGCAAAGGAAACTACAACGATAAACAAAATTAGGACTAATGGTCATGGTAGGCCCAATCACGCAAACGCACGCTCAATTTGGACACTAAGCACATTTCAACCCAAACAAACAAAATATAGATATCGGCCTAACTTATGAGGTGGCATCGATTGACATGCGGACTAAACTACTAAAACTGATTGTAATAATAAAAAAAGAACGGATAAAATTGGGGTATGACAGCCCCAAAGATCACTGTATACCAATTCAAGAGGTGTGGTGTATTGAGTGTGTGAAGGTGGAGCATATAATCTGTGGGCTTTGCCCATACAACAAGATGCACAAAATTCAGAGAGGTCTTTATTGGATGGAGAAATATTACATTTTGAAAATATTGTGTTCATAGCAACATGATTTGGGTGCCCTAATCTTAAATGCCAAGTAGTTTTAAGATTGGGGGAAGGGGTAGTTACAATATTAAGAGAGTGTTTTACAGAAGAACCAGGAACTGTAGTTTGACAACTAGAAACATCAGGCTTGGAGTGAGCAGCAGAAGGTTGATGAAACTTGAAAGGGGCGAATTCATAGAGACCATCCTCACGAACTGGTCCATGAAGCAGAAGCTCATTGTTGTCCTGTGAAAACACAAGACAATCCTTAGCATGGAATTGAAAGTAGACATTATTATCAGCTGCAAAGCGACTAACACTTAACAGATTTTTGGTGAGATGAGGCACATGAATTAATTTATTAAGAACAAGAGAGACTTGAGGATTAATAGGGGAAGAGAAGGTGGAAGAGCCACAAGATTTGATTGGCAAACCTTGACCGTTGCCTATGAATATCTGATCTGGTCCCTCAAATGGTGTTAGTTGTTGCATGTTTTGGGATTGAAGTGTGGCATGGGTGGAGGCTGCTGTGTCAGGAGCCCAAGGTAACTGAGGGCCAGGGTTCTGAGTTGGTGGTGTTGCAGTGGTTATGTAAGCCTGTGGATAAGCAAATTGTGGTGTTAGTGCTTGGAATTGAGGGCGAGGTGCTTGTTGTGGTCTGGACCAGGTATTTTGGTACATAGGTGAAGGATAGGGATAGTGAGGAGCAAGGGTAGTGAATGAATTAGGGTTAGCAGTAAAGCCTTGGTAGTCAGTAGGTATTGGTGATTGGAATTGCTGATTGAAACGGTGATAGCACATGGTAGCAAGGTGGCCAAACTTAAAGCAAACTTGGCATTGTATGTTGCCATAACGACCACCACGGCCACCACCACGGCCGTGGCCACCGCGGCCACCACCTCGGCCACGAAAGGAACCATTCACAGTATATCCAGTACCAAAAGCATCAAAATTAGGAGTTGAAGGGATATTACCAGAGTTCTGTTGTGCAGGTGAGGTGTTCGACGAATTGTCTGTGGGAGCAGTGTGCGTCACATTGAGTGAGAGAGTTTCGGACTGAGACTTCTTCTTGAATCGATCTTGACGCATCTCGTGAGCAAGTAGCAGGGCTTCAATTTCTTCAAGTTGCATCGATTCAAACTTTGATTCAATAACTGAGACGACCGAGGCGTATTCTTGAGGCAAACCTTCAAGAATCACATCAATGTGTTGTTCTTGTGGTAGAGGATCACCTGCAGAGGCGAGCGCATCCACAATGGCCTTGATTCGAAGCAAGTATTCTTCCACGTGCGCGATTCCAAAGTCGTTGCACGAAGTTCAGCGCGAAGTTGTCTTGCCTTCGCACGCGTCAATTTCTGAAAATGATCGTGAATCCGATCCCATAGTTCGTAGGCGTGAGTGCATCCAACAACTCGTGGCATGATAGTACCGGACAACGTCGATTGCAGCCACGATAGAAGCCATTGGTCCTGCTTGAGCCAATTGCGAAACTGAGGATTTTCTCTACCAGCGTCACGATCTGCCGGAGATAAGAATTCACTACAAGAAAATCTGTTATTAGCGAGGGAAATTAGCGAGGGAAAAACAGTCCCTCGCAAAAACCAGATTTAGCGACGGAAATAAAAAAATTAGCGACGGAATTTGAATGTCATCCATTAGCGACGGAAATGTTGGCATTAGCGAGGGAAATTTCCCTCGCTAATTGTTTGGTGGGAAAATTCAGAATTCGACACACCAATCAAGGAAATTAGCGACGGAATTTGAGTTCCCTCACAAATTAAAGTAGTTTTTAGCGACGGAATTTGAGTTCACTCGCAAATTAAAGTAGTTTTTAGCGACGGAATTTGAGTTCCCTCGCAAATTTTTTTAATTTTTTTTACTTAAATCTGTCACTCACTCACTCACTCACTCACTCACTCTTCTTTCTGACTCTTCTTCTCTCCTCTTCACCCTTCCTCTTCCCTTCCTCTACTCTCCACCACCACCACACAACCAACCAACCACCCTCACTCTTCTTCTCTCCTCTTCACCCTTCCCTTCCTCTTCCTCTACTCTCTCTCTCTCTCTCTCTCACACCTATAAACCCTAACCCACCACCACACAACAACAACAACCACCACACAGCAACCACCACCACACAACAACCACCACCCACGACACCACCACCACCTTCTTTCCTCTTCCTCTCTTCTCTCTCTCTCTCTATCTCTCTCTCTCTCTTACACAATTTCCACTTTCACTCTTCTTCTCTCCACCTTCTTCCACCACCACCACACCACCACCACCCACGACACCACCACCGCCCACGACACCACCACCACCACCACCTACGAATTTCTTTCCTCTTTCTCTCCACCTTTCACCACCACCACCACCACCACCACCACCACAACAACAACAACAACCACAAAATTAATAATATAATATAATTTTCATTAATAATATAATAAAAAACTAATTTAAAAAAATAATATAATAAAAAATATAAAAAACAAACCATTCAAATTAAGACACGTGTCAGTCAGAATTTGAAAATTTGCACAAATTTTGAGGCAACATTAGCGAGGGAATTAGCGAGGGAAATGTCCCTCGCTAATTAGCGAGGGATTCAAATTCCCTCGCTAATTGCATTAGCGAGGAAGGTATTAGCGAGGGAACTGGTCCCTCGCTAATTCCCTCGCAAATGACCATTAGCGAGGGATTTTGGTCAGTTTGCGAGGGAAATTTCCCTCGCTAATCCCTGATTTTTTTGTAGTGATTGTTCAGGGATTATTGGAAACGCGATGAAATTTTGCAAGTTGTGAGCGTTGATTATTGGCTCCACTTGTTGTCGCCAAACCAAGAAGTTTTTTTCATCGAGTTTTTCCGAGATTTTGAGATTGAAGGTTACCAACGGAGATAGCGCTGGTGCGGTGGAGATAGGTTGCGCAGTTCCTGATGGCTGCGTTGGTGGAGGGGAAGGTGGTGGTTGCATTTGGTTTTCTGTTGGATCCGTCGCCATGGATCGAAGGGAGCTCTTGATACCATGTAAATTCAAGAAAGAGAGAGATTCAGGTGAAAGGAGAATTTCATTTTTTGAGAATATTCTTATCTGTTTTTGTTGCAAGATTAGCACTTATAGGTGCTCTTATCATACACACAGCAGGGCCTTATCCTACACTCTGATGTAACAGATTGTAACCTAACTTCAACAATTTACAATTGATTTTGCTAGCCTACAGAGAGGTGCACAGAAGGTGCACCATAACACTAATTCACTAATTCAAGTATTACATATATCATTCTCTCACATTACCAAGTATAGTGGGACGGAGCTTATATACTAGAATTGCTCATGTTTTAACGTTTTTTTTTTACTTCGATCAAGATATCTCATGTGTATAGGGAAGCTAATAAAGTAGTTGGTGTTTTTGGCTTGTTTTTGCAGGTGCTACCTCGATCCATCTTCAACATATACGAGTATCTCCGTTAGGGGCCTATTGAAGTGGTCTTGTGGTCTTCATCGCTTGTCGGTTGGTGTGTCTTGTAGTGACCGTAGTGCAGCAGTTTTTGGCTGTCATGGACTAATTTGAAGTTGGTGTAGGAGTCTGTTCTTTGGTTGACCCACCTAGGTTTGTAGTAGTTGGCTATAGCTTCTCCTTAAAGGGAGTGGAAAATTCTAAACCTGGAGTTTGTTCTTTCGCAGGTGTCTATTGCTGCCTGTATCAGTGGCATTGGTTGTGGGGATGATTGTGTGATTGCTGTTTGACGTTGATCCCTCTTGGTGTCTGGTAACTGAAGGTGTTTAGTTCTAAAGCAGCAATTGGGACATCTTTCCATAAAAATGAAGATCTCATATCTTTTGAAGCTTTATTGTTAACTTGTTGTATCTTGCTATGGGGAAGGTGGTTTCAACTTTTAGGAGTTTTATCAAGCTCCTTGCTTATCTCTTGGCTTAAGGCTATTCCCTCTCTTTTTGAACTATTTTTTGTTGCAATTACTGGTTGCGTTGGCTGGAGGTAGCAATTGGGATAATTTTTGAAGGAGTCAATAATTTTAACTTCAGGAGGTGTTGTGCTTGGTTTTTTTTCTCTCCTCAAACTCATCAAAATTGAGCAAAGTTGGAGTTTTGTAGGTGCTAGTTTGAGGTGTGCTACAGTAGCATGTTAGTACACATGCTCTGCGGTCAATGGAGATTCTACTTCTCAACTGTATTAGTGTCTAATTGTTACATGTATTGTTGTCTAGCAATTGCGCAGAAGGAGTAGGAGTAGGAGTAGGAGTAGGAGTAGGAGTTTGGATACCTTGGTGTCTGATAACTCATATTTATATGAGTTATTTATGCTTTTATTACTTAAATTAATGCAAGTTCTTAAGTAATATTGTTGTTTAATTAACTAAATATATGTTGTTTAATGTAAAAGAGAGTTAGGAACTGCTTAAGTGACTATTTGGCACTTCGGTGCACCATCTTGTGTTTTAATATGTTTGTTTAGTATGCTGTAGCATCAGAAGCTATAGCATTGCATTCTGCAGCTGATGAGAGAGAAAACGAAAAGGTAGATTCTGCAGCGTGTCAAATCACTGCAGAGCAGTGCAGAACTTTTCTTGCAGCAACCACCCACCTTTTACTTTATGGGACACTTGTCTATTTTGTAATGGAGGATGAAAATAGTTGGTGGGATGAGTTTTCACCCTTTTTAGGAGATATTTTCTTTATATAGAAGCCCCAACCTTCTTCTTCTTCTTCTTCATCATGGAGTTGTTGGTCTGAAGAGAAGAGAGTTTTACACTCCATTTTCGTTTAAGCTCCATTTTCATAATAAAAAGTAGAAAATCTGTAGTGCTGCGAGTGATGCTGTAGCATCACAGGGGCTGTCCTCATTTGGAGTATTTTCCTTCTCTTTGTGATTTCGGTTTTATGGCTTTAGGTATCTCCTTTAAGCCTTATTTCTTGTGTTTGTTGCTCATCATGAGTTGAATCTCTTGTAGTTGGATGCTTGTAGTTATGTAATGATATTTTAATAGTTTTAATGTAATGTTTGATGTTAGAATTTTAACCCTTGCATGAAACTTCTTCCAATACTTATTTTAGAATCGATCAGCTAAACATAAGTACATTTATAGGTTCAGACATGATCTATAAATCGAACTCAAGGATTAATGTGGGTGAGTGGTTGTTTTAAGGACACTTAGAACAACCCATGCTTAATCCTAGACATAGGAAAGCATAGTTCATAGGGTGAATACTGTGGGAGCTTAATACACAGGGGTGAACTTATTTAGAACTTAGACATAAGAGTCTTGTAACGAAACCCTGACGATAGTGACCAAAAGACAAACATCAAACACTACAGCACCCAATGCTATAGCGTCAAACAGAACATTAAACTATTTTTATGAATTTACATAGTGAAAGGCATTCCAACTACTCTCATTCAGAATTTCTACTTATCATCTATCTTTACTTGTTTACTTACATTTATGCTATTTACAATACTTGTTGACAACTTGTTATTGTTTGTTGTGTTACTCACTAATTAAATCACTAATTTAAATATAAAAGTAAACTCAACAATCCTCGTGGGAACGATCTTTACTTACTCTTTATTACTTGTTGCGATTGCGTATACTTGCACATACTCTTTTCCGCACAACAGTGTCCACTGGATGTAATTTATCAATGTTGCTTTAGGTACTGTTATAGGTGGTTTGCTTCAAACAATTGAAGTATTGGTGTTTAGGCTACTGGTTTGACCAAATAGAGTGGCTGAATTGACAAATATGCTGAGATAATTACTGCCGAAAGTCGATCAACTCTTATAAGCATTATTGTCTTCCTTGCATTAGGATACCAAGCTACAAGAATTTAAGAAGTGATACCTTGCAATGGTTTGTATTGGTGATTGATTCCATGGAGGTATAGGTGTGTTGCTGCAATAAGAAAAATGATATGATGCAACAACCTTTTAGTTTTCGAGTCTGTTAGCAAGGTCTCCTTTTAGTTAGTTTAGTTTTAGTTTCATGGTTTCTTCTTTCCTTAATTGTATTCGGTATCTAGTTCGCAAATATCATTATTGTAAATCTGGTGGAGCCTCTCCTCATTGGAGAGTGCGAAACAAACAATGAGTGTATTTTTTGTCTAGCTTTTGTAGCAAATGATAGTGCGTCCTCTGCAACCCTTCATAGAAGGTGGGTAGAGTAGTTCCACGGTGATGCTCAAGCTAGATTTATTAATGATATTTGACTTATCGAAAAAAAGTAGTTGATGGTTTGGCAAGATTGGGTTTTGATGTGGTGGTTTGCTTCAAACAATTGAAGTATTGGTGTTTAGGCTACTGGTTTGACCAAATAGAGTGGCTGAATTGACAAATATGCTGAGATAATTACTGCCGGAAGTCGATCAACTCTTATAAGCATTATTGTCTTCCTTGCATTAGGATACCAAGCTACAAGAATTTAAGAAGTGATACCTTGCAATGGTTTGTATTGGTGATTGATTCCATGGAGGTATAGGTGTGTTGCTGCAATAAGAAAAATGATATGATGCAACAACCTTTTAGTTTTCGAGTCTGTTAGCAAGGTCTCCTTTTAGTTAGTTTAGTTTTAGTTTCATGGTTTCTTCTTTCCTTAATTGTATTCGGTATCTAGTTCGCAAATATCATTATTGTAAATCTGGTGGAGCCTCTCCTCATTGGAGAGTGCGAAACAAACAATGAGTGTATTTTTTGTCTAGCTTTTGTAGCAAATGATAGTGCGTCCTCTGCAACCCTTCATAGAAGGTGGGTAGAGTAGTTCCACGGTGATGCTCAAGCTAGATTTATTAATGATATTTGACTTATCGAAAAAAAGTAGTTGATGGTTTGGCAAGATTGGGTTTTGATGTGGTGGTTTGCTTCAAACAATTGAAGTATTGGTGTTTAGGCTACTGGTTTGACCAAATAGAGTGGCTGAATTGACAAATATGCTGAGATAATTACTGCCGGAAGTCGATCAACTCTTATAAGCATTATTGTCTTCCTTGCATTAGGATACCAAGCTACAAGAATTTAAGAAGTGATACCTTGCAATGGTTTGTATTGGTGATTGATTCCATGGAGGTATAGGTGTGTTGCTGCAATAAGAAAAATGATATGATGCAACAACCTTTTAGTTTTCGAGTCTGTTAGCAAGGTCTCCTTTTAGTTAGTTTAGTTTTAGTTTCATGGTTTCTTCTTTCCTTAATTGTATTCGGTATCTAGTTCGCAAATATCATTATTGTAAATCTGGTGGAGCCTCTCCTCATTGGAGAGTGCGAAACAAACAATGAGTGTATTTTTTGTCTAGCTTTTGTAGCAAATGATAGTGCGTCCTCTGCAACCCTTCATAGAAGGTGGGTAGAGTAGTTCCACGGTGATGCTCAAGCTAGATTTATTAATGATATTTGACTTATCGAAAAAAAGTAGTTGATGGTTTGGCAAGATTGGGTTTTGATGTTAATGGTGGCCTGATTATTTAAGATCATGCCCTAGAGGTCATTAAGCCCTTAGTAGCAGATGATTGTTTAGGAGTTTCTACTCCTCGTCCCATCCTCGTGTAATCTCTCTTTGTGCGTTAGCCCCGTTTTAATTCAAAAAAAAGAAAGAAATGAGTTTTCCTAATTTAAAGAAGAGTGCAGTGTGAGGAGACAAAAACATAAAGTAAGAAACTCGAAGCAAATATAAAGATCAAAATAAAATAGATTAACTCTAACTAGTTGAAAGACACTAACAACAGTCATGAAATTCACTATCAAACTAGATCTTCGGTTATTCGGCAATACACAAATGAGATTATCTTAGTTCCCCTTTGGATTGAAAACACTATTTTAAGTCAAAAACTGTTAAAGTGTGAAGTTTGTACATAAATAGTTTTTAAATCACATTGCACATAAGAACTTTGTAAATGTCATCAAAGACTTACACTCAATAAATATATAGGGTTGAAGATTATGTTGTCAGTATAATCTTTATGGCAGGTAACTTGGTAGGAGATACTAGTAATTTTTGAAGACAAAAGTTATCATTGAAAAGTGACAACATCGTAGACTTTGTGATTGAGAAAAATATACATTTAAAGATGATGAGAAGAGACAGAAGAGAGATTCTCGAGAGTGAGAGACATGAGTTGAGTGAGTTGAGTGAGAGAAGTGACTTAAGACATGGTGTGCAGAGGTCAACAATGAGAATTGGCAGAGCAATATCGTGTGATTATTAAATTTCAAAAGCAAGATTTAGATGTAGAACTGTGTCAATTAATTAGATCAAAATGGCCTTAATTTTTCCAAGTATCAATGTTGACAAATAGTCCAATAAGTATTTTCATAGGAGAATACTTTGTATAAATCTTAGCCTATATTAGAAAAATTACTCATCTTTTATCTTTTATCTTTTATATCATAAAAGTAGAATACGGAGTGCGCCAACATGTTGGCATTTAGGCGGGAAAAAGCCGTCAAAATGGAGGTTAATTTGGTCATTTAAAATTGGCTTAAATATATGTTACCCCTTGCAAATATATCTATTATCCATTTACCCCCTGTAAAAATAAAACTCTTAAAAAAGACCTTGCAAATGTAAACCGTTTACGGTTACTCCCTTGCTGTTAGATTATATTGACAGCGTTAAGTGTATAATGGGTATAAACCGTTTACGGTTACTCCCCTGCAGGAGGTAACTAGAAACACTTATTATTTGCAAGGTCTTTTTTAAGAGTTTTATTTTTACAGGGGGGATAAATAGATAATGAGTATATTTGCAGGGGTAACATATATTTAAGCCTTTAAAATTTCTCCGTAATAATTATCTATCACGCTTGCATTTATTGCACAACAAGCCTATATTATTTACAATACATGCTTTAATTGTTTACGTTTCGCTTCCTATTGCAAAATTGAATTGCAACTATTCTTTCTGCTTCCTAAACAAGCTTTTATTGCTGTTCTACTTCCAAATTGCATTTCATTTAATTCCTCTCATTATGCATTATTAAAAAACTAAAAGGACACTACTGCATTAATTGTAGAACGACCCTATACAATTTCCAATAAAAGTTTTAATTGTAGTCTTTTCGCTTCCCATTGCAATCTTTAATAATAATCATTGTTATCAAGGATTGCATTTACGAATATTTATATCATCTTTTAAAATTTGGTCAATTAGAAGTTTATCAATATTGTCCGCCACTTTGCATTTAGTTGTTGAACCACCTTATACAATTTCCAATGCAAGCTTTAATTGTGAACCTTTAGCTCCTGTTGCAATCTTTAATTGCAACTATTCAAATTCCTTCCCTTTGGAAGTTTGAATTTCGTCCTTGGTTTCAGAGGCATCCATTTTCATTCAATTGATGACATCAAATGCAAAAATTTCAACATTAAACTGTGAGAATATTAATAGGCGTGTGTAACACTCCACCATTTAACCAAAGCAGAATGTTAACACATATGCCCTAAACTCAGAATACACAAGCCGTTATGGATTCCATTTAAAAACTTAGCATAATAATGGGATCAACCCAAAGGACAGCAAATGTCTAGGTCCGAAGACCACCATAACCTGAATACAAGTGAGTTCGAATTACAAACTTGAGGGAACAAATTAAACAAAAATCCATAACCGCTAACTAAAGATCCAAGGTTTGATTCGAAAACCAAATAACAAGGAATACAACATGAACAATTATCTAATCTCATATTTCCTCTAGCGGAAATCCATCTTGAGTAGCTTCCTCAGTTATGCTCTATACCTGAAAACCACAACACATAAATAGTGAGATTACAAATCTCAATGAGCGCCTCCGAGACCCCTCACAATTCCTCTCATTCGTTCCTTTTTAATATCTAAAGTTTATGCCGAATAATGCTAGAGCGCCCGTTAATCCGGGAAACCCCAATTCGACCATACCTATCGAATGATGCTAGAGCACCCTTTAATCAGAGAAACCCCAATTCGGTTGTACATTTTAATTGTCTTATCTTTTCACTTGGCTTAGCACAATCCGAGAAACCAAATCACTCGATTTCAACGGAAACCCCAATCCGACAATCACTGAAGGATAATGCTAGAGCCTTGGCTACTAGGCTCATGACTTCCCTCCACCAAGTATGCTAATATATCGGGATCGTCATCCCCATGGTATTTTAAGTTTCATGTCCTTGTTATGTTAGTCTTTTCATAAGCAGTATACATTTCCTGGAAGGTTCTCACTCGATAATTTGGAACAATCGACAATTTAAAACATAAAAATAGACTTAATCCAGTTCAAAACAAACATATTTCAATGATTAGAACATCATTACATGGAGCCAAACACATTAAGAATCTCACATATACTTCACAAACCATAAAAACACGAAACACACTTCAATCCAATAGATTACTCGGTCACATCACATATTATCATTGCATTGCAAATAGCACACATAAACGTATACTAAATTCACATAGCGTAGTGAGGAACTCACCCCGAGCGACAAATAATTTGAATAACGGAAGACACAATCAATCTCTACCCATACCGAATGTATTTTGGACAGCACCTGTGAGTAATTTTGGAATAAGCATAACTTATTCAATTTCTAGCCAAAACCATTCAAACCAGTGCCTATTGTGTAGAGTATTTTGTCTATTTTCTTACTATTCAAGTCCCAGACTGTTATGACGAGTACTCAGGGAGTTATCGCTAAAATACAGTGACTGGTTCTAAATCGTTACTGCTACAAAAGTGAAACTTGTAAATAGATTTTCTCCCTCAATACTCAGTCAAATAAGGTCATTCTTGTGCGAAAAATGAAGGGTTTTAAGTCTAGTTCCTGAATATGATTTTTGTTTGTAAAAAATGGTGTGCCATTTAGTACAGTTATTCAGAACAAACCGAATACTTTCTAAACAGGGCAGGTTCTGTCCTCTAGCTTATAACACCTCTAAAATGACCAATATTTAACCACAACAAACAATCCAACAATTCACCAATCAATCCAACAAAACTAATCACAAGCAATTGCATCAAGTAATTCGTTCCGAGATTTGTAGTGACACAAACAAACAATTCAACACACAGCATGAGTGCAGAGTTCCCTACAATAGTGCACCTATTTCAGCGAATTATTTAAAATAGCAAACGATATCGGATTTCAACAACGAATACTCATTGGAAAGCTCTCTGAGTGTAGTTTCTAAATCTGATTTTTATTTTCCAAAATAAGCATCCAGTTGGTACAGTTTTTCAAAATACGATACTGAGGTACTGCAATTCGACAGAACTTTTTGGTCAACTTGTAATCCAATTTTCTCCCTCATTTCTCAATGGAATTTAGTAAAACCAGTGCCCATTTAGTCGGAAATTAAGTTTACTTTCCAATGAAACAAAAACCAACTAAATATATTATCTGTACAGAAAGTTATGGACAATTTACCCAGACTATAGCCTTACAGGTTTCACACTGATTTACGTTATTTTACGGTTTTCGATTCAAAAACTTTCGAAATGAAAATACCACACATAACCAGCACATCCAAACAATCAAAATCAAAATATAAAAACCTAAACTTGAGTAAAACTCACCTATCGTGATGAAAATCACGAAACACCGAGACTCCCCGAATATCGAACGACCCGTAACACACGAACACGCTCCGAATTCGTTCCAAACACCTCCAAAACTTCAAAACCGAAAGCCCCTCAACACCAAATTCGATTTCAGCAACCCCAACACTCTTATTCCTCTTTCAATCCACAATGTACTTCAACTTTTGGCTCTAATCAACCCAAGGTTTTCAATAAAACAACATGCAAGACAAAGATTTCCAATTTGGTCAAATGGAAGCTCTAGAATTCGAAAATGGTAAAGAGAGAAAGAGGAGGAATGAGCTTCTAAAATTAGGATCATTAGAAAGGAAATTGAAAATGGAAGAGAAAGAGCTATGGAGGTCTTACATGCAAGAAAGTTTCAAGACTTTCCCTTCTCCTTGTCTTCTTCTTCCTCTCGCAAGTCTCTCTCTTCTCTCCCTCTCTATTTTCTGTTTTCCTTCTAAGTTTCAGCAAAGTGAATTGTGGAAGTGTGGGTATGTCTCTTAAGTTTTAATGAGCTGAAGGTGGTCTACTAAGAGAATGACCAAAATACCCTTTATTAAACTCCCATTAACCCAAATTCTACCCAACCAATCACACACAATCACATAATTCAAATAATAATGCAAATAAATCACATAACTTAGCAATTACATATTGCTTTCACGATAACCTCATTACCTCAACAAGATTTATTATTTAATCGATTTATAAATCACTATTTAATTTCGTAAACCGAAATTAACGGAACAATGGATGTTGCAGCGTGTAACATTAAGAATGATTACTGCATCTGAAGAACATTCAAGAAGAGTTAATGTGTTTGTCTTAAATTGGTTACATTTTCCAGTAACCTTAAGGTGGTCTACTAAGAGTTAATGGATGTTGCTGAAGGTGGTCTACTAAGAGAATGACCAAAATACCCTTTATTAAACTCCCATTAACCCAAATTCTACCCAACCAATCACACACAATCACATAATTCAAATAATAATGCAAATAAATCACATAACTTAGCAATTACATATTGCTTTCACGATAACCTCATTACCTCAACAAGATTTATTATTTAATCGATTTATAAATCACTATTTAATTTCGTAAACCGAAATTAACGGAACAATGGATGTTGCAGCGTGTAACATTAAGAATGATTACTGCATCTGAAGAACATTCAAGAAGAGTTAATGTGTTTGTCTTAAATTGGTTACATTTTCCAGTAACCTTCTCAAGCTTCATTCTTCTTACACATTAACCTTCTCAAGTATGAATTATACTTCTAAGATGTTTGTGAGGTCAACTTTCTCTTGACTCTTGGTCAAACCTTCCATTGACTTTTAGTCAAACCTTCTGTTGACTTGTTTTAAGCTTCTCATATTTTAATCTTCTTAAGGCTTTTTCTACCCTTGTATTTTACCATTCTTGTTAACCCAATGTAGAGTCATATTTTGCTATATAAGCACTACAAAGAAAAAACGCTTATTTGCGAGGGACATTAGCGAGGGAATAACTTTCCCTCGCTAAAACTGACTTTAGCGAGGAAATTAGCGAGGGAATGTGATTCCCTCCCTAAAACTGACATTAGCGAGGGAATTAGCAAGGGACCAGTCCCTCGCTAATGGTTAGCGACGAAATTTTCAACATTAGCGAGGGACTGGTCCCTCGCTAAGTGGAGGCGGGAATTTGAAAATTTTAGCACGAAAAATAAGGTGGTTAGCGAGGGAATTGGTCCCTCGCTAACGTGAATCTGACCGTTAGTGAGGGAATGGTTAGCGAGGGAATTAGCGAGGGAATTGGTCCCTCGCTAATTCAGTCAAATTCACGCGAATCAAGGAAATTAGCGAGGGAATTGGTCCCTCGCAATGTTTTTTCCCTTTTTTTTTTACTTAAATCTGTTTGCACACTCACTCTTCACCCTTCCTCTTCCTTTCCTCTTCCTCTACTCTCCACCACCACACAACCACCACCACCACCACCACCACCACACAACCAACCTACTCTCCCTTCCTCTTCCTCTACTCTCTCTCTCTCACCTACAAACTCTAACCCACCACCACACAACCACCACCACCACCACCCATGACACCACCACCACCACCACCACCAGAGCTCCTCTCCTCTCCCTCTCTCTCTCTTGATTTCCCCTTTCCCTCTTCTTCTCTCCACTTTCTTCCACCACACCACCACGACACAACCACCACCACCACCCACGACGACCACCACCACCTACAAATTTATTTCCTCTTTCTCTCCACCTTCCACCCAACCACCACCACAACTACAAAATTAACAATATATTATTAAAATAAATAAATAAATAAAAAGCCATTCTCGAAATTTAATATAATAATAAATATAATAATAAATATATAATTGCCCAAATTTGAAAAACTGCACAAATTTTGAGGCAGTCATTAGCGAGGGAATTAGCGAGGGAAATTTCCCTCGTTAATTAGTGGGGGATTCAAATTCCTTCGCTAATCCCATTAGCGAGGGAATTGTTCCCTCGCTAATTCCCTCGCAAATGACCATTAGCGAGGGATTTTGGTCATTTTGCAAGGGAAATTTCCCTCGCTAATGACTGATTTTTTTGTAGTGAAGGAAACATGTTCTTAGCACTTAGCAAACATGTTAGATCACACTTCATTAGAAAACCTGAATCTTACTTAGTTTGTATCATCAAAACATAGAAAGGGATTCTTATTCCAACAGGGCAAAGGGAAGAAGCATTTTATACATATCAAGGTACTATGTGACCAAACCCACATGTGATTAACTACGCCAGAATTAGGAAAAATAGGCGCTACCTTAAGCAGCGTTTATTAAAAAGCGCTAGGTAAGGGGAAACGGTCAAAGGGATAGGCAGCGTTTATATTGAAAGCGCTGGGTATTGCTTAAAAGCGCAAGCCAATAGGTAGCGCCTATATTTGGAAGCGCTGGCTATTGCAAAAAAGCGCAAGGCCAAAGGTAGCGCTTATACTGAAGCGCTGGCTATTGCTTAAACGCGCAAGGCCAATAAGTAGCGCCTGTATTGGAAGCGCTGGCTATTGCAAAAAAGCGCAAGGCCAAAGGTAGCGCTTATATGAAGCGCTGGCTATTGCTTAAACGCGCAAGGCCAATAGGCAGCGCCTGTATTGGAAGCGCTGGCTATTGTTAAAAAGCGCTAGGCAATGGGTAGCGCTTCTTGCTAAAACGCTGCCCATTGCTCTTTTTTTTATTTCGTTATTTTCCTCTCTTCTCAACGGGTATCACGCACAGTCTCTTGCTCTCTTCTCTCTCGCGCTCACTCTCACACTCTAGCTCACCATTTTTGTTCTCACCCTCATTTTCGTGCTCACTCTCATTTTCGTTCTCACACTCATTTTCGTTCTCACCCTCCCTCGTGGCTGCTCTCATTTTCGTTTCTCCAAAGCTCATTTCTTCCCACTTTCGTTTCTCTTCCATACTTCTCCATTTTTGCAAAGGATTTCGGTTCGTACTTGGAAGCTCATTTCTTCCCCATTTTCGTTTCTCTTTCACTAAGGTTAGTATTATTACATGTTGTTCTAATTATTTTAATGGCATTGGTAACTTAGGTTAGATGATTGAAATTTAATGCTTGATAATTGGTTCTTTGAAATGGTGTTTCTAAATATGAGGGAAAATGTAGGTGTAGTGTTTGTTGAAATGTCCAAATGAAATGCTTTTTAGTTTAATGTTGCTCTAGGTTAAGGGATTTTATAAATTTGAGATATTTAGGATTGCTTGTTGTTCTAGTTATTTTAATGGCATTGAAACCTTAAGTTAGATGATTCAAACTTGATGCTTGTTGATTGGTTCTTTGAAAGGGTGAAGTGTTTCTAAACTTGAGGGGAAATGTAGGTGTAGTGTTTGTTGAAATGTCCAAATGAAATGCTTGTTAATTTAATGTTGCTCTAGGTTAAGGTATTCTTGTGTTGTATTTATAAATTTGAGATATTTAGTGAAATGCATGTTAATTGAATGTTGTTCTAGGTTAAGGGATACTTGTGATGTATTTCTAAACATGAGAAATTGAGGATTGTTGCTGAATATGTGAATTGTTGTTAGGTTTTGCGAGTTCGTTTTGTTGGAGCTTTGCATTCGCTGTTCGAGAGTTCGGTTCATTTGCTGGTGCGTGGTTCGCCTAGGTTGGAGTTCATTGTTGCTTCCACTTGTTCAGGTACTTTTGTTGTTTAAAACTAGAGTGACTATTTATTTATTTAAAACTGAAATTGCCTCTCTTATTTATTTTATGTGTTCCTTTTCTTTTAGTTGTGCTTGAAATGAAAGATTGATACCTAACTTAGTCTTGGCAACAACAATGATTCTAAAAATCAATTGCTAATAACTGTTTTGATTGAACCATGATGATTTATACTTGAACAAGAATATAAGTTATGTGGACTTGTATATGTGTGGTGAATGAAACTAGCAAAGTAAAATCAAATATGCCTAAATATGCGAATTGTTTGTTGTTTGTCACCTATAATAGGTTTTTAAGTTCTCTTATCAGGATTTTATTATAAATAAATACTGAGAAATTATGGATAGAGAGTGGATGTCTGCCAATCGTCTGTCCAAGGAATATGCTGCTGGAGTGGATTATTTTGTGAAGTGTGCTGTTGAACGTTTAGGGACTTCTAGTAACATGAAGTGTCCTTGTTTGAGTTGTTGTTATGTAAAATCAGTTAATGCAGAGGAGTTGGCAGGACATTTAAAGGGTTACGGAATAGATCAAAGTTACACTTGTTGGACAATGCATGGTGAGGAAAGAAGTGAATCTTCAAATATGGGTAATAGTACTGAGAGATGTGCACCGGTTGACACCGAAAGACCTACATTTGAAGGGGGCGAATTTGAAGAGATGGCAAAGGCTGTTGAAGACGATCTTAATGATTGTCCTCAAATGTTTGAGAAATTGATAACGGATGCGGAGACACCGTTGTATTCAGGTTGTACTGAATTCACAAAACTATTGGCTGTGATAAAGTTGTATAACTTGAAAACTTGCCACGGATGGACGGATAAGAGCTTTACGGAATTACTCGCACTGTTGAAAGAAATGTTGCCGAAGGATAATGTGCTCCCTTCTCGGACCTATGATGCAAAACGAATGTTAGGGTCCATTGGGTTGAACTATGAGAAGATACATGCTTGTCCCAATGATTGCATTTTATTTCGGAATGAACATGCCTCGTTAAAGTCGTGTCCTAAATGTAATGCATCGCGATATAAAAAGAAAGAATCTGCTCCAGAAAAGGTGTTGTGGTATTTTCCCATAATTCCTCGATTTAGGCGCATGTACCATAGTTCAGAAGATGCAAAACACTTGACATGGCATGATGATGAAAGGATTAAAGATGGCATGCTACGACACCCGGCAGATTCTCCGCAATGGAAGAAAATTGATATTGATTATCCTGATTTCGGGTTGGATCCAAGAAACCTACGACTTGCATTGTCTGCTGATGGATTTAATCCGCACGGCATTCAGAGTAGCTCCCACAGTACATGGCCCGTGATTTTGGCGATCTATAACTTACCTCCATGGCTTTGCATGAAACGCAAATATATGATGTTGTCTTTGTTAATTTCTGGGCCCAAGCAACCGGGAAATGATATTGATGTATACTTGGCTCCGTTAATTGAAGACTTGAAGCTAATGTGGGAGACTGGAGTAGAGGTGTATGATGGGTTCAGAGAAGAAACTTTCACCCTGAGGGCTATGATTTTTGGCACAATTAATGACTTTCCAGCATACGGCAATCTATCTGGGTACAGTAACAAAGGTCAGTGTGCGTGCCCTATATGTGAAGATAACACTGATTGGATGTGGTTGGAACATGGTAGGAAGAATATCTACTGTGGTCATCGTAGGTTTTTGCCATCTACTCATTCGTATCGATTGTTGAAAAAGGCATTCAATGGGAATATCGAAACCCGTAAAGCTCCCATGGCTTTGACGGGTGAACAACTATTTGAAAAGGTGAGAGGTTTGAACATTAAATTTGGGAAGCCTTTTGCAGGAGAGCTTGCCAAACGGGGGTGGAAGAAAAAGTCTATTTTCTTTGAGTTGCCATACTGGAAGTCATTATATGTAAGGCACTTCATTGATGTGATGCATGTTGAAAAAAATGTCTTTGAAAGTGTCATCGGTACCTTGCTCAATATGCCAGGAAAGACTAAAGATACCATCAACTCGAGGTTGGACTTGCTTAGTATGGGGTTGAGACCAGAATTGGGTCCGTTAAAGAAGGGTACACGTACATATCTACCTCCGGCAGCTCATACTTTATCTAAAAAGGAGAAGACCGTGTTTTGTAAGTTTCTTCATGGAGTTAAAGTTCCAGAGGGTTACTCTTCAAATGTTATGAACCTTGTATCGATGAAAGACCTCAAGTTAAAGTCTTTAAAGTCTCATGATTGCCATGTACTAATGGAAAATTTGCTACCCATTGGTATACGTTCCATTTTGCCTAAGAAAGTACGCAAGACCCTAACCAAACTTAGTTTCTTCTTTAAGGCGATTTGTAGTAGAGTGATTGACCCTGGAAAGTTGCCATCATTGCAAAGAGAAATTACTGTCACTTTGTGTGAGCTTGAGATGTATTTCCCACCTTCGTTTTTTGACATAATGATTCATCTAATAGTTCATCTGATTAGGGAGACACAATTGTGTGGCCCATGTTACATGAGATGGATGTATCCGTTTGAGCGTTACATGAAGATATTAAAAGGTTATGTGAAAAACCGATCACGACCCGAGGGTTGTATTGTTGAGCGCTACATAGTTGAAGAAGCTATTGAGTTCTGTACCGGCTATCTATCTAGTCTTGAATATTCTGTGGGACTGCCAAGGTCTCGTCACTTAGGAAGCATTAGTAAAGGGATGTCAGGAACAAAAATAGTGATGGTATCAAGGAAAGAACTAGATGAAGCACACTTATATGTTTTGCACAATGATACTGAGGTTGATTCATATGTTTCCAAGCACATGGACATACTTAAGAGTGATCACCCATATAAGACTCAAGTTTGGTTAACAAAAGAACATAATCGGAGTTTCATAGTGTGGCTAAAAGCGCACATTGATTTCGAATTTGCTATGAATCCTTCCTCGATTTCAGAAAGATTGAGATGGTTAGCAAAAGGCCCAAATATGCAAATTTTCTCTTACACCAGCTATCTAATGAACGGGTACACGTTCTATACAAAAAACCATGATGATCAAAGTAAAATGCAAAATAGTGGGGTGACTCTTGTAGCTCAAGCTTTGCATACATCAAGTGCCAAAGACAGAAATCCCATATATGCGAATATGTCATACTTCGGGGTCATTGAACACATATGGGAATTGGATTACAACATGTTTCGGGAGCCTGTGTTCCAATGTAAGTGGGTTGACAATAATAGTGGTTTACAGATTGATGAGTCGGGGTTCATGCGGGTGAATTTCAATAAGTTAGGATATAAAGATGAGCCTTTTATTTTGGCATCCCAAGCTCAACAAGTGTTTTATGTCACTGATCCAGTTGATACAAATTGGTCCATTGTTTTATTGACAAATAAAAAATTGGTGAATGACATTGAGGATCAAGCAACCGATGATGATGGTATTGAGGACGACCCTTTCTTTGGGACGTCACTACCAATTGTAGGGGAAAGTACTCCTATAGAGGATTTTGTGTATGTTAGAAACGATCATAGTGATGGGATTACGATTCGTCAAAAAAAAAATACTAAGACGCGAATTGCAAATACAATTATATCCAAGAAAAGGAAAAGGTAATTTAGACTTACATCATATGCTTTTTATCTATTTCCAAGTAGTTATTTTACATAGTTTTCATCTTCTTGTCTATTTATTTATTTTGGATAGATAAATATAACAATAACAATGATTATGTTTTATTGCAGGTTAGATGGCGGATCATAGTGATCATCACAGTGATCATGACAGCGATCATCAGTGTGAGGTTGAAAAGTATATCAGAAGGCAGGCTCCTCGTGGAATGACGGTCAAAAAAGATATCATCAATCGAGTAAATAAAGGAAAAGGAAAAGTACCAGTAAGTTACTAATTACTAATTACTAATTAATTTATTAATTCAACACTTAGTTTTAATTGTTTGTTAACTAATTTACTAATGACATAATGTAGGTGTTGTGGAATATTAAGGGCCAGCCAATTGGGGATAATCGCGCAGATTTGGTTACCTTCCTCGGTAGTAAGGTAAAACAAATGATACCAATTACAATCAGTACTTGGAGTGAGAAAAGTGCTGTTTTGGGGAAACACAAAGAGGAGTTTTGGTTAACAATACAGGTATATAATTTTACATCTCTTTAGTAATCTTATTTAATAAATTTGTAACTATATATATTTATATCATTTTTATTGAATATGTGTATGCAGAAATATTTTGATGTGGATGAGTCTCGAAAAGACTGGTGTATGAAGGAAGCTGGAAAGCTACATCGGAATTTCAGGGGTAGTTTAAAAAAAAAATGGTTGTTTGATAATAGTGGAAACCTCAGATGGAAGCCTCCAGCGCCATATAGTGGATTTATTACGGAGGAGGATTGGGTTACATTTGTTAGGAGACGCACCGAAGATAAAGATTTCATGGTTAGTACTATAATCTATTAAGTTATAACTTAAAATATAGTTGACAATTATATATTATACATTAATGTATACTTATGTCTCTAAATAGGAACTATGCCAAGCGAATCGAGAGAGAGCTTCTGGTTGTGAGTACCCTTATAGAGGCGGTGCTAGTGGATATCAAGTTTTTGAAGAGAGATTGGTAAGACACAATAAGCTTGATTTCTCTTTGTTTAATAAATCTTTTGATTTATAATTTCTTAACATTTGGTAAATTTAAATATAGTTGGAGGAGAGTGGGAAAGATCCTACTAAAGAAAGCATTGAGCGACATTTTTTGTGGGTAGCAGCCAGACAAAAGGATGGAGAGGTTGTGGATCCCAAAACTAAGGAGGTGACCGACAGAATTGTAAGTATTTCCAAAATTCGAATATTGTTTTGAAACTTTTATGATATTTAAAATGTATAATAATTTTATTTATTATACTTTTGTTTGTGAATCAGGAAACCATATCAGAGTCTGTGTCACAGGGGGAGATCACTGATTGCTCTGAAAAGGAAATCCTGACTCGTGCCTTGGAAAAGGAAGAATACCCAGGTCGTACAAGGGGTTGTGGATTTGGCGTTAATCCATCCAACTACCTTGGGTCAAAGAAGAGAACTTATGAGGAGCATCATGATTGTAAACAAAGTAGAGAGTTGCGGGTATTGTATGAAGGTCTAAGGTCTGAACTTAGTCAAATCAAATTGCACTATGGGTTGGTTTCGCCTGCAGTACCATCCCCTGCCACAGATAGCGCACGAGATAGTTGCACCATGGCGTCAACTAAGGTATTAATTTTTTTTTTGAGGATAAATAAGAAATTAATTATTAAACTCTCTTTCTTCTACGCAATGTATTTATTAATTTTTGTTTATAATTGATTTAGGACAACAATGAGTGTGAGTGTGAATTGTATATCTCAAACTCACACCAAATGGTTGCAATAGGCTTCACATGTGACCAATTGGGAACTTTGATGCACAATTTACCCATACCTCCAAATCATGTTAGAGTCAGAGTTGATTGTGCAATTGTGGGGGACTGCATTTTGCCTGCTCCAATACCCAGTATAGATTTACTAACTGTGCAAGATGCAGTTGGTACATTTGTGGCATGGCCAGCACACCTTATTGTTGTAAGTGACAATATATTTGTAACTAACTAATTATTTTATTTTGTCATTTATTGTGTGCTAGCTAACAAATTATTTGATTTATATATAGGTACGCCAAAATGCAAAATCTAGGGGCAAAAGTGTTAGCAAGGCAATATCTACTAGCAAGAAAGTGTCTCGGTCCGGCCGTTCAACACAAGTTTCTCAGCCTGCCCCTCAAAAAGTGACTCGGCACTCTCCTCCTCCAATAGTGACTCAGCCCTCTCCTCCTCCAACAGTGACTCAGCCCGCCCCTCCTCGAAAAGTGACTCGGTCCACCCTTGCTCCAAAAGTGACTCAGCCCGCCCCTCCAAAAGTGTGTCAGCCCTCCGCCTCTTCCATTGATGATTCTAGGATTATTTTGTATACCGAAATGCATGCACAATTCAAGATGGATGATGAAACCCCGCTTGTATTGGAGATGGATGACAACATTTTTGGAAATCCCGATCAACTATTGATAATCCCAAAACAGGATATTAATGATTTATGTCAGATGAATTGGGCAACCAGTGTTTGTATTAGAGCATATATCAGGTACGTATGTAATTTATTATTTAACATCATTGAGTTTATTTTATTATATTGTTAAGTTAATTTATATATACATATACCTCTAATTGTAGGTGCTTGTATCATAACATTTTGGTCCATTCGGAGCGGACACAGAGATATGTGTTCTTGTGTCCGGATAGTACACACCTCCGTAATGTCAGGGAGGATCTGTCTAATTATAACGTCCTTGTGGAACAAAACAAGACAGATGTTACAAATTATATCACTCGACGCTTATCGGATGCTCAACATAGAGGCGTCGATACCATGTTTTTGGCACCGTGTCTCGTAGGGTGAGAGATTTAATTTATTAATTCTTATATAACATGCATTTTTTAAATACTAGTCAATTACTTATTCAAAGTTTTATTTTGTAGGGATCATTGGATTTTGCTTGCAATAAATCCTAAGACAGATACGGTGTACTACATTGATTCTGTGCATGGTCATTTCAACACCCACCCAGACTTGGTTGACATATTTAATAGGTGTGTGTATTTCGATCACTCTGCATATTTATTTGTTTTAGTTGTTAACTATATGTATTTTTAATAATATAGTTATATCCAATTGTGTTCAGTTGTTTGAAGGAATATTGGGGATTGGAACAATCACAGACAAAATGGGTGCCAATAGTGGTAAGTTTGTAATCAATCTTCTCATATATTTATTTACATTATTGTTGTCAAAAAAATGTATGAAATTAAATTTAACAATTAACTAATCTTTTGTTTTGTAGTGTCCGAAACAACCAAATAACAATGATTGTGGGTATTACGTAATGAGATTTATGAAGGAAATTATTACCCACAATCAAATGGTTATCCCCAGACAGGTATCTTTACAGAACTCTTTTTTATTTTGGTTTAACCATATATTTCAATTCTAATTTTATTTAATTATATAATTTCAGTATTTTCCCGATTGTCGGTGGAAGACATACTCTACTGCACAGATTGATGAGCTTAGAGGAGAGTGGTGCCGTTATGTCTCGCAATTCTTTTGATTTTAGATAGATTGTAATCTTGTAAATTGTTAGAGTTTTATTTGGATACATGCATATGAATTGGTTCATGCATATGTAAGTTGCTAACTTGTTTTAATTTAGATACATATTGTAAGTAGCTTGCTAGTTTTGGATACATGCATATGAATTAGTTCATGCATATGTTAGCTGCTAACTTGTTTTAATTTAGATACATATTGTAAGTATCTGGCTAGTTTTGGATACATATTGGTAGAGAGTTTGATTTGGATACATATTAATTTGTTAATATTGTAAGTTGCTAAGTTTTGGATACATATAATAACTTGTTAGCTAGTTTGTTTTGGTTTGTGATCATATTGGTGCATTGGGATATATAGCTAGTTTATATATATATATATATATATATATATATATATATATATATATGTTGTTAGTATATAATGGATTGGATTGGTATTAATTGGCTGTATATGACCAGGAAATTATCAAATATAAAAAGGAAAGTACAAAAAAACAAGAAAAAAAGGAAAAAAAAAAATTAAACAATGGGCAGCGTTTGGTGGGAGAAGCGCTGCCCATTCACCTAGCGCGTATAGCAATGGGCAGCGCTTGGTAAAGGGAAGCGCTGCCCATTGCTAAATGTGCTAGGTGAATGAGCAGCGCTTGGTGGGGGAAGCGCTGCTCATTCACCAGCAATGGGCAGCGCTTTCCTTTACCAAGCGCTGCCCATTGCTATACGCGCTAGGTGAATGGGCAGCGCTTCTCCCACCAAGCGCTGCTCATTCACCTTGCGCGTTTAGAAATGGGCAGCGCTTCCCCTTACCAAACGCTGCCCATTTCTAAACGCGCTAGGTGAATGAGCAGCGCTTCTCCCTTCAAACGCTGCCTATGGCTATTAATGAGCAGCGCTTCTCAAACGCTGCCCATTTTTGGGGAGGAATCACCAGCGCCAAATTTAGCAGCGCCCAGAAACGCTGCCCATGGCTAAAAAAAAATGCTGCCCATCCCCAAATCTGTTCCAGACAACCATCTAGTGCAAGTATCGTCTCTTGATTTAACCATACTTCACAGAAATGGCTTCGAGATATACTCTAGTTTCTGAGATACGCTCGAACAAGACTGATTGGAGGCTTCAGGTTCATGTCCGATATACATGAAGGGTTCCTAAATTCAAAAATCCAAGTGTCATATCCAGTATTGACATGTTGTTGTTGCTTGATGAGAAGGTAATGTCAATACCTTAATTTTTCAAATAGTACAATATTAATATGTTAATACATACTCTAACTCTTTAATGTACATTTTACTTCAGTGGGAACAAGATTGAATGTATGTTGTGGGCAGGGTTTGCAGAGGTGATGAATCAATATCTTATAGATCAGTGTTGAGAGTTCCGTCATTCTAATTCTGCAACTTTGTAAAAGTTGACCCTGGAATTATATATTTTTTCATAGCGATATTTGATTTAGAAGTGTGCTTATTTGGTTGTCCTTTGTTTAAAGTATAGACTTTTTTGAATTGACTAATAGGACAGTTGGCAATAGCAAGTGCCTCCAATGGAACTAAACTTTTTATCAATGTTGACTTACCCCGAAGTTGTTGAATACAAAGAGCAGTAAACATCTAACTCGATATATTTCATAAGGGCCCCATGGGTGGGAAATTTTTCTCCATGTCTGGACGAGGGAGAAAATCATTTGTGGTTATTTCAGAGATGGGGACGAGGACCATGCCCCATGCGGACAGAAGCAATAAAGAAAAATTTCTCATGACATGGATCGGGGGGCGGAGAAAAGTTTGGGGGACGGGGATGAGACCTGCCATACCCCTGAAGGGACAAAGGTGGGGGGATTTCCCATAGTGAGAATCAGGAGCGGGGACAAAGAAAAGTTTGTGGGACGAGGATAAGGACCACATGGGGACAAGGGCAGGAGAGTAAAACTCCATATGACAGAGTTTGAGGCCAGGTACGGGGACAGAGAAAAGTTTGGAGTAAAACTCCCCACTGTTAATATATGTGAAACACTTTTTTAGCATATAACTATGTGACAATCATTGTTAGTTATATCAATTGTTATTTATTTTATACAATTGTATCTTATATAAAACTAAACAACAATAATTTTATATTTTTATAGTCTTATGAGATTGCTTTGTAATTCTCTTATAATCGTTTGCTGATGATTCATGTTATATACAATTTTTTGAAACTACCAAAACTACAATTCTTTTGGCAAAAATCATATAACTTTTTGATTTTTTTTTATTTTCCACAACTTTTTCCCCATGTATTACACGGACAATGGTCTAGTTTGAATGAATAAACATTGGTTAGTAGATAAAATCGGGTAAATAGACAATTTGGTCTCTCATTCGAGGAGAAATGCAAAAAGGTCCCCCTCAATGTTGATTCTGCATTCATGTTTGTCCCTCCTGTTAACTGCTTCGTTAACTCCGTTGCTATTGCTGATGTGACACGTTTAGTGCCACATTCATGTTGCATTGTTTAATAGTAGGGTGCCACGAAGGAGAGACCAAATTGACAATAAGTTATATCTTTGAGGGACTAAAATGACAATAAGTGACATCTTACAGAGACCAAATTGATGAAATTTTACTAATTATGTAGAATAGTTCAATTTGTTATCAATTATGCAGTGATTATGCATATGATAGAGTATGTGACGGTGTTATGAAGTATATCTGCATAATTGGTAAAATTCATCAAATTGATCCCAGTAAGTTGTCACTTGCTGTTATTTTAGTCTCTCAAAGATATAACTTACTGTCAATTTAGTCCCTTCTTCATGACACCCTACCATTGAACAACAATATTAATGAAGTTAACGACACAATTAACGGGAGGGATGAATCTAAAGGACAGAATCAACATTGAGAGACCTTTTTTGCATTTTTCCTAAAATGAGGGGCCAAATTGACAGGAGTTACACATTGAGGACCAAATTGACTATTTACAAAAAAAAAAATCTCAGTGAAAAGAATCTCACAAATTCACAATATCCCTAGCATGATTTCTGCTGTCAGTATTATAATCGATCAAACCATCGACATGTCACAAAAAAACTCATCATCGACAAAGTCCCAAAAATGTTAAATTGATGAGAGAAATCAGAAAACCAGGAAATCTGAAATGGAAAATATGGACAAAGACACATCAACATGGATCATGGAATTTCTCCTTCGGAACTCCGTACCCGATTCCGTAATCCAGAAAACCCTAACCGTACTTCCACTTTCCGGTGCCGATCGACGCCTCAAGAAAACCACCCTCCTCCGCACTCTCCAATCAGAACTTAATAAAGCTTCTCTCTCCGAAAAGGCTCTCCAAATCCTCGAAAACCTCGAGGAACTCTACCGTCACGATGCCATTCCCGTCTCCGACGCAATGCGTCGTGCTTACTGCGCCATCGCCGTTGAGTCCACCGTCAAGTACCTCATCGTCTCTCCCGAAGATCCTTCCGGCGAATACTATTCCGCCGTCCGCCGGATCTGGCGTGGCCGTTTCATTCCAATGTCGGCGGAGGAACGTCAGGACGGGCTCATCTCCGACGAGTTTTTGCGGTGGCGGGACGATGTTGAGGCAGCGCTTTTGGATACTAGTGTTTCGGAGAGGCTTGTGGGTTTGAACACTCGGTTGATTGCAATGAATGAGGTGAAGCAGTATTTGAAGGAAGCGTGGGAACTTATGGGACCTTCGTTTCTTGACTCGTTGGCTATGATGCCTAAGGCTAAAAGGTTGCGCGCTGAAGGTGTTTGTGAATTTGCTTTGAGTGGTGGAGGGTTAGAGAGGAACTCTGCTAGCGGTGATAAGAATGATGGTGACGACAACGGTGCATGTCGCATGGATGATGATGTGGAAGCAATGGGTGAAAATCAGGGCAAGGAACAATTGGAAGAGAAAGTTGATTCTTCTGTTGATTTGGTGGCTACGACGTCTAAGGTTAAAAGGTTGCGCCCTGATGGTGTTTGTGAATTTGCTTTGAATGGTGAACCATTGATGATATATGATGGAGGGTTAGAGAGGAACTCTGCTGGCGGTGATAAGAATGGTGATGACGACGAGGGTGCATGTCACATGGATGATGTGGCAGCAATGGGTGAAAATCAGGGCAAGGAACAATTGGAAGAAAAAGTTGATTCTTCTGTTGATTCAAGTCAGAAAGCGAGAGAGTGTGACTCTGCAAAGGGAGATAAAGGTCTGTTTTTTATTTTTTATTTTCTGGTTTCAGTCCCTTCAAAACAACGCTTAAGGAGTTGAAAATTTTAGACTTTCTGTTTTAAACTGTGAGTGTTGCTTTGTGAATTTTGATGTCTAGTTTCTTTTGGTGTTGCAAAAAAATTATGTTTGTTTTTAGATACATATGTTTGGTAGTGTGTGTTTGAAGTTCTAAAGGTTTAACAGCTTAAGTGGTGGGAGTAGTAGTTGTATTGCTTAATCATCCAACTAGTTATGGATTTTTGTGCTGCATGATTTGAATCTCTCTATCGGGGTTTCTTTATTTTTGCTTGCGAACATTTTCTGAATGTATGCACTATTGATATTGATTCATTATTTATTACCTCTGTAGGGATATGACTGTTTTAGTGTGCGAGAGATTATATTTTAGTCACACACCTTCTCTGTCAAAGAAAAAAATTTGCAATTTGATTGTTTGGCTTATTTAGTATTAACAACAGTAACAGTGACTAGGTAGGCACATAATATCTTCGTACAATGGTTGTAACTTTTTTGGTGTTATTACTACCTGTTCCCCACCAATTACAGGACATATAATTAATATAAAATTTAAAATTGTTGCTAGTTCATTCTTTATTCAGAAAGTTTGGACGCTGTTCAAGAATTATTGTACCTACAAGGCTGCACCTATTTGATTGTTATTTATATTCTTTTTACTATATTTGTCTTCCCGATAGCAACTCAGAAAGGCATTCATGTCAGACGCAAGCACTCTGCACTTCGAACATGCCATAGGGGAGTTAAAATCTCTGGTGCTAAGGAGAAGGAGCCGGAAAAATTAGGGAGCAAATATGATCCCTTGCCTAGTGCTGAAGTTAATAAAGTTCGAGAATCCCTTAAATCAAGTTCGATGGAGTTAAAAGCATTGGTCAAGGATCCTCTTCCTGATGCGTTGCATACATCTGAAGTTGTAAGATCCAAATTGGCAACAAATGATATAAATCTTGGGCCACCCATTGAAAACCAGAGTGGAGATGTAGATGTACCTAATTCAGATGTTTGCATGCATGTTGTACTTTATCAGCCTGATGATGCCAATCTTGCGAAGAAATCTTCCGTTAACTGTAGTAATGCTTATTTCCCCAACATAACAAAGCGCATTGTACTTTATCAGCCTGATAATGCCAATCATGGGAAGAAGTCTTCCATTGACTGTAGTAATGCTCATCTCCCCAACATAATGGAGCGGAAAAGTTCTGCTACTACTTATGAGGTAATGTTTGTGATTATCATTTTTAACCTGGGGGAAGATTCTTTATAATATCTATCTGTTGTTAGCAAGGGTCCAGGGTTCTAAGAGATGGCATCTTGTGCAAAATATTTTTTTATGTAAAAGTGCTTGCTGTCTCTTGGAGCAAGCTCTTCTTCCCAGAGAATTACCAACGCCCATGGTTTTGAATTTCGAATTTGGGTTACTAAATTATGAGAAAATGTGGTTGGTGTGGTAGTAACTATGGTTGTGATGCGGTTGTGGAAGCTACCAAAACTGGAATGTTATGGAACACGATTTAAAGAACGCCACCACCAGATGCAATGGTCTGTGTATTCTGCAGATATTCATCCACAGACTGTTGTATTTTATCAATCAGATGGTTAATAGTTTCTTGTTTTTGGTTGTTTGTTGTTGTTGTTGTGGTACTAAGTTTGTACTTGTTCTGTATGTACTTTGCATTTACCCATAAATTATTTCTTCTTTTTTCAGTGGAATGATTCAATTGATAACTCATTGCAAGGAAAACATCCAAGAAGGAAGAAAAGGAGATGGACTTCACTGGAAGAGGAGACACTACGGGCTGGTATAAAAACGTATGCGCTTTTCCAAAACTACTCAAACCATAAATTTCCTAGTGAACTGTCTTGGGTGCAAGTTATACTTGAAAGGAAAGTTAATTTATTTTGAACATTTTCATGTATTATGATTTCATTACTATATCTCTTATACAGGTTTGGAGAAGGAAACTGGACGACGATCCGGAATTTTTACAGTAACATATTTGAATTTAGAAGTGCAGTATGTAATCTATGCACCGAAATTCTGTGTTGCTTCTTTCTGGATTTATGCATCTAACTAATATCACTCCAATTTTAACTTTTTTGAGGTTGATCTGAAGGATAAGTGGAGGAATATGATACGGTGAGACGGCAGTTATTTAAACATTCTCATTTACATCTTTAGGAAGGTACTTTTTTTCTTGCATTTGTCCTTTGAAATTGTGTTTCTATGGATCAATAGGGTTGATATTTATATGAACATTCGCTGTTTCATTCTTGCCTGATTTTATTTTTTGCTTTAAGATTATGGCTGCATTCATCATTATGGTATTGGGTGAATGTAGTATTGTAATGATTTCTCTGTTTTTCTGTCTTCATTTTTTTAATTGGTTTTTCTCTGTATTTGTGATTTTGTTTTATGGTAATATTTTGTCCCCTTGAAGCTTATTTTGTGCCTAGGCAATTAGTCTATAGTATTGGTCTATTGAAACTGTTTGTCGAGGATTTTAAAAGCTGATGTCATCAATGGAAAAGAAAACTATATTAGCAAAAGGCTTGAAGGATTAGGTGCTCACTTGGTATTCCTTTGCAATGAGTACAAGGTTTGAGATATACCCACCTTTTGCTGCAGTCTCTACTGGGGTTTTGGGAAGGGAGAGGGCCGTCTTCAGCTGTGAAACCTACCCCCATTGAATTGAAAAGAAAAAAAGGCTAAAGTACCACCAAAAATTGCGAAGCCCTTCATCATTTCAGGCATGGTGTCGGCATCATGCTAAACCGCAATGCTCTTGGCATAGCAGCTGCCATTGCACTGCCATAACCAAGCGGCAATGCTGTGAACCTTTGATGGTGTTTTACTCAATTTTAGCCATGTTTTACTACCATGGTGCTGTTGAATTATAAATTGTAACATACAAAGCTTGTAAAATGTGATTAAAAGTAGAGTATAGGAAGTTCGTATATGACATTCTTAATTGATATCTTTTTTAGTTTTGTGATCTTGCATATGGTGAAAGTTTTTTTCCCCTTTCCTGTCTGTTTTCTCCTCGGTTCATACTAAATAGTTAGTCGCAGGCTCAAGTAACCTATGGGGTAAACAGCATTACATATTTACAGTATATTCCTATCTGCGAATAATTGACATTCTTCATACAATGACAGTTTTGGTAGCAAGGTCTAACAAGGAGCGAGGACCTACTGGCAACCCAGAATCCATGCAAGGGCCCACACAAAACACTTCTCATTCATCTCTGCATTGTGGTTTTAAGGGCTCATTGGAAGGTTAGACTTTAAAGTGCAGGTTTTAATGATGTATATACCGCACTCATATCTGAAGTTTTCAGGCCATTACATGATTCCATTTTCTAAAACTTCTAGTAATTCATTAGTCTTGGTAACTTCTACTGAATTCCTGCATTTTAAAAGCTGAAGGCGATTTTAATTTTCTTGCTACCTAATTTTGTGTAAAGAGATGGAAGTGTTGGAAAATTAGGTACAATGGTAACACTTTTTTTTTATCTCACTGAAAAACATATTATGGCCTACTTCCCTATAAACAGAAAACACTAATAACTGGTAGAGAACAAATTGATATGCATGCTATTATCATGGCAAGTCAGGGTTTGTATGTATGGTTTTACTTGCATACATTAGCAACTACAATGTGTAATATGGGACGGAGTCACGGAGGGAGTATTGATTAACAACTATTGAAGTGAACAACATTTGACTAATATTGGGAGGAAGTGCTGTGTCTTACCAGAAAAGGTTTATTGACTTGCGGTCTAAATTTCAGGTTTATCTATCCCCTCTTACGTTTACGGAAGCTCGAGAAGGGAAGAAATCATGCTAACTTTAGGATCCGAATTGTACTATATCAAATCAAATGGTGCCTTTTGATGTTGCTTTTTGTTTCATCTGTATATATGCGATCATCCTTATGGGCTGAGTATGTTGGTCATGTAAATATAATCCAACATTTTCTTGTCTTCTTTTTTAGTTTTTTTTTGGCAAACATAAGGAATGAAGCCTTATTAACACCTGATTTTAAAAAATATCAAGCAGACAAAAGAGTATTTCCCCCTAATTTTACTAAAAAATATAAAAAAGAAAGAAGAAAGAGAGGGGCTAGGGGGACTAGACCAAACCTTTGCCAAGAAAAGTAAGAAAAAACCAAAGTAATAATAGGGAACTCCTGCTAGCCTATTAAGGCGAAAGACCCCTAAAACAATCCATCCTAAAGGACAAAATTACAATAACAAGATTAGAAAGAGATCGAGATAGAATTTGCTCTTGAAAGAGTATTACAACCAAGGACCAATTTTTTTCCTGTCGCAATTTTTTCGTTTGGGTCTTGGATATAACCTGTTCAAAATTGTCATCTTGCGCAGTTGTTTCTGGGGTATTAGTAGTTATAGGATCACCAACATCATCTAAACACATCACCAAAAAACTTTTCTAATATTTTAATGTCACATGCTACTACTGGATTAGAAGTGGATTAGAAGTAGCCTAGGGCTGGGAGGTTGAGTGGAAGATGAGTCAACATCATCTAACACACCACACCAAAGCTTTCCTACTCTTCTCATGTCAGCTGCCACGTTGAGGCATTTAGCTATATATTGAGTACCTAATCTACAACATCAACTAAAAATTTTAGTTTTTCAGTCCCGTGCTTTTTTTTTATATAGGGGTTGCTAATTTATACCCACCCAAAAATTAGAAGGTACACATTAGCAGACCAACACCTTTTCATTTTGACAAAAATACCATAGATCCTCTTTTTCAATGCAAATGTATTTTTTTTAAATAGGCGAAGCGGTTAAGAATTAGTGTGTTAGTTGTTAGAGGGGAGGGGGAGCAAGGTTCGAATCTCATACGTCTACGATTTTCCACCAATGATGTCCCTTTCACTCAACCATGTTAGTTACCCATCTAGGACAATGCAAATGTTTGTAATGGAGAATACTGTAATTTCATATTTCCCATTTTTTAAAATACAATTTATATTTCTATATTCCTACCCTCGATTTTTATTTCAGCGTTCCAATTCCCAAAACATCTATTGTTTTGTTCAATTTTGTCCTCGGTAGCCTTAAACATTCAACTTGTCTACATCTTTTTCTTTTCCCTCTAAGTTGTGAAACACAATCAGAGGTGCAACTTGTCTTCATGTTTTTCTTCCGTAGACAAGAAATATGTCGTGTCCAACTTAGAGGAAAAAGAAAACTTCGTACACACAAATAAAAGAGAGTTAAATAAGTCTACATGTTTTTCTTTTTCCTCTAAGTTGGACACCAACTTGTCTACATGTTTTTCATAGATTCAACTTTTCTACATGTTGAATATGTCGTGTCCATCCCATATTTTATTTGTGTGTACGAAGTTTTTTGCCATATTTAATTTGAACTCTATTTTCTATTTTGACAAAATATCTCTCGGGGTCCTTTAACTTATTTTCAGAGAACGAATAGGTCCCTTAAGTTTTAAAAATGTTGAACCGTTATTGTTGTCCACAGTTTTTTTAACTCCGTTACAAAAAAGGTTAAGTGGTTGTTTGGGCTCTTTACATGACTTTTTTTATGCTTATGGGGCTGATGATTCATATTTTTTTAATTAATTTTGATTAAAAATAAAATAAAAATATGATTTTCTCATCGTTTCACGTTTCATCTTCTTCATTTCTGCAAATCTGTAAATTGAATTTGTTCATCATTTCATCTTCTTCGTTACCTGTAAAATCTGCAGAAGAACGTAGAAAACAAATCCCCAAAGAAGAATGACATACCCAGATTTCGGTTTCGAATCTAGGTTTCATTTTTGGATTCCTGTTCATCGACATTTTCAAAACTCCCTTTTAGACCTACAATAGAAAAATTGAAGAAGAAGAAAACCTAACACTACAAAATCACTTGCAATGACAAATACTCTTCTATTGTAGAGTTGTAATTCAAACTTGTATAAGGGTCAATTGGCAAATAGATGGTTTACTGTGTATTAGTTGTAATTTCAGTTAAATCCCATTAATTGTTTTTACTGTTACAATGGTAAATTGTTGTTACCATAGTAAATTCTGTAGATGTGGTATTAATACACAGTGTAAGATGTGATTAGTGTATTGAATGAAAATTTGAGCCTGTTTTTCATTCACTCAATTACTCTTCCCTCTCTCTAACTAACTTTCAAGTTCTCTGTTAATCTTCTTTAAGATTCCATCACAATAGCACACAGAATAATAGATCAGAGAGTGAAATCCTCCAACAACTGGCATCCAGAGCAAGTGAGATCCATGGCCACACATGACGGTGAAGCATGGCGGCGACGCAACAAACGAAATCTTCCAACGACCACATTCCGGCGAAATTACCAGTCTTCGACGGTAACAATTATGAACGATGGACGAAGCAAATGAAGGTTCTCTTTAGATATCAAGGTGTTCTTGAAGTCATTCGAAGTGGAGTGACACCCCTTGGAGCAGCACCAACGGAGGCGGCGAGGACAACTCACCGTGATCAAATGAAGAAGGACGACAAGGCAATATTTCTCATCCATCAGTACGTTGATGCGAATGTCTTGGAGAAGATCATCGAATGTGAAACAGCCAAAGAAGCGTGGGACGTTCTTTCAACCACTTACGCCGGTGACAAACAAACCAAGAAGGTGAAATTGATGTCTCTAAGGCGTCAATTATGTCTGCTTCAGATGGAATCAAATGAGACGGTTGCGCAATTCGTGAACAGGTTAGTAATCTTGACTAACCAAATGAAAAGTTGTGGTGAAGTAGTGACTAATTAAATAAAGGTAGAAAAAGTGCTCACGAGGTTGACACCAAAATTTGATAATGTGGTTGCTGCAATTGAACAGTCTAAAGACCTAGATAACCTGAAATTAGAACAGTTATTAGGTTCTTTAGAAGCACATGAATTAAAATTGAAAAATAGAGAAGGTATCAAGAAAGAAGAGAAAGAAATTGAGAAGGCATTGTTTGCCCAATCTCAAAAGAAAGGAGGTGGTGGGAATGAATCTTGGAAGAAGAATGGAAAGGGAAAGTGGAAGAATAACAAGAGTGAGGGTGGAAACTCTAAGCAAGATAATCAAAAGAAAGGGAGTGAAAATGATAGTAAGAGTAAGAAGAAATCCAAGGAACATATTTAGTGTTACAACTGTCAGAAATGGGGACATTTTGCTGATGAGTGTGTAAATCCTAAGGTGCCTAGAAAGAGGAATGAAGAGGCACAACTTGCGCATGACTCTGATGAAGAAGTGGTGGCACTAATGGCCACAAGTGAGGAGGATGTGATGATATTGATGACTGTGACTGAATCAGGAGCAATAGAATGGTGGTACTTGGATACAGGGTGCTCCAATCATATGACAGGGCACCTAAAATGGTTCTGTGAAATTGATAGAAGCATAAAGAGAAAAATCAGGTTTGGTGATGGAAGTTATGTGATAGCAGAAGGCATTGGCAAGGTGGCCATTATAAGAGAAGATGGTAGGAAAGTGATTGTCAGTGATGTTCTTTATGTTCCTCAAATGAAAAGCAATTTGTTCAGTCTAGGACCAGGGCCGTCCATGGGCCTGTGCAAGCAGTGCGACTGCACAGGGCCCCGGCCCAATACTAATTTTTTAGGGCCCCAAAATTTTTAAAAGCAAGTTATATAAATGTTTATTCGAATACTTCAACAAACTTCGATGTGGCATAGTGGCAATCTGTGAAGCGCTTGATGGACCCATGTTCAGGATCACAGGTTCGATTCCTGGCGGCCCCACTTTATTTTGTTGTTCACATTCTCTTTTTGTTTTTGACAGCAAGGAATGCTGGGCTGGAGCATTGTAAAGCTACACACTAGATCAAAGGCCCACTCCAATGTTTTGGCAAATGCTTTTTTTTACAATGCTTTGGCAAAGATTTTGGAAAGTGTTACATTTTCTTTTTGACATATTATATTACCTTTGGAATGCATTTAATTCAACCAAAAAAATATATTGTTTTTAGCAAATATATTTTGAATAAATATTTGAAAATTAAAAAAATAATTCTAACTTTTTTAAACCAAAATTAATTAAATTTATATTTGCTTTTTAAGAATATTGTGATTTTTAGTTTTTAACCAAATTTCTAATGACGAATTAAAATAGTTTTTTTAGAAATTTAGTTTTGTTTGTAGTTATAATATTTTAAAATTTATATTTTATTTTTTATATTGGTTGATGATTTTGACCCTAGAAAAAATTAGGTAAAGCCCCACGCTTGAGGGGCCCAATTTAAAAAATTTGAACAGGGCCTCCCAATTGTATGGGACGGCCCTGTCTAGGACAATTGCTTGAGAAGGACTGTTCAATGAGCATGAGGGATAACTACATGGAAGTATTTGACAGTGAAGAGAAAGAAGTATTGAAAGTGTTAATGTCAAGTAACAGAACTTTCAAGATTGTTGTGAACTCCATTGATTGCTCAAATGGATGATGCTGTGTGGAAATGGCACAAGAGAATGTGTGAACACCGAATTTTAACCGGTATTTTTTTTCACTTTTTTAGAAAAAATCACAAAAATGTTTTTTGCATTTATTCGTTTCTTAATCCCTTAAAAAGGTCGTTTTGCGCTAATTTACTAATTTTACGTTATTATTACTTTTTTGTAGTGGTGGAAAATATGGTATTTCAAAAAATACAAAAAAAGGGTACAACCACATAAGTCAACTTTGTAGACAAAAGATTAAAAGCAAAAATAGTACACAAAAATTTAAAACGAAAATTAAAAAAAAAGAGAGCAGCATGTGCTGCTGTTTGTCTTGCTGGCGTTGCTCCATTTTGAGAGCGAAGGTCAAATTCATTTCCCCTTGTCCATTTGCTTTTCCATTTTGAGCAAAAACAGTTGCAGCACCACCTCCACCTTTGCTGAATATTTCAGAGACAATTTTGCTTTTGTCTCCCATGAGTTTTGATCCAATGCTTCCACACCACACCTACACCACAGATTTAGCCTATAAATACCAGTATGATAACAGTGGAGATGAGAGAAGACTAGAAGAAGTGAGAATTAAAAGAGGACACAGAGGGAAAGAAGAGAGGAAACATATCTCCTCACACAACCATAAAAACAACCTCTCTCTCTGCCACTCCCAAACCACTTCCGACCCCCACACCATCTCCCATCGCACCACACCATCACAAATCACCTTCTACCACTCACCGCCACCCCCTCTCGGCCTTCCATCTCTCTTTTCTCTCCCATGGCTTCTTTCTTCCTCTCTTTCTCTTTGTCTTTTGATTTTTTTTCTTTTCAAAGTTCAAACTTTGTTTTCCTCTCTCTACTGTGTTGCTTGTTGCGGCCGGAGAGTGATGAAGAATGAAATATTAGGGTTGCTAATTTAGCTTTGCCTTTTACTGTGTTTGGTTTCATTTTTTTTCAATTTTTAAAATAGATTACTATTAACACCCCCCTGTGTTTTATTAAGACAGCCTCCCTGTCTTTTAAATTCAGATCTCTTTTCGCACCCCACTGTTTGACTGCTACAACCCCCACGTTTTTTATAACAACTGTTATTTGCACCCCCTTTACTAGTTTTATTTATTTATTTATTTCTTGTCACCTTTAGTTTTTTATTTATTTGTTACTATTATTATTAGTACTATTAATATTATTACTATTACCCATTTCTCAAAAATGAAAAAATGTTAGTTCACATAAATAGAAATATTTTTCTCTCTTTCCTTGCTCTCGTAAAAATACCTAAAATATGGGATTGGCTGAGATGCGACATTTTGTCGGTCCCAGTTTTAGATGCCCGAGTTGTGCAACTTGGTGATCTTAAACCCCTTTCAAAAAACTAAAATCAATCAACACACAAATATTTTCTAGAAAAACTACGTAGCCTTTGATTCTCTGCCACGCAGAGATATGTAGGAGTGGGGCCTCCCCGTCAAGCGAAATTAATCTTTTTTCTAATTTCTAATAAATAATCAACCTTTTTTTCTTTTAACACCTATTTTTATAAAAAATCAAAAAAAATAGTTTTTGATTGAGGTGTACACCTTGTCAAATTCCGGTTTAAGAGACTTTAGCTGTACAGTTTTGATCTTAAGCCTCTTCAAAAATAAAATCAACCAACCAACAAAATTTTCAGGAAGAATTACGTGACTTTTGAGTTCCTCATTGCACCAGAGGATACGTAGGAGCGGGGCTTCCCCGTCAAGTCAAAAGTAAATTTATCTAAATTAGTTATTATTATTACCTACTATTAAATATTACTTTTGGTAAACAAATAATTAAATAATTTATTTGCACAATCAAATTTAGGGTAACTGTCTTAGGACAGGTGTATTAGGGGTGTAGTGAAATTAGGTTTTCGCCCTTCCCTTTGCATAACCGACTCCCGAATCCATCTCAGTCAACGCAGACTTATAATCTAAGGTACGTTTTTCTCAATTTTTCCTATTTAATAAATTGGGTGGCGACTCCCAAAAATTACTATTTTTGAGCCGTCCACGTCGGGACCCCGGTCACGACAGAATGGGTCACTTGATTTCACCAGTTTGAGCATGTTGCAGAAGAAGAACATGGTGATAGGCTTACCTTAAATTGAAGAGCCTAAGGAATTATGTGGAAAGTGCTGTGAAGGTAAGCAACCAAGGAAGTCCTACAAGTCAGTTGTACCAACCAGAGCCACAAGGAAACTTGCAGTTGTTCGTTCAGATGTGTGTGGACCTTTTGAGGTCAAGTCTCATGGAGGTAATCTCTATTTTGTATCTTTCATTGATGACTTTACTAAGAAAATGTGGATTTACCTAATACAGAAAAAGAGTGAAGTATTCAATATTTTCAAGCAATTTAAACTGTTGGTAGAAAAACAATGTGACTGCTCCATTAAATTACTCAGAACTGATGGTGGTGGTGAATATACATCACATGAGTTCGAAGACTACTGTAAGACTGAAGGTATAATACATGAAGTAATGACTCCTTATACTCCTCAACACAATGGCACAGTTGAGAGGAGGAATAGAACTGTGTTAAACATGGTGAGATGTATGTTGAAAGAGAAGCATGTTCCACATGAATTCTGGGCAGAGGCAGTACATACAGCTACTCACATATTGAATAGGTGCCCAACCAAGAGACTTGAAGGTATCACACCAGAAGAAGCTTGAAGTGGTGTGAGACCGACCTAGTGTGAAACACTTCAGAATGTTTGGCTCACTCTGCTACAGACATGTCCCTGAGCAAAACAGAAGGAAGCTTGATTCAAGATCACAAGCAATGATCCTAGTTGGCTACCATAGCACTGGTGCATACAAGTTGTATGATCCAATTCACAAGAAGGTGGTGATAAGTAATGATGTGATTATAGATGAAGCTAAAGAGTGGAACTGGGCAGAGGCAACTGAGAAAGTCACTGATGAAACAATTGAAGTTCAACTTGACGGTGATCAGCGTGAAAGTGAGGGAGAGGAGAATGAGTAGGAACCTGCTGCTGTGAACAATAATGATGGTAATACAGAGACATTAAGAATATCAGAGAGGGTGAGACACCCACCTGCAAGGTCGCAGGATTATGAAGTATTTCCTGCTGCATTGAGTAAAGATGTGACTGATATGATGCACTTGGTTCTCATGGCAGAATCAGAACCAATCTCACTTGAACAAGCTCTTTCAAATTCAAGTTGGAAAGAAGCAATGAAGGATGAACTGAAGTCTATCAACAAAAATGATACTTGGGAAATGGTGAGTCTACCAAGTAAGAAGAGGGCAATTGATGTGAAATGGGTCTATAAGACCAAAATGAAGCCAAATGGTGAGGTTGCAAAGTACAGGGCTAGGCTGGTTGCAAAGGGCTTCTTGCAACAACCTGGACTTGACTTTAATGAGATTTATGCTCCAGTTGCAAGGATTGAAACTGTGAGGTTAATTGTTGCCTTGGCTAGTTTGAGGAAGTGGACTTTGAATCAACTTGATGTCAAGTCTGCCTTCCTCAATGGGCCATTAGAGGAAGAAGTTTAATTGAAACAAGCACCTGGTTTTGAGAAAAAAGGAATGGAGGACAAAGTGATGAAGTTGAAGAAGGCCTTATATGGCCTCAAACAAGCACCACGTGCTTGGAACAAGAAGATTGATGCCTCACTACAGAGATTGAGTTCACTAAGTGCTCAACAGAGCATGGTGTATATGTGAGATCAAACACAGATGCTGGTTTGATGATTATCTGCGTATATGTTGATGGCTTGCTCGTGACAGGTGAAAATGAGCAAGAAATTGTGAAATTCAAGAAACAAATGATGACTGAGTATGAGATGACTGATTTGGGGAAACTTTCCCACTTCCTTGGCATGGAATTTGTGCCATGTGACAGAGGAATCTTTCTACATCAGAAGAAATACATCACAGATGTGCTTAAGAGATTCAAGATGATGGATTGCAACCCTGTTACAACACCTGCAGATGTTACAGTGAAGTTGCAGAAGTGTTCCACTGATGAAGCAGTAGATCCAACATTGTTTAGACAACTAATTGGCTCACTAAGATATGTCTGTCACTCTAGACCAGACATAGTCTATAGTGTTGGAGTAGCCAGCAGGTACATGGAGGAGCCTAAGAGATCCCATTTGGTGGCTGCAAAAAGGATATTGAGGTGTCTTAAGGGTACCAGTGACTGGGGAATTTTATTTCCTGCTACAGAAGACCATGTTGCTGTTGAGATGATTGGTTTCACAGATGCTGATTGGAGTGGAGATGCAGAAAATAGGATGAGTACTTTTGGGTACGTCTTCATGATGGGTGATGCTCCAATAGCATGGTGTTCAAAGAAGCAAAATATAGTAGCACTGTCAAGCTGCGAGGCTGAGTACATTGCTGCTGCTTTTGGTGCAAGTCAAGCACAGTGGTTGCAAATGCTGTTATCTGAACTGAAAATGAAGTCTGAAGGTGCTATAAGGTTGAAGGTGGATAACAAGTCAGCAATAGATCTAGCCAAACATCCAATTGCTCATGGAAGGAGCAAGCACATTGAAATAAAATATCATTTCTTAAGTGATCAAGTGGCTAGAGGAAAGTTAGCAGTTGAGTACTGCAGTACAGAAGATCAATTAGCTGATATGCTAACCAAGGCTTTGAAAACCAGTAAATTTGAAGCAATGAGATGCAAGATAGGAATGCTAAGTCTTACAAGCCTGAATTAAGGGAGAGTATTGTAGAGTTGTAATTCAAACTTGTATAAGGGCCAATTGGCAAATAGATGTTTTACTGTGTATTAGTTGTAATTTCAGTTAAATCCCATTAACTGTTTTTACTGTTATAGTGGTAAATTGTTGTTACCATAGTAAATTTTGTAGATGTGGTATTAATACGCAGTGTAAGATGTGATTAGTGTATTGAATGAAAATTTGAGCCTCTTTTTCATTCACTCAATTACTCTTCCCTCTCTCTAACTAACTTTCAAGTTCTATGTTAATCTTCTTCAAGATTCCACCACAATAGCACACAGAATAATATATCAGAGAGTGAAATCCTCCAACATCTTCTTCAAGGGAAATCACATTACCAAATTGAAAGAAGGTGAACAAAAATATTAAAGAGGAATATGATATAACTCCACGAGGTTGGGTTTACTGTGGAAATCTCTTTTTCTGGGGTTAAAAAATATAATGAGCAAACTCATCTCACATCATGAACATATAATCGAGCTTTCAAAGCTTCAAAAAGAAGGGTTGTGCGTGGTTGTTTAAAGGATTTGGCATTTTTGTATGGTAGAAGATGATAAATACTAATAGAGGGGTATTTTGGGTTTTTTAGTTTTGAATCAAAAATCAATTTTTAATTAAAATCTTAGGTTGACCTGCCCACATCATCACTGTTTTGCCACATCAATATCTACGTCAGCACCATTAGCCACTTAAACTTTTTTTTAATAGAGATAAACGAAAATTACAAAAAAGGGTAACAGTGCAACGTTTTTAAAACATAAGGGACTTAATCTCGTTTCAAAAAAAGTTAAGATTCCTATTTGTTATCTAAAAATAAATTAAGCCATCTTAGGAAATATTTTACCTTCTATTTTTATTGATCTCTTCAATTTGACTTGTACAACTTTTATTGGATGGCAAGTTAGGCGATTGCCCATTAAAATAAATTATATAGACTAAATCCCTTATGGATAACAATATCTTACTTGAGAAATGCTAGTAATATATTCTTTAACTAGTGTTTTGAAAATTTTAATCCATTTAAGCCATAATCTAGTTTTTTTTGACAATAATCTAGTTGAATTGTACAGAATCGAATTGAATTGTGTTCAAATCTTTTAAACTTCTAATTAAGTCGAGTTCAATTCAAACCAATGCATTATGATAAAAATAAAACTAAGATATGTACATATTGACTTTTCAACGTGATGTCTTAATTTCATTTTTCTCAACGTCACAAAAAATAACGTGGAGATATCTTATAAGCCATTTACCAAACACATATTAATTATCTCTAGCATGATTATTAATTATAACTATTAAGGCGGCCACGAATTTTATGAGATTTTGACTCATAAATAACAAACAAAAACACCTGACCATAATGCAATTTGACAGTGTGCATCCTATAGCTATAGCAACCTATCCCTAGCATCTTTTCAGGCTTTCATAATCATATAATCAACTTCTATACGCCTTTGAAGTTTCATGGTCTGTTTCGTGCCATTGTTGAGTACTTATAACGTCTCAATGATTTCAATGAAAGATTGATCCCAACTCGTACTTGGCGATAAATTTTGCATTAGTCAACATTAGAATTATCATTGTGGGAGTCAAACCTAAGAATAAAAGGGCGATCTACGGGCGTAAGTGAAGCTATGGGGTAGCCAAAGCCTATCCAAAAAAATTACTAATTTATATATTTTATATTTTGCTACCTCAATAATATATTATTTAGCTACTCAAATAAATTTATTTGTCCAAAGAGATACAATAACAATAACAAATCCAATAATTTATTATTAGCCAAGTATATATGAACCCACAAACCATTATATATTGTCAATTTTTTTCCTTTGTTATTGCTTTAATTTACATTCTTTATAACTGAAAGTCATTGTTAATTTTTTATTTATTGATTAACATTAATATGTTAATTTTAAAATATATTTTATTTTTTCTTTAAATTTAGCTATCGCATAAAAATTATGTTAACTCTGCTCCTGAGTCGATTATCCGTGTCTTAGAATAGCTTATACCACCGCGCCAATAGTATTTTGATTATTTGAAGTTCCATAATAATTAGTCCTTTGAATTTTCTCGCAATGACTTATCACCGCAAATTAAGGATAAAAAATCTAGGTATATTTTATTTGTCCAAAAAGAGATACAATAACAATAACAAATCCAATAATTTATTATTAGCCCAAGTATATATGAACCCGCAAACCATTATATATTGTCAATTTTTTTCGTTGTTATTGCTTTAATTTTAATTTTTTTAACCGAAAATCATTGTTAATTTTTTTATTTATTGATTAAGATTAATATGTTAATTTTAAAAATATATTTTATTTTTTCTTTATATTTAGCTATCTCATAAAAATTATGTTAATTTTTTCTTTATTATTAGCCCAAGTATATTTAGTCCTTTGAAATTTCTCCCAATGAATTATCACCGCAAATCAAGGATAAAAAATGTACGGCTCTATATATGAGGAAAACTCTCGCAGCCCTTTAGATGCGTGTAGTCAAGGAACACTCCACTCTATATAAACCATCATTAATAACATACTGAAGCAAACTTACTTCGAGTTCTTAATTAATATCACAAAAGAAGAGAACTAGAGAACCACTTTATATTGATAATTAAGAATGGCTTATTATAAGGTTACATTGGTTGCTATAGTGATGGCTTGCATGCTCATAACAGGAACTCATGCTAATCAAGCAACCTTAACATGTGATCAAGTCACTATTTGGTTGACTCCATGCATAAGCTATGCAGTATTGGGAGGGAGTGTGTCACCTTTGTGTTGTCAAGGTATTCACTCTCTTAATGCAGCATATAAAAATGGTGATGATAGAAGAGGTGCATGCCAGTGTATTAAGGATAGGGCAGCTTATATCCCTGGGATAGATTATAACCGTGTTAATGCTATTGCTGGTCAATGTGGTACTACTTGTCCCTACAAAGTTTACCCCTCCACTGATTGCTCTAAGTAAGTCCTTTTTTTTCTTTTTGTCTACCGCACACACGTACACGCGCACACACGCGCATGTGCACACACATATAGTCATTTTGTCTGACCACCTAGAATTGTTCCGGCCAAATATTGAATTTGGGTTCTCCCGAACGAGTCATCCTTAAGTAAACAATAAACACTTTATTATACAGCTATATATATTTATGAGCTATTTTTATAATCAAATAGTGCAGTAAGTAAACTGTTTTTATAGGAAGCTATTTAATAAACTTTTATGAGAACTTATTTCATGGAAATAAACTGAAAACAATTTTTAGATATATAAGTTATTAAGTTTTTCTGATAATTATATGTCATGAAATAAATTCTTCTAAACACATTCTCCGTGGTTGTTGGGTTAGAAACATAAATACTTGTTATGAAATTATTTGACATTCACACTAACCTTTATGGATTCGATTTTGATGTGATTGTGCAGGGTGAAGTAATCAGGCAACGAAGGGGAACTCGTGGTCAAATTTCTAGACTGTTTTTCACTAGTAGTCTTGCTAGAAAATAAAGTGTAAGCTGGTCCAAAAATAAAAGAAAATAAAGTGTAGCTGATCGTATGTAACGATCCAATGAATTTGTAAAACAATATACCACCATCATTAAGCAATAAGAATATCTCTAAAATTAGTTATCTTATTATTTCCCTAAAGTTTAATTAGATTTGATTAAAATGAACATATGAGTGATTATAACCGCAATTACCAAAAGGGTTTTCTCATCTATGAATTTTTTTGGTGAGATTCTCATCTATGAATATCATCAAGAATTAGATGCAAAATCATCTGAGTATATAATTAAGAAGGAGTTGCAAAAAGGAGGTCCGGAGTTCAAATCCCGGAAACTAACATTTTCCCACCCCCACTAACATTTGCTTATAAAAAAAAAACTGAGTATATAATTACTAAAACAAGTCATAGCGTACATGAGTGTTTCTGGTGAAAATAAATTCTAAAAAGTACTCCCTCCATTTTTTTTTCTTCTTTTGATGTTTTAGGACTTGACACATGGATTAAGGAGTGGTTAATGGATACAAATATTTTTAGGTTTTGAACTAAAATGTCCTTATTTAAGATAGGATGGGTAGTTGTAGTTAGCATGAGGGTAGTTGCATTGAGGTTTAATTCACTTGTGAAACGACAAGGGTATTTTTGAAGAAAAAAACTATTAATTAGACTTTGATTTCTTAAAACTTCAAATGTTTTGGAATAAAATAGAAATGCTAAACCAACAAAAGAAAAAAAATGGAGGGAGTAATAAAGGTTGTTGAGGAAAAGTAAATATGTAATAGATGGAATCAACTTTCAATCACCTTAGAAGTTACAAATAGTAGCTTCAAGTGGAGTCAATTTTGTTCACAAGAATCTTAATATATAAAAGGTAAATAGTGGTTTTCCCTCCAATTTTTCACCACTTTTGCCATATCATACATATATATATATATATATATATATATGTCTTAGAATCTAAAAATTCAGAAAAGTTTGGCCGCAATTTCCATTCCCGCCGGTGATAATTTGAAGTTGTTTTCCAGAAGTGGTGTTTGAAGTGATTGGAAAGGGGTTGGTCCATGCACAGTGAGTGTGTGAATGTGATTAAGTGGTGATTTGGCTGCTTCCTTCTTGGAGTTATTATTATTTGTGTGAGTGTGTGAATGTGATGAATTGCTATTTTGGAAGTTAGTGTGTGTAGTTTTTTATGGATGTGATAATAATGTCAGCTTTTTTTTTATCTATTTTAGGCTGGTCACAATAGTGTAAATGTGGGTGTAAACAGTTGATGAGGTGCACATGATTGATGTTCAGACTGTTTTGTGTCTTGGGAAAGAGGAAAGGAGAATGAAGGTTTGAGTGTGGTTTTCATATTGATTCAATCAGAGTGACAAGGGAGTAGATGTATGGTGCAACCAGGGATGGAGCAACATGATCAGCTGCCTGTCGTTTGCAAATAGTGGACTGATGTGGTGAATAGTGACGGTGGTACTGTTGATCTACAGTACACGTTTGCATGTGTCAAAAACCACTACAGTTTGTGTACAGTTTAAGGGGATGAAAGTATAAAAACACTGTACCCAATCACGTGCTCTGCAGAACTGACTCTTCCTTCAAAAAGAGAAAAAAAACTGCACAGAAATTCAACGGGAAAAGAGAGAGAAGACTGAGAGAGAGAGATAGGGGACGGGGCGATGGGGAGGCACAGTGGGGCGGAGCGGTGCTGCACGCGGCGGCGACGGCGGCCGGGGGAGGTCCTCACGGTGGTTGCACCAAGGATGGTGGTGGTGGGACAATGGTTACTCTCTTTTCATGGATAGAAGAAAGGATAGAAATAAAATTTCAAGACTTTGAAGCTTTCTTTGCAGATCTTGAAAGGAGGAAAAACAAAAGAGTATTTTTTGAGAAAATAAAATCAACATAAGAAGATTTGGGAAGAAAGGTATATAGAGAGGAAGATGGAGTTGTGTTTTGGTCGGTTAAAAGAGAAAGAGAGATAAATGAAATGGGGTTGTGAGGAGTTGGTGAGAGAGAATGGGAAACGTAAAGGAGTGGTGGGGCTGAGAGAGATTGGGATATGGGAGTGTGTGTTGGAAATTGATTACATTTATTTTTCAACTTTATTTTCACCTTTTTTTCTACCGAGAGAGATTGGGAAATGGAAACGTAAAGCTTTTTTTTTCTTCACATTTTTTCAACTTTATTTTGTTTTTTTGACACATTTATTTTTAGTTTTATTCTTTGATAAATTGATTAGCGCACAAATACACAAATAAACATATTTATCTATCAGATTAAAAAAATGAATTAATAAAACACAACTTGGTGTCAAAATAATTGCTATATTTACCATTAAATATGTTTGTTTTGTCTTTTAGGTTTATGTAAACTTTTATTAAATCTACTTGAACTACTAAAATTAATCATTTCTTTTGACAATGGTAAAATTAATTATTTTAACCACTATCCATTGTCAAAAAAGATGTACCTTTAACAAAAGTTTAAATTTAATTTTTTTCAAAAATTAAATTAATATTATACTCAATAATTAAATAATCAAAAATTACTATATACTATAATTTCTCTATTAAAATCATTGAATTTAACCACAAAGAATTGTAAAAAAAAAAAATTAACCACTACCAAAAATTACAAAATAAATTTTTATAAATAAACGAATGATTAAATTATATACAAAAATAAGTCATAATACGTGGCAACGAGAGCGGGAACGAAATTAATTAAACGAATATGATTTAATTAATATTTAATCATATAGAAAAATATGAGTTAACATGTGACAACGGGAGCGGCAACGAGAGACTGACAATGGGAACGACAACTAGAGCGGCAATGAGAGTGCCAACGAAAGTGGCAACGAGAGACGGACAATGGGATCGGCAACTAGAGCGGCAACGATAGAGGTGACGAGAGCGCCAATGGGAGCGCCAATGGGAGGGCCAACGGGGATGCAAACGGGATGGCCAACGGGGATGCATATTTTACCTACAGTCTCATTTTCATTTTTCTTCATTTTAACTCCATTATTAACATTATAAGAAATACCAATTTTTTTTAAACTTTTTCAAACACAAATAATAAATTTGAAAATATAGCCTTTTATCAAGTTTTTCCTTTTTTTTTAATATTTTGCAAATTTCAACGTACTTATAATTTCAAAAGAAATTATAATAGATACAGTATCACCCGTGCGTATGCAACGACCAACGAGAGACTGACAATGAGATCGAGAGCGCCAACGGGAGAAACAATGGGAGCACCAAGCTTTGCGCCAACAGGAGCCACAATGGGGGTGCATATCTTATATTAAATCTCATTTTCTTTTTTCATAATTTTTACTCCATTAATAAAAATTTATTAGAGGTTAAAAATAAAAGCTCTATATTATACAGGACCTAAAATTGGTCAAGGGTTCAATCCCTGACCGGTGCGTATGGAAAAATACCTGGTGGGAGAAGTCAACCCCTTAAATAGATCTCAGTACCTTGGGGGATTAGTCTACGCAGTTGCACGTGCAGGGGATATATTGGTTTATCAAAAAAAATAAAGGACCTAAAATAAACTTATAACCAATTTTTGTCACATTAATTAATAATGATAATACTTTTTATAACACATTAAATTCATTTATCGACAAAATTTACTCTGTCCATTTTAATTGTATAATTAGTTTGGACGATAAAGGACGTTCACTGAACTAATAAAAATTTGGTGACATGACATACTGAAATACATTTAAAAATAACGCAAAAAAGAGATAAAGTTGACCAATCTACAAATGGAATAAATTTTCACATAAACCAATTAGGCAGGTAGCCAATATTCCTCTTGACCATCAAATATTAAAACACAAAATCAATGGTTGTGAGGTAACTTTCCCAACTTGAACAAAAAGATGATTTTGTGAAAAGTAAAGGCCAGAAATGAGCTGTGTATGTGGCTTGAAGGAAAAAAAAGGGAGAAAATCCTCTCATTCTCAACAAAAGGTATTAAGTTGACATTATTCCTAACGAATACGTATAATAACCTCATTATGTTGACAATGATCACTTTTTTGTTTCGTTACATTCCAATGGTGAAAGTTTTAGTAATTTCATTTGCTTTTATTTACATGATTTTATGTATTGAGTGTAAAAGGAAGTTATACAACATACTTGCATTATAATTATTTTCATATTGGTTGACATATATTATCAAAAAATCAACAAAATAAAAAATAATCATATATAAACATGATTTTAAATTGATTTTAAATCTACTTTACCCGTGCATGCACGGGTGCAAAATCTAGTTGATAGCAAATTAGCAATGAGAGCCAGTTATGAATTATGACAGCAATGAAAGGGCGTCATCAACAAATTCAAAAAATTAATCTAATTCCCTTTGCTTTCTGGAGCACTTCCTCTGCCATCTTTCACTCAGTTTTGTTTCAAAAAAAAACGTAGCAATATCTAAACTCAACCCGTCAACAACATACACTTGTCTCACCTAAATTATCTCCTTTTAAATAATGGCTAGTGTTATGGTGAGGAATTATGCCTTATACACCCCCATGTATGCGTATAATTACACCCCAGAAAGGCCCAACATCACAAGGCCCAATCCTAAAACAGATCTATACACCAAGGGCTCCGATCAATTTCTAGCATCGGACAGCTCAGATCCATTGAGTTTTACCTAACAACACTCTATAAATACAGCATTCAATGCCTCATTAATGGTAAGCAATCTCACATTTATTACTCTGCTTGACTACCTCCTTGACTTGAGCGTCGGAGTGGCTTTGCAGGTACAACCCCAGCTCGGATCGGAGAAGCTCATTTGTCAAGGACTTCAACCACTAACTACTTCGGATCATCCTTCAAGGTCGGAAGTACTGTGCAGAACATTGGCGACCACAGTGGGAGTTCTTAAGCTCAAGATCCTCTCCCCTCACCTTGATCAATGAGGACTCGAAATCTTCGTTCAAATGCTAACAGTCTCGCGGCAGGTCTCCCCCCCGAGCCAATTCTGAGACCGGCCATCCCTCAGCAGGCCGAGCCTCAGCCAACACCGGATGGATTTGTGGAAGACCTTCCAAACTCTACGCAAGCGCAGATTCAAACCCAAGTTCCGAACTTCGTTTTAGTTGCAGGAAGCTCCGTAAGGAACCGTCTACCTCCTCCTCCATCTGTACTTCCCGTCCCGACCGATGTTGTCCAACAACTCGTCCTACTGCTGAACCGACATGAAGCGGCGAACCAAGAAAGGAGCTACCGATTTACGGAACTTAAAGGTCAAGTGGCGGAGCTCCGGGCTCGGAATATTCCAGATCAGGTTTCACCCGACCCGGACTCCCCCAAAAGAAGAAACCCAGCCCGAAGACGCCACCGATCTCCACCCAGAAGACGACACTACCATCGCTCACCTCCTCGCCAGCTCCGAGGGAATGGTTCCCGTTCTCCTCCAGCCAGGGTATACATCGAAGAGGAAGAGGCTGATTACTCACCTCGGGTTCATTCTTCTTTGGCATCTTCTTCTCCTAGGCGACGTTCAAGAAGTAGAGAATATTCACCTCGCGAAAATCGTCCTCGGGACCACAGGTACCCCGACCCTCATCGTCGGTATCGTTCTCCACCTCGGGGTCAAGTAACCAAGCGCAATGGCCCTTTCACGGAAAGAATCGACCGTTACCCGGTACCCAGATACTTTGAAAAGCCGCCAGAAGGTTTGAAGACCTATGACGGGACAGGCGATCCGGACAGACATTTGAGTTATTTCGACACGGTAATGCAGTATCGGAATGTTCCCATGGAGATGAAATGCCGAATTTTCCCTCTAACATTGGACAAGATAGCCTCGGAATGGTTTGAGACCCTCAAATCAAACACAATCTCCTCCTGGGACCACTTATTCTCGGCTAATTTTTCCCATTCCAAAAGCAAACCAAAAAACAAGAATGTCTTGGCGTCCATCATCCAAGGAGATTCTGAGTCTTTAAGAGAATATATAGAAAGGTTTAACAAGGAAGCCGTTCAAGTCCGGAACCTCGACGATGCATTCCGAGTTTACTTCATGGGGATGGGGCTGCGCCCCGGAAGCCCGTTCAAGAAACACATCAACACTTGAGAGCCGAAAAACCTCCAAGATTTCCTCCAGCTATCCCAATGTTTTATCAATGAAGAAGAGAGCGCCATGATCGGGAAAGAATCACCGCTGGTCGGACCATTGAGACCCAGAAGTGAAAAATTAGCCGAGGTTGAGACCCTCAAACGCTCCTGGACAAGATAGCCTCGGAATGGTTTGAGACCCTCAAATCAAACATGATCGCCTTCGTTCCACACTTATCTTTTGATTTTATCAAAGCAATATCTTTTAAGTCTTCTTCTTTAGAAAAGACTACCTGGGTTCGATCTTATCAGATCTCCCAGCGCGACCAAGGTTGTCGCAACCCTTAGGGGCGAGTTCGATCTGGGCCGAGTCTTGGTAAACTGCCCCAAAGGTACGAAAGGTCCTTTAAGGATTTTTCCTTAAACCGACGATTGGCCTGAGTAGCCAAAAACCCTATCGGACGAGTTAGATCTGGATCGAGACCCGATAAACTGTCCATTGGAACGATCTTATTAGATCTTCAAACACGAATGGTTTGAGGCCCTCAAATCAAACATGATCGCCTTCGTTCCACACTTATCTTTTGATTTTATCAAAGCAATCTCTTTTAAGTCTTCTTCTTTAGAAAAGACTAACTGGGACCGATCTTATCAGATCTCCCAGCGCAACCAAGGTTGTCGCAACCCTTAGGGGCGAGTTCGATCTGGGCCGAGTCCTGGTAAACTGCCCCAAAGGTACGAAAGTTCCTTTAAGGATTTATCCCTAAAACCGAAAACGAAACGTCATCTTTTACAAACGTCCAAATCACTATTACACTTTAAGCTCGACGATGTAAACAAAGAACGCCGTCTCCAACAACCGCCATCAGTGAGTCCCTCATCAGTGAGTCTTTCAAAAATTGTTTTCACCAACATCAAATCTTTAACATCATCATTCACACTTAATCGGAAAACCCGAAGTCTATCTCGGATCGTTTCAACAGTCATAAATCCATAAGCTCGGCTACAAAGTCAAGATCGCCTTTCAGACGACCAGACTTGGGGGGCAACTGTTATGGTGAGGATTTATGCCTTATACACCCCCATGTATGCGTATAATTACACCCCACAAAGGCCCAACATCACAAGGCCCAATCCTAAAACAGACCCATACACCAAGGGCTCAGATCAATTCCTAGCATCGGACAGCTCAGATCCATTGAGTTTTACCTAACCACACTCTATAAATACAACATTCAATACCTCATTAATGGTAAGCAATCTCACATTTATTACTCTGCTTGACGTCCTCCCTGACTTGAACGTCGAAGTGGCTTTGCAGGTACAACCCCAGCTCAGATCGGAGAAGCTCATTTATCAAGGACTTCAACCACTAACTACTTCGGATCATCCTTCAAGGTCGAAAGTACCGTGCTGAACAGCTAGCCATAATCATTAGTAGATTTCTTTTTTGACAAAAACCATTGGTAGAATTTTATGCCGTTGGACTAACCTTTTTACATCAGCTTCCCATTTTAGCTATTTTTTCTATTTTGTAATTTGACCTACAAAGAAAAACCGCGACACTTTAGATAAGACAGCTGCTAAGAACACAATTCTGTCTTACTATATTTTTCTAGTGTATTTGGGACCCTCCAGGCAGACTTTGAATATTAATGTCTTGTAAGACAAAAAGAAGAGTAGGCAACTTAAAAGGTACGGTAGAGAGTGGACCACGGGCCAAGGGGGTTGGCATTCTTATCTCCAAAACTTCAAAGGCAACGGACAGCTACTATTAGGAAAGTCAAAATCGTAATACATGGACGACGTCTTTTATAACCTTATCTCTGAATTGATGATTGAGGCAGTCCTTTATTAGAGTTATAAAAATAACATGAAATCAGTTGAGTCATGATAGCAGTTCATAAATACTTGATCCGAGTAGCTAATACAAGTCGACTCCAAAACTCTTGTTGGCGCTAATCTATAATCTATAACTATAATAATAAGACATGAGCAAAAGAACTATATAAAAGTCCATCTTACACATCCTTTTTTTTTTGATAATTCATCTTACATATCTTTGAAATGGAACACAACAAATCACAGATTAAATAAATGATGATACATATGACAGGAGGGGCTTAATAAACATCCCAACATACAAAGATGTGCAATTGAGAATGACCTTTCATTCTCAATATTCTAAAACCCACAAACACCAAAACGCCACGCTTCAACATGATTACGTGAACTTTTGCAACAAAACCACGAGGGTGCTTCCCCTTTTTAGGGAGCATCCCTAAGAATAAACAATTAAGAAATAATTCTTAATCTAAATGGAATAATTAATGAAAGAGTACCTTCATTAGATGACTATATGTCAACATTATAGACAATTGAAGAGAAGGGGACGCCATAGATTAGTCAGCAGGTCAAGCAGTTTAGGTCAAATTCAAAATGTAGTGCTACTCTCACTTGCAGATATTGAGGGGCCTTCAGACTTCACTAGGGTTGATCCTTTGCTACTAATGTCAAGTCCCTGCAAACGACCAAGCTGGTCATTTTGCAACATGTCTGAGATTTGGCGAGAATTGGTTTGTTGGAGCTGATGGTTTGGCATGCTAGATGGAGAGGGACTAAATGAAGGAAATTGCATGTTCTGGTGACCAGAAGGACCTGAATGTGGTGGCATTGAAAAGAAATTTGACCCTGGAAATTGCATCTGGTGCATTCCCAGATTAAAAGATTCAGAGGGGTTCATTGCCTCCCCAGTAGCAACCTTAAGCCTCTCAACTTCCTTCATCAACGCATCATTAAGAGCTACATCAAATCAGAAACAAATTTCAATAACATTATTTAACTTCAGCAAAATCATTTCAAAAATTGTCATTTAAAAAATGTAAAGCATGCATGTGATTGTATCATAAGAAAGTTATCGACTTAGTAGTAGTTACCATCACGAAGCTGTGCCTGTTGCTCCATGGCTGATAGACGGAGCTTAAGCTCAGTGTTTTCAGTACTCAGACCGCTTGTGTCCCTCTGGAAAAAAATCAGTCAGTAGTGAGTAAAATTCCTATCAGCCACAAGTTTGTGCATATCAACAAAAGTCAACAGATGAAGTTCAACTAAAATCCAGCATCTATACTGGAATTACTGAAATAATTTGTTAAATTAAATTACCGTGACATAAGATGATCAAGAATTATATAGATTCGTATACCAAAGAAAAAGGAATTTGTGAAGAGAAATACTAGAAGAGTGTGTACAATTACCTACATGTAATACTTTTATCATAAAAAACAATAGCAATGAAGATACATCTCCTAATAGAATTAACGTGCATTGTTAGAGCAAGTAATGAGAAATGCTTACGCGAGACCAAACAAGAAATATTTACAGGCTACAATGTTATCTTATAATAATCAAAAGCAGTAAAAAGAAAGAAATTACAGTTGCAAATCAAAATCTAGTTTGACTAACTTCTTGACATCTCTAGCATAAAATGCTCCAAGTCTAACAAGCAAAACGAGCTAACCTACAAAGGGATTTCTGGCTTGTTGCATCAAAGATAGACTAAACACCCAAGTGCTTGTAGATATAAGTCAACACAAACCTGGTATAATGTCAATTGGGCAGAGAGAGTTGTGGCTTCAGTTTGAAGGGTCTGAACTTTTCGCTCAAGCTCTTGTATATAGCGGGCCTTCCTCTCTTTCGAACGTGCAGCAGATTGCCGATTTGCAAGTATTCTATGCATAACAACAATACTTGTAAGAATAATAATTGAAAATAATCAACAGCAATAACTAAAATGAAACTAGAGCAAGAGCAGCATCTCTGACCTAAGCCTCACTGCCTCTCACCTCAATTTAAACACAACATCGAAGATGCAGCTCTTAGAAATTACAAATCCACAGCTAGATTTAAAACAATTTAGACAAAAAAAGTAAGATTTTAAATTTTTCTCTGAAGTCATCACTTTAAATAATCAATTAATCATGATAATGTCACTAGATCTAACATAGTATGGTTTGGAGGTCTCCAGAATCCAAACCATACACAACCGCAAAAAACTGCAATCATCATCAAATATCAATGCCAAATTGCCAATACTAAGATCCTCACATCAAGATTCTACGAAAGCAATAGTTCGAGATCAGATAAGGTCAACTGAGACAATAGTAAATTAAGTTCAACTAATTACATTTGCAAACTAACTCAATTTTTATAGTTAACATATAATTATAAAATCACAATGCAAAAAATAATGAATTAATGACAATTAACAAAGTATTAAGGGATTTACGTAACATGAACGTTAATTCATTGCACTGTTTTCGAAAACAAAATTGAATAGCAAAAAATCATGAAGCATTTTCAACGAAGAAAAATTCAAGCGATGATGGATGAAAACCTCTTGGCACGCTTTGGATCAATGGTCCAAAGTTCAGCGAGCTTATCAGGGGGCATTGCTTTTTTCGCATCCATAATCTCTCCAAACATGCTCGATGACGACGAACCGTCAACGGAGCAACTGTGTCTGTGCCTCGTCCTCGGCGTCTTCTCTTCGTCGTTATGACCACTCGTGCCGGCATTATTGCCGTAACCGCTCTGATCCGATCCATTTCCTCCGCGACCAGAACCGTTAGTACCTCCTCCAAGCTTCTCCACGTCAATGTAGGTGGAGAACAGGTCGTCTTCGGATCCGATCTCCTCCAGACTCGCCGTGGAGGATCCGCCGTTCATCGGATCTGACGCCGAGAGATCCATCATATCGTCCGGAAATCGATAACTTACCTCCGAGTGGGCTCTCCGGTGGTGGGCGCCGGAACCGGTGACAGGATCGGCGGAAGCTCCGTTACCGCCGCCGCGGATGAAAAGGTTGGTAGAGGGTGTTGTTGACGCCGTAGCATTATGGTTAGGGTTAGTGTTGGAAGATGGATCTTGCATTTGTGTGGCCATTCTCTTCTATTCTCTGTTGTCCGATCGATTCTACAAAAATGAAACGCGCACAGCAGCACAAATCTCTTTCCCTCTCTCTCCCCTTTCTTCTTCCTCAGGTTGCCACAAAATATTAACAATTCCTTTTATTTTTGTTTGTCAAAGAAAATTTCATTTAATATTTTTATAGCTTTTTCCTATTTCATTTTATTACATAATATAATTTTTTTAGCCAAAGTCATTACTAGTAATTTTATTTGGTCATTGAAAGTCATTAATAACATTTATAGGATACCAGTGAAGCCAAAACGTTTGTCAAAGGTGTTGTAGTCATGATCAGCATCGGAGGTGCAGGGACGAAGAGTAGTTAAATCGTCCACTTCAGAAAAGAGGCTAAAAGGAATCACAACGGTCAATGGTGTCTGACACTCGTGGCCGGAAGAGGAGGCGACTTATCGTGGCTAGACATGTTTGTGGGCTAAGGAGAGCAAGAGACGAAGAGGAAGATGCAAGAAATGTTTAGAAGACAGAGGCAAGTGGGGGCTTTTGTAACTCTAAATGGTTATTTATGGCTTTCAGAAGAAATGATTGAAACGCTGGGGGACTGGTGCCCCGCCGTATCGATTCCTGGAATAATAAGATAGGCTCTCACATGTCTAATTGATGACGTAATAGATAGTCATGATGAGTGCTGCAACGTGTCACTTCGATTCTCGTGTTGTCAGTCACATCCACTCGACTTGACAACAACGCAAAAATGAGGGCATTTGTTAACAATAGAGCGGAAAAAGTGTGAAAAAGTATTTGCCACAACGAATGACATCTTCGGGCTGAGCAGGTAAAGAGAGGATATTTGGGATTCCGAAGGAATGGAGATAGAACACCGAGGAACTACAGAATTCAAGTGGAGGGTGCCTCGACCATAGAATGACTCGGCTTAGGTACCAACGACCGAAGGCCGTAAGTAAAGCGTGACCCAGGAAGGCTGCGGCTGAGACAAGGAATACTTGCTTGGAGGGCAAGTATTCAATGCACGTGGACATGTTTCGTTGGAGTGGTTTAGGTCAAGGAACAAAAGAACCCATGGAAAGCGAAGTGACGAGAGTTTTACCCCACTAACAATGATAGTGAGGTCGTGGAGGAGTGGGATCCGAGTTTCTAGGGGCTAAGCTTTTTAGAACAGTTGATCACGATTAATCCAACAGTGAGCAGATGTAGGGTTGAGTAGTGGCAAACGAAGACTCATGTATACATAGTAACACTTGTACAGTTTAAAGACACACATCAATTAATACACAAGCATTTACTTATTCTATTTTCTTTATCACTTTCTTTTATGCTTTTCTTTGTTTTTGTAGATAATCCAAGCCGCACTCCCTCTCACTCCTAACCTAACAACTCTTTGGAAGAGTTAACGGCTAGGATACAAGCGTTTGACGACAACAAACATTTATATACTTTGCAAGTCGTTTTTGTTCTCTTGTTTTTTTTGGGTTGGTAAATGGGCGTAAAGCCCCAAACGAAAAACATAAAACTAACTAAACCAGAACACGACATGGAGTAGGCACTCCAACACAGTTATCAAGCAATAGTTGCCCTACGCAAGAGGGACATTGTTCATAAAAGATTAGACTATTTCCTTGAGAGCAACCCGTATTAGCCAAAGTAGCAGCACACCTATTGGCTTATCTGTAGACATGGATGATTCTCACTTTACAGTCCATCCGAATAAGCTTGTGAATTTCACGAATAAGGCTTTAATGAGCAGCGCGAATAATATCTTTACCCATAACAATTCTCACACCCGCTTTACATCTATGCCACCCTCGCTATAAGAAAAGTTTGAGGCCTTCATAAATACCCTACTTTTCAGCTACTATGAGGATATACTTGCCAATGTTCATAAAGAAGCCACCTAACCATTTCCCTGTGTGGTCATGGATGGGACCCCCACAAACAGACACATCTAAATTTTCCTTCACCACACCATCATTACTCAAGCACATATAACCACCATCACGATGGTTCCGGTTCCAGCTAACATCAATCATAGAAAAACTCCTCCCAGCATCTATCAAGCTTTCCTGGATCACAACTATGTCGTCAGAAGCTGGTTTCAACACCAATCTCCATGGCCTAATAGGTCTAATGAAGTAACTATCATGTTGTTCCCTGTTCTTCTAGGTACAAATCAAATGACACGTTATGGCCCACACAAAATCCAACGGGATACCATCTAGCAACCAATTTGATAGATTAAACTTAATCTAGTAATCCAGATCATCTACAAAGAAACCACTCCTCTTATCTGTCTTGACAATAGACATCCATCGTGCGGTGGCTATTGGGCGTTCACGAAGAGCATGAGGAGGTCCTGTTGGAGGAACTCTTACTTAACCTACCACATCTTTTGACTTCTTTAGAGCCATATGAATGGCTTTGGAGGATGCTGTCTGATGAGCTCTATTCGGTTAGATCAACTTATCTCTTCTTATCAGTTGACTTCCACTGGGTCTCTGACCTTTTAGATAATCATACATTGATGTTTTTTTCCTCTCTTGAAGAGCTTCACTCCCTCTAAGGCAGTTGTTTTCTCATGGAAATTGATCCTAGATACGATCCCCTCTAAGGATAATCTATTTAGGAAGAGAGTTACTGATGTTAGTGCTACCACTTGTGTCCTTGGTGTTGAGTATCAGAAGTCTTCTATACACTTGTTCCCCACCTATGATTTTTCCCTATCGATTCTCTATGCAATTGCAAAATGGGTAACGTGGGTATGTGTTGTAGCTCGAGATCTCTCCTGGCTTTTCCTTCTATTTTGTTTGTTTGTTTGTTATGAAACCAAGTGTAAGAAGTGGTTGGCTTTGATCCGGCATGCAGTATTTGGGTCCCTTGGAAGGATTTGAATAACTATATCTTTACAAGTATGACAACTGATGGTATTCGGGTACTAACGGGGATTAAAGTTTTATCCTGAGATGATTTCTAGCGAGAAGCGAAGTATGTCCCTTGCCTTTTTACTATGAATGGTGGGCAGAAGGCAGAAGTTTTTTGTGTATATCCACTTCCACTCCCCCAATTGGCACTTATATAACAACACTACTACCAGCTCTGCGACCGCATACTTTGATATCTGTTTTGTGGAAGCGTGGTAAAACTATTAATTTTTGTTTTTTGCTTCAATTAAAACCGTTAACAACACAAGACATGTACCCGAAGGGAGAATGTGCAAAATGTACAAGTGATAAGTCCCATGAGGCATTTTCTCCACCTTAATCCTATTGCCAGCGTTAAGATAGCTTGGCTGCAAAATGTACAAGTGATAACTTTAATTTTGAGTATGTCATTTTCTCCACCTTAATCCTATTTGTGAGGAGGTTCAACTAGTTAAATGACATACTCAAAATTAAAGCTATCCGTAATTATGATTATAAGTGGATGTTTCGTATGTATAGAAGTGGCATGTATAATCAAAATCTCTGAGATTGGGTGTGGTGGTTAAATTCATCTAAAGGAACGAATTTGGCTAGTACCTGAGTTTGATTCCTAGCGATGCAAAAACTTAAGAGCAGACTTTGCTCATCTTTCAATCGAACTTATGATTGGACAAAGTCTCTTTCTCCTTAGTACCAGAGTGAAGTCAAAAATCTCTAGATAATGGATAATTTACTTTCAGTAAATTAGTACATGAATTGAAAAAAAAATTAAACTAAAAGATATAAAACAATAAAATATCCTTTTCAATTTTAGTTTTGGAGATCTAGATATAAGCTATGACTCAAGAAAGACACTTATTTATTTATTTTACAAGGAAATACACTTTTTTTTTTGATGAGTAGAAAGACACTTATTTTTATGTTGAAACAAACTAAAATTTGTAAAAAATTGTTCAAATTTAACTATCATCATCAGTCATCAAAATCTTGCAGATCGTGAACCACATGTTGTTTTCTTTTTGCTTAAATTTTCTTGTTATTGGTTGCATCACCAGACCGAGCTCAATGCACACAAATTATTAATTTTAATTATTAAAAGTATATGACATGACATCTGTTTTTAAGATGAGGCATACCATGGAACAACTACATGGAAGCCACGGCCCCTACAAATTTTTTTATTTTTTTTATTAGTAAAAATGATGCCTATTACTAGTAGTATTAGACTCAATATTTGCTATTTATTGAAGTCTTATCTGATTCAATGGATTAGTCTCTACCGTTCTGGATACCCAATTATAAAAAAAAGACTCAATATCCGGTCCGAGTCGCTGCATTTTCGATCCATAGTGTGGCTCGATCCGGCTACCCCTTCGGTTCCCGATTTGCTCGGCCGGACCGGGCTGGTTTTTAAAATACTGAATTTTGTTGAAAACTTAATTCAATGTTAATCAATATTTCTAGGATACATAATAAAAATTAATCAGTAAGGCCTAACTCAACTACAAATGCCAAAATTGTTAATTAAGTTGGATATCGTGTTCAGGATTCAAATATGGACCTCATAATTTGTATTGTGAGTTTCAAGTAGCACTTGCCACTCCGTTTGTAAACAAAAAAAATTAAAACCTTAAATAAAAACCTTTCTAAAATTTTATAGTTCAATGAATATCACCTTTCAGATATTCTTATTTATTTTATTTCTTAATAAATAAATATCTTAAAAAATTGATAAAAAATTATTTTAAAATCAAATCATTAGTATAAATCACACACTTTTTATGAGTCATTAGAGAATCATTAGTTTATTTGTATGGAGTTTACTATATTTGTTCTCTTTGTAAAATTTTATTATGTGAGCTCAAAAGAAAAGAATTCTATTCTATTACGTGAAGTTGGAGAAATTCAAAACCATAAGAAGAAGAAGGCAGTCTCAAAATAATGCTACATTTTTTTTAGAAAGATTAGAATCACACACATTTACATTGTATTAAGTGAAACAAATAGATTTTTTTTTGACAAAAGTGAAACAAATAGATGCAATACGCCAAAATAATCATTACGATTTTGGTAAAATATTGTATCTATACTATTTAATAATTTGGCACCCTCAAAAATTTCATTAAAAATTAACTATATATTTGAACCATGTTAGCCTAAATTAACTACATATTTGAACTATTTAAGCCATCAAATTAGGTGTCGAGTTTGGGTGTCATTTTGAGTGTCAACAAATCATCTTTCTAAAAGCATTCCTCGATTAAAAAAAAAATGAATAAAATAAGATTTCAGTGCCAAAGAATACACAATGAAAATCTGGACTGCAAGAATCAAACCACAATTCTGTGACTAAAATTTCCTAAAACATTTTTGTACGTAATTTCCTAAAATGATTTGTTAATAAGCGAACCAAGTTCCAATCAGAATGTAGTCACTACAAGGACAACAAGGCTTAATTTTCAAAAGTCTTATTTGAACTATGCTAAAGCTTGTCAACATGTCATATGTGGCTAATGTAGTCAATATGAATATATGTTTTAGACTCCCAAGTCTAACTAAATATGTTAAATGTTGTCTTGAGGCTTGCACATCTCATTTATGTTGAAACAATCTAAAATTTGTAAAAAATTGTTCAAATTTAACTATCATCATCAGTCATCAAAATCTTGCAGATCGTGAACCACATGTTGTTTTCTTTTTGCTTAAATTTTCTTGTTATTGGTTGCATCACCAGACCGAGCTCAATGCACACAAATTATTAATTTTAATTATTAAAAGTATATGACATGACATCTGTTTTTAAGATGAGGCATACCATGGAACAGCTACATGGAAGCCACGGCCCCTACAAATTTTTTTATTTTTTTTATTAGTAAAAATGATGCCTATTACTAATAGTATTAGACTCGATATTTGCTGTTTATTGAAGTCTTATCCGATTCAATTGATTAGTCTCTACCGTTCCGGATACCCAATTATAAAAAAAGACTCAATATTATGTTATAGTAGTATTTGACAAATGAGAATAAAACATAGAATTCCATTAGCGCAGCAATTATTTGTGTTTACTTTTTTATCTTTTGTAACCAAACAAAATTATTTGTGTTTGCTACCTCCAACATTATTCGGGTTGCATCGTTACTTCTGCATCATCAAGTATTTAATATTTTTACTCGTAAATGTTTTAGAAAAAAACTTGTACTCCAATATTGGAATATTTAATTCAAATGTTTTTTAATTTTGTCAATGTTTTAAAACTCGGATCGGTGATCGACTCGGTGAAGGTATTGGGTCATTGGGTCAAGAGTCGGACCGGGGGGTCAGCAGTTGAACCGCACGGCCATGACTCGGTCCTAGTTGAAAAATTCACTAATTTTCAGGACCTATAAATTTCATACTCGTAAAACTTAATTTGCTAATATTACACACCATATCTATTTTATTTGCTTGGTATATATTAAATAATTTTTTTACGATAACTACTATTTAAAATTTTATTTACAATATTTATTCTATACTTTAAAAGTTAATATCATGTTTCAATAAATACTTAGAATAAATTTCATAGGCTAATAACTTAAAATTAAATTGGTTTGTTTAATTGTTTTTCACATAATATTAATGTTATAACCTCATGACATGAGGATACATTCTTTGACTTTTATAAAAAAAGGTATAAATTATATATATATATATATATATATTTGAGATGAAGAAAGTGTTAAAAAAGCTTGGTAGGCTGATGGTAGCGCCTAGCATCTTGTTTCAAAAGGTTATTTCCAAAACGGTTTTAAAAAAACTTGCAAAATCCGGTCCGAGTCGCTCCATTTCCGATCCATAGTGTGGCTCGATCCGGCTACCCCTTCGGTTCCCGGTTTGCTCGGCCGGATCGGGCCGGTTTTTAAAATACTGAATTTTGTTGAAAACTTAATTCAATGTTAATCAATATTTCTAGGATACATAATAAAAACTAGTCTTATGACCCGTGCGATGCACGGGTTGCGCACACATTGAGCTATAGTGAATGACTTAAAATAATTTAAATGATTTATCTACGTCGAGGAACTTGGCTGGCCACGTGTAAACTCGGCTTGCCAGTCTATGTGGCTCTTCCCTACCAATAGAGTTTTTGCCACACTCAAGATTCGAATCCGACACCTTGGGGTGGGATCGGAGCCTAGTTACCACTCAGACCAACCCTTGTTGGTGGGTTTTAAGCAGATTGATAACAATTGAAATCTATAATGGGTTTTTGGAAATGTAATATTTTTATATCAATATGTACCTGAGATAATTTCTAATACTCGTGTGATGCACGGGATGCGGTAGTATCGATGAATGCAAATACACTAAGTTAATAATGGTTAGTAATAATTTAAGCATAATTAAGACCTCCAATAAAATTAAACAGTAAGAACCAATACATTCCATCAAATTAAAAACGAACATTAAAACCGAGTTTGTTAATTGTCGGAATCAAGTTCGAGAGCACCAAGTCGACACTTGTGTCCTAGGGTAGCTTATGCCTACTGGCCAACAACGTTGATTTGTAAAATATATAGTCTAATGAGATGGAATAAAAATTAAATTATAACTATAAATTATATAAGAAGATTATACAAATAAAATGAACATTACCAAAGACACCGAAATTGAGCATCCATAGATATTAAGAAGAAAAGGTCTAAAGAATTTTAATAACATAGTCCATATTCATCAAATGTAAATATAAAACTGAACCCATAATTAAAAATAAAAAGAGACAACACAATTCGAAAGTGAAACACATGGTTCTATTGTAAATGTGGCTGAAGTTCTCGCTGGAGTAAATGCAGCAACACAGTACTCGAAATTAAATGAAATATAAAAATATAAACACCAATTTAAATATACTTTTAATATTTTTTTATTGAAAAATATACTTCTAATACGTGTTTGTGGGAAATGACCAAAATAAAGAGGACAACACAAATAGAATGTGAAACACGTGGGTATCATATAGAGTTGGATGAAAACCACTAATATATAGAAGCACCTATATAAAGTTGAAAGAAGATGATGTGGGGTTCGATTGTAAATATGGTGAAGTTTCCGTGAATAAGAATTAAATAATTATAAATTAAATAAGATTATAAATTTAAAAAGGAACATAATAAAAGTTGGTACGGAATGACCAAAATATAGAAGGTAACACAAATAAAAAGTGAAACATGTGGGTATCATGAAAGACTCAGTGAAAACCATAAATAAATTAGAAGCACCTATAGAAAGTCGAAAAAATATGATGTGGGGTTCTATATATTGTTGATGTGGCTAAAGTTCCCCTGAATAAAAAATAAATAATAACTATAAATAAAATAAGAAGAATATAAACTCTTAAAATATAATATTAACAAAGACATTGAGCTTTGTGTATTTGAACACCTAATTTTTTTTCGAACGGTAAAGTAACTCAAAAGTCACTGCTTAGCATTTCACTTTACGTATTCTGACACGAATTTATTTTTTAACCAAATCAGTTATTGAGGAACAAACTCTAAGTATTAGAACAATTAAATAATTTTAAGAACCATAAAGTACATCAAAACACACGGCTTAGTATCTAACTTTATGTATTTTGTTATCAAATTAGTTTTTTTTCGTCCAATCGTTTATTTTTTTCCGAACTCTAGAGAAGTACTTGAATAGTTTAATTTTTTTCCAAACGCTAAAATAAAACCAAACACACGACTTAACATTGCGCTTTACGTATTTTATTATGAAATTATTATTTTTCTCAGAACATTAAAATATTCAAAAAAAAGAGAAGAAAAAAGTTGAAGTTTAGAATTAAAAAAATAGAAGAATGTCATAAAAATTATAAAAGAAAAGAAAAGAAAAACTAAAAGTTGGCGCGCTTCAGCGGCCTACTCGCATAATATATAGAGATTAATCAGTAAGACCTAGCTCAACTACAAATGCCAAAATTGTTAATTAAGTTGGATATCGTGTTCAGGATTCAAATATGGACCTCATAGTTTGTATTGTGAGTTTCAAGTAGCACTTGCCACTCCGTTTGTAAACAAAAAAAATTAAAACCTTAAATAAAAACCTTTCTAAAATTTTATAGTTCAATGAATATCACCTTTCAGATATTCTTATTTATTTTATTTCTTAATAAATAAATATCTTAAAAAATTGATAAAAAATTATTTTAAAATCAAATCATTAGTATAAATCACACACTTTTTATGAGTCATTAGAGAATCATTAGTTTATTTGTATGGAGTTTACTATATTTGTTCTCTTTGTAAAATTTTATTATGTGAGCTCAAAAGAAAAGAATTCTATTCTATTACGTGAAGTTGGAGAAATTCAAAACCATAAGAAGAAGAAGGCAGTCTCAAAATAATGCTACATTTTTTTTAGAAAGATTAGAATCACACACATTTACATTGTATTAAGTGAAACAAATAGATTTTTTTTTGACAAAAGTGAAACAAATAGATGCAATACGCCAAAATAATCATTACGATTTTGGTAAAATATTGTATCTATACTATTTAATAATTTGGCACCCTCAAAAATTTCATTAAAAATTAACTATATATTTGAACCATGTTAGCCTAAATTAACTACATATTTGAACTATTTAAGCCATCAAATTAGGTGTCGAGTTTGGGTGTCATTTTGAGTGTCAACAAATCATCTTTCTAAAAGCATTCCTCGATTAAAAAAAAAATGAATAAAATAAGATTTCAGTGCCAAAGAATACACAATGAAAATCTGGACTGCAAGAATCAAACCACAATTCTGTGACTAAAATTTCCTAAAACATTTTTGTACGTAATTTCCTAAAATGATTTGTTAATAAGCGAACCAAGTTCCAATCAGAATGTAGTCACTACAAGGACAACAAGGCTTAATTTTCAAAAGTCTTATTTGAACTATGCTAAAGCTTGTCAACATGTCATATGTGGCTAATGTAGTCAATATGAATATATGTTTTAGACTCCCAAGTCTAACTAAATATGTTAAATGTTGTCTTGAGGCTTGCACATCTCATTTATGTTGAAACAATCTAAAATTTGTAAAAAATTGTTCAAATTTAACTATCATCATCAGTCATCAAAATCTTGCAGATCGTGAACCACATGTTGTTTTCTTTTTGCTTAAATTTTCTTGTTATTGGTTGCATCACCAGACCGAGCTCAATGCACACAAATTATTAATTTTAATTATTAAAAGTATATGACATGACATCTGTTTTTAAGATGAGGCATACCATGGAACAGCTACATGGAAGCCACGGCCCCTACAAATTTTTTTATTTTTTTTATTAGTAAAAATGATGCCTATTACTAATAGTATTAGACTCGATATTTGCTGTTTATTGAAGTCTTATCCGATTCAATTGATTAGTCTCTACCGTTCCGGATACCCAATTATAAAAAAAGACTCAATATTATGTTATAGTAGTATTTGACAAATGAGAATAAAACATAGAATTCCATTAGCGCAGCAATTATTTGTGTTTACTTTTTTATCTTTTGTAACCAAACAAAATTATTTGTGTTTGCTACCTCCAACATTATTCGGGTTGCATCGTTACTTCTGCATCATCAAGTATTTAATATTTTTACTCGTAAATGTTTTAGAAAAAAACTTGTACTCCAATATTGGAATATTTAATTCAAATGTTTTTTAATTTTGTCAATGTTTTAAAACTCGGATCGGTGATCGACTCGGTGAAGGTATTGGGTCATTGGGTCAAGAGTCGGACCGAGGGGTCAGCAGTTGAACCGCACGGCCATGACTCGGTCCTAGTTGAAAAATTCACTAATTTTCAGGACCTATAAATTTCATACTCGTAAAACTTAATTTGCTAATATTACACACCATATCTATTTTATTTGCTTGGTATATATTAAATAATTTTTTTACGATAACTACTATTTAAAATTTTATTTACAATATTTATTCTATACTTTAAAAGTTAATATCATGTTTCAATAAATACTTAGAATAAATTTCATAGGCTAATAACTTAAAATTAAATTGGTTTGTTTAATTGTTTTTCACATAATATTAATGTTATAACCTCATGACATGAGGATACATTCTTTGACTTTTATAAAAAAAGGTATAAATTATATATATATATATATATATATTTGAGACGAAGAAAGTGTTAAAAAAGCTTGGTAGGCTGATGGTAGCGCCTAGCATCTTGTTTCAAAAGGTTATTTCCAAAACGGTTTTAAAAAAACTTGCAAAATCCGGTCCGAGTCGCTCCATTTCCGATCCATAGTGTGGCTCGATCCGGCTACCCCTTCGGTTCCCGGTTTGCTCGGCCGGATCGGGCCGGTTTTTAAAATACTGAATTTTGTTGAAAACTTAATTCAATGTTAATCAATATTTCTAGGATACATAATAAAAACTAGTCTTATGACCCGTGCGATGCACGGGTTGCGCACACATTGAGCTATAGTGAATGACTTAAAATAATTTAAATGATTTATCTACGTCGAGGAACTTGGCTGGCCACGTGTAAACTCGGCTTGCCAGTCTATGTGGCTCTTCCCTACCAATAGAGTTTTTGCCACACTCAAGATTCGAATCCGACACCTTGGGGTGGGATCGGAGCCTAGTTACCACTCAGACCAACCCTTGTTGGTGGGTTTTAAGCAGATTGATAACAATTGAAATCTATAATGGGTTTTTGGAAATGTAATATTTTTATATCAATATGTACCTGAGATAATTTCTAATACTCGTGTGATGCACGGGATGCGGTAGTATCGATGAATGCAAATACACTAAGTTAATAATGGTTAGTAATAATTTAAGCATAATTAAGACCTCCAATAAAATTAAACAGTAAGAACCAATACATTCCATCAAATTAAAAACGAACATTAAAACCGAGTTTGTTAATTGTCGGAATCAAGTTCGAGAGCACCAAGTCGACACTTGTGTCCTAGGGTAGCTTATGCCTACTGGCCAACAACGTTGATTTGTAAAATATATAGTCTAATGAGATGGAATAAAAATTAAATTATAACTATAAATTATATAAGAAGATTATACAAATAAAATGAACATTACCAAAGACACCGAAATTGAGCATCCATAGATATTAAGAAGAAAAGGTCTAAAGAATTTTAATAACATAGTCCATATTCATCAAATGTAAATATAAAACTGAACCCATAATTAAAAATAAAAAGAGACAACACAATTCGAAAGTGAAACACATGGTTCTATTGTAAATGTGGCTGAAGTTCTCGCTGGAGTAAATGCAGCAACACAGTACTCGAAAGTAAATGAAATATAAAAATATAAACACCAATTTAAATATACTTTTAATATTTTTTTATTGAAAAATATACTTCTAATACGTGTTTGTGGGAAATGACCAAAATAAAGAGGACAACACAAATAGAATGTGAAACACGTGGGTATCATATAGAGTTGGATGAAAACCACTAATATATAGAAGCACCTATATAAAGTTGAAAGAAGATGATGTGGGGTTCGATTGTAAATATGGTGAAGTTTCCGTGAATAAGAATTAAATAATTATAAATTAAATAAGATTATAAATTTAAAAAGGAACATAATAAAAGTTGGTACGGAATGACCAAAATATAGAAGGTAACACAAATAAAAAGTGAAACATGTGGGTATCATGAAAGACTCAGTGAAAACCATAAATAAATTAGAAGCACCTATAGAAAGTCGAAAAAATATGATGTGGGGTTCTATATATTGTTGATGTGGCTAAAGTTCCCCTGAATAAAAAATAAATAATAACTATAAATAAAATAAGAAGAATATAAACTCTTAAAATATAATATTAACAAAGACATTGAGCTTTGTGTATTTGAACACCTAATTTTTTTTCGAACGGTAAAGTAACTCAAAAGTCACTGCTTAGCATTTCACTTTACGTATTCTGACACGAATTTATTTTTTAACCAAATCAGTTATTGAGGAACAAACTCTAAGTATTAGAACAATTAAATAATTTTAAGAACCATAAAGTACATCAAAACACACGGCTTAGTATCTAACTTTATGTATTTTGTTATCAAATTAGTTTTTTTTCGTCCAATCGTTTATTTTTTTCCGAACTCTAGAGAAGTACTTGAATAGTTTAATTTTTTTTCCAAACGCTAAAATAAAACCAAACACACGACTTAACATTGCGCTTTACGTATTTTATTATGAAATTATTATTTTTCTCAGAACATTAAAATATTCAAAAAAAAGAGAAGAAAAAAGTTGAAGTTTAGAATTAAAAAAATAGAAGAATGTCATAAAAATTATAAAAGAAAAGAAAAGAAAAACTAAAAGTTGGCGCGCTTCAGCGGCCTACTCGCATAATATATAGAGATTAATCAGTAAGACCTAGCTCAACTACAAATGCCAAAATTGTTAATTAAGTTGGATATCGTGTTCAGGATTCAAATATGGACCTCATAGTTTGTATTGTGAGTTTCAAGTAGCACTTGCCACTCCGTTTGTAAACAAAAAAAATTAAAACCTTAAATAAAAACCTTTCTAAAATTTTATAGTTCAATGAATATCACCTTTCAGATATTCTTATTTATTTTATTTCTTAATAAATAAATATCTTAAAAAATTGATAAAAAATTATTTTAAAATCAAATCATTAGTATAAATCACACACTTTTTATGAGTCATTAGAGAATCATTAGTTTATTTGTATGGAGTTTACTATATTTGTTCTCTTTGTAAAATTTTATTATGTGAGCTCAAAAGAAAAGAATTCTATTCTATTACGTGAAGTTGGAGAAATTCAAAACCATAAGAAGAAGAAGGCAGTCTCAAAATAATGCTACATTTTTTTTAGAAAGATTAGAATCACACACATTTACATTGTATTAAGTGAAACAAATAGATTTTTTTTTGACAAAAGTGAAACAAATAGATGCAATACGCCAAAATAATCATTACGATTTTGGTAAAATATTGTATCTATACTATTTAATAATTTGGCACCCTCAAAAATTTCATTAAAAATTAACTATATATTTGAACCATGTTAGCCTAAATTAACTACATATTTGAACTATTTAAGCCATCAAATTAGGTGTCGAGTTTGGGTGTCATTTTGAGTGTCAACAAATCATCTTTCTAAAAGCATTCCTCGATTAAAAAAAAAATGAATAAAATAAGATTTCAGTGCCAAAGAATACACAATGAAAATCTGGACTGCAAGAATCAAACCACAATTCTGTGACTAAAATTTCCTAAAACATTTTTGTACGTAATTTCCTAAAATGATTTGTTAATAAGCGAACCAAGTTCCAATCAGAATGTAGTCACTACAAGGACAACAAGGCTTAATTTTCAAAAGTATTATTTGAACTATGCTAAAGCTTGTCAACATGTCATATGTGGCTAATGTAGTCAATATGAATATATGTTTTAGACTCCCAAGTCTAACTAAATATGTTAAATGTTGTCTTGAGGCTTGCACATCTCATTTTTGTTAGCTAATTCTAGTTTCTAATGTTTCTTTTGTTGATTTATCCCTTGCTTAATTTTGTTTAATATATAATAGTGCTTTTTTTTTTGTCGAGACCAGGGTATCCACCACCGAACGCAGTGACTAATTTTCTCGCTGGATTAGAGGCACCTCGAAGGGTGGGACAGCTGGCCCAGAGATTTAAAGCTGCTCCGTACCTAATGCGAGGATCGAACCCTCGACAGCGGCAGACCTACATGTACTCCAGGGGGTTCACTTGAACCCCCTGGAGAAATAAAATTAGCACCGGATTCTTAGGAAAAAATGTTTTTGCACCCCCTGAAAAATGTCTTTTGTACCCAAGTCCTAATTTTGCACCAAAGTTCATAGTTTTGCACCACTCTGATACACCACACTCTCATATTTTATTTAAAAAAAGCTTTTATCTCTCATAGAATCGGTTCTTGTTTTTAATATCCTTATTTTGATTCTGTTAATGCTATTTAAGTGGTAATTTTGTTAGTACTATTTAATTAATTTGTATTTTGTGTTAGACTATTTAATTTATTTTGATTATGTTAATCTATTTAATTTGAATCTGTTCTGTATTTTGTGAATATGTTAATTCTTTTAGTCCTATTTAATTTGTATTTAGAAACTTGTTAGTGCTATTTAATTTGTGTTCGTCTAGTGTAACATACATTGTGAACGTGTTAAAGTATTATTTTTATTATATTTTTAGTGATGTGTGCCTTTGAAAATTTTTGCACCCCTGACTCAAGGTCCTGAGTCCGCCACTGACCCTCGACACTTGGTTAAGGGAGGATGAGCCCCAACCACACTCCCTGGGTTAATATATAGCAGTGCTTGATTCATTGTTAGATGAGACTTATTAAATTAAATTTGCAAGACATTTAAGAAAATCAACTCAAAAGATTGAAGCACAGATAAAGTTCATGCTATTTTTTTCCAATACATAAGGTTATATCCAAAAATATATTACAGAAAAATGCAAGTAAAATTGAGACAATAGTTAAAAGCATACATCAACTGATAACATATATATTATCAGAAAATTAAGCATTTAAAAGTAACTAAAAAGTTCATATATATATATATATATATATATATATATATATATATATATATATGACTACACACTAGATATTCTTAATACTTAATTCATAGCTGCCATTGCTTAAACATAACTATATATGTTGATAACCCTTTGCTACCTAGTTAGCTTCATTGACTTCAAATCTTGTTCTGCAATGACAAAACGAAATGAATCGTTTTTACAAGCACTATAAGAACAAGAAGATAAAAAATCAAAAAAATTGAAAAGAAAAGAAAAGAAAGAAGAAATTAAAGAAGGGGGTGCATACCAGGTTCACTGTGGAACAGCATGTTGAGGAAGTGCAGGAGGTGGTGGTGGTGGTGGGTGTCGTAGTGAACTGAGAATCCACATAATAGATACGAACAACGATATGATAAGAAGGATAGCAATCGAAATGCTAGACCAGAGAGCAGGATCTGAATCCCTTTTATGTAGAGCAAAAATGTGTTAGAGAAAATAGTAATAAATTAAAGAAATGAAGAATATATATAGTGATAGATATATGGATATAGAACCTTGGGAGCCATAAGATGAGACATGAGAATACGCTCATGAAGTCCAAGAACCCTGTAAGGTACCAAAAATGGGTGAACCTTCAAAACACAATAACGGAAAATAAAAGCTCCTTTCGAGGGGAGAGCGCCTCCTTTAAGAAAATAAAAAGACTCTTAACATTTTTTTTGATTTGATTTGATTGATTGACCTCTTACATTTAAGGATATATATAGCACTTCAAATACATAGTGTGCTAAAGGGTAAGGAATCCAATGCTAACTAAAAGACGAAATAGTAAAAAGGGAAAATGATGACTCATATGCCTCTAGAACCTTCTAGATGCTTCTTATTAGGTCACATACTCTCGTAGGTATTTTGCGCTTGTGTCTCTTGGATTGGACCATTACTTGTCATTACTTGTAGAACCTTGAGGACCCTAACCCATTGGTACGACGGTGAGAGGTCAATAGAAATAGACTATAAAAGGCAGCCATGACAAAGATTATGATTGCTAAGATATTGAGGATGGAAGATAAAGAAGCCATTACAAAAGATAAGAGAATATCGATCTATAGAGTTTGTGTGGGAAAAAAGTAGAGTGGAGAAGCAATGTATATAAAGAAGTGGAATATTTATGTTAGGGTGCTGTTATGTACCGTACCGTAACTCCGAACAGGAAGATGATCCGAGATAGTTGGTAGATAAGAGTATCTGTGGTACCTGCGAAGACACTCTGACGCTCAAGTCAGGAAGCTAGTTTAAGGCAAGTGAGAATATGGATGAGACAACATACCTTAAATGCTTGCATTGAATTATTTATAGAGTTGAGTGGTGTTTGACCTAATTGATCCGAACTGTCTGATCTGATGTTTAGATCTGGGCCGTTAATTAATGGATTTGTTTTTGATTATGTGCCTTTTGGAAGTGGGCCTTATTGCACTCTATTGTGGAGGCCCAATCCATAACAGGTGCAATTCAATTTAATCGGTAGTGCTGAGTGGGGAAAGAACAAATATAGTATTACTCTGGTTGGTATACATATAGAATTATACACAAAAATACTAACCTATCTTCTCAAGGTATCTAGGTCATTGATATGGATGCATAGCAAGATTACCCTGCATAGAAATTAAGTAGAGATTGATATTTTTGGAACATTGCTTTGTGTGTGGACTGTAGACCACTTACAAACGCGTTTTCACAAGTGCCTCCAACTTGCTTTCCCGAATTGCTACATGTATTCTTGATAATCTACTGCCTAAAATACCTAAAAGAAATCAAGGGTAAAGTTTTTAATCTTCTGCTCTTAATGATGATTTTACTATACCTTTTTTTTTTGTTTCAAGTAGAAGCTTTCAATTGCTATTTAAAAGAGGGTGCACTAAATTAGCTCTTTTCTTTTATCGCACATAAATTGTTATGATGAAACAAATCTTTATAAAGAGTTTTCTTTATTTTTGACAATATAAAGAATTTTCTTTATAGGAACTAGGGGCGGGCCCGTCTTTCATGTGTTGGTGGGTTGATAGGTGGTTATAGAAGTAATAGATAAATAATATATAAATAATAAATAATAATATAGTGAAATAGTGTTAGTGGGTAGTTATAGGGGTATTTTGGTCAGAAAAATCTGACACCAAAAATATCAGTTACAAAATGAATCCCCTTTATAAATAGGTTTATAAATAGGTATAGATATTATCTACAAACTATTTGAGGTCTCTTTTTTTTTTGACAATAAGCACTTACTGCATTTCATGATAATCAGAGCCCATTTGTTACGGTTTTTTTTTATAAAAAAAATCACTTTTTACAAAAAACTAATCACTTATGACGACATGTTGTCTATTTGTTACAGATTCTTAAAAAAAATGAAAAACTGAAAATAATCTAAAAACTACTTCATATGAGAAGCTGTTTTGAGTAGCTTCACAAAAAATCAGTTTTTTTTAGAATGATTTTTTTTTAAATAAGTGATTTTCAGTATGTTACACAAACATAAAACAACTTCTCATTTTCTTAACAATCTCTAAAAACTAATCTCTAAATTATTTAACAATAAAATCACTTATTTTTTAATCTGTAACAAATGGGCTCTCAATATGGCAATACATGAGGGAATAATAGAATACTCCTGAGGACTAGCTGAGAACAAGGTCACCCTAGCTAACGAGTGAACAATCTTATTTGTATTCCTCCAAGAAAACTCGACATGAGAGTTGTAATTGAAAAAACAAAACATGTTCTTACAAGTATTAATCAAAACACCAAATTCAAAAATAATAAGACTCTCAAAATTAAAAGCATCAACAAAAATCTTTTCAATGAAGCTCTTTGCATCCATCTCAAATACCATCATCATCATGGCAATCCCATAGTTTCACGGGTAAAGCAAAGAGTTTTAGCCCTGATGATGTTTCCACTGCGTGGTGGACCGGTGCTGATTGGGGTATTTGGCTCTACTTGTGCTTTCTAACTGGGCTGGGCTTAGCCCATCATTACTTATAGTCCAACGAGTGGAAGAAGAATATATGAAATATTGAACTCTTAGTATGAAAAACCTATTCCAAAATATTACAATTAGTAATAGTCAATATTAAAAATCATATAAGATCCAAAAGGCAATGAATGCCAATTTGTGTCCATTAAATCTTAATTAGCACTTCCGCACCTAATAATGTCACATTTATTAGCCAACGTGAGTTGTGCTCATTCGGAGTTCTTAATTTTTTTATGATCTTTGTCCTCCTTTTCTGTAGGACCCTAGTTACTATCCGATGCGTTAGGTTACCCCTTGTTGTATCCGTTGTTGGTTTCTCTTTTTTGTGGCATTAGCCCCCGTTCAATTAAAAAAAAAGTACTTTCACCTTTAAAACTAATTCCATGAAACTTAGATTCCTATAAAAGCACCAAAGTTATCCAATAACTCTTACATAAATAAATCAGCAATTTTATTAAAGTGGATAAGAATAGGAAAATAGAGGCTGGCTAGGTAGTAATTGTAACCTTATGCTATTGGTTGTTTTTGTATGATCAACATGGTTATATGTACTTTTGTCAAAGAAACATGGTTATATGTAACCCTTTTTTTTTGTCGAGACCCAGGGTATCCACAAAAAAAAAAACCCAGTACATATAACCATGTTTTTTTGAGTACCCGTTACATAGCAAATATTTATATATAATATTTGGCTTACCAAAAAGAAAAAGATAGAGCATGATTTCCTTACATGTATGCAGTGGCGTATCTAGGATCTTGGGTTAGGGTGTGGAAAAAATTTTAAACACATGCATTGCTATAAATATAATAAAGGAGGAAGAGGAAAAGAAGAACTTACTCGAGAAGAAGGAAACGCGCAGAGAGAGAAAATTAGAAATGTATAAGAGTGTAAGTAATTGTGTTAATATGGTGTACTAGATAGGTGCAAAACTAAGAGTTTCGATACAAACAAATATTTTCTGGGTGTGCAAAATATTTTTTAATAAGATATTTGTCACTACAAAAAAACAGTTTATTTGCGACGGACCTTAGCGAGGGAACCTTGGTCCCTCGCAAAAACAGGGATTTGCGACGGAATTTGCGAGGGAATAGGTCCCCTCGTAATTTTCAAACATTAGCGACGGAATTATCAGAATTAGCGACGGAAATGGCGTCGCAAACTGTTGGGCGCCAAAATTGAAATGCGTGGCACAAAAAACTAGGCATTTAGCGACGGAATCAGCGTCCCTCGCTAACCTTCTGACTGTTGCAGAGCCTAGGTTTGCGTGAGGATTGGCGACGGAATCAGGGTCCCTCGCAAAATCTGTCGCTAACCCCTATTTATTCAATCCGTAACAGCTCTTTCTCTCACTCTTCTTTCACTCTTTCACTCTTCTCTCTCACCTCACCTCACTCTTCTCTCTCACCCCACGAACCCTACCACCACGACCCACGAAATCCCTCCCATTTCCACCACCACACAACCACCACCAAAACCACCCACGAAATCCTCTTTTTTTCCTCTCTCTCTCTTATATACATTCGTATCCTCTCTCTCTCTCTCTCTCTTAGGAATTTGTTCCTCTTCTTCCCTCTTCTTCTCTCCAACAACCACCACCACCACCACCATAAAAGCTCCACACAACCACCACCACGAACTCCACAGAACCACCACCGGAGCTTTCTTGTTGTAGGTATTGATTTTAAACTTTTATGATATTGTTTTAATTTCAATTTTTTATGGAATTTGTTTTAATTTATTGATTTTTTGGTTGAAATTGAAATGGTTAGGAGTGAATTATTGGTGTTTGAAGGCTCATAACCGCACCGGAGTGCGCACCGTCACCGAACCACCACACCGGACGTCAATCTCGCTCATAACGGTTAGTTTTTAAAATTGGTTAGGATTGAATTGGTTTGTTTTTAAAATTGGTTAGGATTGAAATTGGTTAGGATTGAATTGGTTAGGATTGAAATTGGTTAGGATTGAATTGATTAGGATTGAATTATTTGTTGTTAATTGTGTCAAATAGTTGAAATTGAAAAGTGTATTATTTTAGAGTTGTTAATTGAAAATTGTTTAATTGTTGTTTTGATGAACCCTAGGTTAGATGACTGTGTGTTGTTGATGGAAAAGGGTGAGGTGTTGTCCCTTACCCCCATAATTTGCTCGAAATCATCTCCATTGAGATAATTGCGAGACGATACTAACAACGGTAAGGTTGGGAGTTATACGAAATAACTTCCTTCACTACTTGGATGGAAAAGGGTTTTGTGCTGTCCTTGACCCCCATACTTGGCTCGGAATCATCTCCACTGAGATCATATCGATGCCACTAACTTGATAGGTTATTGGGAATGTTATGGGAATCTAACACATTTTCTTAAATATGTGTAGATGAATTGGTATAAATTTAATCGTGATTGGGTGTATGATCGGTTATTTCCTAGAAGAGCGGGTTTGAAGCAAAGTTTTGTAATTGGGGTTGAACAGTTTCTTGCTGTAGCGTGGCGACATGAATTGGCTAGACGGGAAAAGGGGGTTAGATGTCCATGCTTAAAATGCGACGGAATACCTATTAAGACCGATGATGAAATTAGGGAGCACTTGTATCGTTGGGGTTTTAAGCCTAATTATTGGATTTGGGTGGAACATGGAGAAAAAGAACATGGGCTGATGTATAACTATTTTAAGAGCAAGAATATTTTTCCAGATGAGGAGGAAGATCAGGAGCAAGCTCAGCAGTCAGAGGAGTCTGAAGGCAGCTATTAGGATAGTTTGACATTTCAGTACTTTTTTATTCGGATATTATGTTGTTTTAATTCGGATTTTATGTTGATTTGGATTTATATTATGTTGATTTGGATGGAATTAAAACTGTTTTAGCTATTTCAATCAGGTATAAAATCAAGTCTATCAATAAAAAAATAAAAATAGATGTAGCAGAAAAAAAAAATTAAAAAAAAAGGGATTAGCGAGGGAATTAGCGAGGGATTTAGCGAGGGAATTAGCGAGGGAATAGTGGACGCGTGGCTGTCAGAACTTGGCCACGTGTCCCTCAATATTAGCGACGGATTTAAATGTTAGCGACGAATTTAAATATTAGCGACGGATTTAAATATTAGCGAGGGATTTAAGTTCCCTCGCTAATCGGATTAGCGAGGAGGGATTTAGCGAGGGAACCCGTCCCTCGCTAATTCCCTCGCAAATGACCATTAGCGAGGGATTTTGGTCAGTTTGCGAGGGAAATTTCCCTTGCTAATCCCTGTTTTTTTTGTAGTGTGTACTAATATTATTTTTTAATAGAAGTATTAGTACTAATATTATTTTTACAGGGTGGTCGGTTGACCGCCCTGACATACCCTTAGATCCGCCCCTGCATATATGCATGTAACTTAATCGACATTAATTGTATCACATTTTCAAGACACTAGATACTTTCACCCTTAAATTTCCACTCATTTAAACTTTCTTGAAAATTTTTTGATTCAATTCCCAGCACTTTTAATAATAAAAAATTATATTGTTTTCTAACTCAAAATTCAGTCACGCCAATACTTTTCTATATTGTTATTTTTTTAACATAAGAGACAAATGCCTATGAAAGGAACCATTGCAAAAAATGAGCATATATAAGTACGTGAGATTTTTGTTGGAGTGTTAAAACTATAATGAGGGCTACTATTCAAAAAAATAAAAGACAAGTAGTCTAATTTATATCTTCAGACTAATAATTTTTACATGAAACTAATGTATGAGAATAAATTTCAAGTTCCCGCAAGGTGTCCCTCTCAAACAATAATAGATTATTCAATTGATTAATAAAAGCCAAATATAAAACTGGATCAATATTTTCTCTTTCCAATGTTTCTTCATCACATAAAAAAAAAAAAAGAAGACCATATACGATTTCTATCACCTCATGAGTTAATTACTTCTAAGTTCTAATGATTTAAAATCTCTCATCGCATTTCTCAAACCTCAACTTTCACAAAGACAAAAGCAAATGGATATAGGAACACCTTTAATTCTCTTATGTGTATTAACTTTGACTTTAGCTTTTCTCCTTTCAAAATTTCTATCAAAAAGTCAAACAAAAAATGTTCCAAAAGGGTCTTGAGGGTATCCTCTAATAGGAGAGACACTTAGTTTTCTTAAAGCACAGAGGAAAGACAAAGGATCTGAGTGGTTGGAAGAAAGGGTATCTAAATATGGTTATGTTTTCAAAACATCCTTAATGGGTTCACCTACAGTGTTTATTATTGGACAACCAGGAAACAAGTTTGTACTTGGTTCTTCAGATGATGTTCTTTCTGCTAAGAAACCCTTCACTCTGCAAAAGATACTTGGGAAGCAATCCTTAGTTGAACTTCCAGGACCAAGGTACATAATCTTCAACTCTAACTAACCGATTCGGATAGGAGTTTAACTGAAATGTTTTAGGTGTAGAATTTTAATTAATTGACCTTTTATTTTAGTGGTGTTTTATTGGGCTTTTACTCATTTGGATCTTTTATTTTATTAGCTCATATTACTATTATATTTATTTGGTTGTATGGTCGTGCAAGTGCAAAGACCTAACACACACAAACGAGAAAACTAAGGCTCGACACCTGGAGGGATCGAACCCGGCCACTAGGTGTCACAAATGGCATTTCTGCCATTGCGTTTCGAACATATTTGTATTATATATGTAGTCTCATTGAGACAATTTAGAATCAACCAATGGTTGATTCTAAATTGTCTCAACACCTTTTCCACAATAAAATATGTGGAAGCAGCCACCATTCAAAACCTTGATTATGATGTTGATTCAAATAATAATGCAATGAAATAAGGTCTTTCATGTTTGGAAAGATAATTGGAGAATAAACCTTCAATATAGTTTCTAAACTATGAAAACTTATTAAACAGTCCTTAAAGTTTATCACTCTTCATCATTTTAGTCTCTAAGTGGCAAATCAGAGAGACTAAATTAATAGATGGAGATAAACTCTAGGAATTATTTAATAAATTTTCAAAATTTTGGGACAAAATTGGAGAGTAATTTTGGTATGGTGCTAAAGTGTTTTGATGCAGAAACTCATTATATCTGTGTTAAGTACAGTTAGTAAAAAGAACAACTAAACCATATGGTTTAAGGCCTGTGTTTATTTTTTGTGCAGGTTCGGGTTGGTCAAAGGGGAAATGACAAAGTTCTTGAAACCTGAATGCCTTCAAAACTATGTAAAAAAGATGGACGAATTTGTTAACACAGTATTAATGAAAAAATTCAAAGAGAATGAAACCATTGGAGTTGTAGGGTTCATGAAGAGGTTATCCTTTGACATGGCATGCAACATATTATTTGACATTAAGGATAATCACACTAGGGATGTTTTGTTTGAAGATCTTACAACAGCATTTAAAGCACTTCACTCTCTCCCTATCAATTTCCCTGGCACCACATGTTGGAGAGGCCAAAAAGCTAGGAAAAGAATTGTTGACAAAATAATTCCTATTATCAACAAAAGAAGGGAGGAATGGTCAAAAGGAGTTTTAAGCTCTACCAATGATATGCTTTCTAGCCTTCTTGCATTAAGGGTTGAAAATCATCAACCTTTATCAGATGAACTAATCACTGATAATTTTATTTTTTTAATTGGTGCAAGTTATGAGACTTCTGGTACTCTTATGAGCTTAATGATATGGAAGTTATCTAGAGATCAAGAAGTTTACAATAAAGTTTTACAAGGTTCTAAATAACTAACTGTTTATATTAGTGTTTTAAAAATTGAATCAATCGAACGGTTCAATCGATTAAACTATGACTCGATACTGTCTTTGATTTAGTTATTTGAGTGATTCGACTCCGATTTCATTCAGGTTCGAACGGTTTAAAATGGTTGAACCATGACTCGGAGGTCTCACCAGTTCGATACTCAAAACATTGGTTTATATAGATTATTCTTTTGTGTGCCATTCCCAATAAAAAGGTATTTGCAATTTGGTCCTTCTTTGATAGTTTTGCGGAATTCCTTTATGTAGAACAAATGGAAATTATAAAGGAAAGGGAAGGAAAAGAAGAGAGGCTAACATGGGGAGAGATACAAAAGATGAAATACACATGGCGAGTTGCTCAAGAATTGATGAGAGTGATCCCTCCTGTGTTTGGTGGATTTAGAAAAGCACTTAAAAATACTAGTTACGAAGGATATGACATACCAAAAGGGTGGCAGGTGACGTATTTTCTCTCTTTCTCTCTCCATATCTATGTGGTCGTAGTCACTTTTTTGACCTAACATTAATGTTAAATTTTTTATTCAGGTATACTGGGCATCATGTGGAACACATATAAACAAGGATATGTCGAAAATTCAAACAAGTTTGATCCATCTTGTTTCGAAAATCCGACGAATCCAATCTCACCCTATACATACCTTCCATTTGGTGCAGGGCTTCATTATTGCATAGGAAATGAGTTTGCTAGGGTTGAGACCTTGACTACTATTCACAACTTAGTAATGATGTATGAATGGCCTCAATTAAACCCAGAGGAGATAATTACTCGTCAACCAATGCCTTATCCATCCATGGGTCTCCCAATTAAGATCAAACAAAGATGCAATTTGACTTAAACTTACTTGTCCTGCCCTATCCACATTTGATTAAATGATTATGTTTCTTGTAATATTTGTAATATTTTCCTTGTAAGCCTAAGGTTATTTATGAATGGATATTGATTTTGGGGTCTATAGGGACAGTAAGCACATAAGTATTACATTTAGTGCATCATTTTTTATCTTTTGCTTAAGTGGTAAGAATAAAAAATGTTCAAGCAGTGGTCCAAGTTACTGGAATTTTAAAAATTGGATTGAACCGATCGGTTCGACTAGGAATCAGTAAGTGATAAACTCTAATTTAGTGCATTTATTAGAGATATTTTGAGTTATTTTTAGAGTAATCATTACTGATTAAATAAATAACTGACTTAAATTACTCTATATTTGCAGGAAGGTAGAAAAAGAAAATAATATAAATGTGGGCTGAAATTAGAATAAAAGAAAGCAAGCGCAAGCCCAAGCCCATTAATGCAAGAAGACCCACAGTAATAAAAAGAAGAAGATCCTATTGGAGATTTCAATTAAAAGTTATGCACATGTGACTTGGAGAGAAAGAAAGAGACATGGAGTGGATATCAAGCAACACATATTTAGGAAGGATCTAAATCCTAATATTTAGGGATTGGCATATCTTGCAATTAAAAGTGGAAGCAATCTTGACTTGATCCCTAGCTTGGAGAGAAAGAAAAGGAATCAATATAAAAGGAGGACTTCACTTGTGAATGAGGAAACCACACACCACATACAAAAAGGAGAGCTACACGGACGCGGCGGAGGGAGAGAAGAATTTTGGTACTCGTTCTTGACACCGTGAGAGAGCTTTGGAGCAGAATAAGGAAATTGAAGACAAAGATTAAGACTTTCTCTACATCCGGGTTATTCTTATTTTTGTAATTCATAAACCTTATTTTTATTTCATTGTTCTTGACTATTATGGATACCTAAATCCTCTTCTAGGGTCTTAGGTGAATCTTGCATGATTAGAGACCTCTTTATGTTCTGATTTCTACTTTGAATTCCTATTTTTATTTCAATTAATATTATCTTATTGTTTTTTATCACATAATTAGGATTAGCTACCCTTTTCATGTTCAAAATCAATTAGTTGATCAGCGACCGTACTGCAATTAGTTGGTGGACCTATAGGATAATTGGGGCTAAAATTAATGCATGACCAAACTTTAATTTAGTCTTCCAATCATTCAACCATTTTGCTCTTTATGCTTTTCTTGGATTTAAATTCTAGCATGACCAAACTAGGGTTAATTTAGGAAAAAGAATATTAATCGCGAATGACCAAACGGATTAATAGCTTTAGTAAAGGGATTGACAATTAAATAAAATAAGGGAATTCAGGTAGAATTAGACATTGGGGAATCGAAGTTTGCAAGTGAAACCGCGACCTTAGACCTCTCTCCAACTTGTTAAATCTATTATTTTAATTCTTGCTATTTAATTCTTTTTATTTTAGTTTCTATAAACATCAAACTATTTCTTCGTCTAAATATTAAATAATTTTAATTAGTTTGGTACTTGTTAATTAATCCTTGTAGATACGATAATCTTTTATACTACTTCTGCGAAAGAGTACACTTGCTCTAAGTGTGTTTTTAACGCAACAGTAAGTTTAATAGTTCAACTCAATTCTTTTGAACTACAGCTATACAACTGCTAAAAATAATATTTGATTGACGTTTTATTCGAGGTTAAATCATTTTGAACACTGATTTGGTCTCGATTGAATGGATCGAAATGAAATTGTTTTTGTTACTTTTTCTTGATTTTAGTATTTTTTAATTTACTTATTTATTTATTCATTAGTCATTCAGTTCATGTGCAAGATTACTATTGAACTGGATGAACCATGACTACATAATGGTGACTTCTAAAGTGGTGGATCAACTAAGTTCCTCATTCAAATTGACCGCACAATATAATATAAAATGTTATGAGTAGTCGAGATTTTATACTGATCTGTACCTGAGCTCGCCTGATGGATATTACTCAGAGTATCAAACCTTATCTGATTGCTGCTCTGGCCGTGCTCCACGCCTGGAGAAAGAGGGCGGGTGTACCTGCAAATACACTCCAACGCCCAAGTCAGGAGCGAACGAGCAGAGTAACAATATTAGTGAATTATGTGTACCTGACAACTGACGCAATGAATGCTTATATAGTACCCGTGAATCGCGCCTGGCCGTTGGATGGCTGTACGGATTCATCCGTGCTGTTGATCTAGCGTTTTCACTCCCTTGCCCATTCTCGTTGGGCCGCTCCTCGTTTCTATAGCTAGAATATTGGGCTTCGGCCCACTCCAGAACATATACTAACAAAAAGTTATGGATAGTGAATTTTTATGTTATTCCCACATTTAATTAGACATAAAGACAAAACCGATGAACTCTTCTGTTTATGAGAAACAGAAAGGGATTTCATGTCCTGCTAATCTGCTTTTTACGTAATGAGACAGAAATTAGGTAATGATGTCCTGCTAATCTGCTATTAAAAAAAGAAATTTTTCAATATTTAATATTTACCTATTATAAAAATGTATTGGGTGAAGTCACTGGCCGGCAGCAGGCTAAGCAACCTTTCAATATTTAATATTTACTTATTATATCATCTTTTTGATCTATGCAATTTGGACAAGCTTGTATTTGTCGTTTATAAAACCAAATTATCATAGATACATATGGAAACAAGATTGGTGATTATTCCCCTAAAAAAAGATTGGTGATTGTTTATTTAATATAAAAAAAAGATTGGTGTATATTTTGATGCAAATAATACAGGGTTATTGTTGGTACTATACATCATTTTTTTTAATATATCTTCTGTACAAACGGTAAGGATGGGAAAATAGGGAGGTGAAATGTATAGCGTTGCAGGTTTGATCTCACACTTGTGTTTACACAACATTTACGAGGACGATACTATATACTATATCGTGTCCTATTTATAAGAAAAAAAGTGCAGTTTTAAATTAATTGAATAACTAATGTATTTGGTCTGATAAATAAAATGAAAATGCGACGTATGTAAAGAAATGAAGAACTTCTAATTTAAAAGTTAATTAAACCAAACTAATTGAATGAAGCAACATAACATCAAATAAAATGAAACAAAGTCTTGAAAATATATTACAAAAGGTACTATAGTTCTAGATTCAATACTAATACATATTACTATTTTAAAGATAAATTAATTGTTGATGTTTTCAAAGAGGGAGGCGATGATGAGGAGAGAAATGAGGAGAATTAGCTGCGGAAATGACAAAAGAGGGTTCATTACTAGCAACAGAAAGAGGAGTTCTTGGTCTAGATTGGTGACCATAGCCTTTGTCACCATTTCTCCTTGGTCCTTTCTCAGCCCACTTCAGCTCAACTTGTTTCATTGTACTTGGATACCTTAAACTCCAACACCCTACCATCCCTGCTCTTTCTATGTACCTGTTTCAACAATCAAATTCCATGAAATATCTGAATTCTTAGACACCAATTATTACAATGAAATTAGGGTAAATATTCATTTTGGTCTCTGAATATGTGAGACTATCGAATTTGTAAACATGTCCCAAAGTGTCTCTTTTGTTCTTAATTTTAATTTAGAGACTAAATTGACCAACAAAAAATACATTTGAGGACTAAAATGACTAATAAAAAACACATTCGAGGACCAAAATGTGTTTGTAATTCCGATACATTTAGGGACTATAATGACAGCACCTCACACATTCAGAGGCCAAAATGTTTGTTTACCCATGAAATTTCATATAAACTCGGTTGAAGAGGGAAAATGGAGCTTGTAGGTTTGAACACCGCTCTCAATGTCCACACGACACCTAATCGTGTTTTAGAACAAATTTGTGCTCTCGAGACCATATTAACCAGTATTGGTTATAGGTTACTTAACACAAAACAATTGAATAATAAATTTTTCTTTTTAAAAACAAATATTAGATCTAATTTAGGAAGCAAAAACTATTTATTTGAAGTAAAATACTTGACTAGAGAAAATTGTTACCTTTGGCTAAATCTAAGTCCAAGACACTCAATACACTTTCTTCCTTCTGTCATATCTCCCATGCCTATTTCCACACACTGCTTGCAATAAACCCTCCCACATACCTGCATGGTCCATAAACAATGTAAACCTAAAATAAAAAATTGGCAACCATATAGCGAAAATCATTTGGTTTTCTCATCAGTATAGTGAAGCAACTCAACTAATAATATTAATTTGCAAAAACATACCAGGCATCTAGTCCTGAAAATGTAAACATAGTTACTACAAATGGTGCAAATCTTAGAGTGAGGAATCCCAGATCTCCGTCGTCGAACAACACCGCCGCCTTTACCCGAAGCCAAACTCTCACCACTCATAGCATCATTTCCCATGCTATACTCACTAGCCCTACTTTGAGGACTTTGTGCACCACCACCAACATGTCTAAAACGATCATGTCCTTTATAATGACCCCATGGTCTGTCACCATCATTTTGATGATGATCATACTTGAGGCCTTTTTTGAAGCCATGACTAGGTGATAAAGAAAGAGGAGAAAGAGAAGGTGATGACGGTGGTATTTTTGAAGTGTTACTATTGCTATTGCTAACTATACTAGCATCAGAAAAGGGTTCAATGGTTGATGAATTCACTTTTACTAGATCTTGAAAGGTAAGATTAACGGATTCATCTGGGATTCCTTGGTACAGTTCCTCTAGTTTTGGCTTTTCATGCAGGGTTTTCTTGTGATCACCCATTTTCTTAGGATAGATTATTGAGATTATGCCTAAGCAATATATGAGCCTAAATTAATGAAAGAGAATATTTAAGGAAAGAGGTGTAACATATAGATGGTTGGACTTTTCGCTTCCACTATTGTGACTTTGTATTAACTTCGAAGTTAATACAAAGTCACAATAGTCCCGAGTAGCTAGCTCAGTTGATAAACTAAGAGATATCGAAGGAGTGCAAACAGTAGGTCCAGGGTTCAAACTTATAATCGATGTCCCGAGTCTCTTTCAATTTATAATCAATGTCCCGAGTAGCTAGCTCAGTTGATAAGTTAAGAGATATCGAAGGAGTGCAAACAGGAGGTCCAGGGTTCAAACTTGGAAAACTAACATTCCCCCTCCCCCACTAACATTACTTATAAAAAAACTTATCCGACTAAAAAGATTAGTCGCTGCAGTTATACAAGGAGCATATCCTGTTTATTAAAAAATAACATTGGTATTTGATTGAGTTGAGGAAACAAGATTTTTGTCGGGTCTCCGTAGTCTTGGAAAGACTGGCGATATGAAATCGGTGTTTAAATAACTAATGATTTTGGCCATCGAAGGTCACTACTCACTAGGTGCTAATAGTAACCTTTGGACTATTTTGATTACCAAGATGAAGTATAATCTAAAAGACTAAATTAAATACTAAATTTAAAAATCTTTTTAAGTGTGAGCCTGAAAATGACTCTCAAGGAACTCTTTTGTTTTAGTTAGCTAGAGTAACTATTTTGGAAAGTAAGAGATGATAGAAATAAACAAGGTGGTATACTATAGTGAAAAGCATTTTTTTTAGGTTGGCCAAATTTAACAAACTCATAATATTGTATATGGACTAAAGTTTTTAAAATTGAATCAGAGATATATAGAGTCCGCGAGACCTTCGGACTAACATCTTGGGTCGTCACCCGTATAAGTCTTTAGCGACCTATCAATCTTATAAAGTTATAATCAATCAATTATAATGAACAAATAGTCAATTGTTTAACATCTTATTGATCTATGACCGGGTTTAGATTAATCTACGTTAACCATCTCGCGTCATTGATACAATATCAAAATAGAACTTAAAGTTCGTTTTGTTTTGAAAAACATATGTTCTCACACGTAACTAAGTTCGTTTTTCCAAAATATTTATACTTTCCAAAACCTTTCCTTCCTCAAAACCAAGTTGATTATGTTAAAAACAAAAATCAATCCATTTATATGAATAGGTCCTTTTGTAAGCTTCGTAACGCATCTGAGAACACGTTAATCGGGTTATCGGATCAAAAGTTATGATCAAAACTATTTTAGGTAAAATTGTGATAGCAGGGTATGCGTGAGTTGCGCGTAAGCGGAACATACACGTGAAGAAATAGTGGCTATTGCGCGTAAGTCGCGCGTAAGTGCAAAGTACGCTCGGAGAGACAGTGGCTAATTATTGGTTTGCGCGTCGTTTGCGCGTGAGTTGCGCGTGCACGCCCCTGTACAGCAAGAACATGATTTTTGACAGCATTCCACATCAAATTTGTACCCAATCTCACCTTCAGCTCAAACCAATTCATACTAGAACCACAATCAAACAGTTGACACATGCAAAACACATAATTTCAAGTCCAACGCATCAACCAACAATCAACAATATCAACCAAAATCGATTTAATTAGACATTGTTTCGAAAGCCTAAAAAATACATTATTTCACGAAATACGGTTTTGACTCCACACTCATTTCGAAATCAAAACACCAAGTCACTCAGCATACCAAAACAATCAAAAACAAATTGTGAAAACCCTAAACGTGAGTAAAACTCACCGGTTTGACGAACTCGAGAGAAATCAAGCCTTCACCCGAACAACCAAACGGTGACCACTCGAACTATCCCCGTAATCGAATTCCTCACTTCAATGTCAGCCAAACTCGAACCAAGACTATGTCAGCTACCAATCCTCCATTCTAAAGCTTTCAAACCACCATGTAGCTTCCGAAATCGACCTAGCTACTGAACCCGAGTCTAAATCAACGCCGATGAAGGTAGGAAGCTCTATTCTCACTCATTTGAACTTAAGTTCCACAAATGGTAAAATGAAGAAAATGGAAAGGTAGATGAAGATGTTGGTGTCACTAGATAGATTGAGAAGAGCTGAGTACAAAGGTGTAAAAATGGGGAACATGCATGGAGATTTGGAGGAGCTCTCATTTCTTCTTCTCCTTCTCTCTCTATTCTCTCCCTTTTTCTTTCTAAATTCTGATTATGGTGATGAAAGTGAGGAGTGTGAGTTTTATGAGGTGAGTTATTGTGTCTTTCACCTGAAGGCTTTTTTTTTTTTAAAACAAAACACGAAATTACTGTTTTTCCCCTTTGTACTCTAATTCCCATTTAAAACCCATTGCTAACCAAACAATGACTCCCACCATAATGTACAAATTCATGACACTTAGTAATTAATCTAGCTACCTTATACAATCAAATAAACTAGATTATTTAACTCTTGCTAATTTGATTAACTGAAATTTAGCGAATTGACCATTTTACCCTTGGTTCACTAATTCCCTATTAAATCTATTTCCTACCCAAACAATCACACATAATTCAAACAATTCAGACAATGATGCACCTCAACCATTCACTTAAGCAATCTATACTACTTTCGTGACATGTACACGTCCATGATTCTATTTATTATCTTAATCGAATAGTAGGTCACTAGTTAATTTCATAAATCGAAATTAACAAAACTAGGGATGTTACAATAAGTACTACAGGAAGGAAGAACATAGTATTCAATAAATCAAAAAATTTGAATAGATCCTAATCCTAAGCTAATCCATTTTGTATCGAAATAATTCGATGATCTCCTTGTCAGTGCAAATGCTTGAGACGTGGTATGTCGTCAAAGGAATGACGCCCTGACTGATCCGGCCTACAACTTTGAAGAGCATGGTTTGGTTGAAAATCTTACTGACCTTGATTGTTCCATCTTCCTGCGCTCCAAACAATGTTATACATTAAATTAATCAATATATAATCGAACTTAAGTATGAAAAATAATTAGGAATGTGTAAAATGTAGTGTCTGATGTGTAAGATATAGTGACAATTGTGTAAAGTGTACCTTCTTGACATGGAGAGAATCATCATTATCACTCAGATGTTGTTTGTGAAAATGATGTGCAGCAGAATTTATCAACACGAAAACAGAGGCACCAGTAAGATAAAAAACCCTTATCTGAGGAATCTTTCTATAGCACAAATAAGACAGAATTAAAATACAAATAATAAATCAAATAAAGAGCCAATGAAAATCGAATTTACAGATTTTAAAAACAAAGACTAAATTAAACAAAGAGCCAATGAGAATTGAATTTTAGAGAGCAGATAGTTACCTGCCAGTAGCAACAACCTCAACAATGGTAGCCAGAACGATGAAACTACAATCCTGTTAATAGATGGAAACGATGGATTAGCGATAGGAGTAGCCAAAATTACTAAATACTTTAAACAAATCAAAAGATTTATACATGATGATGATGGTGATGATGATTGAGACCAGATAGTGTTATGTTATCATTGAAAAATAAAAATTCATCAAGTTCGCACTCCATTACACCCATAGTGATCAAGAATCAAGAAATATACGAAGAAATGAAATGGGTGACGTTTTGTATGTTTTAACATTAGGAGTGACTATATTTATAGTTAAAATTAGGGTTAATATAAGAGGAAAATCAAAATTTGAAATGAAAACAGAACTTTTTAAAAATGGCGGGAATTTGGATCTCAAAATGAAAATTGAATTTTTAAAGGTGATTTTGTATTTCAAATTTAAATTTGAATTGACATTGTGATCAATTACTATTATGGACTACAATTAATATAGATGCAAATATACATATGGAATATGTTAATTATCAATTGCCCAATCTTGTTGCATATAAATCCAACGGTCGAGAGGGATGCCTAAAGATCCAATGGTCTAATTCATTTCTCTTATTTAATTAAATGGTGGACCAATTGAGAACGGCCATGTAGGATGAGCATTAAAAAATTTTCCCTTGAAACGTGGCGGTGATGCCACCTATGAAAAAGGTGCTTTGAGGAACCTACACAAATGTATTATAAATAGATTGCCTAAGTTCGTTAGTGTATTATATTTTACAAAATGTGTGAGATCTTAAGTTAATTAGTGTATTATTATCCCCAATAAAAATATAGTGATTTTTGTTAAGTTGGTGACTTTGGTCCCTCTGTTTTATTTTTGATAACTTTTTACCCCAATTTTCTTAATTTGATAATTTTTACTCTCAAAATGATGGATTATCTGCACTTTTGGTACCCAAAAAACTTGAATTTTGGGAAATTGGGAATCAAAATTGCACAATCCTCTATTTTTACTGACCATGATTGTATTAAAAAAATCACAAGGACCAAAATTGTCAAATTAAGGGAGCAAAACCATCAAAAGTAAAATAGAGTGACCAAACTCGTCAATTGGGGGATAAAAAATACAACTAAAGTTTTATATTTGGCCACCTCATAAAATATATGCTAGTTTCGCCACAGACAACACGGGCCAGCCAGCCAAGTTTCTCTGTGTAAATTAGTCATGCGCACAAATGACAGGGTAACCAAAAAACGTCTTTGTTGTAAATTTTGGTTGCACTTTTAATAAATGGAAAATAAATAATTTAACTTAACATAATTTTGCACAATTAATTAGAGGTAATTTTTTTGAAAGAATATCATTGGTTGCTAATGTATTCTCTACGCATAATCGACCCGTGAACCTAAAATCTAATTTTTAAGACCGTTTTCTCTTTTAACATCTTTTTTTAATGATTATGCCAAATAATTAAATGTCGATGACGACTCCAATAATGAAAGGAATTAATCTTTTGATTTTTTGGCTGCTACACTACAAGCGCTCAACACTAAAATAAGAATTTACGTGGTCTAAATACTCACCTCCTAAAAATCCTCTTTTGTTATCCTACCATTCTAATTTTTTTTGGTTATAATAGAGGGCATAAAGCCCAAAGAGAGAGACTACAGAGAAACAAGTCTGGAAGAGGGTACTCCTATAGCATCAGCTAACAACAAACGTCTAAGACTAGCTGGAGAAGGATTAAACACACAAATTGAATCCACTTGGTAGAGTAAAGAGAAGACTCCCATACAAAATTAATTACTTTTCTTAATTTGTGTAAAATTGACCAAAATGTCATATAATATGGACCGAGTGAGTAATAGTGTAGACAGTGGAGTGATAGCTAGAGGGAAACATGGAGCATTATTTTCACAAAGCTCTATTCCACTTTACTTTTATTATATAATGTTTCTTTTTTGTGGAAACGTAATCTGAAGGTTTGGTTCTAGTAATGTTTCCTCATGTAAAAGTCATTTGAAGTTTTCAGTCTTCTACGTATTTTTTAGATGATATATTTTTTTTATAAGAATATTTTAGATGGTGATCCTAGAGTGCTCTTTTTCCTTACGTTGATTTATTCCTAAGGAGAGTTTGCATCAGAAGGTTTTAATGAGACTTTTTATTAAAAAGGCTAAAATACAGTTTTGGTCCTCAAGTTTCACCAACTCACGATTTTGATCCCCAAGTTTTAATTTCACGAATTTGATCCCCCAAACTTCCCAATTTGTAAAATCAGGATCCCCCACTAATTTGGTCAAAATTGATGCTGACCTATCCGCCACTTAAACTACGTGGCAGCCACGCTGGCATGCCAAAGTGGCTTTTTTATATTAAAAATTGTTATTTTTATTTTAACATTTTGTTTATATATATATATATATTTATATTATATTTAAAAAGTTAGAAATTAAAAAAAACACTTTGTAAACATAAAATAATATATATATATATATATATATATATCTATATATATAAAATGTAAAAATAAAAATAACAATTTTTAATATAAAAAAGCCACTTTGGCATGCCAGCGTGGCTGCCACGTAGTTTAAGTGGCGGACAGATCAACATCAATTTTGACCAGATTAGTGGGGGACCCTGATTTTACAAATTGGGAAACTTGGGAGATCAAATTTGTGAAATTAAAACTTGGGGGATCAAAATGATGAGTTGGTAAAACTTGGGGGACAAAAACTGTATTTAAGCCTATTAAAAAAAAGATAGTACTGATGCTTTCCACCGTAAACGTCATGTGAACACTGTTATTCAAACAATAATTTGTTATCGTCCATCTTTAATATTTTTTAGATAAGTCAAAAATGAATTAAGGAGGTACAAGGAGTACCTTACCCGTATACAAATCAATCACTTGAGTTCATACAAGCACAATGATCAAAACACCAACTACCAAAATTTAGTGAAGTATGACGTCCTACTCTATCAGCAAACCAACCTCAGTACCTTGACTTGATACAACAACATATGTGAATGGTCCAAATCAGAAGAAAAAATTGTGGTATATTTTTTGTTTTGAATGTGTGGTACTCAATTTTAATTTTTAAAGAGAAACCTTAAAAATGGTCCAAATCATTATAAAATTTATGGTATATGTTTGTTTTGAATGTGTGGTCCTCATTTAAGGAATCATTTAATTATTTCTTCCACCCGAAACTCACTTTGTAGTCCACATGATGTGACAAAATATGAGGAACAATAGATGAGTTTTTTTTTATTTAACATTATTTTTAAATAAAAAATATATGCCCTTATTGTTTGTTTACAAGTATTTATATAATAAAACAGTGAAATTAATGAAACCTTCACACAATTTATAGAATTTTGAATGCCACATATTAGTATTTGTTAGAACTCCGGTGCATTGAACCTCATTATGTTTAACCTTGCATGTTATTCATGCATACTCCACTCCACTTCTCATGTTGATTCCCCTTATCATTAATCAAACTTTAGTGTGTACCAAACTCTGGAAAAACCTATCAGGCAGCTTGGATTCTAATCTGATTGACAAAATGATAATATTTGGCTGCGTAATTATTCAGATAAACATTTTAGTAAATTAAATGGTGGTAGTATTCTTTGTACTTTTTAGATGGCGTTCAAAACGCCATGTGAACACTGTCGTGAGAAATTAATGGTATGTTTGGTAGCAAAGAAAACCTAGAGAAAAGAAAGGAACGGAAAGAAAAGTAGAGGAATATTCCATTTTCCTTTGTTTGGTTGCCATATAAAATAAGAAGGAATGAAAAGTTTTAGTGGGTCCCATTTTGAGAAGAAAAGTAAGGGAAAACACTTTTTTTATGCAAATGACATATTTAACATTGCACTAAAATTAATGTATTGCAATGTAAAAAATATTTTACTTTTTTAATAAAGGTTAGTTTTGTCATTTCATACATATACAATTTTATTTCCTCTTATTTTATCTCCTACCAAACAAGGGAAGAAAAACATCCCATTTTCTACTCTTTTTCTTTCCTTTCCCTTACCTTTCTTTCCTCTCATTTTCTTTTTTAACCAAACACACCCTAAATGTTTAGTTTTCTGAGAGGAGCAAATTTCAATTTGAAAAACAAGTTGTAATGTCGTGTCAACTACGTTGTATACCTCGTGAAAAACAAGTTGCACACAACGTTGTACAATATTTGAACATTTTTCACATGCAACTAATACACTGAATTATTCTTTTGTTTTTTATTTTGTCAAAACTCTCGTATCGAGTTTATTAGAAAGAATACTAATGTGACAACTAATAAATTAGTAAAAGGCAGTCATATAGATATCTAGTTCTCAATTTTATTATGATATTCCTATATAGATCTCGAACGTTATTTTTAATGAAAAGAAGTGAACTTTTTGAATAAAAAAATACATAATGGACTAATTGTTAATAATTTTAATGTAATAAAAAAATAAAATGGGTTAATTGTTAATAATTTCAGCACCCGCAAGCCCATATATTTATATTAGGGTTAAATATGTTTTTGGTCGCTATATTTTAGAGTTTTTATTTTTAGTCCTCAAAAAAATTCACCAAACTTTTGGTTCTTATAAAATTTCGATTTTTGCTTTTAGTCACTCATTACTTTTAATAAAGCTTCATGATATCTAATTTATTTCTAGCCCGACCTAAAAGAAATACATAATATAACGCTCTTTTAGTTTCTTATAAGTTGAAGCACTATTAAAAGTCATGAGAGACAAAAAAACTAAAATTCCAATTTTTTTAGAGACTGAAAGTTAGTGAAATTTTTTTGAGGGACTAAAACTAAAAAACTCAAGTTTTATAGGGACCAAAAACATATTTAACTCATTATATCATATAGTCTGAATTTTTTTAAAAAATTGTTTTGTATTTTTTTCTTAATATCTTATTTTAAATAAATTGATAATTTTTTTTCACAAACATAACAAATTCTATAAAAAGTATGTTACTGTTTCCATTATTTATTTATCATATTTATCTTTACAAACAAAACAAGTAATAAATAACGTTCTGTAAAATAAACTTAAAAAAGGATGATTTTATTATTATTGTGAATAATAATAAAATCTTTGTACAAAATAATTTCCTAATTATTTTTATAATAAGAAAAAATAATTATTTACTTATAAATTCTGTTTTAAAAGAAATATTTGTAGACCAGTAGTTTCAAAAGCCCGTGACTCACATTTTGGCAGGATCGTCTCAAACAATTTAAAAGTTTTGTTCAAATATTAAAAACCGGACCCCAATTTTATCAAATTGGCCTCACCAATTACTTTAATTTTTACGATAAATTATAATCCACATTAGAAATTATTAGAAATTATTGGTGAATGTTGACAAAAAAACAAATTTTTGGTGAATTTTTAGCTGACACAATCCTCTATAAATTGATTATCAACTTCTCAACAATCACAATACCCTATACCAATTACCAAATTCATACATTTAGCAACTCTAGCTTAGTATCTATTTTGAAAATCTATTTCCAAACTATGGATAACCCCCTTGGTTTTTTCTTGTCATATCTTCAACCATCTATTGTGATTTTGGGTTTTATGATTATGAAAGCCTTAAGATATTACCTAGTAAATTCCAAAAAACCCAAACTACCCCCAGGTCCAAAACCATGGCCTATAGTTGGAAATCTTCCTGAAATGCTTGCAAACAAGCCAGCATTTAGGTGGATTCAGAATATGATGGAAGAATTCAACACTGAAATATTATGTATCCGCTTAGGAAATGTCCATTTAATCCATGTAACATGTCCCACAATTGCACGTGAATTCCTGAGAAAACATGATGCTTCCTTTGCATCAAGACCAAAAACTATGTCTGTTGATATTATCTCCAATGGTTACCTCACAACAGCTCTTGCACCCTATGGGGAACAATGGAAAAAAATGAAGAAAATTATGATAAATAATATACTCTCTCCCCTCAGACATCAACAACTTCAAAAGAAAAGGAATGAAGAAGCTAATAACCTTGTGTTTTATGTCCACAACATTTGTGACAATAACAATGGTCTTGTGAATCTTAGGATTGTTACACAACATTATTGTGGTAATATATTTAGGAAACTAGTTTTTGGTACGAGGTACTTTGGAAAAGGTAGGAGTGATGGAGGGCCAGGATTTGAGGAAGTAGAACACGTAGATGCTGCTTTAATGTTGCTTAATTACATTTATGACTTTTCTATATCTAGGTATATTCCATGCTTGAGAATGCTTGATGTGGGTGGCCACAAGAGCAAGGTCAAAAATGCAATGGGGATAATGAATAAATATCATGATCCTATCATTGAAAAGAGAATCAAACAATGGGATGATGGGTCAAAGACTACTCAAGATGACTTGCTGGATGTTCTCATCTCACTTAAAGATGTCAATGATAACCCTTTGTTGATGTTGAAGGAAATCAAGGCACAAATCACAGTAAGATTTCACTTTCTTTTTCTTTTTTAAGATAATTAGGAATTTATTGATACATATTCATTTTTTTTCTCTCTGATTAAATATGTTTTTGGGTCCTTATAAATATTGAATGGGGTTTGTTCCCTTTAAACACGCACATGCGCACGCAAACACACCAACACACACAGATCCACATGCGCGCACACACACAGATATATATTACATCATCAACCAATCAAAAAATTTGTATGAGTAACTTTTAAGGTAGTTGAGATAAAATCAAATATTTTTATGATGTGTCATTTTGTGATTACATTGATGTTGGATACTAATTAAAAATAAATCTTCTATGTAGGAAATGATGATTGAAATGGTAGATAATCCATCAAACGCTGTAGAGTGGACACTAGCAGAAATGATAAACCAACCAGAGTTACTTCAAAAAGCCATAGAAGAATTAGACAATGTAGTTGGCAAACAAAGACAAATTCAAGAATCAGATATTCCAAACCTCAAGTTTATAAAAGCTTGTGCAAAAGAATCTTTACGTCTCCATCCAACAGTGGCTTTCAATGTTCCACATGTATCTATGAAAGACACTATAGTTAAAGGTTACTTCATACCGAAGGGTAGCCAGATATTACTAAGTAGAAGTGGTCTTGGGAGAAACCCAAAAGTTTGGATTGAATCTCATAAGTTTAAACCAGAACGCCATTTTAAGAATGATGAGTTTGATTTTGATATAGCTTTGTCAGAACCAGATTTGAAGTACATATCTTTTAGTACAGGAAGGCGTAGTTGTCCTGGTGTGATGCTAGGAACTACAATGACTATTATGTTATTGGCTAGGTTGCTTCATGGTTTCACTTGGAGTGTTCCTTCTAATATATCAAGCATCAATCTTGTTGAGTCTAAAGATGATTTGTTTCTTGCTGAGCCACTTTTGGCAATGGCTAAGCCAAGATTAGCACCAGAACTTTACAACTTATAAGTAAAGTAAAATTTTATTTTATATATTGGCAAATAATATTTGAAGCAATAGTATTAATAAGGTGAATAATGAATCACCAAATGTGACTACACAAGTTTTGCAAAAATCTTATGTGTGTTAGTGCTACTGAGATGTGGTTAGTACTAGTAGTGAATACCTATTGTGTAATCACTTGCATTCTAATGCAATTCTAATTTCAGTTTTCTCCAACAAGAATGTATATTGTTTCATCTCCCTCTCTTATAGGAAGTGTTAGAGCAACATAAACAATTACATTTTACAATGTTTTGGTAAAAGCAATGGTTCAATAATGAATGCAAAAAAAGGCAATGAATCCATAAGAGTTAACAATCTATATAGGCAAAATTACACCAGGGGACCTTTAACTTATTTATTTGTAACAAGTTGGCCCTTTAAGTTTCTTTTGTAACAAATAGGCCCTTTAAGTTACCCGACGTTGACACCGTTGGCCCTTTTAGTAAAATGTAATATCGTTCATTACATCAAAATACACCAAAATATGTTTGTTTGCATCAAAATACATAAGATAGAGTAGTCACAATATATAAAGTAGCATTACATCAAAATATATACGCTAGAGAAATCATTAAAAGGGCCTATTTGTTACAAAAAAAACTTAAAGGTCCAACTTGTTACAAATAAATAACTTAAAGGTCCTCTAGTGTAATTTTGCCATCTATATATATATATATATATATATATATATATATATATATAACATTTGAGAATGAATTTCATTTATTAATCTTCCATGTGTTATCTCCTAAGCATTTTGGTAATTAATATTCTTTTGTAATTAATGTTTTTTAGCAATTTTTGTGATTAATGCTCCATATGTAATTAATGTTATATCTTTTAATATTTTGATTTCTTATAAATTTATATCCTAAGCATTTAATAAATTATTTTTAATATTAACTAATTTATATCCTAAGCATTTGATTTATTTTAATAATTGCATTTAAAAGACTACAATAAATCTTTTAATATTAATTAATGTTATATCTTTATTCCTAATAAATTTTTTAGCATAATAAATTTACAAATTGTAAACAAAATAAATGTCAAAATTAAATCAGCCTATTTCTAAATTCAAAATATAGTAACAGTTTTTTTTACAAATTGTAGTAATAGTCATTTTATGCTTTGATATAAATATAGACAATCCAATCTGCTTATTTCCATTTGCACCTATAAAATGTTTGTATTCCCAAACTGCTAGAAATATCAGAAAATCAACTTTCAATCAAGTATAAAAACAAATTCAATCCAAAAAATTCCTAATTTTGGCCCACCAATTAATTTTTTCAGCTGGTAATTTTTTGATTGTGTAAATAAGGACAAATGCTAAATATTTTCATTTCAAATAATGATTCTTTTTTAATCACATATATTATTGCCGCTATGCAATAGAATGTAAGGATAGGGAAAGTTGACTATGGCTTGCTAATATTATCAATCATATATGCAACTTTCTTTGAGCCTGCATGCAAACTTAATTGCTCACAGTTCATTAATTTGAGCTCTTGTGATGTAAGATTTTGAAACTGGATAAAACTTCATTAACGAATGCATTTGGTGGATTTTAACAGTCTATCCTCGAAATATGAGATGGATGAGTATTTGGAGGTATAATTTTTTTTAAAGTCGTCCTGTTTTTGGTTTCACATGTCCTGAACTAAGTTGATATTGTGTTAGCTTAATGCCCACAAGATATGGGTTTTGCATATATAGTTATACAGCGCGTCTGTATTTTTATTGTGACTAAGAGGGGATTCATATTTAGTCAGTTAAGTTATGATCTACTATACAACTGTGTTTTTTATTAATATGGAGAAATGAGGTATTTATTTTTTACTTTTATTTTTCCTAATATTATTTCTAATGCTACTTTAGATGCTGCATTATGGCGCTCACTTGCTATTCTTTAAAAAAATGCTTAATATATCTTCTTTCACTTATGGCAGCTTAATTTATCAATTGTTAATATATGCTTTATTTCATCATGTCTTCTTCACATATAGTAACTGAAAGAAAATATTATATGACCAGCTATTAAATTCGGTTGTTGTAAAATTTAGCGAAATCCATTTTTTATCAACCGTATAATTTTCTCTTGATTTTAGTTGGTTATCAACAAGATGATATTTACATACAAACTCTTTTGAAACTTTGGGAAGGAAATAGTGACAAGTTTGTGAAATTGGAAGGCTGGTGCATTGCATGATTGATTTACGAGTGCAGGTAATATTGCTTTGAAGACAATGAGCTAAAGAATTATCTTGCAGAAACTCAATACATCCGAGAGGGGGATTTTGAATTTGATAATTCTCTATGGTGGCTGCTGCAATATCTGATATAAAAGTTAGTAGGATGGGTGAAAAATGATACATAGCAGAAATGCAAAAGGGGTAGAACTTAAAAACATCCAGGGTTGATATTGAGGAAACTCTGTTACGAGCACTACTCTGCAAGCTTCGAATCTCTTACTCGGTCTTGACTGAAGGTTCCGCAAAATAAGTTGTGCAAATGGAGCAAGTGAGGGACATGAGACCGGAGGTAGGAGACTCGAAAGTTGTTCATTTCCTTGACCAAATATATGACCGGATATGACCATGTCAGGATATGCTCATTAACATCGTTGCATTCAAAGATAGAGTATGCGAGAAGAACTCTAATAACAACAAAATGATATCCTTTGTGCTTAAAGATAACAAATAAATACAAAGTTTTTATAGTTTTAAATAGGCAAAATATCTACCCAGGTCCCTTAACTTATTTATTTGTAACAAATAGGTCCCTTAACTTTATTTTGTAACGCATAAGTCCCTTAACTTATTTATTTGTAACGAATAGGTCCCTTAACTTTTTTTTGTAACGCATAGGTCCCTTAACTTTTAAAAACGTAATACCATTGCCCCTCTTAACTTATTTAAGGGAGAGATTTTAAGGGGCAACTGTGTTACGTTTTTAAAAGTTAAGGGGCGACAGTGTTACATTTTTAAAAGTCTATGCATTACAAAAAAAAAGTTAAGGGACCTATTCGTTACAAATAAATAAGTCAAGGGACTTATGCGTTACAAAAAAAAGTTAAGGGACCTATTCGTTACAAATAAATAAGTTAAGAGACCCCGGGAGATTTTTGCCTTTTAAATATTATCTTCAAATCACAAAAAATAGCGCTATTTACTTATACATGCATTTTGTTACCAACTTAAAAAATATAAGTTATTCGACAACAATTTTCAATGACATATACCCGTGCATGGCACGGGTCAATTATTCTAGTCAAATCTAATTTTGTCAAAAAAAAATCAAATCTAATGAATATTGAACAACTTTATTGTTTTTTAAAGGGATCAAGAGTATTTTCCACTTCCCCTTTATGACTCGAATTGACGACCCTTTAGATGTAGGTAAGTTGCGGTTTCACTACAAGAAAGTCGTGTATTATTGACGTATTTTTTCCGTCGGTACGGTTTTGGCGAAAATTTGGATTTCTAACGGATTTTTTCGTCGGTAAATTTCCAGTCGATTTTTTTTCCATTTTTTTAAAAAAATCCGTTGGAAATTTTATTGGCTAATTTTATATAAAAATATTCTTAAAAAAATCCGACGATAATTCAAAAAAACTGCCGGAACTGTATGAAAATGCCTAGAGATAAAATTTTCTCCTACACTCTTCTCATTCTCTCATTTCACTCTTTATTTACTTCTCATGCTCTTCTACATTTTCTCCATCTTATCTTTCTTCTTCTTTCTCATACTCTCCAATCCCCATAAATTTCTCTATATATCTCTCTTCTGCATTTTCCCCTTTCTTCTTCCTTCTGACTCCTTCTTCATTTGTATTTCCTTCTTACAACTACGCCTTCCTGTACTAAAAGATATGAACTTCAAATCTGGTTCTGACAAAGCTATATCAAAATCAAACTCATCATTCTAATTAAAATGGCGTTCTGGTTTAAACTTATGAGATTCAATCCAAACTTTTGGGTTTCTCCCAAGACCACTTCTACTTAGTAATGTCTGGCTACCCTTCGGTATGAAGTAACCTTTAACTATAGTATCTACCTTTTCCAGCGGGTTTTTTCTTGTCGGAAAAACATGATTTTCTTGTAGTGTTTATTGTCAGCTGTGCAGAAAATTTATCAACAAATAAACAAAATTAAGAAGACAACATCTACTTGCACAAAAAACAAGTAAACAACAAGATGCTTGTTGTTTTGGACTAGGCCGCGCCCCAATCCGAATTGGGCCGGCTTCAGCGGCCCAAATCCATGACTCACGTAAGATCCGCGTGATAAACGGAGGACATCTCAAGTTGAACTCATCCGATGGTCCAAATTTGACCTCGGTGTAACGCGCCTTTGCGCACTTAAGCATTATAAAAGTCATAGCTGAGATCAATGCTTTCATAGTTGAGATGGCAGTGGATGTATATACCGCCAGGTGGAAGGCCATGAATGGCTGCCACATCAACAAGAGTGGGGGGTCATCATTAACCAAGGAAAAACAAAAGTGTTCAAGGAAACTTACCAAAAGCCCATGAGGGGGGAAAGAAGATTGAAGCTGGGGGATGTCTGTGGTAGATAAAGTGATATAGTCAGAGGCCTTTTTGGGCCAACCCCTAAGCTCAAGTGTCTTAGCGTGTATGGTGAACCAAATGTAGGTGATTGGGAGGATGTATAGTGTGAGGTCAAGATCAAAGGAGTTCTTGAAGTGAGCAAGACATCTTTGAATCTCGGACATGAAAGGGCTTAGGCGACAAGATTCTAAAACATTACCTGAAGTCTCAGCATTCTTCTCTAGTAAAGCAGAGTAAGCACTATCAAATTCATAGCCGAGATCTACAATTTTATAGTTGAGATGGGAGTGGATGTATATACCGCCAGATGGAAGACCAAGAATGGTTGCCACGTCAAGAAGAGTGGGGGTCATCATTTCCCCTAGAAAAATGAAAGCTTTCTAGGAAAATTACCAGAAACCCCAAAAGAAGATTGAAGCGGGGGGTGATGTCAGTGGAAGATAAAGTGATCATGTCATATAATACCTAGGCATTTCGTAGATTGAATTTGGTCAAGGCCATTCGCTAGACCCATTACTTATAGTTAGGGGCCTTTTTTGGTCAACCGCTAAGCTCAGGTGCTTTAGCGTGAATGGAGGGCTATATAGTGTGAGGTCATGATCAAAGGAGTTCTTGAAGTGAGCAAGACCCCTTTGAATCTCAGAGATGAAAGGATGCAGGGTGACAAGATTCTGAATGTTAGCCAAGATATGGAGATAGTCAGGGTTAGCAAAAGAAGGTCTAGAAGAGGATTTCCTAGGGATAGCTCAGCTGATGGATTAGTAGTTGAGGGCTTAGCTGCCAAGTATTTTGCTACTGAGGATACAATGGCTGAGGCAAATGAGTTGTTTTGGGAGCAAGTAACTGATGCACATGACAAATTGAGACGTGGAGCGATTGAGAACAACGTGGGAAAGGCGCCTAAGAAATAGGAATAGAAGGTTTTCAACCCACTTTCCGTGCTAGTGGGGGTTATGGAGCAGTTCTTCTAGCTTTTAGGGCGTGTAGGCATTATTGTACGTTGATCTTACCGATCCAGTGGTGATTAGCTGTAGGCTAACGATCATTTTGGATGACAGAGACCTTTGTCTATACATATTTAGCTTGTAAACTTTGTAAAGACACGTGATCAATCAAACAAAATTTTTTCAAGCATTTTACTTTTAATTTACCTTTGTGCATAACCTCTAGATGATTATCTTAGAACTAGTTACTCGTCCCTCATGAACATAATCTAACACTTTTTGGAGTAGTTAGGGAACTCATAATATTGAGGACGGAAGTTCATTCCTTATTGAAATCGTTTAAAAAAGAAATCGAGAGTTCAAACTATTAGCTCATCCTCAACTGAATCTCGGGTTTGACAATAGTATCAGATTCGTCTCTTGATGCTCCATTTTTAGTTTAGTTTTAATTTTAATTTTAAATATAAAAATATATTATTTTTACTTTTCTTGTTTTAAATTGGATATCTCCAAGCGCATGTGTGGATACTAATGTGGACCGCTGTCAAAACTGTCCACCTTAAGCCCATCTCATTTTATATGAGAAAGTGTGGTGCTAGTTCAAAGAGTCATGAATCATTTAATTTAGTTTCTTGGTTAATTATTTTGCAACTGTTTGTGATTTTCTAACCATAAACCTTCACTGATGTTTTGTGCGATCTAAGTGCTTGGCTTGTTTTGATTAAATTTGTATAAGAATTTGGGAGACAAGAGTAACGTGTATTCACGTGATTTTCATTTGATAGGGTCCCCTTTCATCTATAGACCACAATGGCTTCTGTTTATTGCGAATTATAAAAAGACACCATATTTGACACACCCCACAAATGAGAAGGGGCACGAGAGCCATATCATTTCACAACGCAATAATCATGCAATATTGTTCCGGAACGGGTCAAGAGTCTCAATCCGCGTAAAGAAATGGCCCAAAACCAGCGCTGGGTCCGGTCCAGCAGAGCGTATCCGGTCTAGAATTAGGATCAACAGACACTACTAGAAAACACCAAAATAGCGTCCAATTGGTAGCGTCGGCCACGACGCGGACGCTAGTAGCGTCAAGTTAGCGTCGGCCAAGCCCACGCTCAACAAAAAGTGTTGTTTGGCCCACAAGGAGATTCAGATTAGCGTCGGCCTGGCCCACGCTACACTGTAAGATGCGACGCTAAAAAAAACATAAAGTTAGCGTCGGATGGCCCACGCAAAATTTAAGTGAATTTACTAAAAAGCCCTAACTCTCCCACTCTTTTTTCCAGACTTCTCTATTCATTCCCTCTCACTCTCAATGTCGCGCCTCTTTCTCTGAAAACCCTAAGTCTCCACAATCTCCTCCGTTGCATCCATACAGGCGACGACACCGGAGAAGACGAAGAACACCTCCACGTCGTCGACGGCAACGCCACCTTCTTGATCACTGTCCCATTCGATTTCACAAGCACCAATTTCAGTGGTATGTTTTCTGTCTTCAACTGGGTTGCGGTTCATTCTAGTTTTGAGATTCTTCATGTTCTCAAGTTTTCATCTTTTTTTTTCTTGTCAGATTCCGACGAAGCCCCATCTTCTTACTCTGAAGAAAAACCTAAGTACTCTCTCTTTCTGCCGTAATGCTTCTAAACTATTACTTTCTGCTCTGTTTTTTTTTCACTTTCTTTCTAGATTCACATTTTGATTATATGGCTGTTCTCTGTTTCGTGGTAGTTGATACGTGTGAATTTTGCTATTTGTGTGTTTGTTCCTTTGAATTGGTGTTATCTTTGAATGTCATTTGAGTTGTGATTCAGTATTTTATGAATATTGCTTCTTTTGATTCACTATGGTTATCTTTTAAAAAGCTATAGTTTATAGTAGTTTGATGCTTTATCATATTTGACCATCGAGATGTTCTTGACTCAACTGAGAGTTTTAGGATGAGTTCTTGATCTAGTTCTTTCTCAACATTGTCTTGATTTTTGAACATGCTGATTAGTAAGTTTTTTTGAAGTGTAAATATATGATTTTTATATTTGTAGAACTTCTGGGGATAGTCATAAAGATGTCCAATGTCCAATTTGCCTTCGTATGTTTTTGTTCAACCTTTTTGGATCATATAATTGAACGTTGACTTGTATATGATTTTTATTTTTACTACAATCAAAATGTGCCCAGAGTTATAGATAGGATACTTCCTGCTACTCTCAGTTTTATTGGCAAGTAGTTAATGTTTATTTCAAGATCATGATGTGTAATGGAAAGGTTTCTATGTAAATGATGTTGCTTTCTTTAGTTAACATGATTCAGGTTTTCTTTAGTTAACATGATCCAAACACGTTGAATGACAGCCAGGCAATTTATGCATGTGATTTGATTTCAGATTTTTGTACATCAAGAAGGAACTTTCAATAAGGGTTTCCTATGGTTTTTTGTTTTCAAATGCTAGATCAGAGAGTTTTCTGTGTGGAATTTTGTTTTCCCTACATGTTCATTAGTATATATGTATGTTTTTATTATTAATAGTAATATTATGATAGCTGTAGGTGTGTGGTTGCTGCTGTTCTCCTTGGCCTCTCATTTTGATTTAGAGTCAAATTTGTCAGCTTCTTCGAGGTCATTTTTCGTGAACGGTAATGTCTCTTTCTTTTCTTTGTTTTGTTTTTTTTCCTTTTGTTTCTTATTAGATATGTGATTCAAACATTGATGTATTCCTTTTCACATCTAATACAAAACACAACTCTACTCGTTGTCATGTCATTAAAAAAATATGCCTCTTAGTTTTCAAGATCATTGCTCTTGTCATGTGCAGCCTCTATTTTTTCATCTCTTTTTCTAGGCAGAGTTGTGAAATTCAGTTGCCAAATTGTTGGACTTATTCCTCTCAACCCCTTATTTTTGAATTCATAATTAATGTGGATTCTGGAGATTAATACTTACACTTATTTTTCTTTGTTTTATTTTTTTCCTTTCCTTTCCTTTCTTATTTATTGTTTGTTTGCCTTTTAGTGACAATTTAAGTGTTTACCGTATAGAGAATGGATCGTACTTGGATGTACAATAGGGCAAATGCTAATAGGCACGGATTGAAAAAAGAGTTTGTTCGTGGTGTTAAAAACTTTGTGAAGAGGGCCTTAAAGCTACCCATTTGTATATCTGAGGGAGGGATTAGGTGTCCGTGTAGAAAATGCAAGTGTATCAAGATATCTACGGCAATTAATGTTAGGCTTCACTTGTATCGGTATGGATTTCAACCAGACTATTGGATTTGGACTGAACACGGAGAAGTGAACCCCGGTGTTGATACAAGGGGTGGTTCGAATAGTAGCAGGCATGTGCATCATGACAACCAATTTAATTCAACAAATCAGATGGTGTTTAATGCTTTTAGGCCATATGAGAACGAAGATGTCCCCCGTGAGGATGAGTTGCCAAACGAAGACGCAAAGCAGTTTTACGACAAGTTGATACTCGCCAACAAGGCCATCTACGAGGGGGCTACCCAGTCTACGTTGTCAATAGCTGTTCAACTTTTGGCAATAAGAACAAATTGGCATCTTACACAAATAGGTATAGACTTTGTTGCTCAGATGCTTAAAACTGTATGTCCAGTTCAGAATTGCTTGCCCAAGAACTATTACCAAGCAACACAATTGGTGTCTAAGCAAAGAAAGAAAAATGCTCAACCTAAATGGATGGGACATAAAGCTTGGATTGGTCTTAAAGCATACTGGGCTAAACCAGAATTCCAGGACATTTCCAAGCAAAATAAGATTAATAGAGCATCAACAACAGGTGGAGCGGTCCACACCTCAGGCCGCAAGGCTCACATTGATTTAGCACTTGAGCTAGTAAGTATTAAACTCAACAATTCTAAACAAACTGAATAGTTTATGCTTACTGTGATCTAGTTTTTGAACACTTGGTCAAAACACATGTTACAACACAAGTAATATAAGACCAATAAGTTAATCAACATGTATCAAAACTGGTTCCTAAGTATCTACTACAGTAAATTCAGAATTTGGAACAAGAAATAACAACAATGCATCTACAATCCATATATGTACTGGTTTAATGTTTCTGGAACTGTTTTGATTAAAAAATACTTATTAGAATATGAAAACTTGTTTGAATTGGTGTTGGGTATGTTAAACCAATTTGAGTGAGTATGCTGAGTGTGAATTATGATTACATCTTGATTTTATTTGTAGTGCAATGAGATGCAAAGAGATGTGCGACCGGATGAGTTATTTTTAAAAACCCACAAAAGAAAATCTGGTGCTTGGGTTGATCATCGAGCCGAAACTACCTATGTAAGTTATTGTCAACGTTTCTTGAATTTTTGGTTAACCTGGTGCTTGTATTTCTATATATATATATATAGAAATACTGTTGAACAGTGGCTGTCCTATGTGTTGATTTTGTTTTCCCATTGTCACACACCATGAGAACATAACATTCTGTTTGGTTTATCTCCTATTTGGTTTTTTGCATTCTGTTTGGTTTCTCTCCTATTTGGTTTTTTGCATTCAATGTGATTGATTGTTTTGCTAGTAGCTTATCATTATTTTCTTATTGGTCAGGATGCATACAAACAAAACGTGGCTGAAGTACTTGGTAGTGATGATGATGAACTGGTAGATGGAGCGGTGGCAATTGATTGTTGGACAGTGGCTGCAGGGCCTCGTACCCGTGGTCGGCTTTATGGCACAGCAGGCTTATCTGTGAACGCCCGACCTGGGTCCAAGTCACTCACCCAACCATCCCAGAATCTTTCTAGTTTCAATATTGTGATAGCTTTGGAAGAAGAGAGGGCAGCTAGGCGTAAAGCTGAGAAGATGGCTGAAGTGGCTGCCCAAGACGCTCGAGAAGCAAAGGAATGTTCACGAAAGATAGAAAATGATTTTAACGCGTTGAAAAAATTCTGTGTAGATCGCTTGGATGCTTTTGAGCATCGATCTGGTGGTGGATCTTGTGGTGCTAGCCATCCTCATTATGATGATGATTTGGATGAAGTGTCACAAGAAAGCGATTGATCTTGTTATCATTACTTTTTTCTAGATGTTGCATGCCAAACACTTTGATGATGACTATGTTACCTATTTTGTAGTTTCTCTAGATGTTGGATGCCAAACACTTTGATGATGACGATGTTACCTATTTTGTAGTCTCTCTAGATGCTGGAAGCACTTTGATCTGTTGTTCAGATTAGTTATGGTAATTTGTTGTTTTGGGATTAAGCATTTTGATTTGTTATATTGTTTTTTAATGGTCCTTAGGTGAAAAGTAAATTAGTAACAGGTGTGGAAAGCAAAATAGTTCGTTGTTGTTCTTTTAAAAGAAACAATTATTAGCGTCGGCAAAACGGACGTTACGTATTTGTTGACTAATTTCTTTCGTTGACTTTAGCGTCGGCTTCATGGACGCTAATGTTTGTTGACTTTTTAAGTTGGTTGACCTTAGCGTCGGCTCCATGGACGCTAATATTTGTTGACAAAAGTTGGTTGACTTTAGCGTCGGCTTCCTGGACGCTAATATTTGTTGACTTTACCCATTGGTTGACTTTAGCGTCGGCTTGGCCAACGCTAATATTAAATAGTTGACTTTTTAGGGAGTTGACTATAGCGTCGGCCTTTGCATTAGTGTCGGGTTAGCGTGGGCTTAGCCGACGCTAAGTAGCGTCGGTCAAAATATGTGGGACGCTACATATTAGCTTCGACCGTTTTAGCGTCCACGCGTGGCCGACGCTAATCCGACGCTAAATCACTGTTAGCGTCCGTTTCTAGCCTTTTAGCGTGGGATTTTGGCCTACGCTAAAAGCTGTTTTTCTACTAGTGAGACCAGATCGTAACGGCCTGATCCAACGACTTCAGATTAAGCAGGACTTGCTGAACCCCCAACTCCGCGTCTATAAATACGGTTCTACCCTCTAAGATCAGGTATGTTTTGCTCATTTGTACCTATCATTGACTTCTGATTGCTAACTTTGGCATCTGAGTGTCTGCAGGTACCCAACCCGCCGAGTCCAACCTTGGAGGAAGACGACGCTGAAGAGCACAACCTCAGAAGATTCCGACTCCCAAAACACCGAGCCGACCTTGACCTAGGGAAGGACTACCACGAGACTCAAGATACCAACTATTGACGCTGAACCCTGAATCCTAAGGCAAGGTACCAAACAAACATATATCATTTCAAGGAGAGCTCCATTTGTAATAAAAGATGGAAAAAGATATGCATTAATTTTAGAACAAATTAATTTCTCAAAAATACATATATATATTTTTTTGGTTTGTACCATCGCTGGCTACCCAGAGTGTCCTAATACTTTCAACGAAAGACTAATCTCTGCTCGTGCTTAGGATAAAAAAATACACACATATATAATTTTAGATTTGGAATATTATCTTAAAATTTGAATTTTTTTTATAGAAGAGTATTTTAATGATAGTCTCTTATTATCTTAATGAGGGATTTTTAATATGATATATTTGATATATAATGGTAATGGAAGCAACGCGAAGTATTTATTAAATAAACTAAAATTTAAAATAAAGTTTGATTGAATAACTGATAAGAAACTATACAAGAAACAACCCAGCGGTGTGGTTGAGCTGTTGGGGCTCATCCTCCCTTAACCAAGTGTCGAGTGTTCGATCCTCGCCTTGGATATGGAGCAGCTTTAAATCCCTGGACCAGCTGTCACACCTTTCGAGGTGCCTCCAATCCAGCGAGGGGATTAGTCACTGCGTTCGGCGGAGGATACCCTGGTCTCGAGCAAAAAACTAAATAAGAAATTGTTTTTTATTACAATGCTAAATAAGAAATTGTTGAGAGTTCTACATTTGATACATGTATGATGATTATCATTAGATGAATTAAATTTCCCAACATTAGGGGAAGAGAATAAGAAGCTGGAAAAAGAGATCAGTTGGAATGAATTATTATTGTCTCATCTTGATAGGTACACTACGTTAATAGGTACATTGTCTCATCATGATGAAAAATGGCCACATATTGCCTTCAGCAAAATAGGTACACCGTTACCAAAGACCATGTAGGCCCCTACGCAAAGAATGCAAGGAAGAGATCAACTTTGAATCCATCACAATATTTTTTTTAAACCAATGTATCATTCACAGCGATTGTGGAGACTAATCAATTGAGGTATTGAAGATTCATTTAAGGGTTGACCTCTTCCAACAAATGTCTTTCCATACTGTTTACCTTGGATTTTGGTAAACACCACTAGTTTGAAATTGCTTCTGTTTGCAGGATCAACTAGTAAATTCTAAGACTATTTGTGTTAAAGTTTTTCCCAGAATTGTACGTGTTCTTGCAGTTTAAAAGTAAAAGAAGAAGATAACCGTCGATCTCGCGCGAAACCGTCGAGTTTCCTCAATGAGGGAGAATAAAACAAAGAAAAAATTGCAAATAAGCAAAGAAGAAAACAAATTAAAATTGCATTAATTGTAAAGAGGGTTGGTGCATAGATCATACATTCTTCTCTTTGCTCGTTTTCTCTGTAATGTGTTGGAAGTTAGAGCGTGAGAGTTCTGTAATGAAATTGTGACCCATTTTTCTTATGAGAAACTACTATTTATACAAATAGAAAATAACTGTACAAAGTTTAAAAAACTGTAACTGCTACGTGCTCTTGGTAACGGTTACTTGATCCTACTTCATCATCAGCCTCCAACTCCTTCTTGTCGAAATATCTATCTCCAGCCTCTTCGACTTTGCCAAATCTGAGGTCGAAATCTACTTGATTCAACTTGATAGCTTAATTCATTTCAGTATCGAAATTGATACTTGTCTCTTGAAATACAAGGTCAAACTTTAAAAATAAGTCAAACGTCGATGACTGCATTTAATTTAGCCTGTCGAAATTACAGGCTAACAAATTGCCCCCTCAAAAATGTCTTTTTCGACAGGAGCTATGTGAATGGCAGAAAAAGAGTAGTTTTGAAAATCCTTCTTCAGTCGAAGTAATGGCGAAAACACTTGGGTTTTACCACTTAGATTTGAGATAAATCTTCTAAGGAAATTTATTTTTCCTAGTAATGACTGCAGTTCTTTTTTGGTCGAAGGAGCTTTCGTTTCCAAGATTGCTTTCGTCTTGTTTTGATTGATTTCAATGCCTTTTTTATGTACAACGAAACCCAAAAAGTCACCTGCACGAACACAGAAGACACATTTGATTGGATTCACTTTCAATCCATATTTTCTCATTCTTTCGAATGATTGTCGGAGATGGTCTATATGACCATTTCTTAAAGCAGATTTAATAACAATGTCATCTATGTATACTTGCATAAATTTTTCAATAAAATCATGAAACATAGAATTCATTGCCCTTTGGTACGTTGCCCCAGCATTTTTAAGGCCAAATGGCATTACAACCCATTCATAGACCCCAATGCCCCTGGGCATCGAAATGCTGTTTTCAACGTATCTTCTTCAGCAATATATATTTGGTTATATCCAGAATAACCATCAAGCATGCTTAGGTATTCGTAACCTGCAGCTGAATCTACTAGCATTTCTGCCACTGGCATGGCATACTCATCTTTAGGTGTAGCATTATTTAAATCTCTAAAATCTATACACACCCTAAGTGCATCATTTTTCTTAATTACAGACACTATATTAGCAAGCCATTCGACATACCTGGCAGTTCTGATGAACTTGCTCTTCAGTAATCTTTCTATTTCTGCCTTGATCTTTACCAAGATTTCTGGTGCAAATCTTCTTGGCGTCTGCTTCACTGGCTTCTTTCCTAGTCGAATTGATAGTCTGATTTCAACAACTTTCCGACTCAACCCTGGCATTTCATTGTAATCCCATGCAAAGCAGTCTTTGTACCCCTTCAGCAATTCATCAATCTGCGCCTTCAATTCTTGATCAATCTTAGCACTGATGTATGTTGGCCTTTTTATTGAGCCATCTCCCAAATCAATTTCTTCTAAGGGATCTTGTGCTTGGATCCTTTTGGTTGAACCCATTGGATCTTTTTCAAAACCTAAAGGCTCATCATCATAGACGCAATCAAGCCTTTGGTTTTCGACAACGTTGTCTTTATTTTTATCTTCAACGGCTTCATCAACTAATTGTTGTTGTAAGTCAGCTTCTAAAGCCGCTTTTTGCTTATTTTCGGCCACATAGGCCGTAATCCTATCCCATACAGTGGGTTCATCCATAAATAACTATTTATGGTCCTTCCCACCCTGTAGGCTTGACATAGCCTTGTGGGTAGTTGTCTTCGTCAATGACCTCTCTATCCCAAATGAATCCATAGTTGCGATCAAGAATCACTGAGGTCCTCACATTATCTTGGCTTTCATAACCATGTTCAGAGGAAGTGCATGGCGCAATGCTCGCCAGTTTCTTGTCGAAGGTTTTCTTGGTGATAGTATTCACTTCAACCTTGAAATAGCTTTAATCACCCTCAATGTTTTCAACTAGGCCATCTTCTCTCCAAATAATGAACCTCTGGTGAATAACTGTCGAAGGAATTGCCCCCACAGCATGGATCCATTCCCTTCCCAACAGCATATTATAATTTGCCTTGGTTGAAATCACCATAAACATAGTTGGCCTTCTAATGCTTCCAACAGAAAGGTCAACTTCAGTGGCTCCAAGAGAGTGGCCACTTTTACCTTCATAGTTGGTAAGGATTACGTTGTGTGTTTTCAAATCTGTTTCACACTTCCCAATCCTCTTCAGCATATGTTGTGGCATCAGGTTCACAGCAGCGCCACCATCAACCAAGATTTTGCTTACCCCAATATTGTTCACCTTTGCTTGGATATACAAAGGTTTGAGATGATTCCTCATCCCACAATCAGGTCTCTCAAAGACAACGTGTTGTTCTTCCACACAACCATTCTTGAGGACATAGTAACAGATGGGTTTGTAAGTGGTTTCTTCGTCGAAATCCTCTTCGACGTCGTTTACTTCCGAAACCACGTCATACTCAATCGGGAGGATTGAGACTACACCACACAAGACGTCGAACTCTGACCCAGAATCAGCAAAATCTGAGCCTATTTCTTCATCTATGTTGAGACCCTCTTTGATCACTGAAAGTGGTGGAAATATCGTTTCAGTAGCTGGCTTTCTAGCCATTTCAAGAGACTTTGAAGGTGTTTGTTTGCCTTTCTCTTTGTTGGAATTTTCCACCTTGCCTGCAGCAGCAACTTTCTTCTGGCGTTGATATCTACGCCATTGAGTTCTCGTCATAGGGTTCTTCCCTTTGTAATTATTGTTATAGGCATACTTGTTAGATTCAGTTGCCTTAGTTTGGTTAGTAGCACTAGTGCTGCCCCTGACCAATTTTTCCGGTTCTTGTTGATTTCCAACATCCTTTCCAGCCTAATACACTGGGTAATACCCAGTGCTCTTTCCACCGGAATGCACCCATTTCTCGACAGGTGACTTTGCTGGAGAAACATAAGTCCTAATCTGACCTTTCTGAGGATTCCTTGTCGAAGTAAACTTATATTGGATCCCTCTGTCATTGTAACTGAACTTTGGCTTTTTGTCGACCCACTTTCCTTTACGTTTCAGTTGAGGCTTGAATCCCTCAAGATTCTTGGTAGCCTCTTTGTCGAAGACAGCATTGCACCTAGGACAAAGCATGACTTCAGTATTGTTGATTTTACAGCGATTGAGAAAATCAATCAATTCTTCTTCAGCCCTTGGATATACTATCTTCATCTTTTCAGCATACTGGTCATCGGTGACCATTTCGGCATCAACCTTGTCGACAGCTTTCTCTGCCTTAGCATTTTCAGCAACATCTTCTGTGACCTCGACCACATTGAGATCAACTTCGACCAGCAATGCATCAGCTGTTGGCAAGGGATCAGTATCAATCTTCATTGGTGGCTTAGACTTGTCACCAAATTTCACCTTTCCGTCGTTGATAGCATTTTGAACCAAATCCCTGAAAATGACACAATGGGAAGTGTTATGACCTAAGAAACCATGAAACTTACAAAAGCCTCTTTTCCGTCGTTGTTCTAATGGTGGAATCTTTTGGCCCTTCGGCACTAAGATTTGACCATCAGCCACAAGCAGATCAAATATTTCGTCACACTTAGATACATCATAAGTGTATGTTTTTGCGACAAATTCATCATTCTTAGGTTCCACCGGATTTTTGCCATTAGAAGGTTTTAACAACTTGCAAATATAAGGAGGTCCTGGTTTTAGTTCTACAATGTTAACCTCTTCTTCGACATCTTCATAAGTTATGTCGTATTCTTGGTCACTGTCATTAGCTTCGACATAAACAACCTTTTCTTTCTTACTTTGTAATCTACCTGTTCTGGCTTTTTCGGCTTTGAGTCTTTCGACTTGTCGAACTCTATCAGCCAATTGTGTCATATCTCTTAAATGTAGTGTGTCTAGTTTCTTTCTTATAGTGTAATCTAGACCACCAGCAGCCATTTCGACTAACTCATGCTCAGGCACTTGAGTAAAGCACCTCGCTTTGAGTAGTCTAAATCTATTGAGATAATCATCAATAGATTCTTCCCCCTTGCGTCGAACGCTAGCCAGTTCTTTAAGACTAATCTTACATTGACCCATATAGAACTGCTCATGGAAGGCCTTTTCTAATTGACTCCAATTAAAAATTGAATTTGGAGGCAGTGTAGTGAACCATGTGAAGGCGTTCTTAGTTAGAGAATTTGGAAAGTATTCCATCCTTAAATTCTCATTGTGTGCTAGATCGCCAGCCTCAGTCAAATAACGAGCCACGTGTTCGACGGTAGATTCACTGGTTTCTCTAGCGAACTTTGTGAACTTGGGAATTTTCCATCCCCTAGGCAGCTCTGTTTGTAAGGTGTAATCTGACAAGGGCGACACAAAATTAGGCCTATGTAAACCTAAGTTAAGACCATTCTGGGCTAAAATAGTTTCGACCATATTAGCCGGATTGTTTTGTGCCCCAAAATTGTTTTGTTACACTTGTCTGACCACTTCGTCAGCATTTTGGTTTCTATTCACCAACACAACTTCAGGGATTGCCTCTATCCTCATAGGCTCTTCGACAATTTGTTGTTGTCCTTGGTTTCCCTGATTCATAAGAATTGCATTGTTAGGCCTTTCTACAGGTATCTCTACAGGCCTAGCATTTTGGATTTGGGGAATTTGCTGGTGATGTACTGGTGGAGTACCAAAGAAATCAGCAATCCTTCCCATTTGTGTTGCCAACATTTGGTAGCTATTATTAGTGTTTTGTATCAAAGGATTAAACACAGTACCAATTTGTTGTGTTAACATATTGACCATATCATGATTGCTATCATCCATTTGTTGTCTTAATCCCAACAAAGATGTTGTAGTCAAATTAGTTTGGGCATTTCGACTATGGATGCCCTCCATTGAACTATGAATAGGAGAATACCCTGTACTTGCATTTTCTGCAAATGTAGACGAATTTGTCTGAAGACCTGCCATCAATGCTGTTGGCATGCCATACGGTAAAACCCTTCCGCTCATAGTAAATGGCATATTTTCAATCATAGGATTTGCCATCAAAGGACTCTTTGGTCCTGTTATTGGTGGCACAGAAGCCATTGTATTAACATTTGTTAATGCTGTAGTGGTCATCATTGACACAGGAGTAATTATGGGAGAAGTTATAGCGGTTACTCCCATTGTTATCGAAGAAGGCATAGCAACGGTTATGCCTGCGACATTTGCAGCGTTAACGTCACTAACTGACCCTTGTTCTTGTGTACTTTGTGCATTTGATGCAGAAGCATTACTTGTACTAGAGCGTGCCATCTCTGGAAGATGTTTACCACTCCTTAATTGCATGCACAGACAAAGACAAAGTCTTGGTAACGGTTACTTGATCCTACTTCGTCATCAGCCTCCAACTCCTTCTTGTCGAAATATCTATCTTCAGCCTCTTCGACTTTGCCAAATCTGAGGTCGAAATCTACTTGATGCAACTTGATAGCTTAATTCATTTCAGTGTCGAAATTGATACTTGTCACTTGAAATACAAGGTCAAACTTTAAAAATAAGTCAAACCTCGTTGACTGCATTTAATTTAGCCTGTCGAAATTATAGGCTAACATATACGCACCAGTCAGAAATCGAACCCTAGACTATTTAGTTAAGAGACCCAAGTAGCTACCATATGTGCCACATCATCTTGTTGAATCCATCACAATATTTTAGTCAATTGTTGCAGATGTTTTTTCTTTCCCTTTAAGCAAAGATCATTATGCAAACCAGTACTATACCTGTACATCCGCACGGGTGATACTGTATTTATTATAATATGAAAATAACCCCTAAAAATTAGTTCCAAAGATAGTATGATTTCATCACAGCAAGATAGTTATGAAGTCATAATACGAAAATAGTTATATCAGTAATGTATAATTGTTTCTTGTCGAGACTCAAAAGTAAAATTATTATTTATAAAAAATAAAGACAGTTGTGGAAATAAAATATAAAGTATTTGTATTCTGACGTGTAATCTTTTGCCATCGAGAATCAAAAGCAAGGAAATTAAACATGCAATGTTTTCCCGTTGGAAGTCAAACGCAAGATAAAATGATTATAGCAATAACGTGTAATTAGTAACTGTAGAGATTCCAAAGCAAAAATGATAAACATGTAAAATAGGGATTTCAGTATTAGGTGTTTTGATTAAATAGATTGTAGAAGTCCATTTATTAGAAATTGCTTGTGGCGATAAAATCATACTGAGAATAGATAATTCTTATTAATCTGGACTCAAAAGCTAAATACATATTTATAAAAAAAATAGATGTTAATACAAAAATGTAAAAAGAATTAGTATAAAAAGACCCTCATTCCTCTTTTTGAGTAATAAATTTGGAGTAAATCTAAATTCCTCTTTTTTTCTTATTCGACAAAATAGTAAATCTAAATTTCGAGTGATAAATTTTTATCTTCAAAATGAGGGAAAATTAAAAATATCAAATCAGTATGAAAATAACCCATAAAAATTAATTCCAAAGAAAGTATGATTTCTCCAAAGCAAGATAGTTATGAAGTCATAATACAAAAATAGTTATATCAGTAATGTGTAATTGTTTCTTGTCGAGACTCAAAACTAAAATTATCATTTATAAAAAATAAAGACAGTTGTGGAAATAAAATATAAAGTATTTGTATTCTGATGTGTAATGTTTTGTCATCGAAAAACAAAAATAAGGAAATTTAACAATAAGATCTAACGTTTTCCCGATGAAAATCAAAAACAAAATATAAAAATAATTAATTTAACAACAATTAACATTTTGTTTTCAAGACTCCTAAGAGATTATTAAAAAATAAAAGTATTTATGAAAGCAAAATATTAAAAGTGATGTAACCAAAAAATAAAAATAAAAGTGATTATTAAAAGTTATAAAACAAAAGATCAAAAGTCATAAAACAAAAAAGCAAAAAGCAAAAAAGTTGTCATATATTGTCTTTTTTGTCTTTTTGTGGTTATGTTACAATTTTACCCTCAATTATGTGAAGTGTCAATTTTTCCAATGTATTAATAGGTAATTTCATAGGTGGTGTATTTGTATAAATCTACTAGTTTTTTACCCGTGCGTGTGGTTGATGTATTGCCATTAAGTCATAATAGTAATTTGGAAGATATTCATAAGTTGTAACAATGTCCAAAATGTATGATTTGAAATTCCAAGTGGAAAGAGATAGGTGTTATCTCCTATAACATACAAATACAAATTATATTGAGTAGAAGAAATTAAAGGAGATTGACAATCAGAATTACATTGATCCATAATAATGTATTTGGACATTAGAGGTAAAATATGCATCCCCGTTGGCCCTCCCGTTTGCATCCCCGTTGGCCCACTCGTTACCTCTCTCGTTGCCACTCCTGTTTTCACTCTCGTTGCAGCTCCCATTGCCACATGTTAACTCATATTTTTCAATATGATTTAATATTAATTAAATCATATTCATTTAATTATAAGTAAGTTATTTTGTAATATTTGGTAGTGGCTAAAGTTGTTTATTTACAATTCTTAGTTGTTAAATTGACTCACTTTAATAGTTTTAATAGAGAGATTATAGTAAATAATAAATTGAAGATGGAGTGAAAATGAACAAAAAAGAAAATAAGATTTTTTAATATATGCACCCACGTTGGCGCTTTGTTGGCGCTCTCGTTGTCTCTCTCGTTCCCACTCCTATTCACGTTGTCGTTTTAGTTGTCGATTTCATAGTCAGTCTCACATTGCCGCTCCCGTTGCCACGTATTATGATAATTAATTTGACAACAAACTTTTTTTTTTATATTTGAAAGTAAGAAAAAAAATAATTCATAAAAATTGAGAATTGAATGTGAAAAAAGAGAAAGAGAGAGAAAGAAGTAATATAAAATAAAAGAGGAAATTGGTTAAAAAGAAAAGAAGGGAGAAAAAGAGAGAGGGCGAGGTTGACGTGAGAAAAGAAAATGAGAAGGAGAGAAAAAGGGGAAAACAAAGAGAGAGAGAAAGAGAGTTGAGGGAGAAAAAGAAATAGTGAAAGAGGAAGAGAAAGAGAAAAAAGAAAAAGTAAAAAAGCTGCCACTTTTTTTTAGTGCCAGATGATTGTCAGCACAACAGTTTTTTTTGCTGCAAATGAAATAGCTGCCAAATTTTTGTCTTTTGTGACAGTTTTACTAAATTGTCCCTATTTTTAGACAAATGGCAAAATATTAAGATGTCTGCTTTGGACTTTTTCCTAACACATGATTTTATTATATTGAGATAGATATTAGATTAGATTAGATTAGATATTAGATGTGTTAGGCTACTAAAACATTCTTCTCCATTGTGCCACGTCATCTTGGTGAACCATTATTCTCCATTTTTCATCTCTATTCTCTTATAATATGTGGCCATAATGGCTTTGCTATGTACACCACGTTGTCCGTTCAATATTTCAACATTTTTCACATGCAACTAATATCATGAATTGATCTAATTTTTTTCATTTTATCAAAACCCTCATGTCGGTGTCTGGAACGTTATATTTAATGAAATTAAGTGAACTTTTAAAGTAAAAAAACATAATGAATTTACTGTTAATAATTTTAATGTAAATATAACTCAACTATCATGTGCTAGCTTTTAATGGGTTTGACTACCCATTTGTACTTGTTCCAGAACTCATGATGTACCTCGGTGGTGCTTCGAGGAATTTAGTGGTGCTTTGAGCTCCAGTGAGAAGTGGGGCTGGTCGTCTCCTATAAGCACTCTGACGCCTAAGTCAGTCCATAATAGAGAGCATGTGAGAAGTGGAGGAATCATACCCTATTTTAGAGCAGGGCCGACCCAAGCTGAAAAAGGCCCAAGCAAGGGCTTGGGGCCCCAAATTTTTTTTTTATTATGTCAGATTCAGGAAGCTAAACGCACGCATTACGCATCTGAAATTGAAAACAATGCAAAACCTTTCGTTTTCCCCTCAAATTCGGTGGTGATTCCTCATTCTTGCATTAAAGCAGCTCCAATCTCCAATTCTCCATCAACTATCCTTTCTTCTCAAATTCAATTTCTTCAATTTCAATGTTCCAATTTCTATATACCAATTGATTTTTCAATTTGACATTTATGGTTTTAACGGTAGGGTTCAACGTTCTTCTTCACTCTTCAGTTCTTCTACTCCTCTTCAATTTGGTTTATAAAAATGACAATAACGTAAATCTCTACCTTCCTTTTGCTCTGCATTTCAGATTTTTCATTGTGCAATCTCTAACGGTTACGGACTTACGGTTACGGTGTATTTTGTATTTCACATTATGACCTGGTGTTGCCGCTGAGAGTGAGATTCTGGTTGATTTGCGACGATATTGGTGATTTTCGGTGTGCCGCGGTGGCGGCGCGGTGTCGGTGCGACAGTGATTTCCTTCGGTGCGGAGCTGTGAGCACGGATAGTCTCTCCACATCCAGGTTTTATTGTTCTTATCTCTTCTGTTTGATCTTGATTTATAGTCTTTATTGTTTTTAAATGCCTTTGTTAGTTATAGAATAATGTTAACCATCCGGTAACCGTTGCTTCAGCTTAAAGAAGTTTTTCAAAGCTAAAATTAATAAAATCTTACCTAAAATCAACAATGTCTCAACAAAGATTAAATGGATTGGCTTTATTATCGATTGAGAAAGAAATGTTAAGTGAAATTGATTACAATAGTTTGATAGATGATTTTGCATCACAAAAAGCAAGAAAGATTAAATTTAACCGATGGTTCTTGTCTTAATTAGTCAAACTTTTGTATTTCTAGATATTCCTGCTGGGAAGGAATCTGATGCTCATGGGAAGATGGTTGCTGAACATTTTCTAGAAGTGAAGTCCAGTGATCTTGAAATTGATGAAATGATTGCTTCAGGTAAAGGACTAGCCTTTACTGAAAAAGAGAGGGATGCACATTACTTGCGTGGTCTTCTTCCCCCAACAGTTTTTTCTCAAGAAATTCAGGTTAATCATCTCATTTTGTAACATAATTTTCCTAATTTTGGAAGCTGTTAGGTTGTGTTTGAGTTCACATTGTTATATTGAGTTGTAGTTATTGTTGTTTTATTTGTTCAGGTGAAGAAAATGATCCAAAACATTTGACAGTATAAAGTGCATTGCAGAAGTACATAGCAAGATCACAACAATAGCCACAGTGTTACTGGTTTGGTTGAAGAAGCTAATAAAATGGATGATGGTTTCTTTGTATGGTTCAATGTACAATGTGCTAGATTGTAGTTTAGTCCAATAGGTGTGATGGTTTCTTTGTATGTTTCAATGTACTAGTCATGGTACTATGAATTTCTAGTCTTGTCCAAGTGGTGTTGTATTTCTTATGTCTTTACAATCAATGAATTTTTTTTTACCAATTATCGGGAAAAAATATAAAGGTTGACCAAAAAAAATATATAAGGGCCTCATTTCGGAGCTCGCTTGGGGCCTCACTTACGGTTGGGCCGGCCCTGTTTTAGAGTATGTAGTGGCATATATAGTGATGAAATTGGGCTTGCCATGGAAGCCCCCAAATATTTGGGTTGGCTAATAATTGAGCTCCTAGGCCTGTTAACTAGCCAAAGTTGGATACCGAATAGTAGTCCCCCAAGTCGGTTGCACATGCTAAAGTGGAGCCGACTTGTGAGCAAAGTCCCCTCGTAGAACATCCAAACTGCATATGTTAGGTAAAATTGATAGAAATATCAGTTCATGCAATGCGACCACACATGCAAGTGAGTCCATAATAGAGAGCATGTGAGGAGTGGAGAAATATATCATACCCTATTTTAGTGTATGTAGTGGCATATATAATGATGAAATTGGGCTTGCCATGGAAGTCCCCCAAATATTTGGGTTGGCCAATAATTCAGCTCCTAGGCCTGCTAACTAGCCAAAGATGGATAGTAGCCTCCCAAGTTGGTTGCACATGCTAAAGTGGAGCCGACTTGAAAGCAAAGTCCCTTCGCAGAACATCCAAACTGCATATGTTAGGTAAAATTGATAGAAATATCGGTCCACGCAATGCAACCACACGTGTGCTATCGTCGTTATTTATATATCGGGCCAACTGATGTGCTATGGATGTTCACTCCCCAACATTTAAGCTCTGCAACGAACATAAATTATGATAGTGTATACATCATCGATCGAGGGGTGTGTGTACAAAGTTCACCTTGTGGGCCTAATAGTGAAGTCGGACTCGCAAATTGCGAGACCCATATTGCAAATCTCGAGTTGGGGATAGGCAATTTACCCCGCTGATGTCTCTCTTCCAAGTAGAGGTAAAGTGTTCCACCCAGGTAATCTGACAACCTTGTGAAAGCAAGGGAGCGTTTGGATGTCCTGACCAATGTGGTTTAAGGGTCATTTGTCCCTTGATGTCAACCGAAGTGTATTTATTTCGGTAACCGTTTCGACCATTTCAAGTTGAGCAAAGTGTAGCAGCTCAGGTTTGTCTCGATTGGAGCTCAATGCGTGGGGTGAACCTGAGATTGTTATGGGGTGTGCAACAAAATGGTAACCCCCGTGCCCTGACAGTGCTACCCAATAAGCATTGGGCTGAGGTACTAAGCAACGAGGTGAGATGAACTCACACGGAGAGAACCAAACTCTCCAGAGTCGTAGTGGTAAACTAGATCGCCAACATCTGTTTTGCAACTTCAGTAATACTAGCACTAGCTTGGTGAGACGACCCGAGGTCGATGAACTGTGAGGATTAACCACCAGGTGCATGCGAGCGCATGTGGAATTTGACGTGGCAAGGGAATTATGAGCTCCATGTCGCGACCAAGATCGCTTCCTGACCGTTCGATGAAATCAGGCTGATCTCAGTCTTTAGATATTTATGGGGTGTGTGGTTCTTGCTCTAACCCACAGATGATATCGATAATAACCGGTGAGAGGGCTATCCCAACGCCCTCAGTCCCAATTTCACAAATGGTGACGTCACGACTCACGACGACCTGACGAGCGGATATGAAGCTGGCTCGATCGTGAAACCCAAGTCCGATTTAACACTGCGTTCGAATTCAACACCGAGCTAGCATTGTTTGGATCTTGGCAAGTTTGACCAAGTATATTTTTGATACTTCGATCTATTTTTTGATACTTTTGACCAAGTATATTTTTGATACTTCGATCTTTTGACCAAACGGACGTACCTAACCCAAACTGTGTCTAGTAATGTTATCGACCTTTGCAGCATCGTATCTCATGGGCGAGGATGCGTCTAGTTGATGTTGTTGCAACGTAGGCACAAATTTGTGGTATGAGCTGAGGTATGTGGCGGCAGCCAAGTCATGCTGGAGCCAACTCGTTGCTACCCCGTATATCCTGTGTTATTGGGCATCTAACCAACCACATCGTTTCTTTCACCCTAGGTATTCTGGACTGGGCCGAGGGCCCAATCCACGCAGAAACAAGCCACGAATGGCCCAAACCGCAAGTGGTATGATCAACGCCCATGATCGCGTGATCAACGGCCAAGATCGACCCGGTCAGATCCAACGGCCAGGAAGGGCCACCTAACACTATAAATAGTGGTCCAACTCTCACTGACAAGTACACTTTATGGACCCATTCACTACTCCTGCTATGACTCTTACCCCTCTGACTTGGGCGTCAGAGTGTTTTTGCAGATACAACTCGGGCTGAGCTCTGCTCCAGACCTATACATCAACAGTACAACCAGACACCTCAACCGGTCCATCTACCCGACCCTGAGGTACGGTTCACTAGGCGAGGATACATCAGATCAAACTGGTACAAAATACTTGTATTTGATGAGGTGTAGCCCCCTGTACGGAGGTACATCGAGCAGAACTGGTGGGCAAATAATATATAGGCAAATAATATAATATTTGAAGCAATAATGAATCACCAAATGTGACTACACTATGTTATGCAAAAAATCTTGTGCATGTTAGTAGTGAGAAATTAATAGGTAGTTACTTAGTTTGTGAATGCCTATTGTAATCACTTGTGTTCACTTAATTTGCTCTTTTTTAATGCAATTCTAATTTTAAGTTTTCTTCAACCATAATCTATATATTGTTTCATCTCCATCTCTTACAGAAAGTATTAGAGGTAGGTTCGCCACTGCATGTATTAACAGGAATCGCATGAGTCTACATGAATTTGGTATAAGTTTGCATCTACATCTGCATGAGGCATACATCTACATGGTGAAGATTGTGCCTACTTGCTACAAGCTACTAATTGTATTTTGATATTGTTGCACTGTCCTACAGATATTGTAAAGTTTGTGAATACCTATGAAGTTTGTGAATTTGCACTATATCATAGTAGCATGTGGTTTCTAACTTCCCATGCATGTAAAATTCGTATTTGTTCCATGATCAAGTGAATGTGCACTAATTTTGTGTTCTAAGAGAGGATTCTGATCAAGCAACCAGAAAACTCAGCTCAAATCTACTGAAGTATCCCTCTATTCTATTCAAGTTTAATGAATTGGTGGAATTTTGTGTTTCTAGAATTTTTATGTTTAGTGACGGATTTTTCCTTCTTTATTAGTGACGGAAAAATTCCCTCTCTATTAGCGACGGAAAAATTCTCTCTCTCTATTAGCGACGGATTTTTCCCTCACTATTAGCGACAGATTTTCAAAATCCCTCCCTAAATATCTAGTGACGCCAAAATAGGTTACGAATTATGGGTCGCGCGAATTCCGTCTCTAAACCAGTTAGCGACGGATTTTTATTGTTTAGTGAGGGATTTGAGGCGAACTTAAATTACAAGTAAAATGAATTAAGGTCATATCATTTTAATTTTTACTAGTAATTTGATATTCACATCTTTTTTTTTGACAAGATGATTTGACATCTTGCCGACACCTTAATTTGATGGTACACACCTCATAGGTTGTAAATAAAGGCAGTTACTTCAAGACATGAACTATGTATTTAACTTAAAAAATTACTAAGCAATTAAATGTTGAATAATTTTTTCGAAATTTTGCTTTTGGTGCAGTTATTTCTCTTTTCTTCTTCTTATCTATCTGGGTGATCATGTAGACCTTTGCTAATACTTTCTCTTATTGTAGACTTATGCATGATGAAGTTACTTGTTTGATGCTAATAATTGCATCGTGTACAAGAAGTGAAGAACATACTCACCTAGCAATCTCAACCTTATGAGGGGAAATCTAAGCCGAAAAATATCATTCTAGACAGGGTAATTAATGCCAAAGTAACTAAAAACATATAACAAATTGAAATCACATCACATTATGGTATCTATCAATAATTCATAATACTATAAGTAAAGGAATATGCTTCTTTAGAAAATTCAACACTTAATGAGCATAAAGCAATACCAAATCCACATTTACAGGAATCTCAAGTCGATCCTCAATGCATACTTTTTTTCCACAGACTAATATTATTAAATTTCAAATTCAAAACCTCATTATCTACCACACATTTCAATGTATGTGAATCAGAGTTAGAAAATTTTCAAAATAACAAACTTCACTACCATACTATTAACAAATGAACTGCATTTAACCCTAAACCTTGAGAGTAAGTAATGCATTCCATTGAAATCAAGCTTACATATCAGTAAATTCAATAGGGAAAAACAAGAGCTATCATCAGTAAAGTATTAGCAATATATCAATGATACTGCTCCTTAGATACCTGCAGCACATAAAATATATAAGATAGTTTCATCATCTAGCAGCAACCCATCTTGGATAAATTGGCTAGCATCACCAAACATTATATATGACTAACAAAATTTACAAATATTATCCATCATAAGTAGTCTTAATTCATCAAAAAAAAAAACATGAACAACATAAAGTTCTGCATATAATTCTTCATAAAGTTCTTGTTGGCTTAGTAGTTCTTATAACTTTAGTAGACCTTGTAGCTTCATCTAGAAGTAGAATTCTTGGATTCTTCAAAATTGCTCTTGCAAACAGTTGAGATTCATGGTCACCAACCATTGTGTCTAATCCCTAGATACAAAGGAAAACAACTCAACTTTACAGGAAAATTGGGAACGCTGGGATGAAGGTTGCATGGGAACTATGAACTTGAATCTCAAATCAATTGTTTAATTTTTATTTTAAAATTTAATTGAAAATCAGAAAATAATCTCATTCGTTTATTTCTAGTTATGACAAGTGTCAACCTAATATTATAATGATTGTAGATTGCAAATTTAGAGATAAATAGCGAGGATCCTAACTTTCTTGGTATAAATTGAGTATTCTATGTGCGCAATTGTAAAGACTAATCTCTAGAGCTGGGTAGGACCACGTTGGGCGTCAAAGCTCCCCCTCAAGAGATTTAACACATCTCTCGAGCTAGGTAGGACCACATTGATTGGCAAAGCTCTCCCTCAAGAGATTTAGCACTACTGCATGCCCAAGGCTAGATTCGAACCTAGGACCTTGGTTAATCAGAATCATCTCATTCAAGTGCTCTTTGGTATTGCAAGGATCCTGACGCAGTCACAAAAGGGTTTTTTTTTTTAATTTTAGGTAAAAATGCCAGCAAAGCATTAGACTGTGGCAATTTTTGCTTTGACTGTACTCATCGGTCTTTGCTTTGACTACCTCTGTCAATGTCACTGTGAATGCCCAGTCTCCAATTCAGTCCCAAAATCTATCTTTCTCTCTCCTCTTTCTTTCTTTTTTCCTTTATCTACTGGTGTGGGAAATTAAAGTGGGGAAACTAAGTTTGGAGGAAAAAAAGTCTAATCTTAATATAAGTTTGGGGATCGAGTAAGAAAAGGAGAATGATTTAATTTATATACCTAATGGGTGTATAAGTGTTTTATACTATCTACTAATTATAAGTTGACATGTCATTAAAACAATTTAGTCAATTGATAACCACCTTATATGTCAACCATTCTATGAATTCTTGTTGGTTGTGGTTGTAAAAGCCTCTATACACTTAATATGTACATATATTAAACTCAAAAGCGAAGCTGGTGGAATAAGGTAAGAGGTATCAACACCTAATTCTAACCGATATTTTCCAAAAAGTTTTTGTAGTAGAGAAATTTTTTAACTATTATTTTGTTTCAAAAAAATTTATAAACAAAAATACAAAAACCAAAATTTAAAAAAAGGTAAAAAAGTACAAACTGAAAAGGACAAACTTAAAATTACAATTAAAAATAAAAAATAAAAATAAATAGTACTTTTTGGGTTATCTTCTATTTTGAGTTAGGGTACATGACTCTCTTTCATGAAAGTTGATTTTGTGTGTTTACATGTAGTTAAATAAAACTGCTACACTCTCTCTCTCACACACGCTTCTGTACAATCTACAGCAAGCAAACCAAGGAATCAAACTCAGTAGAAAAAATATACAAAATTACAATAGATAATGAGGACCTCACATGCAACCTTGCTCAAGACCCATCTATAAAAGGATACACAAAGAAATCCCAAAAGGGGAACACAATGTAGAAAAAAAATAAGAAAATAAGGTAGAGAGAAAATGGGGAAGGGAAACAAAACCTCAAGTTTAAGAAAGAAGGGAGAAGGAATGAGGAGATACCCATGACCCACCATCAGTTAACCACCCTAAACTCAAACTCCGGCGGGCTACTATCAACCACACCACCACGAGCCCTCTGGCAAGAACCACCATCTTTGACTAGAACCACTGCAACCCACCATCTCTCTCCTTGCATTTTCTCTCTCCTCACTACGTCGTCACTCCTCCACAACGACACTGCCACCCGCCACCGTAAGTTCTCTCCTTCATCTCTGTCTCAATTCCGTCCTTCTCTTTCCGAAAACAATATTGTCTTCTTTCTTTTTAATTCTCTCTTACTTTTTTTTCTTTCTCTCATCCTTTTTCTCTCTAACAGTGTTGTGTGGGTTGTACATGCAAATGAAAAGAGTGTAGCAAATTTTAGGATTCCAAAAAAATGAAACAATAGGAATTTTAAGTCTTCTTATTTTGTTTTTAAGTTAACTCATTTGCACCCCTATACCAAATTTAAGTTAACTCATTTCCTAAACGAAGACTTTTGTATCACATTCTTTATTACCTTGCCTCATAAAAAAAAAAAAGGAATCGGCCAAGATGTGACATATTGTCTATCTCCAATTTAAAATATCTAAGTTGTAGTGGTGATTTCAAAACACTTTCAAAAATTCAAATCTAACTGAAAAACAAACTTTTTCAAGAAGGACTGTGTAACTTTTGAGTTTCTCAATGTACTAGAGGATACAGAGGATCGAAGCTTCCCGTCAAATCAAAATAATTTTTTTCTAAATTAGTTCCTTCTTTATTTCTTTGTAAACAAAAATTAAGTTTTTGTGCCAAATATCATTTTATTTATTTTTTAGGTAAAACAAATATGTCACTGTATTACTAATTTGTACATTCAAATAAATTTAATGTAACTGTCTTAGGACGAGTGGAATTAAGTTTCCGCCCCTTTTCTATACATAATTGACTCTGAATCCAATTTAGTTTTCGCATATCATTAACTTTTAACAGAGTTTTTCCATTTTTTCCACATTAAATTAATTAATTATATGTTATAATGAGTAGGCTAAAAGACGACGCATTGATGAATGAGTAAAAAAAATAGTTCGAGAAATCAAGAATCACAGATATATAAGTATTTCTAGAGATGTTTTATGCCTGATCTTCGGATATCAACATTTCTATACAAAATTTGAAGAGATCATAAAGGTTGAAAACTAATTTACCATCAACATTGGGAGAATATTTTATAAGTCACAAAACATGACCAGAGGTCACTTGATTGGGAGGGGCTCTTGAAGTAACTCAAAAAGTAGTATATTCTGCAGTCACATAGTATTAGGGATATCAAAAATATGAAGGATATTAACAGTTGACAGTGTTAGAAGTGGATTAATATGCGAAACAAGGAAGGGTCCCATTGTAGCAGATTACGCTATGAAAATTATTCGACCATCAATGGGAGAATGTTTTATAGGTCACAAAAAATTACGAGATGTCGCTCGATTGAGAGGACATAATCAGAGAGTAGTATATTCTGCATACACATAGTATTAGGGACGTGCTGCATTCCCAATGCTAGATTCAAACCAAAAGGCGAAGCTTCTCAAGAGCGGGGAGAAGCCACGACACCTGTCAAAAAATAGTTTTTTTTTAAAAAAATATATGTATATACTAATGGTAGCTATCTGTATTAAATATATAAAACGTGTTTGCAGAACAAAACAAGTAGCTACTATGGTGTAGCGGTAAGGCACTCTAGTATAATAATTGGGGTTGCGATTTCCGTCCCTAGTTTGGTCATTTTTATTTAAAGGCTCTAGTATTTTAGTGTCTCCATGTGCGTCAAACACGGAATACGATTTTTTTTTTGGTCAAACGGAAGAGGATTCTAAAACTTCTAAAATTATGTCATTTTAATTTCTGAATGTGTGAGGTACTATCATTATAGTCCCTGAATGTATCGAAATTGCAAACACGATCTCTAAAGTCTCTTTTGTTAGTAATTTTACAGACAAAAATTGACTAACAAAAAACACATTTTAGTACCAAAGTCTCTAACAAAAGACAGATTTGATAATAAAAAATGACTTACAAAGTAGAAACTTGAGGATCTATTTATAATTTTGATACTTTCAAGAACTATATTACAATCCCTCACAGATTTGGAGAGCTAAATGAATGTTTTCTCATTTTTATTAGTAGTTGTGGCTCCCATTAAAACTTTAAGCAAGCTCCGTCACTGGACACACCGAAGAGGTCGTAGACCAAATTATCTACCGCTGTAAAATGGAGAATTGTCTACTTCTATCATGTAGCTGTTTAACTATATAGATCTACTATCTATGTTACAATAAAATCCAATTAAGGTAACTTCATTCATCATAAGGCTTAAATACTCTTATCCTTTGTAAATTAAGGCTAACTAGTATGATTGACCCGTGCCAGCACGGATCGACATTCACATGTAAATTTAAGAATGACAATTTCTTTGGGAATTTTAAAAAATAGAAGTGGTATGTGTAAGTGCACTGCTTGAGATATTGAAGATTCTACCACTTGTATGATGTTAAACAATAATGTTCTATAATAATTTTGGCTAAATATTTTATTACAATATAGTTATAAAATGCTTTATACGAATTTATAAATTAAGGTTTTTATCAAGATTTAATATTAAGATTTCCAATAATTATGTAAAAATAGGGAATAAAAATTAGCTTTTGTATATGTGTATATATATTTATATATTATAATTCAAAATGGAAAGTGGTTTTCTGTCCATGAAAAATGATATTGTTTTCGAAATTATAATTTTATGAAAAAAAGAAATTGAAAAAAAGATTATAAAAGGAGTCAAAAAAAATACTAAAATTATTTTTTAAAATAACAAAAATATGATTATTATTTAATGTTTTTTGAATGTGTGAAAAGAGAAACACATAACTATTACTAATGACACAGGAAAAAAGAAATAACCCTATGAATCAAAAGGGTAGGATTGGTTTTTCTGGTGATGTTAGGGGTATTTTGTAACTGTCATGTTAAGTTAATGTGCAGTTTGCCAGTTTCCCAAATCAAAAACGCTAGAATAGGAAACCCTTCACTTTCCTTACCTGTTCATCTTCGTTGGTTACCCTGCGCAGCGTTTCTTTCGTTACCGTCGAGGTTCATGAAAAGATATCGTCACAGTGTTGCTTCCAATCTACAATGGCTAACGATGACGGATCTTCTTCCCAACACCGTGGACGACGGCAACCGGGTACCAGTGTTCATCGTGGCAACGGATCATCCTCTGGCCAACAGAATCGTTCGATTTCAAAAACTGAGGTAAGGTTTTATTTTGGTGCTCATCTACCATTCTTTACAGTTAAGAATCTCGAATTCGTGGTGTTGATTTCATATAATGGGCTGAAACGGTGAATTATTTGAAACCCTTACGATAGTTCCCAATTTGATGGCTTCGTATACCATTAGGATCATCCAATTTGACATTCGTACAGTTACCAATTCCTTGTTCTACTTTGCTTGTTGGTCGTCATATTTGTTACCAATCCCTTTTGTTACCAATTCTTTTGTTACCAATCTATCTTTTGTTACCAGTTCCTTTTGTTACCAATTCCTCTTGTCACCAAGTGGAGTAGAGTTGCTGATCATCAATATTATTAAGATAGTTATGGCGTAGATGATGATTAATCACCCTTGACTGAGGATTATACGCACCTTATAAGCACCAAACTATTTTTCATGAATGATGATCCCTTCACTGAGATAGCCATATTAGCCCTTGTAACAATAATTAAGTTACTGGTTGTTAATCAAGTAGATTTTTAATGGGAATTACCTGTAGAGTGGTAATGGGTACTACCTGACATATAGAGTTGTAATATGGACATAGTTACTTAAAATTTGGTTACTCTTTTTTTAACATCGTTTACAGTTACTATTAATCTTGTTCAATCATAGATCAAATTTATAAAACTCATTTTATTGGAAATTTACAGAACATGGTATTATTGTTATGGATATGCTCAGAACATAATTCTTATGGGATAATTATTTGACCTGTCATGAAATCATCTTTTCCAATAATATTCAGTCCGACTTCTATAAATGAATTGTAAGACTTTTTCTCCTGCAGGATAATGAGTTGCGTAGCTTTGTTATGACATATTCACCACGTAGTGGGGATAGAATTGTAAGTAACAGTATGCTCATACAATGATAGTCGTCCCCTGTTATACGCAACAAACAATGATAAATAATTATATATACCAATCTCTATATTAAAGATGAAGTTTTTTTAAAGAACATACTGTGAATGGACCAAAGACAGATTTGTAGCCTGAATACAGTATGAAGTCTTTGAGGCAAGCTGAATTAATGATGTATTCTGTTTTACAGGTATAACAACAGACCATATGATATGCAGAATCTATTTCAGTCCACTTTAATGAAACGAATTTACAGAGAAAGGTAACGTAGTAATCATAGTAGCAATTATTGTATACTTCGTTGGTGGATCAATATGAAAATTCTGCAGTATGTAGTGACTAATGGAATGTTACTATTTAGACCACTTACAATTGCAATAGATATTCAATATTTAGCATAAAGGTCAGCAAAAGTTTTCAAAATTTAATATAAAATGCTACCATCGTTTTGCACCAAAAATGTTATATAAGTCTTTGATATGTTCTTTCCATCGTGAAAAAGATTATTTATCATCACCAGTCAGGTTATTATTATCTACTTTTAGTCATGAAAGTTGCTGTTAATACCACACAAATCAGCATCATAAGCACCTAAAGTTTCCAGCGAGAAGTTGTCTAAAATATTTGTTGAAGACATCAATGATGTTAATATTTTGAGAAACTTTCTTCTGAGTATATGACTGTGTACATATTTCATGTCTATACTTTCACTTCTACATACCATCCCAATAATAGCTTATTGTTTTATCTCATAGTCAGACTAATCTTTCCTAGTGGGTCAATATGAACGGTGTTTTTTCAGGGAACATTTTGCATATCATGTGGAGTTGTTTAAAGGAACGGATCACAGTCAATGATTAAAACATGCTTATTATGACTATGAGATAAAGCGAAGGTGATTTTGCCTTAATCAACATCCTTATTCTATGTGGCCCAAAATTCTTATATCAAAATATATACTTATACGGACTATATAACAAAGCAAGGAATAATGATCGAAATTAAACATTGGTACGCAGATATGTCTATATATATTAACAGGGGATGACAAAGAAGTGTGTATACCTCTGCATTTGCAAAGACAACTTCAAGAGCATTTGGTTTGTTGCCACCATATGACGGCCACACGTACCATTTGCGGAGCAGTTTCACCATGACAGGGGAGGCATCATTGCTGGGTTCAACGATGGCTAATGGTTATGCATTTTTGGGAATAGCCACAAGAACTCTGGAAGAGGAAGCCATAGCTGACAGAATTTGTTTACACTGGTAAGTATGCTATTCTGTTTTTAGGTTTTAGTGATTCAGGCTATAGTCACATAGGTATATATACTGGTGTGTATGGTATAATTTTGGCGAAATTCCCTATTACCTGAAATATCGTGATTTTAGAATAAATGCTAACTAATGAAAGAATTCCATTTTTCGCTGGCAGTGTGTGAATCCATTTGTTTGACTCACCCGATGATTGAGCAACCATAATTATTGTACTAAATGGTATTAACTAATTAAAAAGTGAAAAACCAGATTCTAGCCGTTTGACAAAATAATTATATTTTGTACCAATTAAGAACCAGCATATGCGCATTGCATTGAGTGTATAATAGGTAATATGTTGTTACTTTATTTCAGCCTAGAATGTGTCACTCAGTGTAAAATAGTTTTTCTGGATAAAAATCTTGCTGATTGTGGGGCCTCCCTCTCACACCTAGTTTTTTTTGCCTAAACCATCTGTATGCCTCAATAGGGAAGGTAACTTAGGTGTATTTAACGTTTGTGTTCCATTTAACTATCATGCAAATTCTACTGCAATGAGATAGAACCGGTTTATAGTATATATCATACTTCACCTGATGGGATGCTTGCTTATTTTATTTGGCTATCTGAGTTTAGCTTATTTGTTATTTCGTTATATGGAAAAGAAGTATATAGCTATAACCAGAATGTTTTAAGAACAACCACCATGAATCGTGTAATATATTGTTAAAGGATCATCCCTCTACAGTAACACGTATTGGTGAATAGCAATAGAATGAAAAACTCAGACGACTATAAGGCATCAAACTTAAACCTATGATTTCATGAGAAATGAAAACAGATACCCCTTGGTAGTACAAATTCTATAAATTAAATGAAAACACAATAAAAAAACTCCTCAGGGGCAGCCTAGAATGTGCATCCCCTATATATTATAAGGTGCGTAGATACGCTTTCTGGAAGACCCAGCGAGGCCAGCACAACGTGGGATATAATAACATGCTATCTATTTTCAACCATATGTATGCAAAAGAATTAGGAGGAGTTTTACGCTGTTGTCGAAACGATTCCAATGATATGCGCCATGAGTACGTACGGGACTTCCTGTAAGAATACCAAAAACAAACATACTATTAGAACTTCAGAGTTCGACTTTCATGGTTGAATGGAAAGGATATCTGACACAGTACCTCAGCTTGAATACCAATTTCCAGTGATCTTATGTTTACATAGTCGTAGCGCAATAGGAAATCGCAAAAGAACGATGTTGGAAGCTCCATAATGCAACCCTGATTTTAGATTACTCTTTAGTGTATAACAAATTGTAAAACATTAGGCGAAAAAGGTAAATCAGAATTGAAGAAGTTGTGAGATAAATGAATTACTGGGAATCCTATTTAGTATAATCCTTTATAGATATAAGAATTTTGTATGGTGATTTCTTGGGATATAACTTACCTGTTTGTTCTTGTTTGGTCGCAGGTGTGAGGGGGAAGCAGTTAGCTAAATCCTTTCTGGTCGCAGCTTGCGGATCGTGATGACACTAATTGTAAATCGTTGTGGTTATTAAAAAATATCCCCTTGGCTGTTTATTTTTTCCTGATTATCAGGCTATTCACAATTGCACATTTAATGTTGTTTATGATAGGTAGTTACTGTTGTCCCGAAAAAATGGTATCCAATTTTTTTTTAATCGTACGGTTTAGAGGTTAGCCGCAATTTAAATGGATCATGATCGTTGATCAGTGTTACAGGCGCCATGAATTAATCCCATTTAGCCTCTGCCATTGAATTAGTACACGTGGATGACGTGGAGGCAACATGTGGCAGTAAATGTGAGGTGGACTTTTCATAAATCTGATGTGTTTTATGATGTCATTATTGACGTGGACAAACACATGGACTTATTCATGGTTATGTATAATAAAGAATTTAATATAAGTTTGGGGCTCTTATAAGAAAAAGGTAGTGGAATGGGTATGAAGGGTCACAACTACATGCGTATCTTGCCATTAAGAATTGTTTTCAAAAACATAGTAAATTCAATGTTGATTCGATATAGGCTAAAATACGATGTACGTATCATAGAGGCCTACTCACATGTACCCCTGTTTAACGGATCTACTATCCATGTTATGATAAAATTCAATTCAGTAACTTCATTCATTTATCTTACTTAAATATCATTCTTTGTAATTTAAGCTTAATTTTAATGTAAGATTGGAGAAACTAAGTTTGGGGAAAAAAAGTCTAATGTTAATGTAAGTTTAGGGATCTCGTAAGAGAAAGGGGAAAACTAGTGGAATGAGTTATAGAGGGTCGCAACTATATGCATGTATGCATCTAGCTATTAACATATTGTTTACCGTGGTTTTTGGTAAACACCGCTAGTTTGAAATTGCTTCTGTTTGCAGGATCAACTAGTAAATCCTAAGACTATTTGTGTTAAAGTTTTTTCCAGAATTATGCATGTTCTTGCGGTTTTCAAAGAAAAGAATGAAGATAATTGCCAGTTTCACGCGAAACCGTCGAATTTCTTTAGATAGGGCCGAAGTGAAAAACAAATAAAAAATTGCAGAAAAGTAGTAAAGAAAGCAAATTAAAATGCATTAATTGAAAAGAGAGTTGGTTCACAGATCATACATCCTTCTCTGACTCGTTTTCTCTGTAATGTGTTGGAAGTTAGAGCGTGAGAATTCTGTAATGAGTTTGTGATCCGTTTTTCCTATGAAAAACTACTATTTATACAAAGAGGGAAAAAACATAACCAACTAACTGTATAGAGAATTTAAAAAAAAAAAAAAAAAACTACTTCAGCCTTCGACTAGGGTAACTGCCATAAATTCGACGGCGAGCACTTGATTTTGACCTGCTATTGAATCCCAGCCTTCTTCTTGTCGAAATATCACCGTTCAACTCTTGTTAAGTCTAAGGCTTTGTCGAATTTGCCTTCTGATACAACTCTTCTACGTCGAAACCAACACCTTCTTCTGAGAAAACCAAAGTCAAACCCCGTTGACTGCATTTAATTTAGCCTGTCGAAATTACAGGCTAACAAATTGCCCCCCAAAAATGTCTTTTTCTACTGAAGCTTTATGTAAGGCAGAAAAAGTGACATTTTTGAAGATTCCTTTTTAACTGCTCTGATGACGTCATTAACATCACGTTGTAGCATTGATGAGACGTTTCAGTGAAAAGTGCATTTTGGCGCCACCGTTTCAGAGTTAGTGGGCCACGTTTTGCATTGGAACTCCCCACTACTCATTACGAGTAACTCCCCCTTTAAAGAAAAACTCAAAGGTTTCAAACCCTTTACACTCAACAGCTATATAAACCATCCTTTCTCTTCATTTCACTCTTTCTGAAACCTTTTACAAACCTCTTCTCTTCTCTTCTCTGCGAGAACATACCTGCGCTTTCTGAACTCAAACTCAGAACTCACTTAGTATCTTGTATTGCTCATCAATGGCGTCTTCGTCTCAAGCCCGAACTTTTGCAACCGCTACTAGCAAGAAACAACTCATTGCTGAATCTGCCCAAGCTCAAGATCCTGTGTAAATCTCACACACCTACTTTTCTGGAAAACATTTTTGTGTCGCTTAACCTGACCTTGAAGATCCGCGAGCTCAAAACTGGAAGTCACAAGTGATCATCCCTGGTCCGGAAAATTACACACATGCTTTTCTTGGTCCTCTTCCTGATTTTCTTCCAGAACAACCAAAAATCCAGGAGATTTTTCCTAGCTATCGTCATTATAGCCCTAGAATCTTCCACGAAGGTCCTTATGAAATGAGTTTCATGGCTACACGAGTTTTCAGATCTGCACCTCATGTAGGGCACGAAGCTTATATTAATTGGCTCAACAAAATCAAGTCGAAGAAAGGTGACTTCTGGAAGACTCAAGGTATTTTCGACCTCGTCCAGTTGTCAAGATATGGCCCTAAATATCAAAGTTTTATGCTCATCGCAGCACTTCACTTTTGGGAGGTTATTACCAACAGCCTTCATCTGAAATGTGGTATGCTCACCTTATTAGACGTAGCTGCTATCACTGGACTTCGACCAACGGGCGAGATCTTCGAACCCGACAGAGCTTCAGATACTTATAATTTCACTTTCCAGCATTCCACTTTTGCTGGGTATATCGAAGATCAACACGTCCTCGACAGTGATGAGGTTTCTAATAAGGAACACATAGCTTTTCTTACCTTATGGTTGTCCCATTATATTTTCTGCTCTTCGTCACTTCAAGTTGGAAAGATGTATATCAATTTGGCTACTCAGATTCATAATGGTCAAAATATCTGTCTTAGCAAACTTATCCTAGGGTCTCTTTACGAAGCTTTAGGAGATGGGGCCCTTGAAATGAAAAACTCTAAGCCTCAATCCTCTTTACTGATTTCTGGGCCTATCTGGTTGTTTCAAATGTGGTTTCTTGCCGCTTTTGAATCGAGACTCCAATTGATCTGTCCCAAAGACCAAATCCGGATGGTCGAAAGAAGAAACGTCGAAGGGATAAGACTTGCTCTCCTAAAACCAAGGGAAATTGGTCAATCAAGTGAAGACCAATTCTCTGATACTTTTGACATGCTATTGAATTCCAAGTCTTTCACTCCTTCATTGGCACCATTTGTACACAGAACCCATGGACCTCATTGGTTCCTCAAAAAATTTCCTGCAACACCCATTGACTCCGATGACGAACTCCATGAAATCTGGCGAGCCTATTTGACTCCTTGCTGGTTATCGCTTAGGATTTCGCCAAGCAAAGGTTCGACTCACTTTGGACTGACAGGATACCAGCCAAATCTGGTGGCGAGGCAATTCAGACTGTGCCAACTTCGACCAGCCTCTTTTTACAAGTCGAAAAAATCTTTGATATCCCCAGATAGTGAAAGGGACTACTGGCATCGACTTGCCATGGTTGCTCAGTGCATTCCTACTTTCATTCCTTTGAAATACAACCCACTTTTCGCTTGTACTAAGGAATTTCTTCAATGGTGGTCAAGCTATTATGCACCTACACTGGCTGCTATCGAAGAATCCTCCTTGTTGCCTAACTTACTCTCTGCTTTTCCCAAAAATCAAGGTACGCAAATTCAATACACTCTAGATTCTCCAAAGTCTCTTCAAAATAATACATTATTCAGCTGTTTAGGTCGAACAATTTCTGGGATTTTCCCAACTAACCTCATCAAATATTTTTGTAGCTGTTCCAACAACCACTGGCACCACTACGACGCCGAAGAAAAATACCAAGAAGAAGGTTTCCATCGTTCCAAAACAACACCAATCTCAGCAAACCAAGAAACAAGAGGTGACTACTTCCATGAGGTCTTTGTAACGTCACATTTACACTTTAAATCCAACACTTGACTGATCTTCGTTTTGCAGAGTCGAAAAAGAGGGAGCAGTTCTACTATTGATGTTCCTGCTAAAAAGTCGAAGAAAACTGAAGTGCAACCTGTGAGTGATATTTCAAAGATCTAATATTCTTACCTCTTTACTCCTACTAACATTTATCCATTTTTCTTTTCATTACTACCCATGAACATTAAACTTCCAGCCTGACGATCAAACACGTAGCCCGAAGTGAATCAAGATTCCTACAGTTCAAATCGAAAAGGAGAAGAAAAAGAAGCATTCCCAAGAGACTCTTAAAACTCCCACTTCCACTCAAACCGAAAGAGAAAAAAAGACGAAACATTCTCAGGATGCTCCTAAAACTCTCACTCCAGTGGTTCTCGTCGAAAAATCGCAAGACAACAAAGAAACAACTACGGAGGAAACTAATGAGCCTTCTTTTGACAGCAAAACACTTGGAATAGAAATTCTCAACAAAGATCTAGAAAAACAAGACTTAGAGATGGTCGAAGTTACTGGTGTCGAAACTGAGTAGAAAATCTTGGCTTCAACTCATAATCCAAGTAATAGCGAAGAGCAAGACACAAACCAGGATGATAATGATGAACACGAGAAAGGGAATTATGATGCTATTAATTCTGAGAAGGAGGGATCTGAAGAAAACCTTGAACAAGTCAATGAATCACCAAAGGATGACAGCTCTTTTAAAGTAGCTCATTCAAGCAGCAATACTGTCAGTGACGATGCTTTGAGTGAACTGAAAAGTAAGAATCCTCTTGAAGCTTTGAACCTTATGTTGAGTAGTAGGAAATCTTGGACTAGACAAAGCTCTTCAACCACTTCTATGGGCGAAGCATCTGATAGTTCCAAGGAAGAACTCCTCAAGGAATTTCAAGCTAAAGCTCTTGAAGCTGACTTATTTCAAGCTATTGAGCACGACCACATGACTACCTTTGAAATTAAAGCTTTATTGCGTAAACTCAATAATTCGACATCCGGCAAAGGTCTCATTGACTTTATTGTTGAATTTGAGCCTCTCCTAGAGCAAATCACCTTAGACATCCAAAAGAGGAAAAACAATGTTGTACATAAAGCACGTGAAACCGAACTCCAACAGGAAGAATGGGCGGCTGTCGAATCCTCTCAAGCCAAAATCACTTCTTGGGAAACTCAAGCAACAAACAATGCTCAAGAAATGGCTGCCTGTGATGATGCTATTTTGAAATATCAAGAACAAATCAAAAACCTGTACTTGAAAATTAAGGCAGAATAAAAGAAGAAAGCCTCATTTCGCAAGAGAATTCCAGATTCTTTGGAACCTATTATTAACGCAGAAGCAGCCTTAGCAATTCAACACTTGGAAAAATTTAGCACACATGAGGTAGAGGTTCAAAGATTGGTTGAAGACGAAGCCCTCACTGCCATCAGACTAGAACACTCCAAAGCTGTTTTGGAAAGGCTAAAAGTCAATCTCCAACTTTAGATTGTAACTTTCTTTATTTTCCAGTTTTTGTAATTTCGACAATGTTCTGGGAAAGACTTTTGAACGCCATGTTTGAATTCTTTATACTATTTAGTCTTGTGTTGTTTTAACTTCTTGTAATATTGGCTTATATTTCTTTAAATACTTGCCATTTATTTGCAAAATTCGACCATCAGCACCTAATTCTTTAACTTCGTAGGCACCGTTAGTAAATACTTGTAAAATGCGAAATGGTCCTTCCCAATTTGGTGACCATTTACCCAAAACTCTATCTTTTTTATCCATGTGTAATATGACTTTCCACACCAAATCTCCCAAGGCAAATGTTTTTGACTTAACCTTTTTATTATAAGCTCTAGCCACTCTTTCTTTTTGCCTTATAAGAACATATAACGCATTTAGTCTTTCTTCGTCTAAATCAACCAACTCATCTAACATCATATCCCAATAAGAATCTGATGGAATTTCAAATTGCCTTTGAATTCTAGCTGACTGTAAACAAATTTCGACTGGCAAGACTGCGTCGTGTCCAAATGTGAGTCTATAAGGAGTAGTGTTAATTGATTCTCTAGGAGAATTTCGACATGCCCACAACACTTGATCAAGCGTTTTATGCCAATTTTTAGGCTTCTGCCCAATGTGTTTCTTAATCAAATTGATAATAATTTTGTTGGCCGCTTCTACTTGACCATTAGCTTGGGCATAGTATGGTGTCGAAGTCAGTAACTTGAAACCAGTTTCAGAGGCAAAATCCACCATTTTTTGACCAATAAAAACTGTACCTTGGTCTGTAATAATGGTTTCTGGAATTCCAAACCTATATAAAATATGATTTTGAATAAAATTGATTACTGCCTCTTGATTAACATTAATTAAAGGAATAGCTTCTACCCACTTAGTAAAATAATCTATCCCAACTAACATAAAACGATGCCCTTTCGACGAAGTTGGTTTAATTTCACCAATCAAATCTAAAGCCCAACCTCTAAAAGGCCATGGTTTTACTATTGAATGCAATTCACTTGCAGGCACATGTTGTATTCGTGCGTGTTTTTGGCATTCTTGACAACCCTTGGCGAAATCTATGCAATCTTTCAGTATAGTTGGCCAATATACTCCTTGTCGAAATAAAAGCCACTTCATTTTGTGCCCTGCTTGATGAGATCCACAAGCTCCACTATGAGTATTGGAAATTGCTAAATATGCCTCACTTTCATTAAGACATTTCAATAACACTCCTTCAGGAGTCTTTTTAAATAACTCATTCACAAGCTCCACTATGAGTATTGGAAATTGCTAAATATGTCTCACTATGAGTATTGTATTTTCGACCACTGAATGGTCGACTATGAAGTCAGCCACTATTTGACCTTTTATTGCTTTTAATGGCTGATAAGTCAAAGAGAATTCAGAAAGAGCCAAAGCCCATTTACCTATTCTACTATGTAAAATTGGTTTTGACAGCATATGTTTAATAATATCATAATGCAAATAAACATACACATCAACAGGCTTTATGTATTGTTTCAATTTTGTACAAGAGAAATACAAGCATAAACACAATTTTTCTATAGGATGATACCTAGTTTCTGCATCATTTAGAATTCTACTGAGGTAATATATGGCTATTTCGACACCATTTTCATCTTCTTGAGCTAACATGCTTCCTATAGAAAATTCTGAAGCTGCTATATACAATTTCATTACTTTATTCCTAATAGGTGGTAACAAAATTGGTGGCTTCATCAGATATGCTTTAATCTCGTCGAAAGCTTGTTGGTGTTCTGCATCCCACCTAAACACATCTTCCTTCTTCAGTCGAAGTAATGGCGAAAACGCTTGAGTCTTGCCACTTAGATTTGAAATAAATCTTCAAAGGAAATTGATTTTTCCTAATAATGACTGCAATTCTTTTTTGGTCGAAGGAGCTTTCGTTTCCAAGATTGCTTTCGTCTTGTTTTGATTGATTTCAATGCTTTTTTTGTGTACAACGAAGCCCAAAAAGTCACTTGCACGAACACAGAAGGCACATTTGAGTGGATTCATTTTCAATCCATATTTTCTCATTCTTTCAAATGATTATCGAAGATGGTCTATATGACCAATTCCTGAAGAAGACTTAATTACAATATCATCTATGTACACTTGCATAAATTTTTCAATAAAATCATGGAACATAGAATTCATTGCCCTTTGGTACGTTGCACCATCATTTTTTAGGCCAAATGGCATTACAACCCATTCATAGACACCTAATGCCCATGGGGATCGGAATGCTGTTTTCGACGTATCTTCTTCAGCAATATATATTTGGTTATATCCAGAATAACCATCAAGCATACTTAGGTATTCATAACCTGCTGCTGAATCCACTAGCATTTCTGCCACTGGCATGGCATATTCATCCTTAGGTGTAACATTATTTAAATCTCTAAAATCTATACACACTCTAAGCGTGCCATTTTTCTTAATTACAGGAACTATATTAGCAAGCCATTAGACATACCTGGCAGTTCTGATGAACTTGCTCTTTAGTAACCTTTCTATCTCTGCTTTGATCATCAACAGGATTTCTGGTGCAAATCTTCTTGGTGTGTGCTTCACTGGCTTCTTTCCTGGTCGAATTGGTAGTCTTATCTCAACAACGTCACGACTCAACCCCGACATTTCATTGTAATCCCATGCAAAGCAGTCTTTGTACTCCTTTAGCAATTCGACAATCTGCACCTTCAATGCTTGATCAATCTTAGCACTTATATATGTTGGCCTTTTCAAGGAGCCATCTCCCAAATCGATTTCTTCTAAGGGATCTTGTGCTTGGATCCTTTTGGTCGAACCCATTGGATCTTTTTCAAAACCTAAAGGTTCGTCATCATAGACACAATTAAGCCTCTGGTTTTCGACAACATTGTCTCTATTTTTGTCCTCAACGGCTTCAGCAACTAATTGTTGTTGTAATTCAGCTTCTAAAACCGCTTTTTGCTTATTCTCGGCCACGTAGGCCGTAATTCTATCCCATGCAGTGGCCTTATCCATAAATAACTATTTATGGGCCTTCCCACCCTGTAGGCTTAACAGAGGCTTGTGGGTAGTTGTCTTCATCTATAACCTCTCTATCCCAAATGAATCCATAATTGGGATGAAGTATCACTGAAGATCTAACATTGTTTTGGCTTTCATAACCATGTTCAGAAGAAATACATGGCGCAATGTTCGCCAATTGTTTATCAAAGGTTTTCTTGGTAATAGTGTTTACCTCAGCCTTGAAGTAACTCTGATCACCTTCAATATTTTCAACTAGACCATCTTCTCTCCAAATGATGAGCCTCTGGTGAACTGTCGAAGGTATTGCTCCCACACCAAGGATCCATTCTCTTCCCAGCAGCATGTTGTAATTTGCCTTTGTTGAAATTACCAGGAACATCGTGTTTGCTGGTGTTCTTAGCAAACAATCACTAGTTTTTGTTTCAGAAAATGTAGAAAAGGGGACGATTTGCAATGATTAACAAAATTGAAAAGAAGCAATAAATGGTGCATGAATTGTAAAGAAAAGACAAATAAACTGCATTGAATTGTAAAAGTGGTACACGATCACGTACAATGATTCTTCCACTCGTTTTTCGCTCTGGCTTGGAAGTTAGAGTTTCAGGAATCGGGTTGTGTATTGTGATTTTGTGACCCCCGTTTCTTCTCAGAAACTACTATTTATACAAAGGAAAAGAGGGGGAAAACTGAACTAAGTAACTGCCTAGAAATTTGAAAATTAATAACTGCTACTCCTACTTTCGACAAGAACCGCTTCATCACGCTTCGACCAACTGCTAGTCTTCAGCGCATAACTGCTCTGTTTTCTGTCTGTCGAAAGCTTGTGTCCATTTTCCTCTCTCTTGCTTTTGCTTCCCCGGAAGCTTGTCGAATTTACCCTGCGCATGACCATTTTCTCTGTCGAAATAATTTGGTCTTTGTCGAAATATAAGTCAGGCCTTGTTGACCATTTTCAATGAAGCCTGTCGAAATTACAGGCTAACAAATTGCCCCCCAAAAATGTCTTTTTCGACTGAACTTGAGGAGGAAGAAGAGAAAAACATTTTTGAATTCACCATCGAAATAGACTTTGCACTTGAGTAAAAATAGCTGTATACCTGATGTCACCACTGTTAAGTGTTGTTGACGTTACTCCTATATTGGTGTATTACGTGGCCTTCAACGTTCTGCTTATAATTCTGACAATGCTCATATGGCAATCACAACTTCTTTTGAATGCCACGTACTTACGATTTCTTTATCTTTATTCTAGCGTTATTTTAACTTCTTGCAACGTTGGCTTATACTTTTTCAAGTATTTGCCATTTATACGCAAAATTCTTTCATCAGCGCCAATCTCTTTGACCTCATATGCGCCGTTTGAATAAACTTGTAAAATTTTAAATGGTCCTTCCCAACTTGGGGACCATTTACCAAAGACTCTATCTTTTTTATCCATAGGCAATAGGACCTTCCACACTAGATCACCTGAATCAAAGGCTTTAAACTTAACCTTTTTGTTATAAGTTTTAGCTACCCTCTCTTTCTGTCGAATAAGCATATCTAAAGCTAATAACCTTTCTTCGTCTAAATCAACCAATTCATCAAGCATCATATTCCAATAATAATCAGAGGGAATCTCCCACTGTCTTTGAATTCTTGTTGATTGTAGACAAATTTCAACAGGCAACACTGCATCGTGTCCAAATGTTAGCCTATAAGGAGTAGTGTTGATAGATTCTTTGGGTGAATTTCGGCAAGCCCATAATGCTTGATCAAGGGTATTATGCCAATTTTTGGGTTTCTGCCCAACATGCTTTTTAATCAAATTAATAATAACTTTATTAGCAGCTTCTACTTGACCATTGGCTTGCGCATAATATGGTGTCGAAGTTAATAACTTAAAACCAATTTCAGAAGCAAACTCTACCATTTTTCTACCAGTGAAAACTGATCCCTGATCTGTAGTAATGGTTTCTGGAATTCCAAACCTATAAATGATATGATTTTGAATAAACCTTATCACTGCTTCTTGATCAACATTGGCTAAAGGTATAGCTTCAACCCATTTGGTGAAGTAATCAATTCCCACAAGGATATATCTATGGCCCTTCGACGAAGTTGGCTTTATCTCTCCAATCACATCTAGAGCCCAACCTCTAAATGGCCAAGGTTTGACTATGGCATGCAATTCATTTGCAGGTACATGTTGTATCCCAACATGCTTTTGACACTCTTGGCATCCCTTAGCAAATTCTATGCAATCTTTCAGCATAGTTGGCCAATACATTCCTTGTCGAAATAATAACCACTTCATTTTGTGGCCTACTTGGTGTGAACCACATGCTCCACTATGTGTATCAGAAACTGCTAAATATGCCTCATTTTCACTAAGACGTTTTAATAGTACTCCTTCAGGAGTCTTTTTAAACAATTCGTTTCCAATTATCACATAGCTCAAAGCTCTGTATTTTACCTTTTTATTGGTATTTCTTGTGGGATTTTGCAAATATTCCACAATAGGCCTTCGCCAATCATTATTGGTCATATTGTCAAGAGCAAAAATTTCTGCTAAGTCAAAGTCACCAAAAAATTGACGTTTTTCGACAACGACTAGTTCCTCGTTTGCGTTCGCATCTGTTACCCCCCCAGTTGTTGGTGTTGACAATAGTGACGAAGAATAGTCATTAGAAATGATCTTATCCTTTATTTCAATTAACTCTTCCAGGCTTTGTTTTGAAACTTTATAGCCTGAAGCAATTTGTGCCAATTCATTTGCCACTTGATTATCAATTCGTGGTAAATGTTCTAAGTGAACAGACTCAAATCTTTTTAACAAAGCATTGGCAACAACAAAGTATCTGATAAGGTTCTCTTTAATGCATTTGTACTCTCTTGTCAATTGTTTGACAACCAACTCAGAGTCACCTTTTATTTCGACATGACTTGCCCCCAGCTCAAGTAAAATTTCAAGGCCTACTATTAAAGCCTCATACTCAGCTTCATTATTGGAGCAAACATCTCGAATTTTAAACTTATACTTCGTTGGAATGTTAGTAGGAGATATTATTAAAATACCAATCCCAACTCCATGTTTATGGCTTGAACCATCAAAGTACAACCTCCAAGGATATACGTCTACAAAACTTAATGTTTCTTCGACAACAGAATGGTCAACTATAAAATCAGCAACCACTTGTCCTTTAATTGATTTTAGAGGTTGATAAGTTAAGTTGTATTCTGACAAAGCCAAAGCCCATTTACCAATTCGGCTATGCATTATTGGTTTCGACAGCATATGCTTAATAACATCAAAATGCGAATAAACAGAAACATCAACTGGTTTTATATTTTGCTTTAACTTTGTACACGAGAAATACAAACAAAGGCACAACTTTTCTATAGGAGTGTACCTCGTTTCGGCATCATTTAAGACCCTACTGAGGTAATAAATGGCTCTTTCGACACCACTATCATCCTCTTGTGCTAACATGCTACCTATTGTTCTATCAGAAGCTGCTATATACAATTTGAGCACTTTGTGTTTAATAACAGGCAACAAAATTGGTGGTTTCATCAAATAAGACTTGATTTCGTCGAAGGCTGCTTGATGCATTGGTTCCCATTTGAATTCTTCTTCCTTCTTCAGTCTTAACAATGGCGAAAAAACTTGTGTTTTGCCACTTAGATTTGATATAAATCTTCGAAGGAAATTGATTTTTCCCAGCAACGACTGAAGCTCCTTTTTGGTCGAAGGGGCCTTCGTTTCCATAATTGCCTTAGTCTTATTTTGATTGATTTCAATGCCTTTTTTGTGCACTATAAAACCCAAGAAATCACCTGCACGTACCCAAAAGGCACATTTTAATGGATTTATTTTCAATCCATATTTCCTCATTCTTTCAAAAGAACGGCAAAGATGGTCTAAATGACCACTTTCTGAGGAAGATTTAACCACCACATCATCTATGTATACTTGCATAAAATCATCAATAAAATCATGAAACATAGAATTCATGGCCCTCTGATATGTAGCACCAGCATTCTTTAAGCCAAAGGGCATTACTACCCATTCATAAACACCCAATGCCCCTGGACATCTAAAAGCAGTTTTCGACACATCCTCTTCAGCAATGAAGATTTGATTATACCCAGAATAACCATCGAGCATACTAAGATAATCAAATCCTGCTGCTGAATCTATTAGCATTTCTGCCACAGGCATTGCGTATTCATCCTTGGGAGTTGCATTATTTAAATCCCTAAAGTCTATGCAAACTCTAAGAGTCCCATTTTTCTTTATTACAGGAACTATATTGGCTAACCATTCGACATACCTAGCAGTTCTGATGAATTTGTTTCTGAATAGCCTTTCGATTTCCTCTTTGATCTTAGCCAACACTTGAGGAGCAAATCTTCTTGGCACTTGCTTCACTGGTTTCTTCCCTGGTCGAATTGGTAATTGCATTTCCACCACTTCTCGACTTAACCCAGGCATTTCGTCATAATCCCAAGCAAAGCAGTCTTTGAACTCCCTTAGCAATGTGATGACTTGGGTTTTTAGAGAAGCATCAATATTTGCACTAATATAAGTTGGCCTTTTTATTGAGCCATTTCCCAAATCAACTTCTTCTAACGGGTCTTGAGCTTGCATATGCTTTGTCGAATCTCTAGGATCCTTTTCAAAACCTAATGGATCATCATCATAAATGCAGTCAAGTCTTTCATCTATGACTATGCCATTTTCTTCATGTAACTCACTGGCTTCGACAGCCATCGTTTGTTGAATAATTTCGGCCTCTATAGCCGCTTTAAACTTGTTTTCGGCCATATAAGCCGTAATTTTGTCCCATGCATTGGGCACTGACATAAGAACACTTTTAAGAACCAGTGTTCCACCCCGTTGGTCGAAGAACACCATCAGGATAGACACTATCATCTCCCATTATTTCTCTTTCCCAAACAAAACCATAATTTGGGTCAAGATGAACTGAGGCAAGAACATTATCCGCAGGAACATATGCCTCATTAGAAGATGAACATGGCGCAATCTTCGCCATTTGTTTCTCAAAATTTTCCTTGGTAATTTGATTGACATCAGCACGGAAGTAGCTCTGATCTGCTTCGACATACTCTACCAAACCATCTTCCTTCCACATTACTAAACGTTGATGCAAAGTTGAAGGGACAGCACCAACTCCATGGATCCACTCTCTACCAAGGAGTAAATTGAAATTCGTTTTAGAGGCTATCACTAAGAACAATGTAGTCCTCTTTATGGAACCAACGATTAAGTCCACCTCAATGGCCTCCAAAGAATGGCCAGTTTTGCCTTCATAGTTGCTTAAGATAATGTTATGTGGCCTGAGGTCAGTGTCGAACTTACCAATCTTCTTCAAAAGACCATGTGGCATTAAATTCACTGCAGCTCCACCATCCACTAACACTTTGTTAATTCCAACACCATTGACTTTGGCTTGGACATACAGGGGTTTCAAGTGGTTTTGCATACTCATATCTGGCTTCTCGAAGGTAGCCATTTGGTCTTCGACACAACCATTGTTCATCACATAGTAACACATTGGCTTGTTATGAGCCATATCCTCTGTAAAATCCTCTTCAACATCATTTGGTACTGTGATAACATCGTACTCAAGAGGCAGTATTGTACCACATTGCAAACAACGTCGAAATCATCTTCAGAATCATCAAAATCAGACTCCATGTCTTCATCCATGACGAAATCAGCATTCTTTTCTTTCACTGTTGACAATGGAGGAAATATTCTTTCAAGAGCAAGCCTTCTTGGCTTTTCTGTTACCACAGCCTTGCCTTTGGCCTTATTTGCTGCACACACATGACTAGCAACATCAGCATTCTTCTTTGTGGCGACTTCAGCTTTGTGAACCTCACTCTTCGCCACTATTATGCTGCGTGGAACTTGATTAATGTCAATCGTACTGCGTGGAACATGGTTATTAGCCAAATGACTTGGAACCTTGTTAATGTCAAAGTGTGTCTTCTTCTTCTGTTGTCTTTGGTAACGACGCCACTGTGTTCTAGTCATGGGGTTCTTACCCTTATAGTTATTCTTATAATTAAACTTAGCAGCATCAGTACCTGGCTTGACAGCTTTAGCACGTTGATTATTGGGCACCCACGCTTCGACAGGAGCACTAGCACTTGGGACAAAGGATTTATTTGTTGACAGCTTCAAATACCCTTTCGCTGAGGACTTCTCCTTAGCAAATTGTCGTTTGCTTGTTGAAGGCTTTGTTGACACATTAGCCTTATAGCCAGGAAGATCTCCTTTTGCAAAGTCAAATTTCGGCCTGTTATCAATCCATTTTCTTTTACGTTGTTGTTGATCCTGATAACCTTCGACAGCTTTGGCTGCTTCTTTGTCGAAGACAGCGCTACATCTTGGGCAAAGCATAACTTCAGAGTTATTCCACTTATACCGATTGAGGAAATCTATCAATTCTTCCTCAGCCTTTGGATACACAGCATGTATCTTCCCATCATATTCTTTTAGGGTCACTTCGTGTTTCTTACCTTCAGCATACAAAAAACCTTTTAATTTTTCGGTGGCAGTCTTGACATACTTAGGAGGGTCTGCCATTTGAGCATCCACCATGCCTACATCAGCTTCGACAGGTTCAGAATACATAGCTTCAGCCTTAGGCAATGGATCAACATCAATCTGCATAGGAGCTTTCATTTTCTTATCAGCAAATTTGAGTCTTCCTTCGTCAACTGCTTTTTGCACAATATCCCTGAAAAGCACACAACGGTCAGTGTTATGTCCCAAAAAATTATGGAACTTACAATAACCCTTTTTCTTTCTTTGGTCAAGAGTTGGTACTTTAAGGCCTTTAGGCACTAATATTTGACCATCAGTTACTAAAAGATCAAAAATTTCATCACATTTAGTAACATCAAAAGTATAAGTCTTAGGCATAAATCTATCGTTCTTAGGCTCTACAGGGTTATTCCCATTCGCAAGCCTTAATAATTTACAAGTATAAGGAGGACCAGGCTTAAGTTCAGCCACGTCTATCTCCTCTTCTTCGACATTACCATATGTAACGTCGAATTCTTCTTCGACATATGCTACTTTTTCTTTTTTATGATACCTATTCGACCTAGATTTTTCTTCTCTAAGCCTTTCAACTTGTCGAACTCTATCAGCCAATTGAGCCATATCTCTCAAATGAGATGTGTCTAATTTCTTTCTAATTGAGTAATCAAGGCCACCACCAGCCATTTCGACAAGCTCATGTTCAGGGACTTGTGTGAAGCAACGAGATTTCAACAGCCTAAATCTGTTTAAGTAATCATCAATAGTTTCAGGCATTTTGCGCCGAACACTAGCCAATTCTTTAAGACTAATTTTCGACTGGCCCATGTAAAACTGTGCATGGAATGCCTTTTCTAATTGCCCCCATGTGAACATAGAACCAGGGGGTAAGGTCGTGAACCAAGTGAAAGCATTTTTAGTTAGAGAATTTGGAAAATATTTCATCTTCAAATTCTCATTTTGTGCTAAGTCCCCAGCCTCAGTCAAGAAACGAGCAATGTGTTCGACTGTGGACTCATTTGTATCACCACCAAACTTAGTAAACTTGGGAACTTTCCATCCCCTTGGTAACTCGGTTTGTAATACGTATTCACATAATGGTGATACGAAGTTAGGCCTTTGTAAACCTATGTTAAGGCCATTTTGCGCCAAAATAGTTTCGACTAAAGTAGCTATATTGTTTTCAGCGCCAACATTGTGTTGTTGCACTTGTCGAACAACTTCATCAGCGTTCTGGTGTCTATTTACCAAAACTACTTCAGGGACGTGGTTTACTGCCCCTTGTAGTTCGCCTACAATTGTGGACGCTTCGACTGCAACTGCTTCTTGGGGGTTAACTGGCGACGCATTACCCGCAATAATAGGAACTTGCCTATTATTAACCGCTGGAGCCCCAAAGAAATCTGCAATCCTACTCATCTGATTTGCCAACATTTGGTAACTGTTATTGGTATTTTGAATCAATGGATTAAAAACTGTACCAATTTGTTGGGTAAGCATATTAACCATATCGTGATTACTCTCGTCTACTTGCTGTCTTAAGGCCAACAAAGACGTATTGGTTAATGCTGGGGGATTCCGAGCAAATACACTCTCAGAAGAGACATGTGTAGGGGAAAAGGTCGAAATATGTGGCATTCCAGTAGGCATGCCATACATTCCCAAAGGAAATGGGGGTAGATGCACGTTATTCAAACGTGGGTCTAAACCGTTCCCCATTGCCATGTAAGGGCTATGAAGCCCTGCACTTAACGGCAAAGACATAGGCAAAGATGCCATTTCTGACTGCGTTGAACCAACATTAGTCATTGATAATGAAGGAACAGTTGTTGACGATGATGGTCCTGCGCTAATGCTCGCAGAATCCATTGTTGTTCCTTGCCCTTGTGAAACCACAGGGTTGGAACTAGACGCATTATTTGTACTAGAACGAACCATTTTACCACTTCTTAAGTGCATACAACAGCGAATACAAATAAGAGAGTACGAAAATGAACAAAATCAAAGGCAAAGTCCCATCGGGCGTGCCAATTTCTTTGCTGGTGTTTTTAGCAAACAATCACTAGTTTTATTAGAAGGTTTGTGAGATCAAACTAGAAAAATCTCAAAGCAATTGCCTTTGAATTGCGCGTAGTTTTTGTTTCAGAAAATGTAGAAAAGGGGACGATTTGCAATGATTAACAGAATTGAAAAGAAGCAATAAATGGTGCGTGAATTGTAAAGAAAAGACAAATAAACTGCATTGAATTGTAAAAGTGGTACACGATCACGTACAATGATTCTTCCACTCGTTTTTCGCTCTGGCTTGGAAGTTAGAGTTTCAGGAATCGGGTTGTGTATTGTGATTTTGTGACCCCCGTTTCTTCTCAGAAACTACTATTTATACAAAGGAAAAGAGGGGGAAAAACTGAACTAAGTAACTGCCTAGAAATTTGAAAATTAATAACTGCTACTCCTACTTTCGACAAGAACCGCTTCATCACGCTTCGACCAACTGCTAGTCTTCAGCGCATAACTGCTCTGTTTTCTGTCTGTCGAAAGCTTGTGTCCATTTTCCTCTCTCTTGCTTTTGCTTCCCCGGAAGCTTGTCGAATTTACCCTGCGCATGACCATTTTCTCTGTCGAAATAATTTGGTCTTTGTCGAAATATAAGTCAGGCCTTGTTGACCATTTTCAATGAAGCCTGTCGAAATTACAGGCTAACACATCGTTGGTCTCCTGATGCTTCCAACAGCAAAATCAACTTCAATGGCTCCAAGTGAGTGGCCACTTTTGCCTTCACAGTTGGTAAGAATTACATTGTGTGTTTTCAAGTCAGTCTCACACTTTCCAATTCTTTTCAACATATGTTGTGGCATCAGGTTTACAGCAGCAGCACCGTCAACCAGAATTTTATTGACGCCAATATTGTTCACCTTTGCTTGAATATACAAAGGTTTGAGATGGTTCATCATTCCACAATCTGGTTTTTCAAACACAGCGTGTTGCTCTTCAACGCAACCATTTTTCAGCAAATAGTAACAAATTGGTTTGTAAGTGGTTTCTTCGTAGAAATCTTCTTCGACATCATTCACATCAGAAACCACATCATACTCAATTGGGAGAATTGAGACTACACCACACAAGACGTCGAATTCTGACCCAGAATCAGCGAAATCCGAGCCCATTTCTTCGTTTAAGTTGAGACCCTCTTTGATCACTGAAAGTGGTGGAAATATCCTCTCAGTAGCTGGCTTTCTAGCCATTTCAAGAGATTTTGATGGTATTTGTTTACCTTTCTCTTTGTTGGACTTTTCCACCTTACCTGCAGCAGCAACCTTTTTCTGGCATTGATATCTACGCCATTGAGTTCTTGTCATAGGGTTCTTCCCTTTGTAATTATTATTATAGGCATATTTATTAGACTCCAATGCCTTGTTTTGGCTAGTAGCACTAGTGCCGCCCTTAACCAATTTTGCTGGTTTCTGTCGATTTCCAATATTCTTTCCAGCATAATATACTGGATAATATCCAGTATTTTTTCCACCAGAGTGCACCCATTTTTCGACAGGAGACTTTGCTGGAGGAACATAAGTTTTGATCTGTTCCTTTTGAGCATTTCTTGTCGAAGTGACTTTGTATTGAATACCTCTGTTGTTGTAGCTGAACTTTGGTCTTTTGTCGACCCACTTTCCTTTACGTTTCAGTTGAGGATTAAATCCCTCCAGATTTTTGGCAGCCTCTTTGTCGAAGCAGAACTAAACCTTGGACAAAGCATAACTTCAGTATTGTTGATTTTGCAGCGATTGAGAAAATCAATCAATTCTTCTTCAGCCCTTGGATACACTATCTTCATTTTTTCAGCGTACTGGTCTTCAGTGACCATTTCGACAGCAACCTTGTCGACAGCTTTCTCTACCTTAGCATTTTCAGCAACAACCTCTGTGACCTCAACCACATTGAGATCGACTTCAACAAGCAATGCATCAGCTGTTGGCAAAGGATCCGCATCAATCTTCATTGGGGGCTTAGATTTGTCACCAAATTTCAGCCTTCCCTCATTGATGGCATTCTGCACCAAATCCCTGAAAATAACACAACGAGAAGTGTTATGGCCCAAGAAACCATGAAATTTACAAAAACCTCTTTTCTGTCGCTGTTCCAATGGTAGAATTTTCAGGCCTTTAGGCACTAAAATTTGACCATCAGCCACTAACCGATCAAATATTTCATCACATTTAGAAACATCATAAGTATAAGTTTTTGCAACAAATTTATCATTCTTAGGCTCAACAGGATTTTTCCCATTAGAACGTTTCAACAATTTGCAAGTATAAGGAGGTCTTGGTTTTAGTTCTGCAATGTTAACCTCTTCTCCGACATCTTCATAAGATATGTCGTATTCTTGGTCACTGTCATTAGCTTCGACATAAGCAACCTTTTCTTTCTTACTTGGGAATCTAGACCACCAGCAGCCATTTCGACTAACTCGTGTTCAGGCACTTGAGTAAAGCATCTTGCTTTGAGAAGTCTAAATCTATTGAGATAATCATCAATAGATTCTGCCCTATTGCGTCGAACGCTAGCCAATTCCTTAAAACTAATTTTACATTGGCCCATATAGAATTGTCCGTGAAAGGCTTTCTCTAACTGACTCCAATTAAATATGGAATTAGGAGGCAGGGTGGTGAACCATGTAAACGCATTCTTAGTTAAAGAATTAGGAAAGTATTTCATTCTTAAATTCTCGTTATGGGCAATATCACCAGCCTCAGTCAAATAGCGAGCCACGTGTTCGACAGTAGATTCACTGGTTTCTCCAGCAAATTTTGTGAACTTAGGGATTTTCCATCCCCTAGGCAACTCCGTTTGTAAGGTGTATTTCGACAAAGGCGACACAAAATTAGGCCTATGTAAACCTAAGTTAAGGCCATTCTGGGCTAGAATAGTTTCGACCATATTAGCTAGATTATTTTATGCTCCAAAATTGTTTTGTTGCATTTGTCTGACCACTTCATCTACATTTTGGTTTCTATTTACTAACACAACTTTAGGGATTGCCTCTACCCTCATAGGCTCTTCGACAACCTGTTGTTGTCCTTGGTTTCCCTGATTTATAGGTATTGGATTGTTAGGCCTTTCAACAGGTACTTCGACAGGCCTAACATTTGGTAACTGCTATTAGTGTTCTGTATCAAAGGATTAAATACTGTACCAATTTGTTGTGTTAACATATTGACCATATCATGATGGCTATCATCCATTTGTTGCCTCAATGCCAACAAAGATGTTGTAGTCAAATTGGGTTAGGCATTTCGACTAAAAACGCCTTCTGATGAACTATGAGTAGGGGAATAGTCTGCGATTGCATTTTCTGCAAAAGTAGGTGAATTTGTCTGAAGGCCCGCCATCAAAACCGTTGGCATGCCATTTGGGTAAGGTCTACCACTCATAGTAAATGGCAAGTTTCCAACCATTGGATTTGCCATCAAAGGACTCGTTGGTCCCACTATTGGTGGCACAGAAGCCATTGTATTAACATTCGTTAATACTGCAGTGGTCATCATTGACACAGGGGTAATTATGGGAGAAGTTATAGCAGTTACTCCCATTGTTGTCGAAGAAGGCATAGCAACGCTTATGCCTGCGACATTTGCAGCGTTAACGTCACTAACTGTAGTTTGTTCTTGTGTACTTTGTGCATTTGATGCAGAAGCATTACTTGTACTAGAGCGTGCCATCTCTGTAAGATGTTTACCACTCCTTAATTGCATGCACAGATAAACACAAAGTTTAAGAATTCAACGAAAAAAACTTTCAAATTAGCACAAAGGTCCTACCGGGCGTGCCAATTTGTTTACCGTGGTTTTTGGTAAACACCGCTAGTTTCAAATTGCTTCTGTTTGCAGGATCAACTAGTAAATCCTAAGACCATTTGTGTTAAAGTTTTTTCCAGAATTATGCGTGTTCTTGCGATTTTCAAAGAAAAGAATGAAGATAACTGCCAGTTTCACGCGAAACCATCGAATTTCTTCAGATAGGGACGAAGTGAAAAACAAAGAAAAAATTGCAGAAAAGCAATAAAGAAAGCAAATTAAAATGCATTAATTGAAAAGAGAGTTGGTTCACAGATCATACATCCTTCTCTGACTCGTTTTCTCTGTAATGTGTTGGAAGTTAGAGCGTGAGAATTCTGTAATGAGTTTGTGACCCGTTTTTCCTATGAAAAACTACTATTTATACAAAGAGGGAAAAAACATAACCAACTAACTGTATAGAGAATTAAAAAAAAAAAGAAAACTGCTTCAGCCTTCGACTAGGGTAACTGCCAGAACTTCGACGGCGAGCACTTGATTTTGACCGGCTATTGAATCCCAACCTTCTTCTTGTCGAAATATCACCGTTCAACTCTTGTTAAGTCTAAGGCTTTGTCGAATTTGCCTTCTGATACAACTCTTCTGTGTCGAAACCAACACCTTCTTCTGAGAAAACCAAAGTCAAACCCCGTTGACTGCATTTAATTTAGCCTCTCGAAATTACAGGCTAACACATATCATCTTCAAAAACATAGCTGTTCCGGACTGGGCGAACGGCCAACCACTTGGGCCTGGCCCAATCCGCATGTGCTGCCAAAAGGCGAAAGCGGACCTTGTCGCGGTGGCCACGCGCATCCAATGAACAGGAATTATTCGCCCGATCCAACGGCCCATGCACGTTGCCGTTGTCTATAAATACGGGACTCGCCCGCCATTTCCAGGTACGCACTTATTACCGCCTCAAATACCTTTTCTCTTCCCTTGCTGACTTAGGCATCGGAGTGCTTGCAGGTACCCCACCCGAGGCGCGGGAGAATACCACCTCGGCCAATCCGAGATTCAAGTCCTACCATCCGAGGTTCAAGTCCTACCATCCGAAGTCGAATCTTCATCCTCGCGGCATGCTCCAATCCGAGGTAACAAACCGTACTCTAGTACCAAACATTGGCGACCACAGTGGGAGAGATCACTCCCTCATGGTGATTTCGGGTGGCTCATCCGTTTCGACAGCGGAAACCAAAAAGACCCTGAAGCACAAATGGAGGGAAATAGCCAGCTTGACCTCCAGTTCAACCTCGACCTCGGCTTCATCCAGAAAGCCTCTTTTCTTCTCCGACGAAGACTATCTACTGGGCGAACCAAACAAGTTCATCCCCCTCATCATCTCGGCCTCCATGCTCGACGTCGAGGTGAAGCAAATCCTGGTGGATCAAAGAAGTTCTGTCGATGTCAAGTTCCAAGACCTCCTTCCTAAGCTGGGCCTATCCCTCGCGGACCTACACCCTTACCTCGGAAATGATCTATCCGGCTCGGGGAGGAGCGAGCCCGGCCTCTGGGATACCTTGATATCATGGTGACTTATGGCCCAAGTACACCTCACCGAGGTCGATGCCCAATACGATCCGGACAGCTCCGAAGATGAGGACGAGGAGCTGGCTAGAGAGCTCAAGAGGAGGATCAAACGCCCCGAGCCCCAGGGCGAACTCGGCGGAACCGTTAGAGAAAGCTTGATCGCATGTCTACAACGAAATGCCGATCTATTTGCATGGTCAGCTTCCGAGATGCCCGAAATTCCCCTGGAAGTGGCATGTCATCACCTGGCGGTCAATCCCGACGCCAAGTGTGTGGCGCAGCGGCGCCGTGCCCAAAGTGACGAGAAGACTGAGGCGGCGGCTAAAGCAGTTGCCGACCTCCTGGCAGCAGGCTTCATCAAAAAGGTAAAGTACACCACCTGGCTATCCAACGTGGTGTTGGTCAAAAAGAGCAATGGGAAATGGAGAATGTGTGTGGACTACACCGATCTCAACAAAGCATGCCCTAAAGATGCCTTCCCCGTCGCCAGCATTGACAAACTCGTTGACAACGCCTCCAGATTCCGACTTCTATCCTTCCTAGATGTCTACTCCGACTACAACCAGATCGTAATGAATCCTCCGGACCAGAAAAAAACGGCTTTCATGACAAGCCAGGGAAATTACTGCTACCTAGTCATGCCCTTCCGGCTCAAGAATGCTGGGGCCACTTACCAACAGATGATGAATAAGGTTTTTTGTAACCAAATTGGTAGGATCGTTGAGATCTACCTCGACGACATGATTGTGAAAAGCAAAGCCGACGAAGGACATCTAGCCGACCTGCAGGAGATCTTTGACGAGGCCAGGAAAAACAACCTCAGGTTCAATCCTGAGAAATGCAGTTTCGGCGTCGGGGCCGGAAAGTTCCTCGGTTTCTGCTTGATCGAAAGAGGCATTGAGACGAATCCGGATAAACGTCGGGTCGTGACCGACATGCGTCCCCCAACCACCAAGAAAGAAGTGCAGAAATTAACAGGCATGATTGTCGCTCTCTCCAGGTTCGTGTCCAGGGTGGCCAATCGTTCTCTTCCTTTTTTCAAAGTCCTGAAGAAAGGCGTGGAGTTCTAGTGGACACCCGAGTGCGAAAGTGCCCTCGCCGAGCTCAAGCAAATACTATCCGAACCCCCGATACTGCTGAAACCAATTGAAGGGGAAACGCTTTATCTCTACCTTGCCGTGGCCAGGGAATCGGTGAGCGCAGTCCTCATCCGAAAAACTGAAGAAGGGCAGAGGCCAGTATACTTCGTGAGCAAGGTGCTACAGGGAGCCGAGTGCCGGTACCAAAAAATAGAAAAGGTAGCCTTGGTCCTGATCATCGCGGCCAGAAGGCTAAGACCGTACTTCGTTGCTCATCAGATTGTCGTGAGGACAGATCAACCAATTCGCCAGATCTTGCATCGCCCCGATCTCGCAGGGAGAATCATCAAATGGGCAGTAGAACTATCTGAATTCGGCATCAAATACGAGGCTCGATCCGCCCTCAAGGCCCAAGTCCTAGCCGACTTCGTTGCAGAAATGACGCCGTCCCTACTCGAGACTAAAGCTTTGCAATGGAAGCTCCACGTCGACGGCTCCTCAAATTCAAAGGGTAGTGGCGCAGGGCTCATCCTTGAAAACTCCGAAGGACTGATGATCGAGGTCTCCCTCAATCTCGTGTTCACCACTTCAAACAACCAGGCGGAGTACGAAGCCTGCATTGCTGGGCTGAAGCTGGCCTCAAACTTCGGAGCAAAAACCATCGAGTTAAACACTGACTCGTTGCTAGTAGTGTCTCAGGTCAAAAAGGATTTCGTAACAAATGATCCTATCCTACAGCGATACCTAGCACGAGTCCGGGAACTACTCCTCCGATTTAAGCAGGCGGAGCTCAAGCACATGCCTCGGGCTGAGAATACACGGGTCGATGTCCTGCGAAGCTGGCCAGCACCAAGCCAACGGGCAATCTGCGAAGCATCATCCAGGAAAGCTTGACAAAACCAAGTGTAGACCTGTCCCCAACCGCAGTGGCCGAGGTCAATGCAGTCACCAAAGACTCAAGCTGGATACGGCCCATCAAAGATTACATTGAGTCTGGCGTCGAACCTGACGACCCCAAGAAAGCCACCGCTGTCCGGCGACGAGCTACGTCCTACTCCATCATAGACGGAAAATTCTTTCGGCGCAGGTTCTCTACCCCCTCCTGAAATGCGTCGAAGAAGACGAGGCTAGGTACGTACTGGACGAGATCCACGAAGGAATATGTGGGCAGCACCTGGGCGCCCGAGTCCTAGCAAAAAAGGCCCTCGGGGCAGAATACTACTGGCCAACCATGACACAGGACGCTTCCAACCTCGTCAAAAGGTGCGACACCTGCCAGCGATATGCCGACGTCCATCATGCCCCGCCAGCCGAGCTTTCTTCATTGTCGGCAGCATGACCCTTCAGCCAATGAGGCATAGACCTCCTTGGCCCTTTCTCGCCTGGACGAGGCGGAGCCAAATACCTAATCGTCGCAGTCAACTACCTTACAAAGTGGATCGAGGCAGAACCACTCGCCCAGATATCGGCGAACAACTGCGTAAAGTTCGTCAAGAAGAACATCTTCACCCATTTCGGGGTTTCCTCCGTGGTGATCACCGACAACAGGACGCAATTTGCGGACAAGGGCTTTCAGAAGTTGATGACAGACCTAAACATCAAACAGCACTTCACCTCCGTTGAACACCCCCAAACCAATGGGCAGGTGGAGTCGGTGAACAGGGTTATTCTCAAAGGACTAAAGAAGAGGTTGAAAGGAGCAAAGGGGGCCTGGCCGAATGAGCTGCCGTATGTCCTCTGGGCATACCGGACAACTCCGCATTCCACCACCAACGAGACCCCCTTCAGGTTGACGTATGGGACCGAGGCCATCATTCCAGTCGAGGTCGGAGAGTCCACTTGGAGAACTTTGTACCCTCTAAGCAACGGTGCAAACAACGAAGCTACAAGAGAAGAGCTCGATCTCGTGCAAGAGGTCCGAGACAAAGCACAACTTGCCGAGGTCAGACGATACAACCAAAAGGTCATCACCCGAGAATTCAATGTCGGGGACCTCGTCCTCAGGCGGGCTGACGTCGGCAACAAGAACGCTAGCGAAGGAAAGCTCGCACCCAACTGGGAGGGACTTTACCGAATCACAGCAAAAATCGGGACGTGAGCTTACCGCTTGGAAACCCTCTCCAAGGAGCCGATACCCTGAACTTGGAATGCTACCAAACTTAGGCTATACTATAGCTAATCTAATGTAACATTCGGACCGGTAGCGTCCCTGAATACAAACATTTGCGAAACAATCATATTTTCCTCACCTGCAGGACTCACGGCGACTTCGACCTCCGATTGACGAACAACGCCCCTATAACCCGAATCCGACACCGAGCTGGCCACTCAGCGGACAACGGTACGAGGCGAGGCCGTCAAAGAACGACGAACACGCCCTTCACGACTCCGAGCTTAAATGCTCAATCGAGAGGCGCGCAACGGTCCACAGCGACCCCGAATTTGCTCTTCATGAGCCAGCCTCCTCTTCGGCTTGGCTTAAATGCTGAGACGGAGACCGGAGGAAGAAGTCCCAGGCGGCTTCGAGCTTCAATGTTCAGTTCGGGACCGAGGAAGAAGTCCACAGCGACTTCGAACATTCTTGACTCCGAGCTTAAATGCTCAGTGGAGACATAATTGACTCCGAGCTTGAATGCTCAGTCAAGATTTACTTGATTCCGAGCTTAAATTCTCTGTCAAGCCTTTTTTGCAGGAAAGCTCGGCTTGGGGGGCCATTGTTCCGGACTGGGCCAATGGCCAACCACTTGGGCCTGGCCCAATCCGCGTGTGCTGCCAAAAGGCGAAAGCTGACCTTGTCGCGGTGGCCACCCGCATCCAACGAACGGGAATTGTTCGCCCGATCCAACGGCCCATGCACGCTGCCGTCCTCTATAAATACGGGACTCGCCCGCCATTTCCAGGTACGCACTCATTACTGCCTCAAATACCTCTTCTCTTTCCTTGCTGACTTAGGCATCAGAGTGCTTGCAGGTACCCCACCCGAGGCGCGGGAGAAGACCACCTCGGCCAATCCAAGGTTCAAGTCCTACCATCCGAAGTCGACTTTTCATCCTCGCGGCACGCTCCAATCCGAGGTAACAAACCGTACTCCGGTACCGAACAATAGCAAATTAATCATATGTAAACATCATTCATCATATTTAAACATCATCATATGCTTAAGTCCTCACATTTTTTTTGTAATTTAATCCTATTTTTAATGTAAGTTTGGAGAAACCAAGTTTGGCGAAAAATGTCTAATTTTAATGTAACTTTGAGGCTCTCGTAAGAAAAATGGGAAAACCAGTGCAATGGGCTATAAAGGGTCACCAATTGTTCGAAAACGTTTATTACAAATTTGTTGTAATCGTTGTTCCTTTCTTTCTACAAATTAGTTCAATGTTGCTTCTAACACTGTGAACGTTAAAATCCTTCATATTTTTGATATCCCTAATACTATGTGTCTGCAGAATATACTATTTTGTGAATTACTTCAAGAGCCCCTCCCAGGTGACATCTCATCATTTTTTGTGACCTATAAAACATTCTCCCATTGTTGATGGTAAATTAGCTTTCAACCTTTATCTCTTCAAGTTTTGCGTAGAAATATTGATATCCAGATCAGACGTAAAACATCTCTTGAAATACCTAGTATATCTGTGATTCTTGATTTCTCAAACTATTTTTTCTGCCCATTCATTAATGCTTGTGTATTCCACCCATCACCGTCTTTTAGCCTACACATTACAACAAATAATTAATTAATTTAATGTGAAAAAATTGGAAAGCGTCTTTCAAAAGTTAATGATTGCGAACACTAAATTGGATTCAAAGCCAATTATGCATAGAAAAGGGCAGAACCTTAATTCCACTCGTCCTAATATAGTTACATTAAATTTATTTGAATGTACAAATTAGTAATAAACAGTGACATATTTGTTTTACCTAAAAAATAAATAAATAATATTTGGCACAAAAACTTAAATATTGTTGTTTAAAAAGAGATAAAGAAGGGACTAATTAAGGAAAAAGTTATTTTGATTTGACGGCAAGCTTCGCTCCTTTGTATCCTCTGATACATTGAGAAACTCAAAAGTTACATAGTTCTTCTTGAAAATGTTTTGTTTTTGGTTAGATTTAAATTTTTGAAAGTGTTTTGAAATCACCACTACAACTTAGACATTTTAAAATGAAGATAGACAATATGTAAAAGTAAAAGATAGACATTTTAAAATGAAGATAGACATTTTTATGAGGTAAGGTAATAAAAAAAGTGATACAAACGTCTTTTGTTTAGAAAAAATGGTGAAATACTAAAAGTTTTTTTTTTTGAAGATTGTGTTTTAGTCGAATAATGGATTGCTAATAGTAGAGCCCAAGAAATGAAGACCCAAACAACCTGAAAATGTGTTAACTTAAACATAAACAAATTTGACCAAAAAAAAACATAACCAAATAAATAATTTTTCTAAAAAAGTAAAATAAGAAGGCTTAAAATGCCTTTTGTTTCATTTTTTTGGAACCCTAAAATTTGTTACACTCTTTTCATTTGCATGTACAGTTCGCACAACACTGTTAGAGAGAGAAAAGAAGAGAGAATGAAAAAGAAAGAAGACGATATTGGTTTTCGGAGAGAGAAGGACGAAATTGAGAGAGAGATGAAGGGGAAAGCTAACGGTGGGGGTGGAGAGAGAAGGACAAAATTGAGACAGAAATTGAGTTTAATATATGTACACTTTAAGTGTATAGGCTTATACAACCACAACCAATAAAAATTCATGGAATGGTTGACATATAAGGTGGTTATCAATTGACTAAACTATTTTTAATGACGTGTCAACTTGTAATTAATAGATAGTGTAAAACACTTATACACCTATTATGTATATAAATTAAAGCATTCTCCTTTTATTACCCTATCCCCAAACTTATATTAAGATTAGACTTTTTTTCTCCAAACTTAGTTTCCCCACTTTAATTTCCCACACTAGTAGATAAAGGAAAAAAGAAAGAAAGAGGAGAGAGAAAGATAGATTTTGGGACTAAATTGGAGACTGGGCATTCGCAATGACATTGACAAAGGCAGTCAAAGTAAAGACTGATGGTACAGTCTTTGCTGGCATTTTTACCTAAAATAAAAAAATAAACCCTTTTGTGGTCGTGTCAAGATCCTGGCAATACCAAAAAGCACTTGGATGAGATGGTAGAGGTCTCTGCTTAACCAATGTCCTAGGTTCGAATCTAGCCTTGGGCATGCAACAGTGTTAAATCTCTTGAGGGAGAACTTTGCCCCCCAATATGGTCCTACCTACTACCTAGCTCGAGAGATGTGTTAAATCTCTTGAGGGGGAGCTATGACGCCCAACGTGGTCCTACCCAGCTCAAGAGATTAGTATCTACAATTGCACGCAGAGAATACCCAGTTTATACCAAAAAAGTCAATATCCTCGCAATTTATCTCAAAAATTGCAATCTCTAGTCATTTTAATATTAGGTTGACACGTGGCATAACTAGAAATAAAAGGATGAGATTATTTTCTGATTTTCAATTAAATTTTAAAATAAAAATTAAACAATTGATTTGAGATTCACGTTCGTAGCTCGCCTCCAACCTCTCATCCCAGCGTTCCCAATTTTCCTGCATTATCGGTGCAATCCTACTTCAAGCTCTTTGTTACGACTTACGATGACCATCTAGTTTAAAATCCAAAAGGGGCATTTCCTTTTTCTCAAATTCACAGTTTATTGACATGCCTACAACCAAGGTAATCAAAACCGGACCGGACATTGAACCGGAAGAGGTAGCGGTTCAGGGGTTCTTGGGTTCAACCGGTTGAATCGGGGGTTGAACCGGAATTAATTAAATAGATTATTTAATATATATTTTACAATATATAAAGGATAAAAAACAAAAAAGAATCATAATATGACATAATAAAACTATAATATTCAACAATCATAGATAATTAGATACTATAATGTAAATACTCTCATAGTAATATTAGTGTACACATTTGTTTTTTAATTATTTATTTATTTATTACATCAATTTAATTATAAAAAATGATAAAAAATATCTCATATACCAAAAATCAGCATCATTTTTCATTTTTTTTCTAAAAATCAACTTGGTATACCATTTTTTAAGGAAAATAAACCAAATCCGGTTTTCTGCACGGTTCCCCGTTTTTGGCCGGTTTCCTGTCCAGTTCCCGGTTTTCAGCCGGTTATCCGGTTCAATTCCCGGTTTTCACCCCAGGCGCTTCTGGGGTTCATTTGGACCAGATAGGGTTCCGGTTCAACCGGTTGAACCGGCCGGTCCGGTCCGGTTTTGAAAACCTTGCCTACAACACCCAAAGTTGGCAATATCCTTTCGTTCTTTAAACATTCAGATTAGTTCAATCTTGTTGAACCGATTAGTTCAATCTTATTGAAGGTTACACAGAAGAAAGTGAAATCTAAAATTAGTTGTTTAATTTTTATTTTAAAATTTAATTCAAAATCCAAAAAGAATCTTGTTCTGGACTGGGCCACGAGGCCCATTCAGCAATTGAACAAGGATTGGCCCAATCACTTTGGTCCATATCCACAATCTACAAGCCCAATTATGACTCACATATTTTGAGGGCTCAGATCAACTCGTTCAATCCAACGGCTCACAATGGGCACGTTTTCCTATAAATACTGGCTCACATTGCCATAATGAGGTCCCCTTCCCGGGCGCTCGTTGACATCAAGCCATACCGCAAGAGACCACCGACGCAGTCCGCCCAGCACTGCTAGGTACAGAACAAATCTCATCCTTTTATTTCTAATTAAGCCATCTGTCCTCCTAACATTAGAATGACAGGAGATTGCAATTCGTCCCTGACAATTTTTTCGCAGGAAGAATTCGTCCCTAACAATTTTTTCGAGACACATTGGTCTCTGACAATTCCAAAATGAGACATGTTGGTCCCTACGTCCATTTAACTGTTACCAGCTCACTAAACGTCTCCTACGTGGCACGTTAAGTGTCACGATGTCACGTTAGATGCCACGTATGCGTTTATTTTGGGCCAAATTCGTCCCTGAAATTACAAAGGAACGAATTCTTGTTCTGTTTGGGAGATGGTGTTTTGAGAATGGCTTGGCTCCTACGGTGGATGTATATGGGTTCCCGTTCCATGGTGGTTTCTTTGGGTTGAAGAAGACAACAAGGCAAAGGTTGATGGTGGTGCGTAAGGGCGTCATTCTCACCATAGTTTCGTCAAGGGAATGATTATTTGATTTTTTGGTGGTGGTTGTTCATGTTCTTGAAAGAAGATTACAAGGTTAGGGGCAGTGTTGTTGTTGTGAGTGACAGTGTGAGCATCCGGGAGCATGAGTTGGAAAGCTAAGAAGCAGAGCTACAATTCTTCTGTTAAGCTCAAGATCCAATTCTGACGTATTCAACCCTGGCACAATGATTTGTAACCAGGCACCTTGCCGGTTTCCGCGGCATCCGGGAGGGCTGTCTAGTCTCCAAGCCATAACTTCGTCCACGGTTATCCGATCGGGGAGTGTGAGCATGCGTTGGAAAGCTAAGAAGCAGAGCTACAATTATTCTGTTCAGCTGAAGATCCAATTCTGACGTATCCAACCCCGGAACCACGATTTGTAACCCGGCACCTTGCCGGTTTCCGCGGCACCCTTGACGGTTGTCTAGTCTCTAGACCATAACTTCGTCCATGGTTATCCGATGGGGGCGTGTGAGCATGAGTTGGAAAGTTAAGAAGAAGAGATACAATTCTTCTTCTGTTAAGCTCAAGATCCAATTCTGAAGTCTCCAACCCCGGAACCATGATTTGTAACCCGGCACCTTGCCGGTTTCCGCGGCACCCTTGAGGGCTGTCTAGTCTGCAGACCATAACTTCGTCCATGGTTATCCGATGGGGGCGTGTGAGCATGCGTTGGAAAGCTAAGAAGCAAAGCTACAATTCTTCTGTTAAGCTTAAGATCCAATTCTGACGTCTCCAATAGGGGTGGGAATAGGCCGGGCCGATCGACAAGGGCCTACGGCCCAGCCTACGTCAAGCCAGGCCAGGCCAGGCTTTTTATTTAAACAAATAAGGCTTAGGCATTTTTAAAAGCCTATTTAGCTAAAAAGGCCAGGCCACAGGCCATTGAAAAAGCCTTTTAGGCCTATCAGGCCGGCCTATTTAAATAAAAATAAATAATATTATTATTATTGTATTAAATTTTGTATTTCATTTAAGTCATAAATTTGCTAATATTTCATGTTAATTTAAACTATTACATCCATTTTTGACAAATTTAAAGTTATTATTATAAAATAGAATTTAAATAGGATGTCATATAAAATAGAACAAAATTTTATTAATCTATTAGCTTTTTTGTTATTTACAAAAAACATACATCACTTAAAGATTATAGGTTTTTGTAAAAAAAATTGTAAAATAGGCTTCTAAACAGGCTATCAGGCCTTGTCAGGCTTTCACAAAGGCCAGGCCAGGCCTAAAAATTGGGCCTATGATAGGCCACAGGCCAGGCTCAGGCCTAACGCTTTCAATGCAGGCCAGGCCCAGGCCAAGCAAAGCCTAGCTCGGCCCAGCCTATTCCCACCCTTATCTCCAACCCCGGTATCATGATTTGTAACCCTGAACCTTGTAACCCGGCACCTTGCCGGTTTTCGCGGCATCCGGGAGGGCTGTCTAGTCTCCAGGCCATAACTTCGTCCAAGTTTATCCGATGGAGGCATGTGAGCATGCGTTGGAAAGCTAAGAAGCAGAGCTACAATTCTTCTGTTAAGCTCGAGATCCAATTCTGACGTCTCCAACCCCGGCACCATGATTTGTACCCCAGCACCCTACTGGTGTCCGGGGAGCTCGCAAGAGTAGAAGTTGAACCCCGGCACCCTGCCGGTGTCCGGGGCGTGCGCGAAGGAAAGAATTGAACCCCGACACCCTGCCGGTGTTCGGAGCGAGCATTGAAAAATTAAGGTGTCAAAGAGAAAGAAATTCATGAGCATTTTTCTAAGTGTCAAAGACTAAAAATTCATGAGAATTTTACTAAGTGTCAAAGACTAAAAAAATTCATGAGAATTTTACTAAGTGTCAAAGACTAAGTGCCAACGATGGGGCAACGAACCCCAGCACCTCACCGGGGTTGGAAACAGCACACGAAGGCAAAGGTCAAGCACATACGTCTTCAAAACACGTCAAGGAAATAATTGAACAAAATAAAGATTCAAAGCCCAACACCATGAGGTGTTCACAGCAGGGGCAAATGTCCATGAAGGCACGCAAACGCGCACAAAGGCGCGCAAGGGTGACGAAACTCGGCACCTTGCCGGGGTAGGCGCATCAGACAGCACCCTGCCGGTTTGGAGAAAGCGCACGAAGGCGCATAACCCGGCACCCTGCCGGTTTGGTGGACGCGCACGAAGCGCCCGATGAAAAACGCAAGACCCGACACCCTACCAGTTTACGTGGGGAACCCGGCACCCTGTCGGTGTCCGGGGGCGCGCGAGTGCGTGTTATAACCCGGCACCCTGCCGGTTTACGAGGGGGGTGCGCACGGGAGTTGGAACCCGGCACCCTGCCGGTTTGGGAGAGGGGGGTGCACGCAGGAATTGGAGCCCAGCACCCTGCCGGTTTGCGAGGAGGTGCGCCGGTGTCCGAGGGCTATCCCCCATATGGTTCCATTTGTCGCAAAAACTTATGAGTTTGGGGTGTGATTTTGATCAACACAAGGCCATGAGGCACCAACATTGCCTGGTCACCTGTAACTTTTATGGAAGACCAATGCCATGAGGCATCAACATTCTTTTGTCACTAAGAGCTAACATTCTCATGAAGCATGCAATGGTAGCATATAATGTTAAAAATAGATAAAAGAGGAGGAAGGAAGATACACTTACCAAGGGAGAAATGAGGGAGAGCTTCAAAGGAAAAATTTGTGTGGTCCTAAAAGCCTTATCCACTCTTTCAAAATTCTATCTTCATCCACTCTTACCAGGCGCCACGAGGTACCCACCAGCTGTTTGATAAATTGCCTGAAAGGCAGCGTCTGGATGCAACACAACTATGCACCCTACCAGGATTGCCTTGCCCATCCGGTGTTCGATAAATTGCCTGAATGGTAGTACATGGAAGGGACACAACCCGGCATTCGACCGGTCGTGTGCAGACGCATTGTGGACCCGGCGCAATGCCTATGCACCAAAGAAAAGAGAATGAAAATGCTTACCAAGGAGAGAAGTAAGAGAGGATGGATCCAAGTTGAAAATGAAGTGTGTGGTCACCAAGAGTCTTATTCTCCACCATGCACAAAATCATGCCCATAAAACCATGGGGTGGCCAAAGCCTAGACACGACACCATAGAGGACGCCTAGCACACGACACCATGGAGGTGCCAAGACACAATCACACAGCACCATGAGGATGCTTAGTCCCACGACACCATAGAGGTGCCAAGACATCATCACACGACACCTTGGAGGGCTAAGCTCACGACACGTTGGACGAACCGACAAAAATGCTTCAAGCCAAGACCATCCTTCGGAATAATCTCGGCTTGGGGGGCAACTGTTCTGGACTGGGCCACGAGGCCCATTCAGCAATTAAACATGGATTGGCCCAATCACTTTGGTCCATATCCACAATCTACAAGCCCAATTATGACTCTCATATTTGGAGGGCTCAGATCAACTCGTTCAATCCAACGGCTCACAATGGGCACGCTTTCCCATAAATACTGGCTCACATTGCCATAATGAGGTCCCCCTCCCGGGCGCTCGTTGACATCAAGCCATACCGCAAGAGACCACCGACGCAGTCCGCCCAGCACTGCTAGGTACAGAACAAATCTCATCCTTTTATTTCTAATTAAGCCATCTGTCCTCCTAACATTAGAATGACAGGAGATTGCAATTCGTCCCTGACAATTTTTTCGCAGGAAGAATTCGTCCCTAACAATTTTTTCGAGACACATTGGTCTCTGACAATTCCAAAATGAGACATGTTGGTCCCTACGTCCATTTAACTGTTACCAGCTCACTAAACGTCTCCTACGTGGCACGTTAAGTGTCACGATGTCACGTTAGATGCCACGTATGCGTTTATTTTGGGCCAAATTCGTCCCTGAAATTACAAAGGAACGAATTCTTGTTCTGTTTGGGAGATGGTGTTTTGAGAATGGCTTGGCTCCTACGGTGGATGTATATGGGTTCCCGTTCCATGGTGGTTTCTTTGGGTTGAAGAAGACAACAAGGCAAAGGTTGATGGTGGTGCGTAAGGGCGTCATTCTCACCATAGTTTCGTCAAGGGAATGATTATTTGATTTTTTGGTGGTGGTTGTTCATGTTCTTGAAAGAAGATTACAAGGTTAGGGGCAGTGTTGTTGTTGTGAGTGACAGTGTTAACTTATTTTCTGTGAACAAAAGTTAACAGGATAGGTGTCATATTTTAATGGGCAAACAGTAGAAACAACACTTATGGTAAGTTTTGTCCTAAATCACATAGGGTAAAATGGGGATTTCATAGGGTATGTGGGGGGTATAAAAGCCAACTGGGGGTATAAAAATCAATATCCTTTAAATTTACGTTTCACGTTCTCAATGTTTTTTTTTATGTTTTTTTTTCCGTAGACGAAGTGACAAGTGTCAATTGAAATTCATACATACAACTAGCAGCCTAACAATTTTGTCAATTGCCTGTTGAACAATCTTACAGATTTTAATGTTTTCAATACTTTGTTGAACTTCCAATCAATAAAATGTTTTTTTTAATTTAAACGATCATATCAATAACTGATTCATAAATCATATTTTATTATTAATTATTAGTTTATTATTCCAAACCAAGTATATATGAAATTGAAATACCTACGTAGGGATGCCAATGGCAGTGAGAACCTCTAGCCACTCAAGTGTCTGTATTCAGCTCTTTCCCAAGAAAAATAAACATCGAAAATGGCAGAGAGAAAATCAGATTATTAACTATGTATACTCTTTGTTTCATTCTTATAAACGACAAACTAATACATTGTCAAAGAAAAATGTGCAAGAACAACTTCCATGACCAAAAATACTTAAAAGTCTAAAGGAGAACAAAACTACATTCTTCTGATGAGAAAGAACTATCTTTGACCACTCCTTAGAAAAAGAAAGCAAAATATATACTATGTGTGTTCAAGCAGGGACAAAAACATAAAAAATCCATTTCAAACATATAAAAAATATTAAGATATATTGTTTTGACTTTGATTGGAATGACTGTATACCTCATCTCTTCTTTCTTTGTTCCAAACAATGGAAGTAATGCATCTTTCATCAGAGAAATATCTCTTACCTTCTCCATTAGATTGAGTTACCAGAGAAGATTGTTGACCAGCTTGCTGATCAGTGCTGTTTAATGTTCTTTTACCACCATTTTGATTCAAATATTCCTTTACAGGATGGTTTGTTGTTTCAACAAGTCCTATGATGTTGTTATCGACTTGCATGTCTTCGCGATTTGGATGACAATTCAAATCTATCTGTCCAGTACTGGAATCACCAACCTCAGCTTCACTTCTATTTAGTCCTCCTTCTTTCTCCAAATGACTTGTATCATCTCTTGATGCTCCATTTGTATCTGACTCGCGATGACTATGGTCTTTCTTGGCAGCAGCAGCAGCGTCTGCTTCGCGCTCTGATTGGCGTTTCTTCTTACGTAGCATGAGGGTTTTGAATCGGCGCTTCACGGTGGAGCAAACATTGCAATTGCATGTTGGCTTGTGTCTTCCCTTTCCACTTGGTGGCTGAATGCACACAATGCAAGAGCAACCGGGGCGGTGTCGAGGATGTTTTGTGGTAGCTCCAGCTGATGACTCGGCATTGTCGACTAGATTTTCTCCCAAAACTGCTGCACTTGCAAGAGCATCTAAGCCGGAAGGCTCGTGTTCTTCGATCAACTTGCTGTTCTCTACAACTCGACGCTTCTTCAAATCTGTGAAATATCAAAAGCAACCAAAATGATAAGCTCTACGTCTAAAACAGACAGCAAGGTCATAACTATGCAGAAAATGCATGAATGCATCATGCATTATAAACATCCAATCAATAATCTCAAACATGATAGAAGTAGAGCTTATTGAAACAGACCGCAAGATCATACCTTTGCTGGTTTTCAGAAGATTTTCTAATCTTCTTGAACTTGGATCCTCTGGGGCAGAACATAAAGATCTGGAAAAAAAATGTCCAAAAAAATATTGAAAAATATTTGATCAGTATCTCATACGAAGAGGTGGTCAAATTTATAAAAGTAGTAATAACAAAAACGGCGCACCTGCTTCTATCCCAAACATTTTCCGAACATGTCCACTTGGGAGGAAGAAGAACTTCTACGGGTAACTTTCGCCATTTAGAGCAATCATCACATTGAGCCCATTGTTCCTCCGCCCTGGATGAAATAGTTAACATTCTCAGCACAAGTTGAAAATTTACTCACCACATCAATAGGACGAGTTTAAATGCTTTTAATAAGCATAAAGAAGATCTAAGGGATGCTTGGAAGAGTTTATTTTTATTTCAGACTTAACTTGTGACATTAGCATTTGTGCAAGTGTTTAGAAGAATTTGTGAAAATAGCTTACCACATAAGCTGTTTTAAGCTTGTTTTCACAAGTTCTCTAGAATAGCTTATAGAAACAACTTGTAAAAAGCTTATGCAAAGTTTTCCCTGTTCTCTCTTTGATTGAAGAAAGAAACAACTTAAAGATAAGCACGTATACGATAACCATTTATTCAATAAGCACTTCAGTTAAGTTGTTTACTCAAACAATGCCAAATAAGCCAAAAGTTTGGAATCTTACCCAGATGAACCAGTGCTGAATATCGTTCTCTTTCCAAAAACTGGGGGCTCCTAGACAAAGTGAAGCACAAATGTCACATATATTAGCCAGGTAACAGAAATTTGAACACGATGCTCCAAACCATATCGTCAACATTCACACCTCACAATAGCTAATGTACATAATAAAAATACGGACAGATTTGATGTTGTCGCACTTACATCATATTCTTCAAATACTTGGTCCTCAATAGTGACAATGCTTGGATTGACACTAGGCGGTGGACGAAGCAAGTCCTGCGCTTCTTCCCATGTAAGTCTCAACTCTACAGCATCTTCGTTATCAATGAGCAATCTCTTACTTTTAGGTCCAATATTGCGAGTCCTCTTCTTCTCTAAAACTGAAATTTGTTGTTCAAGTGAAGGATTGTTTGTCATCTCAACATTTTCAGTTTTAAGTAAACCAATAGTTCCAGCTCCCGGTTGCATATGTTTTGCATGTCCATTTAAGTGAAGTTCCTCACTCCCTTTTATTGAATGGAGAAGATCGGCATAATTACTTCCCAATGGAAGATTCTCAGTTCCACCAGAAAAGGTGGATCCCTTTGCTGAAATACCATTTGAATGTGTAGATGTAGAAGCATCCTGTTTAAACAATTAATGTTAATCATATTCACAAAACAGAAGGAAAAAAAAGATGTATTATTCAAAGAAGAGATCACATATAGTAGTAAAATGGAAAAATGTGACAACCTGTGTATCTATAGAATTTGATGCCTTTCTGAAACCCATAACAAGTTTTCCACCAGGATCTATCCGACTAAATGTTACTGCAAATATGAAAGAATAATTACTTCAGATTTGCAAGACAATTTAGCCTCTCAACTAAGAATATATAAAGTTTGGCTCTACATAATAATCAATAAATAACACATCAGATATATTCTATAAGGGCATAAATCCTTTCATTTGCCTTAAAATCAGCCTATCTAAGGTTTGTGTACAGAGCTGTCAAACTGGGCAGCGCCAGGCTCAGCCCAGCCGAGTGGGCCAAAGTACAAAAGCGGGATGGGCTAGGCAGCCTGTTTATATATTGGGCTGTGTTTTTTTAGCCCAACTCAACCCAAAAGCATTGGGCCAGCGAGCTGGCCCGCCCAGCCCAATTTTTAACAAAGGAAAGCAGAAAAAATGTTTAAAAAACCAAAAGGATAGGCCCTCTAGCCAATGGGCCAATTGGGCTGGGCCAAAATATTCCGCTTCTTTTTGGGCTTCTGTTTTTTTAGCCCAGCCCAACCGGGCATTGAACACTGGGCCGGCGGGCCATTGGGCCGGACCAAAATTGACACCTCTAGTTGTGTAATTATGGTGACAGACAGAAACAATATGACAAAATTTGACATAAATAAGAAGTGTAAAATTGTGATAGAATAAGCGTGTGCAAGATTAGTACTCAAGTCAAGGTCGATCCATACCGGTATCACCGGCACATAATTGCATGGATTGTATGCAAGGGGTCACACCCTCCAATACATACATCCTACTGTTGTTATTGGGCCAAAATCTGAACTGAAATGTCCATTCATTCCCCTTCACATCTTGGATCCGCAAAGGAAGACCTTCAGACTGTGAAATAGGAGGAAAATATGCCTGCAATTCATATAACACATTGTAAGATGTCCAATATAATAGGTTTAAGAGATGTCTCTTCAAAAAAAATTCAAAAAAAAAAAAACTGCAGAAAACGCCTCCAGATTCATGCATAAAAAGTCAACAAAGCAAACACGGAAAATAGGGAATCAAAAAACATGAAACTATAAGTATACCTCAGCACAGGCTTTCGGGAGAACAAGACGGCCAATACGACCTGCATCACTTGCACTCAACACCTTCTCAAATAATGGCACTACAGTGGACTTTAAACTATTATCATTATGTTAAGGGAAACTGCCGATTTGTATGAATACGGTTATTACTATAGATGTTCAAGAAAACCAATATACAAGTTTGTGTCATAGTGTAAAGGATACTCTCCAGACAATCGCTCGAGCTCCTGATCAGTAATTCTAGGCCAGTATCTAGGAAGTAACTGATTCTTACCCCTCCCTTCAGCAGGTGGCCGGGCAATACGTGACTGAGAACCTTTTTCAGTTTCTACATTCATCGTAAGCTCAGTCTTCAAAGGTTTGGGCAATATAGGGCGAGATCTTGACCCTTGGTGAAAGGGAGGAGAGGCTTTTCCGTCAAGTCTTCCTTCTAATTTCTCTCCAGCAGAAGGTGAGACAGAGTTGTTCCCTGATGAGTTTCCCAAATACATACTCAAAGATGGCTTTGAATTTGATTCGTGAATGTTTTTAACCTCCCACATTGATCGGTTATTTTCTAATGTAGCAAAAGTTATTGACTGCTGTTTCATCATATTTGAAAATCCTGTATCCCCTTCCCCGAATGAACGCTTAACTTCTTGCTTGTTTTTCCCATTATTACAAGTAATGATGCCATCTCTCTGAGCATGATTCAAACGGTTGGATTCACTAGCTTCAACTACTCTGCATAATTCCATGAGTTTTCCTTCATCAACACTACCCACAAACAATCTGCCATCAAAATTAGCAGAATGTCGATCCCTTGTGCTATTTTGGGTCAATGAAATAGACCCATTGGGATTTACAGTATTCCTCATCTGCAGAAAAACATCAAATAACAGGAACCTATGAAACTGAGTCATAGAATTGAAAAAAACATAGTACACACCAAAGTAAGGCCTCTTCAAAATTGTTGTCACGAAAATGATCATCTTTTATGCATGGCATTACTTAAATATTGGTATCCAGCCAGCCCATACATTCCAAAGCCAATTAGAAAATAAAATTGAAAATTACAGCCAACCATTTATTTATTTATTTTCTCTGTAAGTGTCATTTGAAACTCACACACAACTGCGAGGTTTTGGATTCGAATCCGGGACGTGATATCCAGCCTAACAATTACGGCATTTGCCAATTGAGCACCTTACGGATTGCTGGCAACCATTTAAAAACAAAAGAAAATAGAAATGATAATATATAACTAAAATAGTCAAAAAAGGCTAACATTAGTGACCAATATTGTATTCAATATGGCTATTTAGTCATTTAGACACGAATGAGTAAAAATGAGACACCAGAACAAGATTTAGCTAATGAGACAAAATAAAGTCTATTGCATTGCAGTAAACAAAAAATAGCCATAAATTACTAGTTTGAGACCAAATTCCCATAGCAAAATGTCATGATTAAACTTACCAGATTAAGTTGGGAAGCATTTACACAGCTAACACAACCTATACCACCAAAGTCAAGATACTCAAACAAAGATCTAGATACAATGCATCCACAGTGGATAGGCTGCCAAAATAAGTCAAACAGACTTCAATGAGCAAGCAGAGAAAGAAGACTAAATGGAATTCAAATAGAAAAGACCATCACTTTACCTTGTTGCAAAAGCGACACTCCTGCCAACCTGGTTGTTGACGATGGAATTTATCACAGAAAACTGAGTTCTCATAGGTAGATCTAGAGAACATGGAATGAATATAAAGAATTAACAAATGAATTATTATTGATCAAAATTACGAAGCTTAAGTAACATTTACAATTACAAATACACACAGAACACATTGAGTTAAGTAAACTGGATATATTATATACATTAGTATCAGCAAATGAAATAAACTCTCAAAATTCCTAATCAGAAGGAGGGTCTAATTCTTTTGCTGTAAATACCTATACAGTTATTCTAGAATATTAGAACAATAGTGAAATATTGAAAATGAACCAACTAAGCCTTTATCACAATTAATGTTAAGTAACAAGGTAATATATTTGCCACATTGGCATCTAAAATCACCATACTGTTTACACTTACAATGGCTCAAGGATATCACGCTTCAATTCCTCCATAAATCTAGCATCACAGAAAGAAACCAAAATATTAGTCAACAAAAAATAAAAAATAAAAAAATACAAATTAAGTTTCACAACTAACAACTAAGAATACTCATTTACCAATTCCCATCCCAATAATGCCCCTGCTAATTCGCTCTTTAGAAATATTTCCCAAATTAGCTATACATTGATCCTCATCATCAAACAACAATTTTCATAGTTTCCATTCCTACCCCTTTTCCACAAAACACGATCACAATCTCATTTACTACGTGCTATAAATAAATATCGTTGTTTATCTTATTCACTTAATTAATGTTGAACCTAACAAATCCAAAAACCCAAAAAATATCTGAGAGATTCAGAAACAAAATCACCAAGATTCCCAAAACTACCCTCCAAGAATCGAATCACCCAAAAATCAGTGAATAGATGAAATTGAAAGTAAAAGGAATGAAATTTACCCACACTTGAAGCATAGTTGAGCAAATCCACCAGATCGCAGAGGCCAACCCTTCTTCCATTCATGAACGCACGAAGCATTGACTATGCCAATGTCCGAACCCATCAATCCAATTTCAAAAATTCAACTATCAAATCCACAAAAAATAATCATAATCAAAAACCCCAAAAAAAGCAAAAGACAAAACTTTGACATCCATGCACGATGTTTCAAGATTTATAGAAAGAACAATAAAAGGGGCAAAAGAAAAAAAACAACGACAACAACAACGGCAACCTTTGACTTACCCCCAAAAGAAAACCTAGAAATAGGTCATTAAAATGAACAGAAAAGAATCAAACTTTGCTCTATTTGATGTGAATCTACTCAAATCTATGAACCTAAAAAATCATCTATTACATGAACACTGAGTTGAAGAAGAAACAGAGTAAAAGCAATGAAGAAAAAACAGAGAGAAATCAACGAAAGGTAATGAGAATTGACCTGGGTTTTAGAGAGAGAAAACGTGGATGGGTATAATGGGTTTGAGAGAGTCTGTGTAGAGAGAGAATAGAAGAGAAGAGAGAGAAAATGTGTGTGAGTGCATGCAAAGCAACAGATGCATAAAATGCATGCACGACACTTGAAAAAACACACACATACACAACACACCCCACCGCTAACCTTAACACTCACACAACACAAGTTGTTGTTTAATTTTCTTTTGTTTTCAAACCCTGTTTTTAGTTTTTACCTTCAAAAAGGACAATGATACTGTCACCCGCGGGTTTTTGTGGTATTGTATTTTGTGACTGTGAATTGGACTCCTTTGTTGTTTTCATTGGGATTAGGTGAAACATGTGTATGTGCTTGCATTGCACATGTTACATGTAGGTGAGGTGGCATTTTATTCTATAATAAATAATCTAAGTATATGCATTATTATTGGTTTTTTTGGTATTATTATTTTGGGTTGTTTGGTTAAAGGTATAAAATAAATGGGGATTATTAATGATGGAAATGGAGTAAAATGGTTTTAGTTGTGAAATACAGATGAAAGTTAATGCTATTCCTCCACTCTTCTGTCGTGGCAGTTTATTGTTTTAGGATGTTTGATGTTTGATTTTACTGTTACACCTAATGCTAGTAATAGTATTTGTGGAGAGTGATTTAGGACAAGGATATCAAAACCGGACCGGACATTGAATCGGAAGAGGTAGTGGTTTAGGGGTTCTTGGGTTCAACCGGTTGAATCGGGTGTTGAACCGGAATTAATTAAATAGATTATTTAATATATTTTTTATAATATATAAAGGATAAAAAAACAAAAACAAAAACCATAGTATGACATAATAAAACTATAATATTCAACAATCATAGATAGTTAGATACTATAATGTAAGTAGTCTCATAGTAATATTAGTGTACACATTTGTTTTTTAATTATTTATTTATTTATTTCATCAATTTAATTATAAAAAATGATAAAAAAATATCTCATATACCAAAAATTAATATCATTTATCATTTTTTTCCAAAAATCAACATGGTATACTATTTTTTAAGGAAAATAAACCAAATCCGGTTTTCTGCACGGTTCCCCGGTTTTTGGCCGGTTTCCTGCCCGGTTCTCGATTTTTAGCCGGTTATTCGGTTCAATTCCCAGTTCTCTCCCCAGGCGGTTCTCGGGTTCACTTGGGCCGGGTAGGGGTCCGGTTCTCGGTTCAACCGGTTGAACCGGCCGGTCCGGTTTTGACAACCTTGATTTAGGGTATTAAGGATATATTTAGTAACTATTACTAAAAGGGTATAGGTGTAATTTGCCTAAAAAAAAAAACCATTCAGTAACCAAAACGCGCCCAAAAATTCTGCATCTTCAAAATATCAACTCAACGGCACCCACTCTCACATAACGCCTTCTTTTCCCCAAATCCTTCTTCTCCGGCGAAATTTCTTCCACCATTTCAGCGACTCAACGGCAACACCTCTCTCTCTCTCTGCATGTTTATTTCTTCAAATTTCTTATATGAAAACGTTAATTGAATGATTCCCCCTTTTGCATGCTTCAAATTCAAGCTTCTGGGTAATAGGGATGTTGCTTAAATATGAATTGATTATATGGTTACCAATATAGTGGGTGTGCAAATTAAGGCAATGAGCTAAATGAAATCAACTGAACTGGGAGTTTGGTATCTGTGACCACTAACCACAAACTAGTAACACAGTGGTTAGTGGCTACTAACCAGTGTGTTACTAGTTTGTGGTTAGTGAGTTTTAATGCTCAAATGTGGTACGCCTGATGTCAACTAATAGTAACACAATGGTTAGTGATTAGTGAATTTGGTATCTGATTTTTGCTTCTAAGAGCCACTAACCACAAACTAGTAACAAAATGGTTAGTGGTTACTAACCATTGTGTTACTAGTTTGTGGTTAGTGAGTAGTGATGTCAGTGTCAAATGTTATGCAGTGTTGTGAAATGTAAGATATGTTGGAGCATCTAACTGGTATTAACCTCAATTGTACTATTCTGTGGTTAGTGGCCACTAACCACAATTGCACTACTTTGTGGTTAGTGGCCACTAACCACAATTGTACTACTCTGTGGTTAGTGACCACTAACCACAGGTTAGTATTAAAATGGTTTAAACTGAGACCAACATATTAACAGAGAAAAATTACAAAAATCATGCCAGATGAAGAACGAAACAGAATCAAATCGAAGACGAACAGATCGAAAAGTGGAGAAGCAAGAAAACGAAGCAAGAATGCGGATCACCGCTTCATAGAGAAGAAGATCGCAGGATGGAGTGCGTGGGAATGGAAGACTACAGGATGTGTAAAATTACATAGATGGCTTCTTTAATTGACAACCTTTGGATCATATTTCATTAAAACAAGAGGCCTCCAACGGCTGAGTGTGGTTTAGTAAACAATACTAAGGACTTCACTTAGTATCCTAAACCACCGCCATATTTGTGTCCTTTAACCCAGCACTTGTTTGAGGAGAAAAATCTTGCAAAGAAATTATTTTGACATGGAGTTCAAAAAAAAATTCTCACCTTATATATATGAAAAAAAAAACATGACCCAATGAGAGAGTTTGGTATATTTGTAGACAAAACTAGTGTAATTAACTCACTTCCATGGAACACTATATAATGTTTTTTAAATGATTATGGAGATATTTTTATATTATATTAAAATAGTTTTAAAATATATATTCATATAGATATTATAAATTATAATACACACATATATATATATATACACACATTTTGAAGATTTTATATATATATATATATATATATATATATATATATATATATATATATATATATATATATATATATATCGACGACAATACATATGATGCCATCGCAAGACCCAACAAGGCGATGGTAGGGTTTAGGATTCTTGAGAGGGTGTTGAAGCTGCACCAGGGGCCAGTCATCATCGTGGTCAAGACAGAAGAGAGGGGGTAATCCATGAGGCCAAAAGTGATGAGGTGACAGTGCTGAATTGACATATGAAGGCGCTGGAATTGTTTGTTCGACGAGATCAACGATACCCAATACTTGCAGACACACTTGACTTGAATCAGGTTCTTCACAGAGAGCCTACTCAGTATCTGCTCTAATATCCGAAATACGAAACGGATTTAAGTAAATCCGTGAAGTGGAAAACGAAAGTACTTACTTCTGTGAATATGGAGACGGAGTAGGTAATTCCGTAGTGGCTGAAACGGGAGTATGTAATTCCATGCGATACTCTCAAACGGAATTATGTAAATCTGTTTCCTGCGAAAACGTAATCTCTCTCTGTCTAACGGATGTAAGTGTGAGAGGTGGTTTGTGTTTTGCAATTTTGAAAAATTATCAAGAGTATTTTAGTCTTTTCACAGGGTGTGTGGAGGTATAATTTGATGGAGTGCAGGTATAAATAAACCTTGTTGTTTTGCTATGTATCGGGTACTTTGGGGCTACAGGAAATACAAGTGTTACTGTTATATGTCCAACAAGCACGAGTCCTGCAAATTTGAAAAACGGCAAATGACAGAAAAATTAAACTACCCTTCACTTATAAGATTCTTATTATTGCACCCTCTTTGTCAAAAAATTTATTTTCTTTTGTTGGTTTTTATTCCAGTGACAGTAATCTTATTGGAATTGGAATCAAGGGTTTGTAAGGTGGACAAATTCTCATGTACAACGGAGGCGGCAGTGGCGGACCAACGGCGGACGGAGAGGACTGGAGGGAGGAGACCAGTGGCGGAGCCGAACAGTCACACTGTGGAGGCAGCAAAGAAACGTAACTTAATTCCCAGTTTTGGATACGAACAGTTTTGTTTTTTTAATTCCCAGAGTTGGGTTGAACCATGAATTGGGCTGGGCCACATACATGAATTGGGTTGGGTTGAGTTTTTTTTTATTTCACACTCTGTTTTTATTGAGTTGGAGGGGTTACAAAGAAAGTAGGGGTTGAGCTCGGGCGCGTGCCCGGGCTAGCTGGGCTATGAAACCGCCCCTGTGTACAACATGTATGTCGTGAGCACCTTAAATTTGTTTGTTTATTTAGTTAGAAACTTTAATTTGTTTGTTTTTTTTAGTTGTGGGTTTGTAATCTTTGATATCATTTTGCACATAGAGAGAACACTTTGAGAAAGACCTTGACATCCTTCTCATTGAAGACTTACAAATGTTCCCAGTTGAGGCCTTGAAGTAATGCATTTTTAGAATTATGTGACATGTCCATGTTTATTATATTTTTTGACAAGATGTTTATTATATTTTAATTGTAGTTTCTTTGTAATATTTCACCATCATTTGTATGTACATTTCTTAATCTTCCTTAACCTAATTGAGTCATTATTTTAGGCGCAAAATTTAAAAATGAAAAAGGCAAAAAATGCACGAGTTTTGGTTAGGGGTGGGAATATGCCAGACCAATCTATAGGGGCCTACAGCCCAGCCTATATCAGGCCCAAGTCAGGTCAAACTTTTTTCTAAATAGATAAGGCCAAGACTTTTTTAAAAGCCTATTTACGTAAAAAGGCCAGACTACAAGCCATCAAAAAAGCGTTTTAGGCCTACCAGGCCGGCCTATTTAAAAAAATACTAACAATATTTTTTATTACTACTATTATATTAAAATTTCTAAGTTGTTTAACTTATAAATTTGCTTGCATTTTATGTTTATTCAAAATGATGTCCTACATCAATTTTTAACATATTTAGAAGTATTATTATAAAATAAAATGTCCTATAAAGAAAATTTTCTTAAAGATTTTGTTAGACCCTGAATTAGATCTTAATTTCATTGATCGATTAGCTAGTTCATCTATTTACAAAGTCTACTTTACTCAAAGGTTGTAGACTTTCGTAATTTTTTTGGGTGAAATAGGCTTTTAAATAAGCTTGCATGTCTTGTCAGACTTTCCAAAAAGCCAAGTCAGGCCTCAAAAGTCGGCCTATCAAGGCCACAGGCTAGGCTCAGGTCCAATATTTTCAATGCAGGTCTGGCCGAAGCCAATGAAAGCCTAACTCAGCCTAGCCTATTCCCACCCCTAGTTTTGGTCGTCCGATGTACTAGAAATATTTGCCCTCATATTTTTACCAAAATTTCAAAAATGTCATCATCTATTTTTGCCTTATCTTGAAATTGCCACATATGAGATGACATCTATACCATAGAGCAAATAATTTTTTAGCATACAGGAAATAATTTTTGCCCTCATATTTAGTGAAGCCCACCAATATCACAATAACAAAAAAAAAACTAGCGGAAGACGGGCATGGTTGATTACTGCGCTACGGTAGATAGTTATGTAGTATTGGTTTATTGTGAGTTTCGAATTGGGTGACCTCATTCCAAATAAGCACATTACAGCACGTCGTTATTCACACCCAATTGATGTATAGGCCAAGATCGGCTGGGCGAGATCGAAAGGTCAAGTCACACCTCATGTCTTCACGCATGCTTCCAAGCGCCTTTTGACCTCGTCGAGCCGATCTTGGCCTTTAGATCAAGAGGGTATGCACAGCGACTTGCAGCCAGTGTTATCAAAACCGGACTGGACCGACCGGACCGGATTCCGGTGCCTCCATTGTACCGGCCTAGGTGTTGAAACAGTTCTGCCCTCGGACCAGTTGAGTCGGTCGACTCAATAAGAAGTCGGTGGTCCGACCGGCCTTTACAGATTTTGAAAATTTAAAAATATAAACGGGCTCCAACCCTTGATTTTTAAAACAGTGTTTTTGACCGGTCCAAACCTACATTTGGTGAACAGTAACTCCAACTATCATTGCGCCACAAGACATTTGTTGTTAATGTCTTCCTTTCATATATTATATAACATATTTCACTTTTTAATGTTCCACAGTTTTTATATTCAGTCTTTACATAGATATATTTTTATTAATAAATGTATACAAGACAATATATTTATAATTTTTCAGATATTTTATTTATTATTAAATTTAAATATTTTATCATTTTACTTAATTACAATTATAAAAACAAATACTTTCTTGGTATATATTATAATTTTTGAATTTATTTAATATAGACCGGCTCATACGGTTCGACCAAAGACCTGCCGGCCCGACCAAAGAACCAGTGACCCAGTGCCTTGATCGGCTCGATGACCGATCCGGTTATGATAATATTGCTTGCAACAATGTGCTTATTGGGGTCTTGGAGCGAAGACTATTTGAACTGAGCTAACTCAGTCCGAAACTCACAATAAATCACTACTACATAAGTATCTATTGTAGCAGAGCCCGTCTTCCCTTAGTTAACATAATGGAACCAAACAAAAATTTTCTTTTATGCCGACAAATACAGAACTTTTTCTTTGACTCAACAAACTTAGAACTTTTTTTTTTGAGATGGAACAAACTTATGTATACAATGTTGATTATGTTGACTAGGCAAATTACTGATATAAATATTATGTTGACTTTTGTATATTATTATTATTATTATTATTATTATTATTATTATTCTATAAATAAATTAATTCAATCACGTCAGCATGTAATATGCAATTATTTGTCCATCGTGAATGCATGAGATGTGAGGGTTTTATGTGTTAAATTTCAACATTCTTTTGGGTATTTTTTTTTGTAACAATATACTTTTGGGTATGTTGCTATCAGAAAATAATGTTTTTTTTTAAAATTCTTTTATAAGCAAATAAATCATTTAAAAATGAATAAAGGAGTATTCGAAACCAATTAGATCAAGGTCATGCCAATTAGATCAATGGTCTATAGGTTTGCACTACAAGAAATGTTACCTATGCCGACGAACGGTTTTAGTGACGAACACATGATCCGTAGGTATAGGTCATTTTTTCTTACTAATTTTAAAAGTAAAAATTGATTTTTAAATCATTTCAGGAACTTCACTTTTCACGTGATAATTTTTAAAACATTGTGTAGGTTTATAGAGTTCTATTTTAATTTTTACATATGTTTCTGAGAAATTAAAAGAGGGGTTTTTGGGAGAATAAACATGTAACCTTTCCCACCAAATGTAAAAATAATTATGCCACCAGACCAAATAGGCCTCAAATGTTAGGTAATTGAAATGCAGTAGTATTATGTGCGTAAATATTTATTCATCTAATTTGTTTTTAAATCAAAATTCAAAGCAAGTTGATGAATCATTTATAAATAAGATAAAGGGGGGCATAATGGGAGAGTGGAGGACAATGGCTCTAACTATATATTCTTGGGCAGCTAGGACCTGAGGTCGGTGGAGTCAAAAAAAATTAACTAATAATTGTCTTCTGTTTTTTGGTATAAGCCGAGTATCTTCTGCACGCAACTGCAAAGACTAATCTCTCGAGCTGGGTAGGACCACAATGGGCGGCAAAGCTTTCCCTCAATAAATTTAACACTCATAATTGTCTTAAAAGCGTTGAGTAATGAGCTCGTCGTCAATATTATTGAACTCATTCCTATCAATATAAGTCACTAAACAATCATTCAGAGAGAAGAGGTCGCGAGTGGTGAGTTGGTGTGAGAGGTAGTTAGGTGCAAAATTTTAATTTCAAGGGGGTCAGAATGTTTTTATATAAGGGGATAAATGGAAATTTTGTTTTTTAGGGTGTTCAAATGACCCCCCTCACAAGGATTAGATTCGACTATATTCTAGGGTTCACTCTGATGGTGACCGATCTCCCTTCATATTATAGCTCGAGGGTCAAGCTTGACTCCCTTAGGGATTCCGTAGACTTTACTCGATGAGGTGAATATGTGAGGATGACATGACCCCTCCAACTTACTCTTCCAAAGATAGAGTGTGTTTTAGGAAGGCCCCTTTAAAGCCCTATGACTTTGTAAATTTCTATGACACTTTCTTCACTCATAAAGGCAGCAAGTTTCCCCTAACACTTTTCAAACGTGAAGTCCTTTTGTGTCTGAACGTTGCTTTCTCAACTTCACCCAAATGGTTGGATTTTCATCTGAGCATTCGAGCTCGTTTGCAAATACTTTAAGTCAAGCCCTCAGCTCTTCTCTTCTTTCGTTTCTTCCAACTTAAGCTTTAGTAAGCACATGAAATGGTGCTCACTTAACAAGATTCTTGGTCAGAATATCTTGGAGCTTTTTGATTAATCTTACAAAAAAATTGAAGCCAAATTTTTTCAAAGCTCAAGTCCGGGCTGGAGACCGTTTTTATTCTCAAAAAAAGGGGAACCCCTTTTCTCTTTCTATTGCAAAAACTGTGGTGAACTATCTCAAGTAGTTGATGGCCTTGAACTCTGCCATGCTATTATCGGGCCTCTTTGTGATGCTTGGAGTGCCCTTATACTCTCTACTTCTCTAGTGCATTATATAATATATTTTCTCTTAAAAAAACACCTCATAGTTGAAGTTATGAAATGAACACACTTTTTCAAATTTTTGGTACTAGTTTTCAATTTTCTAATCCAAGAGTATGATACAAATCTTTTGCAATTTAAGCTAACATATTTGCTCTTTTTTTTTTATAAGTCAAAAAATTCATTTATGGGGGTACAAGGGGTACCGCAACCCGTTTACAATCAACGAAATATCACATTGATCTAATACAGTCCATTGGATCCTACTCCCAGCTCTCAAATTTGATTGAAATATTTCTCCCTGCCTTGTTTATAAATATTTGCTCTCTGTGTGTCTATATATATATATATATATATATATATTATGCATCACTAGTAAATTGTTCACATTTTCTAAAAAAAAAAGTATTTAATATAGTCCATGACCTGGAACAACCTAATGACTAGGATCCATGTCCATGACCTTGCATTTCATACTGTGCCATGAGGTCCATGCGCCTAATAAGACATAGGCTAGCCCAATCGCTTGGATCCACATCCAATGCCCAACCTGTTAAGCCTTGACGGCTCAGAGTTAGCATGAATCTCTATAAATACTTGCTCGCATAGCCACAAAAGGGACACGTTACCCTCTAGCCTGAATATCCACGATTCTCTACTGACTTGAGCGTCAGAATGTCTTTGTAGGTACCCTGCTCCCGCTCAAAACACATGGAGATCCGACCCGACAGAAGCCCTACAACTGCAGTCTCAGATCGACCCGGAAAATTAAATCAGCAAGCTACAGAACAAGTTTGATGCTTTAAATTAGAAAGAAATATAATGTCATGAAGAATTCTAAATATATTATATGATGTCAACGGCTTTCGTTCCTTCATATGACGTTAGGGTGTGAGCAAAACATTAAATCCAAAATATACAATAATATATATTGTTGCCTCATGATGCGTGTAAGCTTCTTGCAATCACATTTTTTCTATTGATCATTTACCGTACGTTTTTCATTTTTTATTTTTTATTTTTTGTCCCTATCTCTTATCTCTTATATTTAATAAATTTTATCTAAATCATTTTTTACCGGTGGTTTATATGGTAAAAAGAATTAATATGACATATTTACAACGAACGATGATATTTCATATGCTCATTGATCAAAAAAAATTATGGATGATATATGAAAACCCATTTTTCATTTACAATTTCAAACTAACTAGTTTAACTCTTGAAAAAGCACATGCAGGGCACAACATTACTCACTCCTAGAAAAGAAAAGAAAAGAAAAGAAAAGAAAAGAAAAGAAAAGAAGAAAAGTATGGAAAAACATTAGATTGAAAAAAGATTAAATCTCATGAATGAAGTATTAACACGCGTCTCTTATTGTAATTAACCTTTTTTTTGGTAGAAATAAATAACATTTTTAAATAGATTCTAAGTTGTTGATATCATTTATTTTATAATGAATTTGCTCTAATACTTAGAAAAATAATATCCTCGGATAATTTGTTAAAAAAAAAATTTATCACTTTGTTTTTTGTCTTCAGCTCTTACTTTGAGGCCTCCTAATACTCATGATATAATATATACATTTGCTTAGTTTGTTTAAAAAAAGAAGTTTTTAAACGCATTCATAAACTTTATGTTAATCACGAGTCACCACACTAGTATGTTATACAATTTTTTTTCTACATATGACATGCATAGAAGGTGAATTATATAATTAAGTTGATAGAAAATCTTAAGTTACAGGGTATAGCTATACAAGCAATAATGTAACCATTTTATCTTCCATGGTCTCGAATCATATTTTTATCTGTAATTCTAAATAATTTATTGGTCCTCGTCAGTATCGATGTTAATTTAATTACTGGACCAAATGATATTTTGGACCACAACATTACAGTACTATTATCCTCCTATTTTTTTATTTAAACCGGCCTGCATGCAATGAACCAGATAACTCCGTCTAAAAAGGAGCATACGTATTGTCAACAAAAATTCGACCAAAATAAAGGTATTGTCAAAAAAAAGAGCACACTTACTGACGTACATTTATTTTTGGGTATAAAATGGAGAGCAAAATCCTCCCTTAAAAAATTTAACACTGCTATATGCCTAATACCAGATGTATGCTCAAAGTTGGATCCGAATTTAAGACTCTGGTTAAGTTACAAGAGACTATAACCATCTCATCCAAATACTTTTAGATAGAAGCACACCTACCTTACATTACATGTAATAAAAATATCCATGTCATGCTTTACCAACATTAATTCAGTTTCATTGATGTGAGCGGTTATTATGAGAAGGAAGGGAGAGAGAGGTCTATCGTATCCTGATTCTTGAAGCTAGAAATGATGATTGGGCGGTGCAGTGCAGGCGCGGATATCTGTCCCTTTCTAATGTGTATTCACTATTCATTTATTTAAGATAAGTAGGTGGATATTTGTGGGGTGCTTCTAGAGTGAATGAGCAAATCAAGTCTCTCATTAGTATACCACCTAAATTAATCGCTAGATATAACAAAAAATACTATGAGTGGCTGAGATTATATCAATCAACATGAAATCTCAACCACTCATAATATTTTATGATATATCTAACGGTCAATTTAAGTGGTATTCCAATGAGGGATCTATGGCCCTAAAAGCACTCATATTTGTAAGTGTATTTATTAAATATTGAATATAAATACGGTCCCCTATGGTTGCGTTTTAATACCCAAAAAAAATTGAAAATACAAATGAAATATGAAAAAGAAAATAATTTTAAGATTTTTGTGATCAGTTCAACCAATGAACTTGAATATCCGAGTGAAGTAATGAAATATAGGTCTAATTACATTTTTGTTTCGGCAATTCTTTCTTAGTTTGGCGATTTTGATTTCTTTATTTTAGTTTTTGGCAATTTTTATCACCAATTTTCTCAATGTGGCGATTTTGGTCTGATCTCCATATTTTTTTCCACACTTTTGGTCCCTCAAAATCATACTTTTTTTTTACACTTTTGGTCCGAAAGAATAGATTTTGGAAAAATGGAAGAACACTAGAGCACAATCTACGATTTTCAGGTCCAAAATTGCAATTAAACAAAGGCCGAAATTGCTAAATTGACAAAGTCGAGCGACCAAAATTGTCAAAAACAAACCTATAATATAATTTAAGTATCCTCAAGCTTGCTATTTTGATTTAGATTTACCAAACATGTAAATGAGCCTTCGGTTAAATGATTAAGGAATCAAAAAAGTAGACGTTTTTGATGGAAATACATAACTTTTAGTCTTTTAGAGTTTTACCTTTACTAGCCCCTGACCCGTGCTACGCACGGGGTTGACTAATTTTTAGTTAGGAAAATTAAAGTAAAACAGGAAGGAGAAAACCTCTTTAATAAACTAATCATTCAAGACAACAGTTTTCTGTCCACTGCAGGAATCAAACTCGGGAGCACTAAGTCGACTCCGTGTCCCAAGGTAGCTTATGCCAGTGGACCAATGATGTTGGTTTGTAAAATATATAGTTAAATAATTGTGGATTGAAATTAAATTATAGCTATAAATTAAATAAGAAGATTATAAAATTTAAAAAGAATATTGACAAAAAACGTTGAAATTAAACATCCATAGATAATGGGAAGAAAATGTCTAAAACTTTTAATAACATAATCCATATTTATCAAATGTAAATATAAAAACTTAGCCCATAATAAGAAAGAAAAGAAGACAACACAATTAAAAACTAAAACACGTGGGTATCATGCATGGTTGTATGAAAACTCATGATAAAATAGGAGCAATTATACAAAGTTGAAAGAAGATGGTGGAGGTTGTATTATAAATGTGGCTGAAGTTCCCGTTGAAAGAAAATAAAATTTAAACACCAGTTAAAATATGTTTTTAATACCGTTTGATGCGAAAAGACAAAAATAAAGAAGACAACACAAATAGAAAGTGAAACACGCGGATATCGTGCAGGGTTAGATGAAAACCACAAATAAAATAGAATCACCTATAGAAAGTTGAAAGAGGGCGATAAGGGATCTATTGTAAACGTGGCCGAAATTCCAGTAAATAAAAATTAAATTAAAAAACTATAAATTAAATAAAAATATTATAAAATTAAAAAGAAACATTAACAAAGACATTGAAATTCAACATCCACAGATAATAAGAAAAAAAACGTAAAGAATATTAATAACAACAAATACATTGAAATTGAACATCCATAGACAATTAGAAGAAAAAGTTTAAAAAACTTTAATAACGTTATCTATATTTATCAAATGTAAATATAAAAACTTAACACATAAATAAAGAGAAAATAAGACAACATAATTAGAAAGTGAAACCCGTACGTATAGGTATCATGCAGAGTTTGATTTAAAACCACCAATAAAATAGAAGCACATATACAAAATTGAAACTATTTTTGAAGAAAAAAGTTCGCATATTTGAATAAAATAGAAGCACATAGAAACACTATTTAGTATCGCACTACATATTTTGTCACAAATTTTTTCCACCAAACGGGTTTTTGAGGAATGAGCTTTGTGTATCCGAACATGTAAAAAAATTTGAATCCTAAAGTAACTCAACAAATTGTTTGGCATCACATTTTACATATTTTGTCACGTATTTTTTTTATTTTTCGTCAAACAGGTTGTTGAGGAACAAACTTCACGTATCTGAACATATAAAATTTGTTCTGGACCCTAAACTACCCCAAAATTCAATGTTGGCATCACACTTTACCTATTTTGTCACAAAGCTATTATGTTTTTTGACCAAACCAGTTATTGAGGAAAAAACTTCGGGTGTTTGGACAGCTAATTTTTTTCTGAATCCTAAGTGCCTCAACACACACGGGTTAACATCGTACTTTACGTATTTTGTTAAAAAAATATTTTTTTCACCATCGAGTATACCAAAGCACACTGTTTAGCATATCATTTTATGTATTTTGTCATGAAATTAAATCTTTTTTTCACCAAATCGATAATTGGAAAACAAAATTCGTATATTTAAACATCTAAAATTTTTTGAGACCCTAGAGTACTCGTTAAAATATTAAAAAGGAAAAAATGGAAAACATTAAAATAAAAAAGAGGACAAAACAAAAAAAATAAAAAGCAAAAAAAACTAAAGTTAAAAAAAAAGTGTGGCAATTCCCGCACGAGGTTGGCTAAATTCTATCGTACTAATATCTCATTGTGCTTGAATACAAATTTTGCACAGGTCAACACTGAGTTTGTCAACTGTGAGAATCAAAATCAGGAGCATGGGATCGACTATTGGGCCCTAGGGTAACCTGTGGCATTGGGCAAATGGTGTTAGTCTGCAAAATATAAAATCTAATAACTGTGAATAAAAATTAAATTATAAATATAAATTTTAATCAAAAGATTATAAATTTTAAATAGAACATTAACCTTTGATAAAATAAGAAGAAAAAGTCTAAAAAAATTTAATAACATAATCCACATTCATCAAATGTAAATAAAAAAAATTAACCCATAATTAGAAAGAAAAAAAGACAACATAATTAAAAAGTGAAACACGTTGGATTTCAAGCATGGTTGAAGGAAGTCCATGATAAAATAGGTGTAGTTATACAAAATTGAAAAAGATTTTGGAGATTTTATTGTAAATGCGACTGAAGTTCCCGTTGAAAGAAGATCATGAAGGTTGTATTGTGAATGTGGCTGAAGTTCCCACAGGAGTCAATGCAGCAATGTTGTACTCGAATTTTAAAGAAAGATAAAAATATAAACACCAACTAAAGAATGGTTTAAATACCCGTTGGTACGAAATGACCAAAACATAGAAGAAAACACAAATAGAAAGTGAAACACGTGGTATCGTGTAGTGTTGGATGGAAATTACAAATAAAATAGAAGCACCTATAGAAAGTTGAAAGAGTACGATTGAGGGACCTATTGTAACTGTGACTAAAGTTTACGTAAATAAATATTTTTGAGACTTACGTAAATATTTATTTACGTAAAAATTTGCATATTTAAACATTTAAAATTTTTGAGACCGTAAAGCAGCTCTTAAAATATAAAAAAAAAAAGAAGAAAAAACTGAAGTAAAAACCAAATGGTGCTTTTAGGTTGAGGGAGCAAATTAAATCCGTCATCGATAACCACTAAAATTGATCGTAGGATATTGTGTAAAATGCTATTAGTGGTTAAGATTGAATCAACTTGTATTAAATCTCAACCGTTGATGAATTTTTATACTACATCCTACAGTCATATTTAATGGTTCTGAGGAATTTGATTTGTTCCCTCACCCTAAAAGCACTCAAAAACAAAAAAGGAAAAAAAGTAAAGGAAAAAAGGAAGAAGATAAAAAAAGTGAAGTAATATAAAAGGAAAAAAAAGGCTGAAGTCTGGCTAAATTCTATCATATAATTAAATATTTTTGAAAGACTAATATCCCATCGTGCTTGAAAACAAATTTCGCACTGGCCAACACCGAGTTTGTCAACGGTGAGAATCAAACTCAGGAGCACGGAATCGACTCACGTACCCCAGGATAGCCTATCCCATTGGGCAAATGGTGTTAGTTAGCAAAATATAAAATCTAATAACAGTGAATAAAAATTAAATATAAATATAAAATAAATAAAAAGATTATCAATTTTAAAAGGAACATTAACAAAGACGCACATCCTCCATAGATAAATAAGAAGAAAAAATCTAAAGAATTTTAATAGCATAATCCACATTCATCAAATGCAAATATAAAAAATTAACCCATAAATAGAAAAAGAAGACAACACAATTAAAAAGTGAAACATGCTGGGTATCATGCATGGTTGAAGGAAAACCCATGATAAAATAGGAGTAATTATACAAAGTTGACAAAGATTATGAAGGTTTTATTGTAAATGTGACTGAAGTTCCCGTTGAAAGAAGATCATGAAGGTTGTATTATAAATGTGGCTGAAGTTCTCACGGGAGTCAATGCAGCAACGCTGTACTCGAATATTAAAGAAAGATAAAATATAAACACAAATTAAAGAATGGTTTTAATACCCGTTGGGGCAAAATGAGCAATATAAAAAAGAAAACACAAATAGAAAATGAAACACGTGGTATTGTGTTGGATTGGATGGAAATTACCAATAAAATAGAAGCATTTATAGAAAGTCGAAAGTGTGCGACTGAGGGATCTATTGTAAATGTGACTGAAGCTTCTGTAAATAAAAATTAAATTAAAACTATAAATTAAATAAGAATATTATAAAATTAAAAAGAAAAGGTTATTGAGAAACGAACTTCGTGTATTTGAACATCTAAAAATTTTTTTGGGACCCTAAAGTACCCTAAAATTCACTATCAGCATCGCACTTAATGTATTTTTTCACAAACTTATTGTTTTTTACCAAACCGGTTATATACGAAAAAGCTTTTGATATTTGAAAAGTTAATTTTTTTTGATTCCCAAAGTACCTCAGAACGCATTGCTTAACATTCCACTTTACGTATTTTGTTACAAAATAATTTTTTTCACCATCAAGTACACCAAAGCATACTTTTTAACATATCACTTTACGTATTTTTTTTATGAAATTAATTTTTTCCATCTAATCGATTATTGAAGAACAAAATTTATATATTTAAACATTTAAAATTTTTCGACACAGTAAAGTACTTATAAAAATACAAAATAAAGAAAAAAACTGAAGAAAAAACAAAAAGTAACCAAAAAAAACTGAAAAAAAGAAGAAGAGAAAAAAAAAGAAACAAAAAGAAAATAAAAAAATTGAAATAAAAAAAACAAAAAAACTTGTCACTTGCGCGCGCAAGTGACAAGCCGCATTATATCTTAAGATGCATTGTCAGTGTTCATTTTTTATAAGGTAAAATATGTTTTTGGTCCTTACAAAATTGGATATTTCTAAGTTTAGTCCCTCCATTAAGGAAATAGGTGTTTTGTCCCCATCCTATTTTGCCGTTTCTAATATTAGTCTCTGGCGTTAAATATTGCTGATTAGGCTAACAGAATTATGACTGGACATGCCACGTGGACATTTTAATTGACGTGGCATCCACGTGGCATGCTAACTCACATTTTTTATTACTTATATTTATTTTAGTTTAAATAAAATAATTTTTAAATGAGAAATTACAAAACATATTTTACCCCTTTTTTTATTATTTTGAAACGCTGCAAGTTCGGTTCTTGAAATTGACCAATTCTCATCGTGGGTCTTTATACTTTGGTTTAAATATGTTTTTCGTCCCTGCAAATATAGCTGTTTTTTAAATAAGTCCTTACAATTTTATTTTTAAAAAAATGTCCTTGTAAAATATTTTTTTTCTTAAATATACCCTTTTGTTTTTTTTAGATAAGCAATACTTCATTGAAAAAAGCACTAGGGGTGCTCAAACCCAAGCAACAAAAATTACATATTGTTTAGGCAATGAAGTGGATCAAGCCACTGGTGTGTGAAAAGATGTGCAAGTATACACAGTCACAAACAAGTAGTATAAAAAGATCGAACCCACAGAGATTGGATTAACTCTTATATATTGTTGTAAAGAAATGCAAATTAGTGCAACTACACTATTCAGAATGTTTGGTTTTGGTTGAAGTTGAAATGAAGTTAAAATGACAATAAACAATAGAGAGGAAATCAGTGGAGAAATATAGTTGAGATGCTTTCATCAAATAACTTTCTTTTAAGTGTTAAGTGCATTCGTGTGGTGCAGGTGCACTGGATGCAGCTGCATCAGTTGTGTGCTTTTCAGCTACTATTTCAAAAGTTGTTTTACAAGCTTCCTATGTCTAGGTGTGCTAAATAAATTCACTCTTGACCTTGAAATACTTGCTGATTTAATCCTAAGGGCTATGTTATCCTATTTCTAGAACTAACATGGAATTAACAAGCTTCTTTTATTAAACAAATTAATAAAAGCTTTATTAAACTCTTGCCCCTATTGATTCTTGATTTCTAGTTATAAACCATATCTGTGAATATAACTCTACTCATTTTAAGCGATCAACCTTAAAATAAGATGGATGTAGTATAACACAAGAATCAAAGTACATGCAACACACAAATGACACTTAAACTTTCTCAAAAGATCATTATAAGACTAGCACATCTCAACTAAAGAAACTTAGCTCATGATAGACATTGCAAGATGAAAAGAGATTGAATAAAACATATTGAGGTAATGGAAATTATCAAGAAAGAATAACAAAGTAGAGTTTACAATATTGAAGCTTTCTTGCATCAAGCAATGCAGGTGCACTGATCTCCTTCCTATATCTATGAAGAAGAGAAGGGAGAAGGCGTCAATTCCTTCCTTTTCTTCTTGCCACTATCTAAGAAAAACTAATAACTTGAGAGTAAAAAGTACAAGAAATTTAAAGAAGTGTAAAATGTAAGTGATATGAGATGTTGGATATTAGATGATATTCCAATTGAATAATGAAGGTCTTTATATAGGCTTTGAGCTTTCCTTCAAGTGAGGTTTCCTTGCTGATTTGAGTTAACCAAACCATGGTTACTTTTCAGCCTTTGAAAAAGCAATTTGAGTTTCATACTCAAATATCAAGAGTGGTCCAATTAGAGCTTGCCATATGGTTCATGAAATGATTTCTTCAAGTGGTCATCCATTGTGGGCGCCTCCTTTATAAAGTTTCCATGTGCCCCATGTGATTGTGGATCAGCTATAATGTCATTTGGAGGTGCCTTTGTCTTCTTTTGGTTTGAGGTGCTTCCGGTGTTGGCCTTTTTCTACCATTCGCAGAATGGTGCAGCTGCATGCAGTGCAGCTGCATGTAGTGCAGGTGCACTGGATGATTTGGATGAAATCTTTTACTTTGTGTATTGTGTTCTTCCAATGTAGATGCCTTATCTGAAAATACTCACAAACATATCAAACATACCAATATCTAGACATCATGCTTAATATTGTGAATGACCACTTGCTTTATCCTTTAATGCTGTTTATCCAATTTCTTCTATGATATTTACTTAATTTATATTTGATTTCAAACAATTATTTAGGTTTAGTTGTATAAATAACTCTATATATAATAGAGTTATCACACCCCCAAACTTAAATTGTTGCTTGTCCTCAAGTAATGACAAGAAAGAAAACTACAATAGACTTCTATAATTAAGAAGAACAGATCAGCTCATCTCTTTTCAAAAATTTTCAAGATAAAAATGCATAACTGAATGAACTTCTTTTCTCAAAAAATTTGACTTTGTGCTTCTGAAATTCCTAAACATCCAAAGTTTATTAGAACTCATTTATGTGAGTGTGTGCTTCACTGAAAATCAATCAGTTCCAAACTAGATAAAAAGTTTTTCTTTAACCTTTGGAAATTTCTAGATTACGTTCGGTCAAAACACAAGAGGTTTCAAAATATAGATTAGACTCACAAAAATTCCCAAGACTTGAAGGGCTTTAAGTACAACAAAGGGCTTGAGTGGGTATTTCAAAACTGTTGGATCAATACAATTTTTCTGTTTTTTGTGGTTCTTTTTCTTGATGCAAATGCATGAGGTGCAGATGCATCACTTTTCTTCAGTGCAGGTGCACTGTGTTTTGACGATGCAGGTGCATTAAGTGCAGCTGCACTGGATACTACTTTTGAATATTTGTTGCACATATTGCCCTCCTCACTGACCTCCTTATGCATACTTTTTTCTTTGGTCAGTTCTGTCTTCTTTTCTTCTTTTTCTTGACCAAATGCACTATTGGAACAGGTACAGTTTAATGACTCAGGCAATATAGCTTTTTGAGTAATTTTTGGTAGTATTTGGGCTAACCTATTGTATTGACCACTCTAAATTTTTCATACCATAGCCTTTGTATTCATGAAAACTCCCCCAAACTTAAGTCTTTATGCTCTTCTATATTTTTACTAAAATTTTTTTTTTTTTTTTGACCTTAGCTTTCTAAAAATTTCCTCTTGCATCAGATAGCTTTAAAAAATAGCAAGGTTCCTTTTGAAGTTCAGTTTATGTGGTGAAGTGATAATAACCTTGGTTATTTTTGAAAAATCATGGGCTTTTTCTTTTTCTCTTCTTCATCATTGAAATTTGATTCAATCAAGCCATGCAAAGTTTCAGTGGAAAAGAAATTTAAGCTGATCATGCTTCAAAATCATCAAATCCTAATTATAGCTTTTGTTTTTGAAAGATTGACTTTTGAAAACAACATTTTGATTGAAAACAACATTTTGAACATAGACATAAATATTAATACAGATACTAAAACAACACACTTAGTTATAATTAAACATACTACCACACATGCATAATGTTTTCATGAAGTTCTCCTCCCCCAACTTAAGAGTGAGCAGTGTCCTCACTGCTCTAAGTTGAGTAGCCAAAATAGCAGAAATTGTTCAAAATGGGGAGGGGGGTTAATATATGTGGGATGGGACTCTATCAGTGTAAACACAGTAGTAAAATATAGTAAAACATAATAAACAACATTAAAAGTTTACTCTTTCTTGGCTCCAATCCTGAGCCTTGAGCAGGATCTGATTGGAGCATGCTTGACCTTCAGTTTCTTTGTCTTTGGCTCCTGTGGCTTTAATGCAGCTGCTCCCTTCACTTCTCCCTTTACTGTTGCTGCTGCTGTTTCTGCAAGTTTTTCCAGTGCAGCTGCATCAGATGGTTTGTCAGCAGCAACATGCTCCTCCATGGCTGGTTGCTCTGGGTCTTTAGCAGCTTCAGGTTGGTCTTCTTTGGTAGGTTCTTTAATTGTTCCTGCATCTGTTGCCTTTGGATTTTCCTGGGGAAGCTTCTCTGCAGCTTTACCTTCACTAACAACTTCACCTTTACTTGCCTTAGGGTTTTCCTTTGCAACTCCAACTGCCTTTTTAAAGAATTTCTGGGTGTTGCTCATTTCGTCCCTCCTCTTTGCATCAAGTTCCTGCAGCACAAGTTCAATTGTAGCATTGGGATCAGTTGAAATGGCAGTCACCGTAGGCGCTTGTTGGGATACAGCTGCATGAGATGCAGGTGCATCACATGCAATTGCACCAGCTGCTGGTTTATCAGGTTCTCCAGCTCTTTCTCCTCTGAACTTGTTTCTTTTTCACCAGGCTGGTTTTCTTCAATAACCTGCAAAACAGTTTCTTTTTCAATTGTTAAGTTCACAGGGGTGATGATTGGGTCAGTTGTGGTTTGCTTTGTTGGAATTGGTGGTTGAAATTCTGATTCTGATGGATCATTTGTGGGGTTGTCACTTTCTTTTTCTGGTTCAGGGTCATTTTGAGTAGGTATAGGTGATTGTTGTCTAGGTGGTGAGGTGTGTGTGGTTGGTGATTTCTGATGAGGTGATTTGGGTGATGATGGTGGTTGTTCTTGCCTTTTTGTTCTTTTAGCATATTTTTGTCTTGCTACCTGTTCCATAGTGACATCTTCTTCAACTTCCTCCTCCTCAAAGTCAGTTTCTTCTTCATCTTCCTCCTCATCTCTGTCTATCTGGTTTACCACATTCTGCAGATCCTCATCCTCCTCAGTGTCTTCTTCACTCTCCACTATAGGTTCTTCCTCACTCAATTTTTTCTTTCCCTTCAAATCTTTCTTACCTCCTCTCTTTCTTTTTGGTTTTCTTATCTCCTTCTCACTCTCCTCTTGCTCTTCTTCTGAGTCTTCCTGTTCACCTTCTTCTAAGACCCATTTTGGAAAAACTGGAATTTCCAATTGAGTTTCCTTGTCAGATATCTCTCTCAACCTGAGTTGGAGCCAATCATGCTGCTCATCCTGAAATTTCCACACTGCCTTCATTTTCTGCACAAAGTGCTTATGTATCACTGTACCAACTTCTTGTTTCTTCTTTTCTTTGAAATTTGCAGTGAGTGCACCTGGTGGAAACTTTCTTTGTAGTTGCTCTGTTTCAGTTATCTTAACTCCTTGTTTTCTACACAACTCAGTGATCAAGCAAGGGTAGAACAGATATCCAGAATCTTTCACAACAAAATCTAATATTTTTCTTGAAATAATTCTACCTATATCAACATTGGTTTCAGTCAAGATTGCATCTAGGAGAAGCAATCTCTCCTTAGTCAATGTGTAAGTGTGTGAAGTAGGGAGGATAGAGGCATCAATGAATAAATGCCAATTTCCTAATTCTGGAATCAAATATCTACTTTTCATTTTAAATTCAGTGTGTGTAAATTTCTCCCAAGGAGCCCCTTGAACAGCAATTCTAGACATAACCTTAGTCATTTCCTTTTTTCCAAAATGTTTAACTTTGTTTTCAAAATCCTCAGAGTCACAAATCAACATGAAATGATTGTTAATCCTTTCAGAATCAAAGAATACCTTTCTACCTCTAACAATGGAGTGAGGGATAATTTTACCTCCTTTGGTATCTTGAATACCTGCATAGAATTCTCTGACCAATTGCTCGATGTAATAGGTCCTGTGTTGCACAAACAGTTCCCATTTGAGATTTTCCACTGTTGAGAGGAAAGATTGGCTTGCTTTGGCTAAATTATACCCTCGTTCTGGTAGCATGTTCATTGTCCAGAAATGTGAGCTTTCTTCGTCAATGGCAGTTGCGGAAGTTGTCTTTGAAACTGGCTTTGATGATGCTCCTGCAACTGAGGCATGACTGCCAGAAGTTTTGGTAGCAGATTGCTTTCTCACCATTTTGATTTGAAAGATTTCAAGTTTCTGGGTTTGATTTGCTAGAGGTTAGGGATGATTGAAGTTTTGGGATGGTTTTACGATTTTGAGAGAGAGGTGGAAGTAACGGTTAGATTAATGGGGGAGTGGGTTATTAAAATCGGATTGAGGAGAGGTTAATGGGAATTGATGTGATGGCTAAGTAGCCGTTTAGGTTTAAGTGGGTTATCATGCCATAAGACACGTGTTACACTAGGTGTAACAGCACATCATCTTAGCCATTGGTCATGATTACTTCTCTGATGTGCTGGCAATTTTTGAAAATTATTCTCCTAAGTAATTTTGAGTGAAGGATGTAAGTGCCTAAAACAGTGGATTTTCACGCAGTGCAGGTGCATGAAGTGCAGGTGCATGAGGTGCAGCTGCACTAATACCTGTATCCAACAAAACACTTGAAAAACCATCAAATTGCACAAAAAATACTAATATTTATCAAAAAGTTATGGGTTGCCTCCCACAAGCGCTTGTTTTAAGAGTCTTTACAGCCTGGCTTTTTCATTTCTTTTTCAAGGATTCTTGAAATAAGTGGTGCCTTTATCTCTCACCACATGCTCACCATAGTACATTTTTACTCTCTGACCATTCACTTTGAAAGTGGTATCTGATTTTGCATCATATAAATCCACTGCACCATGAGGGTATATTTTAACTAGTTGGAAGGGTCCTGACCATCTTGACTTTAATTTTCCAGGAAATAATTTCAACCTAGAATTATATAATAGGACCAATCCTCCTTCCTTAAGTTCTCTCCTCTGAATTTTTTTATCATGCCATAACTTGGTCTTTTCTTTATAAATTTTAGCATTTTCATATGAGAAATGTCTAAATTCTTCTAACTCATTTAGTTCCAAAAACCTTTCTTCACCTGCCTTATTGAGATCAAAGTTCAACTTTTTTATGGCCCAATAAGATTTGTTTTCTAACTCAACAAGTAAATGGCATGCTTTGCCATAGACTAACCTATAGGGGGACATTCCTAATGGTGTTTTAAATGCAGTTCTATATGCCCACAATGCTTCATCTAAATGTAAAGACCAATCTTTCCTATTTGGTCCTACCATTTTCTCAAGCATTCTTTTAACTTCCCTATTGGATAGTTCAGCTTGTCCACTTGTTTGTGGATGATAGGCAGTGGCAATTTTATGTTTGATCCCATATTTTGCAAGAAGATTTTCAATTAATTTATTGCAAAAATGAGAACCTTCATCATTGATGATAGCTCTTGGGGTGCCAAATCTTGTAAAAATGTTTTTCTGTAAAAATTTACTAACTGATTTGGCATCATTGTTAGGTAATGCTACTGCCTCAATCCACTTAGAAACATAATCAACAGCTACTAAAATATATTGATTTCCAAAAGAAAGTGGAAATGGTCCCATGAAATCCATGCCCCAAACATCAAAAAGTTCAATTTCTAAAATATTGGTTCTGGGCATTTCATGTCTAGCAGATATATTTCCACTTCTTTGGCATTTATCACAGATTTTAACCAAAGAATAAGCATCTTTAAACAAAGTAGGCCAGACATAACCTGATTGTAATACCTTAGCAGCTGTTCTATGACTTCCAAAATGACCTCCATAAGGTGCAGCATGACAGTGCAGGAGTACTGCTTGTTTTTCTGTTTCTGATACACACTTCCTCATTATTTGATCTGGACACATCTTGTATAAGTAAGGATCATCCCAATAGTATTGTTTTACTATATGAAAGAATCTCCTCTTCTGTTGATAGGTCATGTCCACTGGTACAACTTTACTCACAAGGTAATTAACAATGTCAGCATACCATGGTGTATCTGCATGTGGTGCACCTGCATGCAGTGCAGCTGCACTGGATGCAGTTGAGGTTATTGCTAACAATTTTTCATCTGGAAAATTCTCCTTGATTTCTTGTGTACCTACATTCTCATTTTCTAACCTAGATAAATGGTCAGCTACTTGGTTCTCCACCCCCTTCTTATCTCTGATTTCAAGATCAAATTCTTGAAGGAGGAGAACCCATCTAATTAGCCTTGGTTTTGCATCTTTCTTTGCAAGCAAGTACTTGATGGCAGAATGATCAGTATAGACAATTACTTTAGTACCAACCAAGTAAGATCTAAACTTATCAAATGCAAATACCACTGCTAATAGTTCTTTTCTGTCACAGTATAATTCATTTGAGCTTCAATTAAGGTTTTGCTAGCATAATAAATTGAATGAAAGATTTTATCATACCTTTGCCCCAGGACTGCTCCTACTGCAAAGTCACTAGCATCACACATTAATTCAAAGGGCCTGCTCCAGTCTGGTGTTACTATCACTGGTGCAGTTATCAGTGCCTTTTTAAGCTTTTGAAATGCTTCCATACAAGATTCATCAAAGTTGAATTGTGTATCTTGTTGTAACAAATTACACAATGGTTTAGAAATTTTTGAAAAATCTTTGATAAATCTTCTATAGAAGCCAGCATGGCCTAAGAAACTCCTTATTCCTTTAACTGTTGATGGAGGTGGCAATTTGTCAATGACTTCAATTTTAGCCTTGTCTACTTCCAACCCTTTCTTTGATACCTTATGTCCAAGTACAATGCCTTCTTGTACCATAAAATGACATTTTTCCCAATTGAGCACAAGATTGGTGTCTTCACATCTTTGGAGATTTTTTTCTAAATTTGATAAACATAAAGGAAATGTTTCTCCAAAAACTAAAAAATCATCCATGAAAACTTCCATTGATTGCTCAATGAAGTCAGAAAATATAGACATCATGCATCTTTGAAAGGTGGCAGGTGAATTACATAAACCAAAAGGCATCCTTCTAAATGCAAAGGTGCCATAGGGGCATGTAAAAGTAGTTTTCTGTTGATCCTTAGGTTCTATTGCAATTTGATTGTAACCTGAATAACCATCTAAGAAACAATAAAACTCTTTTCCTGCTAACCTATCTAGCATTTGATCAATGAAAGGCAAAGGAAAATGATCCTTCTTTGTGGCCTTATTGAGTTTTCTGTAATCCATACAAATTCTCCACCCTGTGACAGTTCTTGTTGGTATCAATTCATTTTTTTCATTGGCTATGACTGTTGCACCCCCTTTCTTAGGAACACATTGTACAGGGCTAACCCATGCACTATCTGATATGGGGTATATGATTCCAGCATCTAGCCATTTTATAATTTCTTTCTTAACAACCTCTTTCATAATTGGATTTAGCCTTCTTTGTCCTTCTATGCTATTTTTAGAATTTTCTTCTAAAATTATCCTATACATACAAATTGAAGGGCTAATTCCTTTTATGTCTGCCATTTGCCAACCTATAGCCTTTTTACGCTTTTTCAAGGTATTTATGAGATCATTCTCCTGATCTATGGACAGATCAGATGCAATAATCACTGGTAGAGTATTATCTTTTCCTAAAAAAGCATATTTCAAATGTTTTGGCAATTCTTTCAATTCTAGTTTAGGAGGTTGTTCAACTGATGGTAAATTCTTGTTAAGGTTGGGATTTTCTAAATTAAGAGATTCATAAGTTCTAGCCCATACCTTAGGTGTTGATTCTTCCTTTGGCAGTATACCTTTTTCTAGCAATTTTTCTTCTGGTAGTGCAGCTGCATCTGGTGCAAGTGCACTGGTGAGGTGGTCATACTGCTTGTTGAATTGTTTTTGTACTAAAAGATCAAGAGAGATGATTGTTGAACATTCTTCTCTTTCTTCTGCAGGATACTTCATAGCATTCATCACATTGAAAGTCACCTCTTGATCATTTACTCTCATGGTCAGTTCTCCTTTTTGAACATCTATCAATGTTTTTCCTGTTGCTAGGAATGGTCTTCCTAGAATCACTAGTACATCTTTATCTGCAACAAAGTCAAGGATAACACAATCTGCAGGAAATATAAATTTGTCAACCTTTACCAGTACATCTTCAATGATTCCTTCTGGGTAAGCTATTGACCTATCTGCTAGTGACAAAGTTACAGTTGTAGGTTTAGCATTACCATTTCCTAATTGTGTAAAGACTGATTTAGGCATCAAGTTAATACTTGCACCTAGATCACACAATGCACTACCTGTATAGAGCTTGCCTATTGAAAATGGAATGGTAAAGCTACCAGGATCTTTCAATTTTCTTGGAAGTTTATTTTGTAATATTAAACTGCATTCCTTAGACATGACAACAGTTTCAAAATCACCTAATCTTTTCCTCTTTGAAAGGACATCTTTCATGAACTTAGCATAATTAGGCATTTGTTGTAATGCTTCCAGCAAAGGAACATTGATATGCAATTGTTTAAAAACATCTAAGAATTTACTGAATTGCTTCTCCTCATGTGCCTTTTTTAATCTTTGAGGATAAGGAGGAGGAGGATATTCAGGAACTAACCTTGGAGTTGGTACTTGATGAGATGCAGATGCATCAGATGCTTCTGCATCTTGAGAATTTTTATTTTTTTCTCCCTTACCTGTACCTTCATTCTCATATGGTTCTGCAAGATCTTTCCCATTTCTGAGAGAGATAGCTTTTACCTGTTCCATACCTGGCCTCTGAGATGGACTTGCTTCTGTATTTGATGGTAGTGTACCTGCTGGTCTTTGATACAGAGCAGTAGCTAACTGACCTACCTGATTCTCCAAATTTTTGATTGAAGCTTCATGAGCTTGCCTAGCTGTTCTATTTTCATTAATGAAAGCTTTAAGCAGACCTTCTAAGGAGTTATCAGTAGTAAATTGTTGTTGTGGCCTTTGGTAATTCTGAGTTTGAAATGTTGGTGGAATTGCTGGTGCAGCTGCACTTGGTGCAGGTGTACTGGCATTATTGTTATTCCACTTGAAATTTGGGTGGTTCCTCCAACCAGCATTATAGGTATTAGAGTAAGGGTTGTTATTTTTATTATATCCTACAAAATTCACAGAGACAGGGTTGCTAGAACATTCCTCATAAAGGTGACATCCCCCACAATAGACACAACTTACTGTTCCTGGAGGGGCTTGTTCTATGGCTGCTGCAGTGTTCTCAGCTGGTGCAGGTGCACTAGATGCAGGTGCAGTGTTACTATTGAGATTTTTAACCAGATTTGCTAGTGAGGCTACTTGAGCAGATAGGGCAGATATTTCACTGATTTCATGTACCCCTGATGATTTCTTTTGGGCACTCACCCTCTCAGTAGGCCAACTAGAGCTATTGGTAGCAATTCTATCAATTAATTCACATGCTTCATTATAAGAAAGATTTAACAAAACACCACCAGATGATGCATCAAGCATTATTCTGGTTTGTGGTTCCAGACCATTATAAAATGTTTCCATTTGAATAATAACTGGAAGGCCACGATGTGGACATTTTCTTAAAAGTTCTTTCCATCTTTCCCATGCTTCAAACAATGATTCTTGGTCTTTTTGTCTAAAAGATGTAATATCATTTCTCATTCTGGCATTTTTAATGGGTGGAAAATATTTTGCTAAAAACTTTTCAGCCATTTCATTCCATGCACGAATAGAATTAGGCTCCAATGAATTTAACCATGATTTAGCCTTATCTTTCAAAGAATATGGAAATAGCTTAAGTCTAAATGCATCTTCACTAACACCAGGTATGATAAAGTTACTACATATTTCTAAAAACTGTTTTAAATGCTCATGGGGATCCTCATGAGGATATCCACCATATTGACCAATTGTTTGCAGCATTTGAAACATCATAGGTTTAAATTCAAAGTGGACAGCATCTATGTGAGGTCTTGCTATGCTTGTTTGCATGTTTTGATGATCAAACATAGCATAATCTCTCATAGGTCTATCTCTATCATTAATCATACCTATTGGTCCCATGTGAATGAATTGATTCCTGTGATCTGCTTCAGTATCTCTTTGTGATCCAGGACCACCTCTGACTGAGGCTGGTCTTGAGCCTTCTCCTTCACCTTGTTGAGACATGGTATTGCTGCTGGTTTGCAGCCTTTCTTTTTGGATTCTACGCAACCTTCTAAACTGTCTTTCTATCTCTGGATTAAACTCAAATTCTGGTGGTTTGTCTCTGGGCATAAGCTAGTGCAGATGCACCTGTTTCTACACAGAAAACAAAACACAGAATAACAAAATAAACACTAATCTACTTTCTTCAAAACAATAAGAAAAAATTATTGCCAATCCCCGGCAACGGCGCCAAAAACTTGGTGTGCTGAAAAATGTGCAAGTATACACAGTCACAAACAAGTAGTATAAAAAGATCGAACCCACAGAGATTGGATTAACTCTTATATATTGGTGTAAAGAAATGCAAATTAGTGCAACTACACTATTCATAATGTTTGGTTTTGGTTGAAGTTGAAATGAAGTTAAAATGACAATAAACAATAGAGAGGAAATCAGTGGAGAAATATAGTTGAGATGCTTTCATCAAATAACTTTCTTTTAAGTGTTAAGTGCATTCGTGTGGTGCAGGTGCACTGGATGCAGCTGCATCAGTTGTGTGCTTTTCAGCTACTATTTCAAAAGTTGTTTTACAAGCTTCCTATGTCTAGGTGTGCTAAATAAATTCACTCTTGACCTTGAAATACTTGCTGATTTAATCCTAAGGGCTATGTTATCCTATTTCTAGAACTAACATGGAATTAACAAGCTTCTTTTATTAAACAAATTAATAAAAGCTTTATTAAACTCTTGCCCCTATTGATTCTTGATTTCTAGTTATAAACCATATCTGTGAATATAACTCTACTCATTTTAAGCGATCAACCTTAAAATAAGATGGATGTAGTATAACACAAGAATCAAAGTACATGCAACACACAAATGACACTTAAACTTTCTCAAAAGATCATTATAAGACTAGCACATCTCAACTAAAGAAACTTAGCTCATGATAGACATTGCAAGATGAAAAGAGATTGAATAAAACATATTGAGGTAATGGAAATTATCAAGAAAGAATAACAAAGTAGAGTTTACAATATTGAAGCTTTCTTGCATCAAGCAATGCAGGTGCACTGATCTCCTTCCTATATCTATGAAGAAGAGAAGGGAGAAGGCGTCAATTCCTTCCTTTTCTTCTTGCCACTATCTAAGAAAAACTAATAACTTGAGAGTAAAAAGTACAAGAAATTTAAAGAAGTGTAAAATGTAAGTGATATGAGATGTTGGATATTAGATGATATTCCAATTGAATAATGAAGGTCTTTATATAGGCTTTGAGCTTTCCTTCAAGTGAGGTTTCCTTGCTGATTTGAGTTAACCAAACCATGGTTACTTTTCAGCCTTTGAAAAAGCAATTTGAGTTTCATACTCAAATATCAAGAGTGGTCCAATTAGAGCTTGCCATATGGTTCATGAAATGATTTCTTCAAGTGGTCATCCATTGTGGGCGCCTCCTTTATAAAGTTTCCATGTGCCCCATGTGATTGTGGATCAGCTATAATGTCATTTGGAGGTGCCTTTGTCTTCTTTTGGTTTGAGGTGCTTCCGGTGTTGGCCTTTTTCTACCATTCGCAGAATGGTGCAGCTGCATGCAGTGCAGCTGCATGTAGTGCAGGTGCACTGGATGATTTGGATGAAATCTTTTACTTTGTGTATTGTGTTCTTCCAATGTAGATGCCTTATCTGAAAATACTCACAAACATATCAAACATACCAATATCTAGACATCATGCTTAATATTGTGAATGACCACTTGCTTTATCCTTTAATGTTGTTTATCCAATTTCTTCTATGATATTTACTTAATTTATATTTGATTTCAAACAATTATTTAGGTTTAGTTGTATAAATAACTCTATATATAATAGAGTTATCAGCCACCAAGCAGAAATATCAAAATTTAAATTACAATGAGATCTATAGACCAACCAACTCCAAGTTAGCTGCTTGATGCGTGACATGATAGATTCAATGTTGGGATCCTCGTTCTTGAAGATAAGAGCATTCCTAGCCAACCAAATACTCCAACAGGTAGTCAACCAAATTAAGTGCTTTGTTTTCTTGGCCTTTTTACCTTTGGATAGCTTCCCCCACCAAAGACAATGTTCGAGCAAGCTGTTGGATCCCACATGGTTGATCCTACACCAAACGCACACCCGCGACCAAATATCCAATGCAAAGGTGCAACTCAAAAACAGGTGAAACTGCGATTCAACTTCATTCCAACACAATGGACAGAGAGCGTCATCGTCCGATGCGATAACAAGTCGGTGTCGCAAATTTCCGCGAGTTGGAAGAGCATCTCTAAGTAAGCGCCATCCAAAAACAATAACCTTGGAGGGAGCGACACATCTCCATAACTTCTCCAACATCTTATGTAATTCATTTTGATCGCTCCCCATTACCTCCCGAAGCATCTCTTTGTAACAAGAACGGAAGGTAAATTTTTTCGAAGTCTCAAGCTTCCATATCCAAGTATCCTCTATCCCTTGAGCAAGAGTCACTGGGGCCAATATTTGTTGAAGATATGCAGCCTCGAAATGATTAACACGCGATTGAGATACTAGCCAAGATTTATTCCACCGCCAAACTCCATCCCTCCACCCTCCAAAGTCCTGCACCACCATACGGTTTGATTCACGGCCTGTCCATAAAGAAGGAAATAGCCGAGAAAAAGAAGTTCTCAGCCAAACATCATTCCAAAAAATCCATCGAAGCGCCATTCTCCATCCTGCTGGCCGAAAGAAGATAGAGGAGAAAACGTGAGATCAAGCATCATCAAATCGCGCCACCAAATCCTCCGACCGTTGTATAAAGGCATCCTTGAAGCTTCCATATCTATGCAATAATAAGCCTTTCCAATGAGCGAAATCATCAACAAGTGCCCGCCACTTCCACTTACTTAAAAGAGCCACATTAAATAAATCTAAATTTTTGATACTGAGGCCTCCGTCATTCTTCGGTTTGCAAATTTTGTCCCAAGCAACCCAATACATACCCCTATCTCCATCATTGATTTGCCACAGAAAATCCCTTTGTATTTTAATCATTGCTTTAATAACCGACTTCGGCGCTTTATAGAAAGAAAAGAAATACAAAGGGATACTATTTAACACTGAATTAATAAGAGTGACTCTACCTCCAATTGAAAGATGACGCCTCTTCCATGATGCTAGCTTTTTTCTAAGCATATCAAGTACCGACTTCCACGTTGTCGCCCTTCTTGGATTGGCCCCAACCGGAATCCCCATGAACTTAAACGGGATGGACTCCGTTTTACAATGAAGGAAAGTAGAAGCGGAATCAAGAAACTCCTCTGAAGTGTTAATACCAATGATCTTGCTCTTATGAAAATTCACACGTAACCCGGAAACTAATTCAAAGCTTCTTAAAATTGTCTTGATGGCCCACAGATTATCCCAAGAAGGCTTCCCCATTAACACCGTATCATCCGCAAATTGCATAATAGAAAACCGGAGAGAAGAATTAATATCATAAAATAAGAACTTCCACGAGATGGAGTCATATGCCTTCTCGAAATCAACTTTAAAAATCAAACATTCATCCTTCGATCTCTTAGTATAATCAACTACCTCATTAACAACCAACACCCCGTCCAAAATTTGCCTACCCCCTAAAAAAGCCGATTGGCTATTCGATATAACACTAGGGAGCACCTTCTTAAGCCGATTTGCCAACACTTTTGCCAAAATTTTGTAGAGAGACCCTATCAACGAAATCGGTCTATACTCCCCCAAACCTTGAGGATTATAATTTTTGGGAATCAAAGCAATAAAAGTTGCACTAATAGCCTTAGGGAGAAATGCTTTATCATGAAACTCATTAATAAAATCAACAACATCCTTTTTCAACAAATCCCAACATAATTTGATGAAGCTCATGTTAAAACCATCCGGCCCGGGGATCTTATCGCCATCACACCTCCACACTTCCTCCCTAATTTCTTCCTCCGAAAAAGGTTCGATCAAGAAATCCATATCAACCCAAGAAAGCTGATTAAAAGCAAGACCATCAAGAGTGGGGCGAAATTGACAAGACTCCACAAAACAATTCTCAAAATGATGTTTAGCCGTATTCTTCACTTCCTCCACCTCCTCCATCATCTCACCATTACTCCTTAATAACAACAAACTACAACACGCCTTTTAAATTTTAAAAGGGAATGGAAATACCTTGAGTTCATGTCACCTTCCTTGATCCACCACCGTGCTCGAGACTTTTGCGCCAAAATTGACTCCTTTGCTTGAATTTGATTCCAAAAAGAAGTTGAGACCTCCTTTTGGTTCATAACCAATGCGCTATCCCACCCCTCACATAAAGCATGGTCAAGCGAATTCAAATCCCGAACCAACGACTCTATGTTCAAGTCAAGCTTACCGAACACCTCTCTATTCCAACCTCGCAATTTCTCATTTAAAAGTTTGAATTTTTCCTTTACCACATGAGCCTTATGACCCCTAATATTGAACCCATTCCAGCACTCCTTCACAAAGGGTAAGAAATCAGCATGATCATACCAAACCTTAAATATCCGGAAAGGCTTTGGCCCCTAGTCTTTTGCAAGACGAAGGAGCCAAATAGGATTGTGATCGGATATGTCACGCTTACCAATCCATTGTCCAGATATGCCCCACAAATCAATTAAACCCTCAGAAACAAGGAACCTATCCAAACGACTCATAGAAAGACCATCCGAACAATACCAAGAGAATCTGTTACCTGATACCGGAACATCAATCAAATCCATGGTTGATATAAAGTTGTTAAAATCGGAAATTTCTATATAAGAACTATCACCATTTCTCCCCCGCCGCTCCTCCACACTAGAAACCGCATTAAAATCCCCAACAACACACTATTCCCTTTCTCCAATGGACTGTTTAATCAGTCTCAAATCATTCCACAGTCTTCTCTTTGCCACTATCGAGCATGGGGCGTAAACATTGATGATATGCACCAAGCTAGATTGGAAAGATATAGTAACTCCCAAAAAACCTTCACCATTAAAAGTAGAAGAGACAGACCAACCACTTTCAACCCAAGAACACAGTAAGCCACCTGAGAGACCCGTTGACGGATGATAAATAAATTTGAACGACTTTGCTCCCCATAACACCCCCACTTCCATTTCATCCACCACCTCCCTCTTAGTTTCCTGAATGCAAATAAAATCAAAGCAACCAAACTGAATATTAGTTGCTAGCCGGCGCCGTTTACTACGGTCACCCCACCCTCTCATATTCAACGAAAGCAAATTCATGGAACCCCGTTGGTGTTCACCCTCTTACTGCATGCCTCTCATACCCTTCTGTTAAGTTAGGCAGTTGCTTACGTGGCTAACAGAACTTCACATCTATCTTACATGGCTTTCCAAATCTTTATTTTTTATTTTTACAATGCCACATCACTATTTTTTAATTTCTTTTATTTTTAATTTTTTATACTGTTTAAGATTTTCGTTCATCTTCTTCAAATCTCAGCAACCCTTCCCAATTAGCAATGTCTTCTCCTTATCCAGATCCAAAGCCATAAACAAACATCAGTGGCAGAGCCGAGAGAGAGAAAGCAAAGAAGATCTACGAGAAAGTAAAGGGGTCTACTTGTGAAGGAGTGGATAGATTTGGGAAAAATCAGAGACAAGATTTGGGAAAGATCGAGAGTCACGATGCACGACGACGACACCACCACCACGACGGCAACACCGCCACCTTCTCAAAGATTACGTTGTCGCCTAGGGAGAACACCGCTACGAAACCCTAGCGATTTGTGTTGGGTGGAAAAAGTGGACGAAAAGACAGAAAAAAATAGTTAAATCTGTGAACAGGGTTATTTACCAATGTTGCCGTCGATGAGAAGAGGAAAAGGAACAAAGAGAAAAACCCCACGTTTGATTCAGATTCTGCAATTGAAGTTTTAGAGAAGAAAAATAAACAAGGTGGAGGGAATAGGATTAATCCTATGTGCTTGCATAAAAAAAAGGAATATTATTTAGTTCAATATCACCATGACATCTTCGCAAGCGACTTCTCACCCAGTGAAGGAGAGATGGAGATCTGGGTATATGGTTAATAGGATTAATGAATAAGAAATGGATTCAAGCAATCTTTTTTGTTTCACTGTGTTCAGCTTTTGGATTTGGATTTGGGGTTTATGGGTTTGAAGCTTCTTAGAGAAGAAAGAGAGAAAGAGAGAAAAACCTAAAATGATTTGGAATCGACCTCATATGCCAAATCAGCTTTAAAAAAATTAAAAATTGAAAAAAAAAATAACACATCAGTATTTTGTCTGCCACATCAGCATTTTTGTAAACTCTCACTAACAGAATGGTATATTTAAAAAAAGTTATTTTGTAGGGACTTATTTAAAAAATAAAATTTTGCAGGGACTTATTTGAAAAATAGCTCTATTTGCAAGGACGAAAAATATATTTAAGCCTTATACTTTTGATTAAAGTTTGAAACAAGTTCAAGACAATGACTGTGAAGCCTGGAATCAAAATAATTGAAAATTTTGCAACTTAATTTTTAAGCGTTTGATAAAAATGTTGAAGCTTTGTGAAAATTAGACGATGGAGAGGGATCTTGGAGATTGGGATCAGCGGTGAGGGGTTGAGACGGTGGTCATCGCAAAACAGTTGGATCGATGGATGAGAACAGGAGTGAACCACCACATCATCGTCCTGCAAAGAAGATCTACCAGGGACTAATATTGGAAACGACAAAATAAGATGGAGACCAAAACAACTATTTCGTTAATGTAGGGACTAAACTTAGAAGGGTCCTATTTTGTAGGGACTAAAAACATATTTTACCCTTTTTTATATTCACAACCAATTGCAGTTCATAGTAAGAATGACATATAAGGTAGTTATGAGTAGACGCATTTCTTTTTGATGACATGACAATTCATAATTAGTTGCTTGTGTAGAATACTTAAACACCGACAATACATATAAATTAAATTCTAACTTATAAACTTTTATGCAATTAAATGAATCAGTTCCATTTTGGATTGCTTATCTAGGGCTCTTATGTTATAGTGGTATGGACTATTCATGTAAAATATAAAAAATCAAGATATGTGTCACTTTTTTTTAATCAAACAGGCTTCCAGCCAGAAATTATTGAAAAAAAGAAAAGAAAAAGAGAAAGAAGATAGAGAAGAACACTAGGAAGGACTAGACCAAAACCTTTGGCATAAGAGAAGCAAAAGTCAAAACAATAATAGAGAATCCCTAACCGAGTCACCTAAAACACATCCACCTAGATACTAAAAAAAGAAAAAGAAAACTAACTAACAATAGTCAGATAAACAGAAGATGCCCTTGAAACGGGTAAAAACCAACAAAACACTGGCCAAAAACGATTTTCTAAGAAACCTAGGACCCCCCTAACCAAAATCAGATCAAAAGGAAACAGAGACAGAATTTGTCTTTGAGTGAGTGTTATAGTCTGCTATTTTCTGGACCTGTTTCTTTTTATGTTTCTTCTTTCGGGTCGTGGACACCACCGACTCGGACTTATCAGTAACAGTTTCATGGTACATATGCTCATCAGCGTCGTATGACACATCACCCCAAAGCTTCCCCGAAAATCTCATATCAGATACTACCACTAGATTAGAAATAGCATCAGATTCTGAGGCAAATATCAAATCTAGCCTGATGGTGGGAGGTTGATTGAATCACTACCAACCCGACTAGCTTCAGAGGTGCTAGAGGTAGAAGCAATAGGCAACTTCCGGATCAAAGAAACCTCTTGCTTCTACAAAACCACAGGCGACATTTGCTTACCCTCATCCAAAGCAACCGAGCATGGACATTTGGTTCTTCGTTTGAATGCATGAGTTTTTCTCTAATCTCAATTGGTGAAGATTCCCCTAGCTGTAAATGCATCTCAATAGGTTGTTGATCAACTTTCTGCATGAAATTCACATTATTGGTAGCCTGACGCTTAGGGACATAAATCTGTTTTACCTGATTTTCTCTATCAGAGTGCTTCCTTCCTTTGCAAGCACTAGAGGTGGGACCGACAATCTTGCAATTCATACAAAAGGAGGGAAAATTTTCATACTCAATGCCCACTAAGAAAGCATAACCCGGCCTTTCAACTAGAATTTGATTCCTAAGCTCTGACTTCAATTCTATATCAACCAAAATGCGTGCAAAATGACCAAAAAGTCTGTCAAATGAGCTCTCATGTTCAAAGGATTATGATAAGAGTTAAACACTTTTGATGATGTGTCAATTTTTAGTTGACTGATAGTGTAACAATTCTTTACACCGACTGTACAAACTAATTAAATCCTTTAAAGGAATGGAATGTTTAAAAAAATATATGAGTTTAAAGATTATGCATCTTTAATGTAAATAGGTTTTACATTGGCATCTAATAAGAGTTCACTATGTCGACATGTTAGCCACTTAGTAACCTCTCATTGGATGTCAATATAAAACAGACAATACATTCCCTATTCTCTGGTGTAACTTCAGCAGCATCCACCGCACAAGTCAAAAATGTGTCCAACGTGTTGGATATAAGTCTCAATTAGTTGAAGTAGAGTCTGATAGTAAGAAAAGGATTTGTGCCATGAGTTTCCTCGGTTAGAAGTATTGAGGTCAGAGTAACTTGTGGACAGCTCAAAGCATAAAATAACTTGTTTAGAGTTACAAAACAGATGTCATCTCCATGTTATAAGCTCTATAGTTCATTCAAATAAAATTCAAAAATATGTGATTATTCCCATATTAGAAGTGTTGGGTATGAAAGTTTATGGTTATTGGAACATGACTTGATTGAGTACACTTTGTACTCCCCGTTCAATAAAATTATTCAAGTACACCTTGTATTCCCGTTCAATAAAATTTTGCTTGTAAAAAAAACTAATCTCTTGCTAATTGCTGATGACGACAATGCAGCCCTCACCTGATCCCTTTTTGTTGAAGAAGTGGTTATCGTCATTTTTAATATGCTTCATGACAAGTTGCCTTGAATCGGTGGCGTTAACCATGATTTCTATAACATATTTTAGCCTACACATGGTAAAGACATTTTTAGATATGATGTTCTTCATTGGAGCAAAAAGCAACATTGTTCCTATCATTCTCCATATTATCTACAACAACACTGAAATCATCTTAAGCAATTCAATTTAGAATACGTGCACAAGAGCTCATGTGAAATAACATCAGGTGCCACTAAGTGTAAAACCATTAGTGGCTTGTATGATGCCTATTGCTTGTTAGTGAGCTTACATTTAATGTAATATTTTTGTGAATTTTTCCCGAAATACTCCATACAGTTTCTATTATAAGAAAAATTTGCAGTTTTAGATTCATTGAATAACTAATGTGTCTGACTAGGTCGTATACATCTATTATTCAATGAATATAGTCTGATAAATAAACTATTCAATAAATCTAAAACCACAATTTTCTTTTATTACAGAACTGGAGGGAGAAAAAAAAAGTGGAGAGGAAACATTGAAAAATTAAAAATGGGTGGTGGGAATATAAAAGTCGTCTTTGAAGGTAAATTCTGTACTCTTTCTCTAGCATTCTCTCACTCATACTCCCCGCGTCTCATTTCAATTCAAACCAGCAAAGCCACTGTGAGTGACGGGTAAGATTTTCCATTCCGCTTCTTCCTTTTCTTTTCTGTTTCCGGCGAATCACTACTCACTCATTGTGTTTTTCTGGATTCAGAATTCGGAAAGCGGCAACAAAAAAGAAGAAAAAACCCTTCTTATTATCGTCCTTGAACTTGAACACAGAGACGCAGAGAATATTTGAATCTAAACATGGCTCCGGAAATCGAGGAAACCCATGAAGACGTTCGGAATTATGAAACCGAAGATTTGGATTCGGAGTTGGAGAAGTTCGAGTCTGATTTGAAGGAAATGGCGCAGAAGATTCTAGAATACCGATCTACTCTTCCGGATCAGCTCAAATCTACACTCCTTTCAGTTCTCGATTCCCATAGACCCTTTCTTCCCCAACTCAATTTAGGTACCTCTCTTTCTACTTTCTAGGGTTTTTCTTTTTTATTTCAATTCATGGGTCACTCAAAAATTGAGAATTTGTTGTATTTTATTTCGGCTGTCCTTTTTTTTTAAATTAAACAAAAAATGGATTTGTTGATTTGATGGGAGACCCCAAAAATTCTGTGTCGAATTTAATGTGCTTGAGTTTGGTAATTACTGATTACTGTGAGGCATTTTTATATTTGGAGCATGCAGAGAATGGGTGATTTATTTGTTTTTTTTTTGGTGAACTAAATTTGTGTATTCTATTTGAATTTGTTCTTTGGTTCTTAGTTCATTCATTTTGTGTTTTTAGGGTGATATTTTATATTTTATTTCTGGAAAACTAGCAAGACACCGTGTATTCCCATTCCTACCCGTGTTGTCAAATAGCTGCTATACGTAGCAAATTTGAACAAATCGCTATTGTCCGCAAGCTTGCGATGTGTCCATCAGTACTGTCCTATAGTGGCGATAGTGGTGCTAGCGGAATTTGAGCAAACCACAAATTTCTGCAAACTGCAATTCGCATGGGTCGCGACGCATGTTCTTAAATTAAATTAAATGGCCTGTGAATGCACTAATAAGCTTGTGCATATTAAAGGGGGAGAAAACCTAATGGTTATTAGCATACTAAGCTGTCTTCTTTTTTCCGATTATTAGCATCATCAGAAAGATAGTTTGTTCTGTTTAATTAGTTTTTCTGCTACTTGGTTATACTTCTGTTTGTATTCCTTATCTAGTTAGTTTTTGTAGTTAATAGTTATTTTGTTTTCACTTTCGGTGCACTTCATTTTTTGTCAGCTGCTACATATACTGTACCTTTATCAGCTGCTACATTAATGATTGTTGTAAGCTTTGGGCATTTAAAACCTTTTTTTTGCTAAAAATACCAAAAAACACCTTGGTTAATAATGGAATCTATATATTTGTAGTTAAACTTTTAAGTGTCTTTAGTTTCATGAGTTGGTAATGCATGTACATAGCTGTGTTTAAAATGCACGAAAAGTATAACACATTTATTTAACTTAATTTCAACTATTCAGCATCTTATGAAAAAGAAGTTGCAGGTCTGACTTTTCTTCAAACCCTGGAATATTTTGGTGATTTTGGTATTCTGCACGTTGGTGAAGCTATTTTTGTTCACGAAGTGAAAATTACAGTGGCATTTATAAAGAACTTCGCTACTTATTTACAGGGTTTCTATAATTTGCTTTAAACTGAACAGGAAAACTTTAAGACTTAGGAATCAAATCACCATCTGAATGATCTTTTAGCGAAAAAGGGTGATGGTATCATTTGAATCTTCTATATGAGAAGTAAAATAAAACTATCTTTTGAATCATATTCGTTTTCTTAAAGTAACCCCGCATTTTTGTTAGGGGGGCCTTGGCACATCGGTAAGGTTGGTGCCTTGTGACTTGGAGTAGACATATTCAAATCTTGTAAACAACCTCTCTGCTTGTAATGGTAAGGCTGCATATTCAAATCTTGCAAAAACCTCTCTGCTTGTAATGGTAAGGCTGCATGTATCTACCCTCCTCATCTCCATCAGGTGGGAGCTTCATTACCCCCTGCATTTTTGTCAACATCAGTTCTCGCCCTTTATTTTTCTGAAGCAATTTCTCTTGCCTGCCTCAACTTTTTTGTCACCATCATATTTTTCCCCTCAACTTTTTTTTGAGTGATGAAATATAACATTGGAAATTTTCTCTGTTGTAAATTAAAATTAGCATCTAGCCATCACTTGTTAACGGTGACCAATGTGATGGTTCAAATTCAGTCAGGTGTTTTTTGATCCATTTTGTTGTTGTGGTTGTCGTCGTCATGGTTCAAACTTATTCCATACTATCAAACTAGGTGTGATTGTTATTAATGATTTTTTGCTTTTAAGAAGAATCAAAGCAAAACTACGTTTGCTGCATACTATCCAAGGTAGTTAATTTTACGTTCCGGAGCATAAGAACGTACGCTCCTACGAACTCATGAGCACTCATCGTTCCCGGTCCTATTGAAATTTACGATCTTGAGAAGAAATGCAGGAGCGGCGCTCCTGAAAGGTAGGAACGTAAAAATGCGTAGGAGCGGTTGGAACGGCGGTGGAGTGTGGGTCGGGTCGTTCTCGTTAAAGCACATATTTTTTGAAAACCAAACCGGGTCGGGTCGGGTCGCGAAGGGGGTTTAAGGCGGTAACAAAACAGAAACGGTGCTGTGTCACTAATTCATGAGAATCAAGAACGATGAAAGGATGAAAGAAGTGGAAAAATGAAGAAGGTAACGGCGCTGTGTTGTTTGCAGTGGATGGAAAGAGACACGACCCTTGTGTAGAGACGTGACCTCTGTTTTAGTTCTTTTTTTTGGTACACATATATGACTATTTCAAATACCAAATTAATTTGTCAAAAATAAAATACCAATTTAAAGTGTATGATAAAAGATCAAAATAAATATAATTTTCATATATAATATCAATATCAATTATTTACAGTCTTAATTATATAATAAATAGTGTTAGATAATATTTATTATTTATAGTCTTAATAATTTTCATTTATTTATGATTTGTATCTCTATTCATATGTTTTAATATGCATATATATAATACTAGTTGGAAAATTTCATAGGAACTACGTTCTGTGCTACGAACCCGTGCTTTACGAACCTATGACCCCTCACCGTTCCTACCTAGAATTACGAACTTGTCTACCTTGATACTATCAGACTAGTTTCAAAGCACTTACTCTTCTTGGTCTAAGTGCTTGCATTTGTTTTCAAGTGTGTATTGCATGCTAATATTTTGGCTCACAGCTGAGGTGAGATATTAGTAACAATATCACTATCAGAAATGACCCTCTGTCATTCGGTGGTTAAGACATATTCTGTATGTGTTGCACTTATTCTTGTATTCAGTCTTTTGTTTTCATAATGTTTAATGTTTTGACCCAATTTATACTGCAAACTGTACAGGTGCTTCAGAACAGAACATTTCTAGAGAGGAAAGTTCATCAGCACCAGAAGATCCAGAAACAGCTAAGAAACTAAAGTTGCTAAATGAAAAGATCACAAGCAATTGCTCTGCTATACCAATAGTTTTGAAAAGGATGAAAGGCTGCATTGCCAAAATTGATAAGTTAGATTCATACAATGCTGCAGCCATACACCCAGCCTTCAAAAGGAAAAAGACTGGATAAAGGCTATGGAACCTTTTAGTCCACTGTTTATGGAAATTCAGGATTTAATGAAAGCAAATTTGTATTGAGCTTATAATTTGATGACATGGGTAAGCCTAATTGTTATGATGGGGAAGGTATGCCCCATGTTTTGTAAAGAATGTAAAATTTGGGCAACCACGTTTTCAATAGTGAGTGAATAATTGGGTTTCAAAATTGGGGTGGAATGTAATTCTGGGTTTTTAATTTGTTGAAAGTATTTTTGATGGGATATATCTAGTAAAACAATGAAAAGCTCAATGTTGAACTCAACACAAATCGGGTTTTATTACTATTATCATCTAGTTTTATATATTACGGCAAAGTGGCTTTTGAAGTCTGTTAACTTCGAATATAAAGACATGGTTGCAGTTGTGTTTGGTTGCAATTATTTAGTTTCAAGGTGAGCTTTATGGAGCTATGGTTGCAATTGAAATAGCTGATTCTAAAGGTTGGAATAAGTTGTGGGTAGAGTGCGAATCAATCATTATTGGTTATCGCTTTCCCTAATTCTGATTTGGTTCTATGGTGATTGCGCATGTGTTGGGATAATTGTATCGCGTTAACTAGATCTACGTCTTTTGTTGTTTCTCATGTTTTTAGAGATGATAATAATTGTGTAGGTAAGCTTGCTTTAAATGATACTTTGATTAACAATATCATGTGGTGTGAGCTTTTTTCTAGTTTCATTAGTGAAGATATAAAACTTTTTCGTTATCAAGTTGGTCTTCCTAATTTTAGATTTCATTGATTTCATGAGTTTTGGAGAGTGAAAATAAAAGTCACAGAGATAAGTGGAATTTTTTGTTTTTCAGAGATGCAAGCGCACTCCATTAAGTTCAAGTAGATCTGTAATTGTTGTTGGGGCTGATGGGGTGGCAGTGGAGAAGGTCCTAGTTTTTTTATTGGAGAAGTTTATGCATTTCCAATCACAACACGACACGTGTATTAACTATTTATTATTTTTTTAGTTATTTTTAAAAAAATTAGTTAACGTGTCATGATATGATTGAAAAATAGCACCGATAACACTTACAAAACCACATCTAAGTTTTCTTTTTTTCTTTATCTGGGTCAGTTTTGTCATTTAGGTATGATATAGGGGCTCTCCATTGAATTGAATACCATAAACCTGCAAACTCCCAAAAGAAACTTTCATCACATGTAAATTTTGCTGTCCTTAATGACCATTTATCAGTTTTCATGATAGTCCATGCTAAAAGAATATAATGCTGTACTTTGAAAATTTGTTCATGTTACTGTCCGACAGGTGCAGATTTGACCTTAATCGATAAGCAGTAAAGATAGAATACCACAACATATCCGAGGAAACTGTTCTAAATGTTCAATAATGTACTGCGGAAAACAAATGTATGTTGGTATTCTCTAAGCCAGATGGGAGATTTTACTGCTACCAGGTCCAAGGAAGGCGTTATTCCTTCTGGATGTTGTACAAGCTTCCTTCACTACCTTCTGAACATGCAGAAGCTGTAAGAAGTAGCCTTCAAACATCACCTGACCTGACACGCAAATTTGGTCATTATTATGTTTTCCACTGACCCCGTTTCTTCCTTCAGGCGGACAAACTTTCATTTCTGTATAAAGAAAGAAGAGTAGCAGGTACATTCACAGCATAAGAAAAACATTAACTGGTTTGCATTTTCAAAACAATCAAAATATAGTAGTTAGATAGATAAAGCCAATGAATTTCATACCTTCCTTTGTAATCTTACATTTAAAAGGTGTTTCAGCATCACAAATCCTGGTGAAAATTTCAGTTTCCTTAGCGTATATTGTAATAATAACAAGTATCATAAGAGTATTGACCAAAGCAACTAAGCTAAGAGAAACAATATAGGAACTAAGAATAGACATACTTTATGTTAGCTACTCTGTTTTCAGGTTTGCCAGGTTTCAGTGAAGAGGATATCTCATCCACGTGAACAGGAGAATCAGCTGTTTCAAGACACAGTACCGTCTTTGGATTTGTGTCCTCTGTGCCTTCACATTCTTCCGCATGATCATCAGAAGTTGGAGCATCTCCTGCAACTTTCTTTTCTGAGGATAAGTCATTATCTCCCATGAAAATATTTTCTTCTTGCTCAAAATTTGTGTGTCTGTCATTCTGCAATTTCATTTTTCTCTCCCCTTTGCTAACACTTCCCTGTACTGACATACCAGTAGATGAAGTCTCACATTGAAAAGCACCAGCTTCTCGAGGCCCTTCTTTGAACTGAATATCTGGAGATAATCTTGGGCTGGTTGGCAATGATCGAAAATTTGGGAATGCATTTGAACAATCAAATGCAAACTTCTCAGAGTTAAAACTGCAAGGAGGTGATTCTGCAAGAGTTGCAGTATTTTTAAATCCACCAATGGAATAACTGGCCTTGTTACGTAATTCAGGGGTGATAAAGTCGCTAAAAGGATCTTCAGCTCTTTTCTCACAGCCGAAGACTGAGAAATTTGCCTCTAAATCTTGACAGAATGAAGTGTTAACAGAACTTCTATCAACTGCAGCATATCTTTCCTCAAACTGCCAACGGTTATGTGCACACATCTCTTCCTGGAGAATAGAGTTTGAGTAATGAGATGATTTTCGCTTTGATGGATTTGGCAGACTTCTGCTTTTCTCTTCGTTGGCACTGCACTTATTTCTAGGACTTGCAAAAACATTTCTATGTTTTCTCCTGTTCTCTCCTTTTACTATTCGTGATGGTGAATGCACAGTGTACGCACTCCTTGCTGACATAAAATGTAGACATTCCAATTAAGATCAGTAGGTGTTTTACTATAGTGTGTGTGTGTGTGTGTGTGTGTGAGAGAGAGAGAGAGAGAGAGAGAGAGAGAGAGAGGACAATATAATACCTGCAGTGGATGATGTGGACTCTTCGCTGGCAGAAATAACATAAATAATAGTCAAACACAAGTAACACTATAGAGAAACCGAAAAAGTTATCTTGAAAGTAGAAACCCCGGATTATTTTGACTTTACCTCAGCAAGCTTGAATCATCTCTTACATCTTCTGGAACTAAATTTTGACTCTTGAATTTCCCATGTGACCTAAAACATTCATGACCACATAAACATAATAAGCAAATGCTCATCCCACTACAGAGCATCTAAGAATAGTGTTCATACCTTGGCCTACTAGTACCATAGAGGTCAAAATCATCCTCTAATTGATCTGTGGAAAATGAAGCCAATGGCTCTGAAGATCAAGAAAAAGAGCATAACAGTAAACGCCAGAATAGAATGGTGTATAAACCATTACTTATGTCAATATATTATGGGCTAACAAATCAGGGAAGGCATACATGTAGCGTGTAGACGATCATTACAAGACAACAGAACCATGAATGAGTGAATCACATAGAATACTAATCTAGTAGGGAAAATTCTGACCTCCTAGGAGAAGTTAAGATTGCAAGCTTGGCATTAGTAAGAAGTAAAAATCACCAACATTGATGTTTAAGATAACCTAGGTACTAGTCATAAATGTGGTAGCTTTAGCACTACCTGAGCAAAACCAACAATTGTGTAGGAAACATCATTCTTAAGAAAATAAGACATAAGTTTTACGACATGCTGATAATGCTGTTAATGTGTCAAAAGGTCAGGCAATTTCTTACAAATGTTTTAGATGCATGAAATAACAGAAGAACCGGAAAGTTAGTTGGGAACTAACGAGGGAGGGTAGAAATTAAATCAAGTTGTTGTCAGTGTCACTGCTGCTTCCATGAATGCATTTAAAAACATTGAATTAAGATTCAATATGAGGGTCAAGGTAAGCTGTAGTGTACCGTCCATGTTGATCTCTTTCATCGCTGAAGACCTACACAGCCATACAAAAACCATTTTAATACAAAAATCTAATTATAAGAAACAGGGGAAGGTATGCTCAAATACAGAAAATACCATTTCCTTGGAAGGAGGTCTTCAAAAGCATAACTTTCCATTTTGTAGGAACCACGTTTCATTAACTCGGGAGATTCACGACCCGTTTGAAAAGTATTCTTACATGAGGTACCATATCCCATCTCTTCGTCAAATTTCACATCTTGGAAGATAGAATGGGCTATATTACGCGAAAAGTTGAGGGGTTAAATATTTTCAACTAGCTAAAAAGATTTGCATGTCATTTATTGGAAAGACTAAAATATGTGACCAAGACACAGGGTCAACTCTGGTTTTTTAACTGATTAAGCATGGTCAAGAGCTAGATGTGGATGACTTAGGCAGGTTTTAGTTAAATTGATACTATTATGTACAAATGTCACATTTCAGTGGGATCCAATCTTTCAAATGATGCCACTGTGGACAGTTTGGAACAAGACTAATATATAAGTATTTCATCACATCTCTATCCTTCTTTCTTCGGTTTTATGTACTCTAGTTCATCTCTCACCGCACTTTTCTTTTTGTCTTTTCTTTCTTTCTAAGGGGAGGCATTATTACATTCCATATGACCTTGATAGAAGTTCTTACTGTGTTCCCAATTAGTTAGTTGAAGTTTATTATGCAAAGCAACAAATGGATGAAGGTTTTTGCAACAGTGCTAAAAAATAAGTTGCAAAGCAAAGCGCAGCACAATAAGATGTAACAAAATAAAAATGGAAAATAGTTACTGTAGATTACCATTCCATGTGTTTTCATTATTTTCAGTCTTGCAAAGGAATTCTTCCCTAATGGAAGAGCCACTCTTGTCAGTATGGTCATAAAAGAGCTTACAGTCTCCATCCATTGCCGAGCTTCGCTTTACTGTAATAGTTAAAGTTAAATATGAAAAGCAACAAATGCATAAAGGGTTTTGCAACAGTGTTAAAAAACATAAGGTGTTTGACAAACAGAAGCACAATAAGATGTAACAAAATAAACATGGAAGAGTTACTATATCTTACCATTCCATATGCTGTCATTATTTTCAGTCTCGCAGAAGAATTCTTCACCAATGGAAGAGCCATTTTTTCCAGTATCGTCATAAAAATGCCCGCAGTTTCCATCAATTGCTGAACTTTGCTTTACTTTGTAAGATGGAAAGTTAGAATAATTGATAGGAGAAACCCTGATATCTTGCATCATTGCATCCTATAAGTAGGCCACATTGCATGGTTCAATATAGTTACCTAATGCAAGACCCTCAATTTGATTTAGGAAGGCGAAATATAATGCAGACTACTGCAATTCTACCAATTAGAGAAACAAGAGGTCTAACTATGATGTAATGATAGGCCAAGAAGTAGCAAAGAATAAGAGAATGAGGTACGAGGTGAACTTTGAGCAACCTTGTGCTGTAAGCTCTAGCGTAACTGGGTGCAGGAAAGAAATCAAATTTTTGTTCAATGATGATAACAAACTTATGTAAACTATCAAAATTTCTCACAAGTCTATTCCTAATGGCTTGTTTATTTTTCAACTTGTCCTATTAGTTTATTTTTTAAAAGGTTAACTATGTAAAGTAAATAAATCTGGTTCTTCAAAAGCAGATTCTCCCTTTGTACTTCGCAATGTTGTATTGTATATACATTTTGTATCATAACTGATGATTAGGGACTAACTTTTGGCTCAACCTGTATCAGTACCCAAAATTATTTCAAGCATACGAGGAGCTTAAAAACCCTGCTCTATCATTGAGAACAGAGAGAGAGAACAGAAATCAGTTCTTCAGTTTATTAACTAAATTGCAAAGCTTATAAAAACTGTTTAAAGTAACAGACTTATTTATAGAGCTTTGTTAGCTAGGAGAAATCCAACTAACTGATAGCTGAGTCAGTCAGTCAGTCAGTCAGTTAAAGGGGAATAGCTACATACGATGTTATACTCTAATAAAGCACAACGGTACACATTACTGTATCCTGATGGTCAATATTCACGATTGCATAGTTTAATTTTATACCATGGAAGAGGGAACAAATTACTTCAGATAAAACAATTATGACAGCAAATTAGTAAAAGAATAGTTGTTAAATCTTTTGGCACTACCGACTAGCATATAGCTTCAGAATTATGCAGATAAGATTATGCATGAAAAATAAAATATAAAGAGATGATTTTTTGATATTTGTTTCACCACTTCAAGTTCAATGCCACCCAGCACATGGTTAAGATTCTTTGATTTTGTTTTCCTTCCACCCTTCAGTAATGGAGAGTTTCTGTATGGGCTTCTGCAAACCACAAATTCCAAAACATGTTAAAAAATTAATGTCTTTGCTAACAGCTTGTGAATTGCCATTTTCCATTAATGCTATGGACCCTCTTCTGTAATAAAGGACAAAAGGCAGGGTTATGTTGTTTGTTAAAACATTGTCAACCTCGTAGAATTTCAATTTTATATTCAAGAACCACAACTTAGACGTGGATGGTGTTTTATGATTAGAGCTACCTTTCATGAAACTAGGGAGCGATAGTCCTAATCATTCATACTTAGTATATGGCACGCTGATCAAAAAACACTAGCTAAAGTTAATACCTCATAGCAAATTAGCAATGAGATACAGAGATATAAGGTTATTTTTATGCATTTTTCAACACTGAAAATAAGGCAATAACTTAATGACTAGTTGAATGCCAGACAGAATAAGCAGATAATTCTTTCCTTAAAGAGCATTGTAGCCAGTTATTAAATACATTAATGACACGTGGCAAAAGCTGATTCACCCACTCAAAATTGTGAACCGCCGTTTTTTTCCTTCGTCTTGGGTATGTTATGCACCCGTGATTGATGGGTATCTCTAACTAGTTCAATAAAAAAAATTACTTGCTAAACAATTAAGGGCACTATTGCTCGTAAATATGCCCAAGTAGATATTTAAGTAGCAACGGGTCATGTATCCTATAACAAATGTTAAAGGTATGCATATGCTTATTTAACAACCAAAATTTTCATGGGCGTGACTGAGATGATTCGATGATACTGTGATATTTGAAGAAAATTTCTACATTGTTGCACTAGAAGTCATGCGATTAATATTAGTTGCATTAGTCACAGACTGGGAGCCTTAAAAATGATAATCTTAAGTAAGATGGAGCGAACAAATGATCTATCCAAAAAATTATCATCTTAGTTACCTAGCCCGTTGTAGTGGCGAATGAACTGGTGTCTCTGTTCCAACTTTACCCAAACCTGGAAGAATTTAGTTAATGTTACTAGAAAAGAAAATGTAGAGTAACAGACAATTGGATACACATTAATATAAATGAAGTTCCAGTTTATCTAAATGTTAAATTACATCATTCAGTTATCTAAGAAACAACACCTAAAAGAACAGATTTTTTTTTTGACAAAATCCTGTAAGAACAGATATACATTGAAGATATAAATTTTAAAACCCACAATTAAATTGAGCGATAAAGGCAAGCAGAGAATGTTTTAAGATATTGAGTTCCGTGAGAAGGAACCTATACCAAGACTTTTGGCTTCCTTGCTACATTTGAAAATCACAAATTTATTCTTCGTCATCAACTATTTATTTTCCCTCATAATAAATCATGTTCACAGTTGAAAAGACTAAGTTCAACTGCTTTCCGCCAAATTTGAAATGGAAATATCCATACATGTTATTGATGGATACATAATAGTAATCACTGTGATCCGAGGACTAATACAATACGACGAATAATAAGAGATGAAACGGGAGGGGATACAATATGAATAAAAGGCATGATATACCTTCAAGTGAAAAAGAAACGTGTTCTTCACAGGTCGGAGATTTTTTCTCGGTGGGATTCGGCTCATCATCACAAAGCAAATCAATGACAGATAATTCCGAGTCTAAGAACAAAGGCAAACCAATAGGAAAGAGTAAGAAAGTTTAGATGTTAAATAAATTCAAGTATTATGGGCTCGAAACCAAAAATGCTATGAGATAATCTGAATTTTACTCTGGCAAGAAATGCAGTACCAACATCCTTTTGTTCAGTATCTGTAATATGCTACTTACATTGATCAGTTACTGGCTTCCAATGGCTTGATGGTCCATTAAAAGCAACATGCTGTTGATCAGAAGCACTTACTGAAACCCTGTAAAGAGATAAAAACATGAATACTTTGAATTGTGAAAAATAAGTGCATATAAAGTAAAACAAAATACGTGATAGTTGAAGGGTAGCATAAAAATAACCAACCCAAACTATTTAGAATGAATCCCCTATTATTTTTGTCCCATTCCCCCAACTCCCAATAAGAAAAGAGTTGTGAAAACTGCGAAAGGAAATAAGGGGGTGTGAGAACCATAGCAAACCAATTAATGATTCGTTTTGGTTTCAAATTCTATCATTTGGTTTATTTTCAAACTAACTTTGAAAAGTCAGGTTCAGACTCCATGTTTCTGAAAATCTCTTAGCACAAACTGGACCAATGTGATTAATGAAGACTTAAATTTTGAACCACGCCAATTAAAGAGAGGGCATAGTGGAGTCATCAGAAGCATGCAAGCAACCAGTGAATACATGTTATGTTTGATTATATGCTCCTAGATCCATTGAGAACACCTTTTACCTGTTTGCTAGCCATGTATGTCTAACTAAGTGGAACAATAAGTTAGAAGAAACAAGTGAAATAATGTGTACAAGTAAGCAATGTCATTCTCCAACCTCGCAAAGAGCCATATAAATTAGAAGGTAATGTAACAATAACATGCAAAACTATTCACTCACTTCTTTGGTGATGTTTCAATCTGGCAGCATAAAGGCGCTTCTGCCTCTGCATATATTAACCATCATGTTACTTCTTTTAATTCCAAAAAGTTTCATTTAAATGAAACCATTCTTCAGACTTGACAGATTATACGGTCAGGAAAATGTACTAGAGCTCATACTTTTTTCTTCAAATCCACAAGAATTTACAGTAGTCTCCACTTTGGTAAACATTCTTGGCTGATTTGTCGAGACACTGCCTGGTATGGCAGAACTGACATCTCCATCATCCCTCCCTTCCATTATTGTAGAATTAATATCAGGGAAAAGTAATAATTTTAGTTAACTGGACATAAAGAAGAGCAGCAGACAAGAAACACAAAGCCATCAAAACAAATTAAAGAAAAAGCAGCAGTATCAGCCACATTAATTTGGCAAGCAATCCTAAATCCTAATAAATCCTTTTCCCCACCATATCACATGGCCGTCCCTCGGAAAGTCTATCAGATCCTGAACTTTCTGAGCCTAATGACATATTTACTAAAATTAGCATCCAATTTTAAATATGACGGAATCACTCCCATTCTAGTTAATTAGTAAAAGATTGGTAACTACGTAATTGATTAACATATGATACCAAAAAAAGTAGAATATTTAAACTGACATGCAAATCTCACTTTTCAAGAGTACGACAGCCGTAACAAAACTACCATGAAAAATGAATATTAGATGCTTACTCTTCTTTTGGCATAAATAGTTGCATTCCTGAGCATTTTTTGACAAGTTTAGCAAATTAATAATGTCCAGAGACCGATGTTGGTTGAGGCTTTGTCCATTTATGCCTGACCTTTCATCATGGTTATCCGACCCCACCTCCATGTCAATATTTTGTTGTTGACGCTTCCTTTGTTCAAAGTATTGCTTCTGCCTGGGTGGAAATAAAGATTTCATCACAAAGCCAGCACATAACTGCCAATTCTCGGCACAATCACTCCTCCCAGTCTCAAAACTAAATTCCACTGCTATAACTATGATAAATATCTATGCCTTACCTCTTCTGTGTAGACTTCCTTGACTGAAATTTCCCATCTCATCACAAGTGACATCATGCACCAAATAGGTAGAATAGTTGGATATCAGAGGAAAAAACAAATATCAATTAAGTTTCTCGATTCAAACAAGTTGCAAACCAAAATCTCGGCTAGCAAACCATAGAAAATCACATTTCAAATTTGTGCAATGGCAACTAGTTTTTTTATGAGGATAATTGGTACGCACCGAGCTATGATGCACAGATATGATACGTGTATCGGATACGATACGAATCCGATATGGCGATACGAACTTTCTTGAAAAACATAGGATACGATACGTCTAGGATTCAGTTATCAAAAAACAAAATATTCACAAAAGAATAGAAAATACATATACACATAGACCTAAAGAAACATAGGCTAGCCCAATAAAACAGAAAGACACATAGAACTAGCTAGTTGCACCGAGATATAAATTTTTTTACACCGTCCATCAGAAATCATGATCTGTTGACTTTCAAAATAAATAGAATAAAATTCAAACATTTTTATGATGTGTCAATTTTCGATTGACAGTGTATAAAATGTTACACCACCGCTTATACTAATAAAATCCTTTTTTTTTAAATTTTTTTTAGAAAATTCGTGATTTCCATGATCGCATAATCACTCTCCAGAGTATGTTATCTTCTGAATCAATGAAAACATTTACACTGCCTTACATGCCATTTGTCAATGCAAATTTTTTTGCATGTCCTATAGAACACTGTTAATCCTTCAAATAGCATTCAGATTTTGATTTTATCTAATAATGCAGGATATTTCATTTGGATTAAAAGCATGTTGCAGTATGAACCAAACATCATTCAAATTTCTGCAAAAAGATAAAGTAAACTCACGGTAGCGACTTTCCGCCTGGATCCTCCCATCCATTGCAACATCGTGAAGAATGCGGTCCAATACCTAACGCACAACAAATGAAAACCGCAATGTTCAAACAAATGCATTTCGAAATTCGATTGGAAAGTATTATGATTCGAGAAACAATTGGCAATTACAGAGGATTGAAGAATAAGACCTGTTAATGGCGAATCGAGATTTCGGAGCGTAGTGAAGAGAAGACTATCGTTGAAAGGTAGTTGGTTAGCTGAAGGAGCCGCTGCTTCGGTGAAACCCGAAATTTTCAACTCAACTGGCACCGCGGGAAGAGACTGAACCATGTGACTTAAAAGTAAAAGTTTTATCTGAAATTTTGAAAAAGTTTAATTTAGTATCTGATTTTTCCAATATTTTTGTCAAAAAAAATTAGTAAGAAGAATATTTTGATTATAAATAAAGATAATAATAATTACTAATATATACAATATAATATCATAAAAGCACTAATTAAAAATCGAAAAAAAGAAGTATCACAAGCACCACCTCGTCATAGACCATCGCAATTGGCATTAACTTGGATCCATGTGTATCAAAGCACCTTTTACTAAGATCAATTTTCAATATTCCTATTTAGTCTATCACAGTATCACTTTTGCGACACATGTATCAAGTTAGTCCCTTCATCAGCCAGTATCTGTTAGCAATGTCGACGGATTTGACGTGTCATTAGTGTGCAAAAGTTGGAGACCAAACCGAGAAACGTCAATCAACGTTAGTGTGCCACTTGTCACGTAAATATTAGGGACTAAATTGATGCATTATATTTTTTCAGAAATGGGCTACAAGTCTACGACATATATTTTTCACTCCACTTCTTCATCTTTTTACTTCGTGTTCATGTATTTATTGTTTTCCAAAGCTCCCTCTTCGCGTGTGTTGTGTCTCTAATTTTTGTTGTAAATTCATTGGCGGACCTACGTGCGTTTAAGGGGCTTCAAATGAACCCCTAAAAAAGTAAAATTAGCACCGATATCCTAGGAAAAAATGTTTTTGAATTCCCCGAAAAATATATTTTGCACCCAAGTTCTTAGTTTTGCACCAACGTTCCTAATTTTGCATCACTCTAATACACCACACTTACACAATCACTCACACTCTTATATTTTATTTTAAAAAAATTTCTCTATCTCTCTATCTCCTTTGATCCGTTCTTGTTCTTATTATTTTAATTTTGAATCTGTTAGTACTATTTAATTGGTTAATTGTGTTGGTGCTATTTAATTAATTTGTATTTTGTGTTAGTGCTATTTAATTTATTTTGATTATTTTTATCTATTTAATTTGATTTTTTTACCAACAACAGTTGATCTGAGTGGTAACTTAGAACCCATCGCAATGTCTCAGGTTCGAATTTGCGGTGTGGCAAAAACTCAGTTGGGAGGGGAGCACCACACAGACGGGCAAAGTTGGGTATACCGATGGCCAGCCAGGTCCCCCGGACTAGAATAGTCACCGACAAAGTCGGTGGATACTGCGCACCAGTAATACGGTAACAAAAAAAGCCTATTTAATTTGAATTTGTTTTGTATTTTTTGAATATATTGATTTTTTTAGTGCTATTTAATTTGTATTTAGGAACTTATTAGTGCTATTTAATTTGTGTTGGTCTAGTGCAACACAAGTTGAACCTGATAAAGTCTTCTTTTGAATACTGTAGAAAGAGCTTTCTCTTCTATGAATATTGTGAAGAATAGGTTGCGTAACCGGATGGGGATACATGGATGAACGACTATTTGGTGACATACATTGAAATGTACACCATCTGACCACCACACGCGCGCGCCGCCGTCCGTCCGACCGGGCTTGGCTTGGCTTGTGAGGTGTAAATAAATTTTTTTTTGCGAAAATAATTAATAATTATTTATTTTTTGGTGCGTTGCGTCCAGATTCGTTGAACCGTCCGGATACGATGAACTAACCGTTGTGTCCAGATTCGTTGAACGGGAGCTACTTGGAGCACAAGCAGCTCCGTCCTTATCCAACAAGACTTGCGCAGCAAGCCGGTTAGATGCCTATAAATAGGCCCCTCCCTCAGTTCATTCAACACACCGCTTGACGTTAAATCATACCTCAAGCTCTCTCTCCTCTCTCGAAATTTCTTCTTTTCTACTCCGGCCTACAAGCCATTCTTTTAGAGTGATCTACGGATCATATTTCAGAGTGATCTACGGATCATATTCAGAGTGATCTACGGATCATATTGAGGTGTATTTCTAGAGCGATTATACACTGTGCAGTGATAATCGTACTGGGCTGTTTTATCCTGGGGACGGCGTGGTTGATAGTCTGCTTGCACCTTGAGCAGTGCCGCGAAACGTCTTAAAGAGAGCGACCTAGTCCGCGACTCAACCCGGTAATTTCTTCGGTATATTTTTCTAAAAACTCCGCAACAACAATTTTAAGACGTTTCGAATCAGCCTAAGCGTAGCCCTGAAGTGCTTGCTAGGTGAGACGATCTAAGAGTAGCCCTGAAGTGTCGCTCGATCAGATATTTGCGAAATCAACCATGACTACCGAAGAGATTACTGGACCCAATGTTTCTGACTACAACAAGCCTTTTCGGTTTGAGGGATCTCATTTCAAGCGTTGGCAACAAAAGATGGAATTTTTCCTGACTATGAAGAAAGTTGCTAATGTCTTGACCGATGAGATTCCAGTGGAAGATGAAACAGCTGAACAGGAAGTACGAATTAAAACAGCCAAAGAAATACTACTTTGGAAGGAGCATGACTATCTTTGTAAGAATTTCATTCTCAATGGACTAAGTGATGATCTTTATGATTATTACAGCACCTGCAAGTCCGCCAAAGAAGTCTGGAATGCTCTGAAAAAGAAATATGACACTGAGGAAGCAGGTACTAAAAAATATGCTGTGAGCCGCTATCTCAACTACAAGATGACAGATGAAAAATCTGTAGAGACTCAGTCACATGAGTTGCAGAAAATAGCTCATGAAATTATCTCTGAAGGCATGGCCTTAGATGAACAATTTCAAGCAGCTGTTATTATTGACAAACTTCCTCCTGCCTGGAAGGAATTCAAGAATTCTCTCAGGCACAAGACCAAAGAATTCTCTTTGGAAAGTTTGATTACTCGACTCCGGATTGAGGAGGAATCTCGGAAGCAAGATCAGAAAGAAGAAGTATTGTTTCTTCCAAACAAGAAACCAGGAGCGGTTCTGAAGCCAACTGGCAAACCTTTCAAGAATCAGAACCGTAACCAGATTCAAAAGAACCGCAACAACAAGAATGGGAACCCTCCAAAGGTCCCAAATGCTAAGACACCACCACCTAAGAATGATGCTGCTCCCTTCGTTTGTTTCAAATGTGGGAGACCAGGTCATATGGCACGCAAGTGTAGGAACGGGCCAAGCCCTGCTCCGCAGGCTAACCTGACTGAAGAGAATTTCACTGCTATGATCATTGAAATCAACATGGTTGGTGGATCTGATGACTGGTGGAATGATACTGGATCCTCTCGCCACGTTTGCAATAACCGTGCTATGTTTAAAACATACAAGGCAGTTGAGGATAAGAAAGTGTTGTTGGGCGATGCTCACACCACTATTGTTGCAAGTATTGGAGATGTTGAGCTGAAGTTCACCTCTGGAAAGACTCTAATCTTGAAGGACGTGATGCACACTCCAGAGATAAGGAAGAATCTGGTTTCAGGCTTCCTTCTGAATAAGGCAGGGCTTACCATTTCTGGAGGAACTGAATATGATTCCCAATTATTTAATGACTTTTATAAGTTGAATGGGATCATACATGAAACGACTGCAACTCACTGGTGGGGGGAAATTTTACTAACTGTATGTTATGTACTAAACAGAGTTCCTAAGTCTAGGAATAAAATTTCTCCTTATGAAATAATAAAGAAAAGACAACCAAATGTGTCTTATTTTCGAACATGGGGCTGTCTAGCCTATGTAAGAATCCCAGACCCTAAGAGAGTTAAACTTGCCAGTAGAGCCTATGAATGTATATTCATTGGTTATGCAGTGAATAGCAAAGCATACAGGTTTTATGACCTTAATGCAAAAGTGATCATAGAGTCAAATGATGTTGACTTCTATGAAAGTGAATTTCCCTTTAAATCAAGAAATAGTGGGGGCACCGGAACTGGTCAAGTTTCATTGCCTAGGAACGTTGAAAACAACGAAGAAAGGGAAATAGAGCCTCGAAGAGGTAAGAGAGCACGTATTGCTAAAGACTATGGACCTGACTATGAGGTCTATACATTAGAGGAGGATCCTACGAGCCTTCAAGAAGCTCTGTCTTCATTGGATGCTGATTTGTGGCAAGAAGCCATAAATGATGAGATGGATTCTCTAGAGTCTAACAAGACATGGCACTTAGTGGACTTGCCTCCTGGTTGCAAACCCATTGGTTGTAAATGGATATTGAAAAAGAAACTAAAACCCGATGGCACTGTTGATAAATACAAGGCTCGCCTTGTAGCCAAAGGTTTTAGACAAAGAGAGAATATAGATTTCTTCGACACATTTTCGCCCGTTACAAGAATTACATCTATAAGGGTACTAATTTCGATGGCCGCTATTTATAACTTAGAAGTACACCAAATGGATGTAAAAACTGCTTTTCTAAATGGCGAACTAGAAGAAGAAATCTATATGGAGCAACCTGAAGGGTTTGTAGTTCATGGGCAAGAACACAAGGTCTGCAAGTTGGATAAGTCTCTGTATGGTCTAAAACAAGCTCCTAAACAATGGCACGAGAAGTTTGATAATGTGATCATATCGAATGGGTTTAAAGGGAATGAAAGTGACAAATGCATTTATTACAAAACCGAGAATGACATTTGCACTATCATATGTCTCTATGTAGACGACCTACTCATATTTGGATCAAACATTCATGCTATTGATAAGGTGAAATCATTGTTGTGCAACAACTTTGATATGAAAGACCTCGGAGAAGCCAGTGTGATACTTGGCATTAAGATCACTAGGTCCAAGAAGGGAATTTCTTTGGATCAATCTCATTACATTGAGAAGATCTTAAAGAAATATAATTACTTTGACTGTAAACCTGCGTGTACACCATATGATCCGAGTGTCAAGCTCTTTAAGAACACTGGTGACAGTGTAAGACAAACGGAATTCGCGAGCATCATTGGCAGTCTAAGGTATGCCACTGATTGTACTAGACCCGACATTGCCTATGTTGTGGGATTGTTGTGCAGGTTTACTAGTCGACCTAGTATAGAGCATTGGCATGCTATTGAAAGAGTCATGAGATACTTGAAAAGGACCATGAATCTTGGATTACATTATCAGAGATTTCCAGCTGTACTTGAAGGGTACAGTGATGCTGATTGGAATACTCTATCTGATGATTCCAAAGCTACTAGCGGCTATATATTCAGTATAGCCGGTGGTGCTGTTTCCTGGAAATCAAAGAAACAGACCATATTGGCTCAGTCCACTATGGAGTCTGAAATGATAGCACTGGCCACAGCCAGTGAAGAAGCTAGTTGGTTAAGATGCCTACTAGCAGAGATTCCCTTATGGGAAAAACCGATGCCAACTGTGTTGATCCACTGCGATAGTACCGCGGCTATTGCAAAAATAGAGAATCGTTACTACAACGGTAAGAGACGACAAATACGTCGTAAGCACAGCACAGTTAGAGAGTTAATGTCAAAAGGAGCTGTGAGAGTGGATCATGTACGCACAGATCAGAACTTAGCCGATCCTTTGACGAAAGGATTAGCCAGAGAGAAAGTCCACAATACATCTCAAAAGATGGGACTACTGCCTTTAGAACCATGAGTCACTCACGATGGTAACCCGACCTAAAAGACTGGAGATCCCAAGAATTAGGTTCAATGGGTAATAACAAGTTGTGAAGTGATAGGAGATGAACATGCTATTGAAAGAAAAGAAGCATGAGTCCTGAAGCGAAGTAGGCTGAGATAATAGAAACTCTTAATGAGATCTATACTCTATGTGGAGTGGAGTACCTAGCTACAGGAGTACTCTTTATAGACTCACCTTTGTGAATGTGGAAGTGGGGGCCGCTTCCTATGGAATTTTGGGCAGAAATTCCTAGAGCGTTCACTAAACTGGGATAGACGTGCATGGCCATAAAAGCACGGGCATTTGAGAATACACCTATTGAAAGGGTTGTGTGTGGTTTTGACGATTAGAGATAGAGTTCAAGACTACGAGTCACTCTTGTTGAATCTAAATCTTAACCGCTATGCAAGGTTCAAGTCGTATGACACCTCTGCTTATGCATAATCCTATAGAGGCGTTTGACGCTAATTCTGGAACTTCCTTTTAAATTCAAGTGGGGGATTGTTGGAACATGGGTTGTGAATTAAAAAGTCCCACATTGCTTGGACTAGGCACTTGAAGAGTGCTTATAAGTGGTGACTTCACACCTTTGGGTTGGGGCCCAAAGGGTACCCAGTTTTGTAAACGGGCAAGCACGTACACCATCTGACCACCACACGCGCGCGCCGCCGCCGCCGTCCGGCCGGCCGGGCCGGGCTTGGGCTTGGGCTGGGCTTGTGAGGTGTAAATAATTTTTTTTTGCGAAAATAATTAATAATTATTTATTTTTTGGTGCGTTGCGTCCAGATTCGTTGAACCGTCCGGATACGATGAACTAACCGTTGTGTCCAGATTCGTTGAACGGGAGCTACTTGGAGCACAAGCAGCTCCGTCCTTATCCAACAAGACTTGCGCAGCAAGCCGGTTAGATGCCTATAAATAGGCCCCTCCCTCAGTTCATTCAACACACCGCTTGACGTTAAATCATACCTCAAGCTCTCTCTCCTCTCTCGAAATTTCTTCTTTTCTACTCCGGCCTACAAGCCATTCTTTTAGAGTGATCTACGGATCATATTTCAGAGTGATCTACGGATCATATTTCAGAGTGATCTACGGATCATATTCAGAGTGATCTACGGATTCTAGAGCGATTATACACTGTGCAGTGATAATCGTACTGGGCTGTTTTATCCTGGGGACGGCGTGGTTGATAGTCTGCTTGCACCTTGAGCAGTGCCGCGAAACGTCTTAAAGAGAGCGACCTAGTCCACGACTCAACCCGGTAATTTCTTCGGTATATTTTTCTAAAAACTCCGCAACAACGATAGATGACATACAAATACAAAAAGCAGAACTACTTTGTGGTGTGCTTTTTTGAAATAAAAATGATAGTGGCAAATTGACATATAAACCCTTCACCAATTAAGAAAATAAAGTCCCCGAAAAAAAGATAGGAAAATAACCAATTAAGAAAATAAAGTCCCTGAAAAAAAAAGAGGAAAATACAGTGTTCTTGAGTAAAATATTCGAAAGAAGAGAATAATAGGATAAAGATTAGTATTTACTTATCTTTTTTTTGTTACATAAAGTTTGAGTTAGGCTCCGGGGGCACACCACATCCAGGGTAGGTCTCACGACTCTTCAAACACTTATAGAAATACTTACAGATCACCTACCAAAGAGATCATCGGGAAAAATCATTATTTACTTATCAATATGCCCCATGAATATCTTTCTTTTCCATAGTACGGATAATATATTACAACCAACTTTTGTCTTCATAGCTTAGCTTGGTTACTTACGACCGTGTCAAACTTGATTTCTATTAAAATATACCAAATATTCTGAATTTGTTCCTTTCACATTTTGTAGTCTCTAATTCCTCAAAAGAAGCATTAAAATATTGTACACTATAGATAATAAATATCGATCACTCTGCAATCAAATTCAAAAGATAAAGCTAATTAACAAAGATCACAACAAAGATATATAGTTGTCAAGTCCAACATGAGCAACGACCCATCTATATTAAACTTTCCACGTTTCATTATTTGTCAAACAAGTAATGCACAACTATAAGTACCTCAAACCCTCGTAGATTTTTAATCATCTAAACAATATCATAGTCTCAGTCTCTAATATTACAAAAATTAATCTAAGCAATGGCAGAGAGCAGCGTAGTTTTGTTGGATTTTTGGCCAAGTTCTTATGCAATGAGGGTGAAAATTGCTTTAATAGAGAAGGGGGTCTCTTACGAGTGCAGACAAGAAGACTTTCAAGCTAAAAGTTCTTTGCTTTTAGAAATGAATCCGGTTTACAAAATGATCCCAGTTTTGATTCATAATGGAAAACCCATATGTGAATCACTCAATATTGTTGAGTATATTGATGAGACTTGGAATCACAAACCTTCTCTTTTGCCCATTGATCCTTACAAGCGATCACAAGCTAGGTTTTGGGGCGATTACATTGACAAAAATGTAAGTAAATTATATAGCTATATAGCAATTTCCTATGTTAATTTTGTTCAAGCACATGAGAGGGCAAAATAGAAATATAGTATAAAATCAGTTTTGTGTTTTTCACCTAACATTTTAAATTTTCAGAGTAGCTGATTTTATGGCCAATTATGATAAGTAAATAGTGGGTTAATTATTTGTTGGATTCTATACTTTGATAAATGTAGGTATACAGCATTGGAAAGAAGGTGTGGACAGGAAAGGGTGAAGAACAAGAAGAGGGCAAGAAGCAATTTATAGAATGCTTGAAGACTCTAGAAAGAGAGCTTGGTGACAAGCCATATTTTGGTGGGGAAGAATTTGGGTATATTGATGTGGCTCTTGTGCCCTTCACTAGCTGGTTTTACATATATGAGACCTTCGGGAAACTAAACATAGAAAAAGAGTGTCCTAAACTTGTGGCTTGGGCTAAGAGGTGCATGGAAAAAGAGAGTGTGGCTCAGTCACTCCCTCACCCTCACAAAATCTATGATTTTGCCCTGCAATATAAACAGAGAAATGGACTTGAATAGAGATTGTGGCAGATTGTTGGTGAACTTGAGAAGAAAAGTCTATTATGTTATTGTGGAGAAATAATAAAGCACACATGCTAGAGTTTCTACTCCTTGAATGATACTCGTGTCATTCGCTTTTGGGGCTTTCGCTTTGTATTAATCTATAGATAAAAAATAAAGAACAAGATTGAAGTAATATATATTTTATGATATGAACTAAATTTGAATATGTTGTTGGCGTAAAATAATTCTACTTTGTCATCTATTAATGTACTATTGGATCTATTTAAGGGTGAAAATGGGTATACAATCTAGTTCAATTAAATTTTGTTTGAGTATCAAGTGTGAGTAAAAAGTCTCATATTACACGTCAAAAAAAGAAAAAAGTCTCATATTAGATGGAAATAGAGATATTGAACAATATATAAGTTAAGGGACTCGTACACTTAGTGTTCTAAGGTTTTATTGACCCAAAACTGGTATCAGAACCTATGTAATGGTTATTGGCTCATTGTATCGAAAGTCTAGCTAGCAATGTGAAAGCTAGGTGTCGTATCGCATTGATGAATGTGAGCCAACTATGATGCAAGTGTATGTAGATGAAAAAGCTTTCGATTGAGGGGGAACCATGAACAGATTCACACTTGAGGAGGAGTTTGTTGGAGCAAGTGTGAGTAAGAAATTCCACATTGGATGGAAATAGAGATATTAATTGAGCAATATATAAGTGAAACGACCCATACACCTAATGCCTTAAGATTTTCGGTGAAAGAAGTGGTGTCAAATTCACTTATATAGTGTTAATTAATATTGTTTTTTTTACCATATAAGATTTTGTATACTGTGCTAAGTCATATATTGTGAGGCATAATAGCTCCTTTTTTTCCCATTTGTAACAAAAGAAACACATAATTGTCAATCTGTTCAATAACTTAAGCATATTTACGTACATAATTAGTAGAAGATAAATAAGTTATGTCCTATTGCCTCCTATTGCCTGATTCTCTAAAAGGTCAGGTTAGACCCTAACCCTAATGATGCGGTTGATTTGCATTAGAGTGTGTAACTAGGAGAACATTACAAGCAGTGGCGGATCTTGAGAAGATATTTTGAGGTGGTCAACATAGTTAAGTTATATATTCAAGTTGAAGTTATACATAATTGAAGAATCAAGATGCAAATGCTCGTAAATTTAATGTGGATACACATTTGAAGATAAAATAACACAAAGAGGAGAATCAAAATTACTACCATAAAAAATAGTATAAATGAGCTATTTACCCTGTCATCAAGTATTTACACCGTTTATCGTGGAGTTGGTTTATTTATGGGGTAGGTAGACTTTCGTGTTATTATGTTTTATCCTAGTGTCTTAATGCCCATTTGTGTTTAAACAATTTGTAATTGGTTTTTCGAGCACACCTAGTACTTGTTTTCAATGAATCATTGCTTATCGAAATTTACATGCTAATTGGCTAAAAGATTAAAAATATTAATTAATTTGATTTAACATGTCATGACATTCACAAATCACACAATTGACCTACGGCCACCAAAGAGTGTTACAAGGCTTTTTTTCATTCAAGCGTTATTATAAGGCTACTTGAACACAGAATATGAAACTGATGGAACATCACAGACCGACAAACACACACAGAAAGTAAAACTAAATAAATATTTTAATTTAAATTAAAATATGGACAAAGTAAAAAAAAGCGTTTGTTAGTACTTAGTTGTTTATGAATTGCAACATTGCAATAACCTCTCCTTATGAGAAACCGAGCATGGCTGGCAAAGAGTTGCAGCTACTGTGTATGGTTTGTAAAAAGTTTATAAAAAGTTGGGGTGGCCAAGGCCTATGGCAGCCCCAACTAAGTACTTACAAGACAAACCGACAAGTCACTAAAAAACTACTTGTCTCGTCTATTGGTTGGTTGACAATGGATAGGACAATTGTCAATAAATTTTTGAGGTAAGAGGGTGATGCTCCAATCCAAAACGGAGAACACCTTTGAGTTTTAAGAGCAATTACAAAACAATTTGCATTCACCTATATAGTATACAATAGATTATACTATATATTCTTTACAGTACTTCTGAACTTGGAGGTCGGTCCGAGGTAGTTGGTAGATGTGGTCCTTGATGACGAACGTTCCGGTCGAGGTTGAGGTGTTGGTCCTGCAATGACACTCCGACGATCAAGTCAGTGAGGTAGTCAAACAGAGTATTTTTATGAGTTGAATAGCTTACCATTAATGAGCAATGAATGTGGTATTTATAGACTTTGAATAGTGTTTGACCTAATGATCCTGAACCGTTGGATTTGCTGGTTGCATCTGGATCGTTGAGATGTGGGTTTGTTTTTGTGGATGGGCCGTTAGAGAATGGGCCTTTGGGGGGTGCAAATAGTAGCAGACCAATTACCATAACAGTTGCCCCCCAAGTCTGGTCGTCTGATAGGCGATCTTGACTTTTATAACTCGTGGCTGTATTGCGACCTTGGTGTGACCGAATTGGAAGCGCCCGAGCTTCATCGTTGCCCGATCTTCGTTCTTTGTCGTTTGTATGCTTGCTTGATATTCAATATCGTTTAATGAATGTATTTAAATTTGCAAATCATGTACGTCGTCATCAGGGCAGTTTACCGAGACTCGGCCCAGATTTAACTCGCCTTTTTGGGATCTTGGCACCTGTGGCCAATGGTCGTTCTGGAAACCTTGGTTCCTGAAAACCAACTCTCGTTAAAACGGTTTACCGAGACTCGGCTCAGATCTAACTAGTTTTAAAGAGTCGCGACCTTAACATGGTCGCGGGGAGATCGTAAGATCGGTCCCTGTTCGATTTATCTTTATTGAAAAATAAAGATGTTATGAACGCAGGCATAGAGTCGCGACCTTAACATGGTTGCGGGGAGATCGTAAGATCGGTCCCTGTTCGATTTATCTTTATTGAATAATAAAGATGTTATGAACGCAGGCATGGAGTCGCGACCTTAACATGGTTGCGGGGAGATCGTAAGATCGGTCCCTGTTCGATTTATCTTTATTGAAAAATAAAGATGTTATGAACGCAGGCATGGAGTCACGACCTTAACATGGTCGCGGGGAGATCGTAAGATCGGTCCCTGTTCGATTTATCTTTATTGAATAATAAAGATGTTATGAACGCAAGCATGGAGTCGCGACCTTAACATGGTCGCGGGGAGATCGTAAGATCGGTCCCTGTTCGATTTATCTTTATTGAAAAATAAAGATGTTATGAACGCAGGCATGGAGTCGCGACCTTAACATGGTTGCGGGGAGATCGTAAGATCGGTCCCTGTTCGATTTATCTTTATTGAAAAATAAAGATGTTATGTACGTAGGCATGGAGTCGCGACCTTAACATGGTCGCGGGGAGATCGTAAGATCGGTCCCTGTTCGATTTATCTTTATTGAATAATAAAGATGTTATGAACGCAGGCATGGAGTCGCGACCTTAACATGGTCGCGGGGAGATCGTAAGATCGGTCCCTGTTCGATTTATCTTTATTGAAAAATAATGATGTTATGAACGCAGGCATGGAGTCGCGACCTTAACATGGTTGCGGGGAGATCGTAAGATCGGTCCCTGTTCGATTTATCTTTATTGAATAATAAAGATGTTATGAACGCAGGCATGGAGTGTCACTTTAGTTGATGAGTGAATCATTACAGCAGGTTGGCACGCCAAAAGGTGGTGTCTTTAGGGAGAAAATTGCCTTTCGAGAAAAGGACTCTTGAAGAGATGCAAAGGAGTTCTTAAACATAGTATTTCTTCCGCTTGGTTGCGTTCCAAGTTCGCACAATCGGCTTTCCACTGAGGGTCTCAAGTGAGAAAGCTCCGTTACCGGTCTTGGATTTGACACGGTAGGGTCCTTCCCAGTTTTGCGCGAGTTTCCCTTGACCGGCGTTCCTTAGTTCGACGTCAGCCCTTCGAAGCACTAAATCCGGAGATCGAAGGCCCGACCGGTGTTAGGATTTTCTCAGTCTTGACGCTTTCTTGTTCGTTGATGAAGCATTGCGATATTTCGAGAAACTCTTGCAAGGTACTGGGTTCCCACCTGAGGATGTGCTTCCTGAACGGACTTCCGGGGAGCAGCCCTTGGGTCATGAAAAATATCCGGAACGCGTCGTCTAGGTTGCGGACTTGGGAGGCTTCTCTATTGAATCTTTCCATGTAATCTCTCAGAGGTTCGCTCTCCCCTTGCACCACGGACATTAGTACGATCTTGTTTTTGGGTTTACTTTTGGCGAAGTTAAAGTGAACGCTGAACATCTTTGCTAGCTGATCCCAAGTTGAGATGGAGTTCGGCTTCAGGGATCGGAACCACTCCGACGCTAATTTGTCGAGCGTTAAGGGAAAGATCCGCATTTCATTTCTGCCGGGACGTTCCTATATTGCATGATATGGTCAAACTGGTCGAGATGTCTGTCTGGGTCGTCAGTCCTGTCGTAGGTCTTCAATCCTTCAGGTGGTTTTTCTAGGTGCCGAGGGACTCGGTAACTGTCGATATCCTCCGTAAAAGGTCCTTTTCGTTTGGATGTTTGTGCTCGTGGAGGGGTTTGATGACGACGATGAGGGTCGACGCGTCGTGCCTGTTCCTTGGGTGAATTCCCCCTGTTCCTCGACCGCCTACGTGGGGACGACGACGCCCAGGATAAATGTGGTCGTGGCGAGCGATGCCGTACTCGATCATTTCGGGATGGGGATCCATGATTCCTTCTTTCCGGTGGAGATCGGTTCTTCCTACGAGCCGGGTTCCTTCTTTCCGGAGAGTCTGGTTCTGGGGAGCCTAGGTCGGCGATTCCCCGGGCCCGGAGCTCAGCCACCTCTGCTTCAAATTCGGTGAAACGGAAACTTCTAGCCTGGTTGGCCAACTCCTGCCGGGCTAGTAGTTGCACGAGCTGCTGGACTGCGTCGGCCGGAACAGAAAGCGCCGGCGGAGCCGTTACCGGAGGAGGGGGCGGAAGTCGGTTCCTTACCGAACTTGCAGGGATTGGTACGAAGTTGTTGTTCGGATGTTGAAGCTGAGCTTGAGTTGAGTTCGGGACGTCTTGCACATGTCCCTCCGGGGTTTCTTGAGGGACGGTCTCTGGTAGTACCTGCTGACCAGGGTCGGCCACAGGCTCGACTGCCAGGTTAGTGGCCTTCGGACGTAGGACCGGAGCCATCGTCGATCAAGGTAAAGGGACGAGGTCTGAGTACTGACCCTCCCACTGTGGTCGCCAATGTTCTTTACCGTACTTCTGACATTGGAGGTCGGTCCGAGGTAGTTGGTAGATGTGGTCCTTGATGACGAACGTTCCGGTCGAGGTTGAGGTGTTGGTCCTGCAATGACACTCCGACGATCAAGTCAGTGAGGTAGTCAAACAGAGTATTTTTATGAGTTGAATAGCTTACCATTAATGAGCAATGAATGTGGTATTTATAGACTTTGAATAGTGTTTGACCTAATGATCCTGAACCGTTGGATTTGCTGGTTGCATCTGGATCGTTGAGATGTGGGTTTGTTTTTGTGGATGGGCCGTTAGAGAATGGGCCTTTGGGGGGTGCAAATAGTAGCAGACCAATTACCATAACACTATAGCACCCCTCTTCTCACCCGGGGGACGCTTCCTCTCCTCATGCAAGTCGTCTCTCTCTGATCTTCCACCATGTGCTGCCACATTTCTTCACTTAAGCTTGTGTTTAGTGCGCTCCATGGTCGAGCCATCTCATGTTTTGGTTCTTTTTCGCCCTCCTCCAAAACCACTAGATGTAGGTCACTTTTCCCATCTCGACCTTCTTCTTGTTGTGGCTGGTGATCCCAACTTTTTTTATTTTAGCTTTTGGATAGGTCAAGTTTGCTCTTGAGATGCTTGTGAAAAATTCCCTTTTGAGATCAACCTTTTGGACTTGCAAAGAGCTTTATTTAGCTGATCTCATTGGCGGGATCTTCATCGCCTACCTTATATTGGCTTTCAATCAAGTGTTGAACAACTCTTCTGACACCATGTATAGTCCAACTAGCCAAAGCAATTGTTAAGACCATGGAGTCTCATATTTTCTTTGTCTTTAGCCGATGAAGGAAGATACTAAATGATAGGATACAAACTGTTTGATGTCCTTCGGGTTTCTACACATTTTATGTGTGATGTTGCTTTCATTGGTTTAATTGTTAGAGTCGACATTTCTATGTGGATGGGGAATATCCCCACACTGTTGTATCAACCAATTAATGTTTTTTTTTTTGGCAAAAAGAAGGAAAGAAGCTCATTAAAACCTTCTGAGGTTAAAAACATCAAAAATGAAAAAGAGTACTTCCTCCTGATTTTATTAAAAAAAGGAAAAAAGAAAGAAGACAGAAGAGAGACCAAGGGGGGACTAAGCCAAAACTCTTGGCAAGAAAAGAAATTAAAGTCAAAGCAGTAAAAAGGAATCCTAACTTGAAGATCCACTAAAACAATTCAGCCTAAAGAAAAAAGATTAAAGAACAAAAAAACAAAAATAGATCAAAAGGAGATAGAGACAGAATTTGCCTTTGAACGAGTATTATATCCAACGACCAATTTCTTTTTTTTGCCTCAATTTCTTCTTTTGGGTCTTTGACACAACCGGTTCAAAATAATTGTTTCGTGCAACCGTTCCTTGGATATTAGAAGACATAGGGTCACCAACCTCATCTGACATCTCACCCAAAAACTTTCTTAAAGTTCTCATATCAGATGCTATTACTGAATTACAAGTAGCAACAGACTCTGAGGCAACAAAGGAATTGTTGGCCTTGGAGACAGCCGATTTGAAATTTACATCACGCGCCATTAAACCTTGAGTATCAATATCAACATCATCTTCTAAAGCATCCTCACAAATCTTACCTAATATTTTCATGTCAGATGCTACCACTCGGTTAGCAGTAGCATCGGGCAATGAGACATTTAGCGAATCAAGTCTTTCCGTGGGAGATTAGGTGGAGGATAAATCAGTCAAAGATTTATTTGTTGAAGAAGGAATAGGCCGCACTCCTAAAGTGTGGGTATTGACGGAGAATTTCGAACATAAGTAGATTTTCCAGTAGATATTTCACAATTGAGGAGCCGGCAAAGTTGAAGAATCCTTTTGCGTAGCATTACCTGCAGTAGGAATATTTTTTGCTACACCAAGAAGAGGGTTTGGGCTTTCTGCCACCTCCTCGGATGATAAAACAATGTTACTAATACCCTTGAAGCGATTAGGATCATTATCCTCCTCTACTTCCATAACTACATTAGTACCTTGTAAAACTTTGGATTGGTGCATTTCGGATAGACCAACATTCAATATATTCACATGATCAACACTTTTTTCCATTACAACTGACTTCCCTTTATCATTTTTAGGAACATATTGAAAAGTGGGTTTGAGAGGGATATGATTCATCTTTCGAGGCTCCTCCTTATTTCCTTTAGTCTTCGCTGTAAACACTTCGGCCTTGTTGGCATGAGACCCATTGTTAGTTTTGGAGAGAGTGCCCAAAACATTAACAATATTTGCAAAATAAAGGCACACGTTAATATTCCACCCCTATAAAAAAAGTGTATCCCTCTCTTTCTACAAGCACTTGATCATGCAATTCACTAGTTAAATCAACATCTATAAGAACTCTAGCAAAATGACCAAAAGTCCCCTTTAAAGTGGCTTCATCCAAAGCAATAGGGCCCCTAGACTACCTATTAATGTTGTTCTAGTTTCTAGTTAATTAAATGAATCGTAAAAACAAAGAGACCTAGATCAAGTTAATGAAATGCCTAACCCTATGTTTGGATGGGGTATTTTTAGGGGGCAATATAATTTTTTGGGGGAATTGAAACATTTTAGTTCAAAAATTTGAACTAAAATATTTTGAAATCCCCTCAAAAATTACATTACACCCTAAAAATACTCTATCCAAACACTCCCTAAAGGTTTTGATACAATATTGCAATAACAAGACAGGGAGCATAGCATGGACTTTATTTCAACCTCTCCTCAAAGCCAACATTTCTAGTTGAGCAATTTACAGCAAGACATGCACAGAATAATAGTGCACCTGTATAGGGCAGGCCAAATGGACACTTAAACGAAATCCCCATTTTGAAACAGTCACAACATTTATAAGATACAGAAATACACTAAAAGAATAAAGGGATTCATTTATTCTGAAGCCTAAAATGATCTTGGCTTTAAGACGATGGTAGAATGTTTCAGTATGTGCAAACTAAACTGCCCTCCTTTCTCAGTAGTATCAAGCTGGGACTGTCCTGGAGGAGGCAATAGCTCGAAATTTTGGACCAAACGACCCAAAGTGATACCAAGTATAGGCAATGCAAGAATAATTCCAGGGCAGCTCCTTCTTCCAACTCCGAAGGGAACGTACCTAAAGTCATTCCCATTGGCTTCTACTTTGGACTCTTCCTCCAAGAACCTCTCAGGCCTAAACTCCTCAGGGTTTTTCCAGTGAGCAGGGTTGTTGGCTAGCCACCATGCATTGACTAAGATCTTGCTTTCAGCTGGAATGTCGAAACCACCAAGCTTTGCATCGTGAAGGTTCATGTGTGGAACAAGAAGTGGAATCGCCATTCGAAGACGGAGTGTTTCCTTGATCACAGCTTGTAGGTAAGGGAGCTTGTGAGTATCTGGCTCTGTCACTTGGTGACCAGGTCCAAGAATTCTGTCCATTTCTTCCCGGACCTTCTTCTGGATCTCTGGGTGGTTCACAAGCTCTGCAATTCCCCATTCTATTGACCATAGAGTTGTCTCTATTGCTGCTCCAAAACAAACATTTTGTACATTAGCAAACTTTAATAACAATACTATACCAATTTAAAGAAAATAAACTTGTATAAGTTGTAAGCATAAATCACATCTATACAGTTTAGCCTTTCCAAAAAAAAAAAACAATCTAAACAATCATTTTTTTTATGCCCCCACCCACTAATGTAATAGCAAATTTTTTTTCGTCAAGATGATGATGATACTATTGAATAAACCAAAAAATAGTCACCCTCTCACAAATGGGGTATGTAAGGAAGGTCGACCTACTAATTTGCTTACTATCATTGTCGTCACCAACAAGTATTAGTATTATAATATTGTATCTCATCATTTCTTATTCTAAAAGTAATTTAAGGGATTATCTTTCTCACGAAGAAACTTCTTGAGATTTTGAGCTTATCTCAACTTAGAGAAATCGATTTGTAAGGTGATAGGTGAGCTTATCTCTTTGTCAATAAAGAGAGAATAATATAGTGGATGACCCAATAGATTAAAGACCTTAACACTAGTTTAAATTTTAATCCTAATTCCCACGAAACTAACTTTAAAATGAGAGATCTTCATTCATTATAAACACTTCTTTTTGACAAACAAAAAAACACTTCTTTGACCTTATTTCTTGCCAACTGACTGACTTGGATTCCTCTCAATAAATCAAAATAATGCAAAGTGCTAAAATTCTATACATAAAGTAACTTGCTTATATCCATTAGTGTCTTGTGTGCTCTATCTTAGGGATGGCAAAAATACCCGCACCTGTGGGTACCCACGGGCATTACCCGCGATGGGTGCGTGGCGGGTAGCTTAACGGGTACCCGCGGGTTGCATAAATGGATAATTAAAGTACCCGTTAATAAATGGGGCGGGGCCGGGTATTGAGGTACCCGTGCCTGCAGGTATCTGTACCCGAAATAAATATACTTATTTGGAAAATTTCTTATTATTATTAATTTTATTGTTGTTTATCTTCTTTCATTAATTACTATAAGCTATCAAATAGATGATAGAATCAATGTATCAATGTATAATGAAATGTCTAATTTTTTTTATATGAATGAAGATAAAAAATGGTGTTCAAAAGGTTAGTTTTGTTTGGTATTTCGAATTTTATTTTCAAAATAAATATTTAAATTAATATTATATGAATGTATAATGAAATGCTTAATTTTTTTATATGAATGAAGATAAAAAATAGTGTTCAAAAAGTTAGTTTTGTTTGGTATTTCGAATTTTATTTTCAAAATAAATATTTCAATTAATATTATATGAATGTATAATTAAATGTCTAATTTTTTTATATGAATGAAGACAAAAATGGTGTTCAAAAAAATAATTTTGTTTGGTATTTCAAATTTTATTTTCAAAAACAATATATTTCAATTATTATTAAGTGTATCCGTTGGTATCCGCGGGTACCCGCGAGGAGACAATACCCGTGAAATACCCGTTACGCGGGTACCCGCGCAGGTATGGGGCGGGTACGGGTAGCGTTTATATTAAACGGGGCGGGTAGCGGGTAACCACTACCCGTGCCCGCCCCATTTACATCCCTACTCTATCTCTTCCTTTTCTTTTTCAAATGTCATTTATCTGGTTCAAATACTCTCCAATCACGTTTCAATAGGAGCAGTTTAATGCTAGCTCCAAAGTTTATGAGTATATCCCAACTTGTATTGCAACTATTATTATCAATGAAATGATATGAGTTCTTTCTTCTCAAAAAAAAAGGAGAGAGATAAATATAGACGTTAGAATAATATTATTTATAAATTATAATAATTTAATTTTAAGGTACAAAAATCATTTCTCTTTTCACCCCCGCAAAACATTCCTACGTTTTTTTGACATCACATAGTATGAAGACATATCTGCAAAACAATAATAACAATAACAATGATAATAATAATTACCAGCAACGTTAATGTTCTCAACGATATAAAGAACATTGTCCTCGCTAATCTCGCCCTTTTTCTGGGCATCCAAAATGTGATCGATGGCACACTTGAGTCCTTCATTATCAGTTCTCTTTGTACTTCCAATATTCCTGTCAATATTCACATTCCAAATCATCCATCAAGCTAACAATTATTATAATAACAGATAATTAATCAAATTAAATTAAGAAATTAATTACTTTCTGTCTTCAACGAAATAGTCCTTGAAGAGTTGCAACCTTCGTTCCTTAACTTCCTTAACAATCTTCAAATAGCCTCGCAAGAAAGGTCTCAAAATAGGGATAAAATCACCATAGTTATAATCGAAGCTCTGAGCCAAACGGCTCCTCTCACCGTTTAAAACTTTCAGCTTCTGAAACAAAGGATCATCTTCATTCTCGAACCTTCTATCGAACATAATCCTGTACATATTGTTATACATCAACAACTGTAACCGTTTCCGCAAAACGATACCGTTAGTCGCCGACTCAGGGTTCCGCCGCACATCCTCAACGACGCTAGCCGCCTCATCTTCCCAACCAAAACGGTACTGCTGCACAACCTTGTTAGTAAAGAACGGCACCGTCATAATCCGCCTCATCTTCCTCCAGTGTTCGCCGTAAACAGTGAACACCATGTCTTGTCCCTTTCCAGTGAAAATATCGAAGACGACGTTACGCGTTCGGGAGCCGAACTCCACACCTTGTGTGTGGAGTACTTCTTTAGCGAGCTCCGGCGAGGAAACTACCACTAGGTTACGCTGTCCCATGCGGAGGAGGAAGATATCGCCGAATTTCTTTGCGAAATCGGTGAGGTTTCGGTGGTTGAGGTCATCGCCGACTTGAAGCCAGTTACCGAAGATTGGAACAGGGAGAGGTCCTGGCGGTAGTTTGAAACGTTTTCCGCGGAGTTTCGCGACGGCAATGGCGACTATCACGGTTGCGAAGAGAGCGGTTAGGATTTTCTCTAAGAGGAGGAGATCCATCGTGGAATGTGAAGGGTAGAATTGGGAATTAGGGATTTGAGTGGTGGTGTGTTGTTGTGGAATGGAATTAGGTGTGGAGCGATTTATAGAGAGGGAAATGGAATGGAACAGTTGAAGAAGTTGTTGGGGGCATTTTGGTGGTGGTTGAATTATGAGTGTTGAGTGGGAGATGGAAAAGCGTTTATTTTTGACGGTGATGATGGGTAGGCGAAGAGTTGAAAACTTGAAAGTAGTGCGCGTGCTCGCCCGTGATGTATTGTCGTGGTAGGTAAGCTCGGGGGTTGGTGACGGAATTTCATTATTTGGAAATTTTTACTCATTAAAAAATAGAATAAAAATGCTAATTATTATATTGAAAATATAAAATAAGTTAATATTTTTCAACAAAACAATATAAGTAATTGTCAAAAAAAATAAAAATATAAGTAAAGTATTTTTTCTTGACTCAATATAAGTAAAGTATTAGTGAGTCTTTTTTTAGACAATTTTTTTTTGACAAAATTAGTAAGTCTTGTAAACAAAACAATATAAGCTATATAAAATGAGAGATATTCATTCAATCGAGGATAAATGAGGAATTTAATTAAAATAATGATGGTAAAATTGAGAGAAAAAATGAAACATTATATGCTATAAGCTCAAACTCTACTTCAAGTAGCGTTTCAAAAAACACTATAAGTTAGTGAAAAAAATACTAAAAGCCAGTTATGTCAAACATTTACACTTAGTGGATCCGATATAAGCTAGCGGATCAATATTGCCAAACAGAGTGTAATTGTAGCTAACAACACTAGAGCTTTAGCAACATGAGGTCACACTACTGAGTTTACCCAACCAAAACGGGCAGTTATTACCATCTTCCGGTATGCACAAGCCATAACTAGATAAGTTGAGGATGGATCCTTGCATCAATATTCATCTTAAGCTTACCTTCGTTAGGTTGCATCCAATGACAGATCCAAGAATTTTTACCAGTGGGGGCAAAAAAACAGCCTATAATATTTTCTAAATAAAATTTGATAAAAAGGTAACGTTAGTACTTAAATTTCTACAAACTACATAGCTAAAAATGTAAAATTAGTACCAACTTATTCTCTTTTTTATTTACCTCTTGTGAATTTCTACATCTAATTTAAAAAATTGTCTTACGGAGGCAAAATACACTTGTTATATATATTTTTAACCAAAATAATTTTTCAAGTGGGGACAAATGCCCCTAATTATATGTATGTGGATCTGTCCCTGGTTGCAACCACAGAAAAATAACTCGAAGATGAGTATCGGCTTTCGATTATCAAGTCCAATACAACGATCATATGAATGAATCAAACACATTGTCCATAATGATATATATTGTTGTGAGCCACTCGATTTTAGAGTCTTCTTTTACATTCATCTTCTTCTTTGAAGTTATGTGCTTACTTTGATGTTGATTGGGCTAGAGACCCCATTGAGTGCAAGTCTACCATGAGGTTTTACATTTTTTAGTAGACTCTTATCTTTCGTAAGAGCATGAATCAAAACATTCTCCCACGCCTTTCTACAGAAGTTGAGTATCACGTTATGACACACAAAATTTAGAAATAGTTTTGTTATGTTTTCTTCTTTCTGATATATATGAAGTTTTTCTCTCTAAACTAACACTTATGTATTATGATAATAGGAATGTTATTCAAATAACTCAGTCCTTCACGAACACACCAAGCATATTGAGATAATTAATTGTCACCTCACATGTCATCATTTGCACTTCACCTTTTGTTTCTTTCTCCATGTAGATTGTTGACTCTTTCACAAAACATATTCCATTAAACGTTTATAAGCAAAAATATTATTGAGATAATTAATTGTCACCTCACATGTCATCATTTGCACTTCACCTTGTGTTTTAGTATATATAATTTATTATCATATCATTTTTTTATAAGCAAAAATATTATTGTGCGAGTACAAAGAATACTCAAATTCACAGTAGATACAAGCTCAACTATCTCTCGTAATGCTATGCCTTTCACAAGTCAGGATCCTCTCCAATTAATGGAGAGGTCCATTTGGTGAGCAAAAGACACAAAAAATAAATTTATAATATTTTATAAATAATATTATTTGATTGGATGTGTCTTTATCTCTTCTAATAGAAACTCTATTAACTGGAGAGGTCCCAACCCATATTTCACCTTTGCTTAGACGCAACTAAGGATAAATTGAACATTTGAACTCCATATTGTAATATGAGAATGGACATGAAAACATTAAATGATCACTATCCTAAAACACAACATGCATGATGTTCCAAGGGAGGGATCAAAAAGCCCTCTTTGGGCTAACATTGATCTAACTGTTAGTTTTTTTAACTTTTGAGGGAGTCTTTTTGTTCAGATTTCCTTCTTTTAGGTTTTATAGTTTGACCCAGTAAGAAATACTAGTAGTATTTATTTTCCATAAAGAAAAAAGGTTAGGCCCGCCAAGGTATAAAATATTGCCAAGTAGAATTTATGGACATAGGCAACTCATTATTCTATTTATCGGTTGAACCGGCCATTTGCGAATGGATCACAAAGGTCAAATATCCAAAGGTCATAGTTTGACCAAGATGGTAGTAAGAGAGAGTTAACTAGTCAAACTGTACTTATCAACAAAAAAAAAATAGTCAAACTGTTCAAGTCTCAAATAATCTTAAGTATTAATAAGAACATAGTCATTATAAAAATAAATAAATATATAAATAAGTAAAGAGTGTGCTAGAAAGAAAAAAATAGTAAGCTGAGTTTCAATAACACGCAAATATAGAAACTAATCCCTCGAGCCGGGTAGGACTACAATGAGCGGTAAAACTCTCCTTCAAGATGTTTAACACTAAGTCTGGATTTAAACTCAAGACCTTAGTTAAACTGGAAAATAACTTTTATTTTAAGATAGTGATATGATCATGGGGGTTAATTAAATAATGACTCTTTTAGTATTTCCTAGAAGAGGCTTTTTAGGATATTCTCTTATTAGTTTATTAGGTAGCAATGTTATTGTGTGGGTGATGTATCCTCCTTTATGGTTTGTATCCACTAGCTTATATAAGCATTGTATTGACTTCATAATTGGTATCAAATGAAATATAATCAAAGTCTAATTCGTCTCTTTAACCATTCTTTAGGAGGTATCTCAGTCCTCGAATTCCGAGAATGTATCAATGGTGCTTTCATTGTGCTGAACCCCTCTCTACCATGAGTTCTTCACACACTCCTCTTTCTCGTGATGCCATTCCGGTGTTTAACGGTGACGAAGATGCTTACGGGTGGGTGCTTGACATCGATAAATTCCTTGCTGAACTGAAATATCATCATCGTCAAAACTGCTCATAGCTGCCTTTGGGTTGCAAGGTCCTCCGCTCCAATGGTGGCTTCAATGGTCGCAACATCATCCAATGGCAAGTTGGGAATCGTTCATTGCTCCTTTTCTATGGCGTTTCAAGCCTGAATGGAGGCTAATCTTACCCGTGTTAGATGAGGAAATTGAGCGAGATTCAGAATCACAAGCTTCTTCCCTCAATCACGACGCCGATGACTCTGTGTCCAAGAATCGTTGTTCATCCTCTCCGATTTTCGTTTCAGATCCTACGCCGGCTGAATCTTGCCTTCCTTCTCCAATTTTCGTTTCAGATTTGGAATTTGATTCACATTCTGTGACCAATTTCGCTTGGGACTCCGTTACCCCCTCCGATCACGATGACTCTGTACCCGTGAAGTGTGGTTCACTCCCTCTAATTCCGATTTTGAAGAAGGAGCAGTTTCCATTGACGGAGGCTTTGACGACGGAGTGATTTGTTCCACCACCGCAACATTTGAACAATGACGTAATGGCCAATCCTCTGCTACCACAAACACCACCGAAGCCACCAGATCGTCACTGTCGCGTCGTCACAGATGCTCCAGATCTTCCGCTTATGCCATCAATTCAATCACGGTCGCCTCCACTGCTGGAGCCACCTGATTCAATCTATTTCACGGTACCAGTCTCTCTGTTGCCACTTGAATCAACTCACCATCTTGTTGTTTCAACAGATTCGCTTGGCCAAATTAGACAGCAGCCCCTCCTCCGGCTGACGGCTAAACCACCAGATCGCTGTCGTCAAGTGGAGCACGAGGATTTGCGTTTTTGTGTGGCAATGGAAATTTGTCCACCATCTGTTTGGTGTAATGTCTATATCAGAGGTTTCTTTTGTACCAACACCACAGCTTCAAGTCCACCATCAGTTTGTGAAAATGTTTCTGTTGAAGGTATGGCAATTAACATCGACATTGTATTCATGTTGAATGATACCTCCTTGCTGTGGAGAAAATGGGTTGACAGTGAAGAGTCATTTTTACTGTGGAGGAGCAAACAATTCAGATTACTGGATTTTGGGTCTCCTGGGGCTTCCCACCGTGCTGGTCCAAGTAAGTCACATAACCGGTTGATGTCGCTCACCACTGCAGAACAATTATCAACAATACAATGTTCAGGTACTGCTCCCTATACATCAATGATAGTTGCCCTCCAAGTGTTTGATCAAACGCCAAAATGTCTTGTGGCTATTTGGGATTCCATTACTCTTGAGTATACTAACATTAGGCCTGATGTTGCAATTGGTGTGTTGAAAGTCAAGCAAAGGGGTGGTAATACTTCACAAGTCAATAACGGTAATCCATTAAGAGTTGAACTAATCATCCGTACTAGCATATTGAGTAAATGCTATGTTATTCAGTTCTTACTGTTTTTTGAGGGTCACAAGGTTTATCTCTATAAGCTTCTTATTAAATATTGTGATCCTGAATTGGTTTGGAATTATATCCTCACTGGGTGCAAGGTTAATGGGCATGACAATTACACTAGTACCAGCATGTTAAGTTTGAGTTTTTTCTAGCGTTTGCATTCTAGAAGACATGCTCAATTTGGGGTGAACTTTATTATCCTTAAGTTCTTTATATGTAGCTGTGTTCTTGATGTTCTTGTATGCTTGGAGAGACTTGGTTATGTGTTGGTGATGTTTAAGGACATGCCTTGGTTTTGTTTTGGTTCAATAGAGGCATCATGTGGCAGTGGGACACCATTAGTAATATATGAAGAGGATGTTTTTATGAGTTACTGCCACTATCCCAGAATGTATGGTGATATACTTGGTGATATTTCCACTGTTATAAAAATTCAATTGGTTGATTGGACCTCTCTTCTTACCTTGTATGAGGATGAAGCAGGTGCTTTGTTTCCTATTCATTTTAGGAATGTGATTAGTGCTTGCTTAATAATCTGGAGGATGATCTTTTCTGTCAAGCAACCATTCAAGGAAAGTGGTACATCAGAGTTTTCTGACATTTTTACTTGGGTGCGACAACATGTTTTGTTACTTTTTGACAGAGTTCAAGTCCGGCAACGGTGGAATCCGGGTTTTCAGTCATTCCAATTCAAGCAGTGGGATCCAGTAAAATCTTTTCAGGGAGAAAATTTGTACAACATTGAGGACAAGGTTGATTTTGATGGGGTAGGTAATGATATGATCATGGGGGTTAATTAAATAATGACTCTTTTAATATATTCTAGAAGAGGCTTTTTAGGATATTCTCTTATTAGTTTATTAGGTAACAATGTTATTGTGTGGGTGATGTATCCTCCTTTATGGTGTGTATCCACTAGCTTATATAAGCATTGTATTGACTTCATAATTGGTATCAGTTGTGACCGGGATCTCGACGTAGACGGCCAAAAAATGTGTGATTTTAGGAGTCGCCACCCAATTTATTTAATAGGAAAAATTGAGGAAAACCTACATTTAATGTTATTTGGTCTACGTAAACTAAGTTGGATTCGGGAGTCGGTTATGTATAGGGAAGGGCGAAAACTTAATTCCACAGCACCCTTAATACATCTGTCCTAAGACAGTTATCTTAAATTTGATCGTGCAGATTATCAATAAGTGTAGAAAATTTGTTTACCCCAAAAATAAATAATTTGGTTTACAAAGAAATAAACTAGGGACAAAATTAGAAAATTTAGTTTTTGACTTGACGGGGAAGCCGCGCTCCTACGTATCCTCTGGTGCAATGAGGAACTCAAAAGTCACGTAGTTCTTCCTGAAAATTTTTGGTTGGTTGGTTGATTATATTCTTTCCAAACGCCTAGTTAGAAAATTTTATATATTAAGTGGATATAAGTTCGCTTCATGTTATTGAAGGAAAAATATTCTCTGTTTTTTTAGCAAAAAAGAAAAAGAAAAGTTGTATATGTTTTCTAAACTTTAAGATTTCAAACATTTTCTACATATTTAATATATTTGAATAATCAAGAATACGATGAAAGGATATATCATTTTTTCTCTCACTAATTTCTCTTGCGAGGTGAAAACAACTCAAACAAGAGCCGCCAACACATTTTAGGATGAATATTGACAATGGTGAAGTTAGATTACCATTACTATTACCCTTACCATTACCATTATATTAAAAAAAAAAGAAGAGATTACCACAATTTGTTGATACAATATTGTTATTTTTAACACTCCATCCTTTTAAACTTTTTACACTTTTTTATTAATTTCTTTATGGGAGTAAAATGGTTAAAGACTGGTTCTCAATTTCAATTAGTTGCAGTTGTAAGGCTCACCTACTACAACCAGATAAGCATGAAAAATATGGTACCAAACCTAGTCAAAATTAATTATGTTATATAAAGGATTATATATATAGAACTGTACCTGCGTTGAATTTCGATAAAGATATGAACCTCAAAATAAAACTAATTCGTTGTAACAAAAAGGCACTAATAATTCCCACTAATTTTTTTGGCTGAGGTAAGCATAAAGTGTTTTAAGAAAAAGGACAGTAATTCATATATAACTGCTCCCAGCCGACCACCCAGGAGGGTTCGGTTACACCCCGCCTCCAGGCCGGCACGACTGACTCATGAATGTTGGTTTTAAGCAAAACCTAACACCTATAACTGGCTATTTAAACACAACAGTAGCCGTTAAATTTACATGGTCAAAAGTAACTTAGGCAGTTACAAAAACAGAAAATTTCTAGTTTGTTAAAATAACAAACTTAAGTTTGTGGCCTACAACAAACTTAGTCTAACAGCTAGTTTTTCCAGTGGATGCTTTAAATACAAGTCAAATGTACATACAATTTTCTTACGGTGAATAATAGAATTACTCTTGCATTTTATAAAAATACTTGGTGTTCAAAACTTGAGTCTTCTTCCTTGTGTTCTTCGTTTCTGAGTTTTGTGAGTAACTGTGAGATTACCTCAAAGTGTGAGTACCTCGCAGAGAAGAAGCAAACAGGTAAGAGTTTGTTCAGGATTCATACACAAATAAAGAGAAATTGAAAAAGGAAAAGAAGAAGAATAAATACCTTCGTGGGTAAGTTCACTGCTGCAATCTTGAAAGGAATCGAAGATTTGTGTGCTTCCAAACAGCAACGCGTACGTGCACATCAGAGAAATCACAAAAACATTAGGGTTCTTTGTGATTTCGCGTAAACCAACGAACTAAAGGTAAACTGTAACACCCCCCTTTTGCTATTACAATTAAATAGACAATTATCAGAGTCACCTCGAAGGGCGCTACATTTTTTCACCATTTTTAAAAAAGGAAAATCTCCAAAATAATTTATATAAAAGAAATCACCAAGCAGCGGAAATATTAACCAGTTTAAACATCTCCAGAATTAACAGTTAAAGACATCTCCAAAATAAATTAAAACAATTTTCAATAACTAAAATAATAGTTCAAAACGATAACTAACGACTCCCGGTGCTACATATCAGAGCTGACACAGACCCAAACGAGAGAGGAAGCAAAACCTAGCAATTCCTCCACGAGCACTAGCGATCACCTGCAGCGTTGCCGCATGAGAGCAACATTCCAAGCAGAAGGGGTGAGTCTAACAGAGATAATAAGCAGATGATAAAAATATGCTAGCATCAGGTAACTACAGCAACACAATACAATTACACCATATCACAGCACCAGATACCAAAGGAAAAATCCATTTGACAGTGAACCACCAAAATTATAACATTCATAGACAATGGGATGATATGCAACCCCTCCAGTGGGCATATGCATGCGGTACCGATCACCAAAATGAGCCACGACGGGCATATCACCAATAAACACCAGAGGCAGAGCCTATATCACCAAAACATGCATATGACAATGCGACACCATGATTATGCACCAACTCACCATAACAAGTATTTAAAATAAATACTATATCACCAGAATCAAAACAAATGATTTCACCAAAAATAGCACCAAGTTGTAGCATCACAGCTACCACTAAACTCTCCTGAGCATACCAGCACCGCACCTGAAATATTAACACCAGACGGCTCCACAACGCGGACATAACGCACGCACACCACGCACAAGACTGGCGCACAGCGCCTAGGCACATCGCACCTACTTCAGCGAATTAATTAAAATAGCAAACGACATCGGATTTCAACAAATAAATACTTGTTGGAAAGCCCTATGGGTCTGGTTATCATTCCTAAGTTCAGTTTTTGAAGGAGAGTGTCCAATAGGTACAGTTTTCGAAAAGCACACAGGCTAGTTGCAAAAGAGGACAGTTTCTGTCCTTCAAATTCAAGCAATTCCAAAGTGACTAAGACTCAATCAAACTGCATGAAACTTGTGCATAAACTGGGGCAAATTTTGTCTAGTTTTTAAAGAAATTGGATTCGTTCGAAAAGGAGTTCTTTTGAAAACGTGGTAACCAAAACACTGACCCTGTGTCCAGATTGTTTCCAGAATCTTACTCTAACTTGTGGAATTCATATCTCGAGCTACACAACTCTAAACGCAACCAAACCAGTGCCAAATTAACAAGCATTAAGTCTATTTTCCAGAAAAATAAACCACATAATTTTTCGGTCAATACAACGTTCCCAGTCACCGAAATACCGAATCTATACCCAAATCGTTTCCAGAATTTTAACCTAACTTGTATCGCCTATAACTCGAGCTATACAACTCCGAATTTAACGAAACCAGTGCCAAAACGACCGGCGTTAAGTCTATTTTCAAAAACAATCAACCTCATAATTTTTGGATCTACGAAACAGCGCCAGTTTTAGAAAAACCGAACCTGTGTCCAGAATCGCAAAATTGCCAAACACCAAACCCTAACGGCAACGACACCGCAACCACCACAACAAAAACGACAATTCGACAACGCGACAACAACAATCAACCACGCACAGCAACAACAAAAACACGAACAATAACAACACCATCATCGTGATACAACAATCACGCAACAACAAATAACGAAACAAATCACAATGACGTGCAATAATCATCAAAGCACCAATCTCAACGAAAACACGATATGCAACAACACGAACAATTCAACAAAACCCTAGACTACACACACATAATTATCATCAACCCATTATCAAGGTTAAGCCCACCCTTACCTCGAATAACGTAAGCTCCGGAACACGACGAACGAGACACGAACAAAACCACAGCAACACGAACGATCTCCTTTTGAAATTCTTCGCGAAACCCTCCTCTTCTCTTCCTCTTTGCGCCGCGTGCTCTCTCTCTCACTCTCACTTTCGTTTTTCTTTTGCTTGCTGCGAATGAGGGTTTGGCTTAAACCCCCAGGGTTTAAGTTGAGGGCTCAGTAAACACTGGGCTCTCTACGTCACCACCTCCTTTACTCGTTTCACCTCCTACGCATATAAAATATTAACCTTTTAATTTATCTATATCCCGCCTCCAAATTATTTTAATAATTCAACCAACTATTTTAATTAAATTATTTCTGGGGTGTTACATAAACTGGGTAAGTATTTTACCTTTTGCGTCCTCGTTGAAAGACTTGAACCAAAACCTTGGGTGTTGAACTCTCAATCGAAGAAGACGAAGGTTAGGGTTTCTCCAATACTCAAAATCAGGCTCCAAAACCATAGGGGTTTTGGTCGCAACCTTCACGCGAATCTTTGTAGTGAAGAACTGAAGTGAAATACCTCTGATTCGTGGTGATTTTTGGGTTCCATTGCAACCCTAGCAGAGGCTCAGCAGAGAAGAAAGAAGAAGGAAAGAAAATCAAGAAAGGAAGAGAGAGAAAGAAACGTGCGAAGTGAAGAGAGAAATCAGTTTTGTTATTTCGTACCGGGTCAAAGAAGGGTCTGCGTGTTTTTCCGCTTTCAAAAGGGTCCGGGAGCGCAAAGATCCACAAAAAAGAGTTTTTGGCATCTAACTGGTTGTGGACTGGGCTTGTGTAATTGTTGGACTCTGATAATTACACCTGGTGTGTTACTGAATACACCCCTGCATCAAATAATTGAAAAAATTAGTGTCTTTGTAAGAAATTGATGCTGAATTCCAACATGGTATCATTGAGCCTAAGATCCTAGGGGCGCATTTCTACTTTTCTCCTGTTCTTAAAGTTTTCTTTAATTTTTCTTTACAAATTTAAAAATTTGTACAGTGTGAAACTGTACAGTTGTGTTGCTAACCTGTATGTGTAAGTGTTAACAGGAAAAGAATGACATGCACAGGAAATTTAGACGCACATGTTCCCAAACTGAATGGGATGAACTATGATACATGGGCACTTCAAATGAAAGCTGTTCTTGGGTGTCATGGTGTTCTAAGAATGGTCAAGAATGGTCTTGAACCACTGCCAGTAGATGCTACTGCTGCACAAACCACTTTGTTCAATAAAAATGAACAAAAGGACTTTAGAGCACTGATGCTTATTCATAAGGGCTGTGATGAAGCAAATTTCGACAGAATCAGGAAGTGGTAAACTTCCAAACAAGCACGGGATGCCTTAGATAAGTACTATTGTGGTGCAGCTCCTATCAAAGAAGAAAAGCTACAGGCCTTAAGGGCACAATATGAAAGCCTAAAGATGAAGCAAGGAGAGAAGGTTACTGACTTCTTTGTCAGGGTAAAAAAGATCATAAATGATATGGCTTTGCTTGGTGAAACTCTTGAGGAGAAGTGGGTGTGCAAAAAAATCCTAAGATCTATGACAAAAAAGTGTTTTGCAGTAACTAATATCATAGAGGAAACTACTCCTATTGATAACCTAAAAATTGAAGAGCTCCAAGCCAAACTTGAAGTAAAAGAGGTAAGAATTGACTTACTAGATGGAAATGGTGAAGAGGAGGAGCAAGCAATGCTTGCTGCCAAGCCCAAAGGAAAGAATGGCAACAAGCAGCCAGCCAAAGACTGGACAAAGGGTAAGGGAGGTAAGCCTAAACCTAAAGGTGAAAATTCAAATAAGAACAATTCTAAGAAAGATAAATCAAAAGTTCAGTGTTACAGGTGTGACAACTATGGGCATTATGCTACTGAATGCCCAACAAGGAAGGTTTCTAAATCTAAGGATGCTGAACCTGAGGCCATTGTGGCCAGAGAAGACTCAGATTCTGGTGATGAGCCTGTTGCCTTCAGTACTATAACTGAAATTGATGAACCTATGTATGAACCTACTGTATCTAATATTAGAATTGAAGAAAATCTAGACTATATTGCCTTAGTTGTAACTGATAGTAATGGATTTACTACAACAGAAATATGGTATTTGGATTCTGCCTGCTCTAACCATCTTACAGGTAACAAAAACTGGTTGGTTAATTTTGACTCTACTAAAAGGACTGTCATCAGATGTGCAAGTGATGAATCCTTAAAGGTTGCAGGTATGAGAGACATTATGTTTACTAAGGAGGATGGCCAGGTAGTATTAATTCATGATGTTTACTATGTCCCTGGTCTTAGGTGTAATTTGATTAGCCTAGGACAGTTAGTTGAGAAGGGTTTCTCAATTATAATGAAAGATCTTAAATTGAAAGTGTTTGATACAAAGGATAAGTTGATCCTAACATTCTATTTAACCAAGAACAGGGCAGAATGCTTAAGTGCTGTTACTGATTTTGAAAGTGCTCTTTGGCATAAAAGGATGGGACACTTAAACTACAAAAGCCTAGGCAATCTTAGTTCAAAAAACCCTGTAAGTGGTTTACCTAAGATTGAGGTACCTAAGGCTACTTGTACCACATGTCTGGTTGGTAAACAACCTAGGAAGATGTTTAAGACAGAACTACCACAGAGGTCTAAACATCTCCTCCAAGTTGTTTACACAGACATATGTGGTCCATTTGATGTTGTTTCTAATGGGGGTAATAAGTATTTTCTGTCTTTTGTAGATGAATTCTCAAGGAAGATATGGATCTACCTAATTAAGAATAAGGATGAAGCCTTGTCTAAATTCAGAGACTTCAAGACTATGGCAGAAAAACAGAGTGACCAGAACCTAAAGATCCTTCTCTAAGTTCCTAAACACTTATAGGGTGAGTCAGTTATGACTGCTGCATACTTACTTAATAGGTGTCCTATAAAAAGGTTGGAGGATAAAGTACCTAAGGAGGTGTGGACTGGGGAGAGGCCTAGTGTGAGTCACCTGAGGGTCTTTGGATCCCTATGCTATGGTCACATACCCGATACTAAGAGAAGGAAGCTGGAGGATAAAAGTAAACCCTTGATACTGGTGGGATATCACCCTACTGGTGGCTACAGATTGTTTAATCCTACATCTAGTAAAATAGAAGTTTCCAAGGATGTAACTGTACTTGAAGAGGATGAATGGGATTGGAATAAGAGTGAACCAATGGCCCCTAATGATCCTATTATCCTAAAGGAAGGTACAACAGATGTACCAGTTGGTCATCTCAAGAGAGTGATGATGAAAATGATGAGGAAGGGCCTGACTTGCCTGAGGCAGAACCTGCACAGCCTGAAAGTACCAGACTCACCTGATCTAGTTCACAATCAACCTGTACAGGAGATTCTACCTAGGCAAGCTAGGCAAAGGCAACCTCCAAGAAGGTTGGCAGACTATGACCAAATTGGTGATGATGAAGTTACTAATGATGGTGACATCATACACTTTGCTATGCTTGGTGACATCATGTTTGTCGCCGACAACGACGCAGAAACGCCTGTCCAGGAGTATCCGCCAATTTCTTTTGACATCACAGATTTCATAGGAGTCCAGCCCCATTCTGACGATCCGATTGTCGTCTACATCACAACGAGCAGTTACAGGGTGGCTCGGGTGTTAGTAGACGGCGGCAGTTCGACCAACGTCATGTACTAGAAGTGCTTCCAGGATCTTAAGCTGCCTGAGGAATTGCTGAAAGATTACCCCGGCACACTTGTCGGTTTCACGGGTGAACAGCTGGAGGTCCGAGGCTACCTGGACCTAAGGACGACGTTTGGGGAAGCAGAATCCGCTAAGACAGTAGTACTCAGGTATATGGTCATTAATGCAGCTTCATCTTATAACATCATTGATGGTTGTGATATCATACCCCCACTTGTGCCTCAAATACCCTCTTCCCAATGGAGGCGTCGGCACCGTGTGAGGCGACCAAGCAATGGCTCGGAGGTGTTACGCCGACAGTGTCAGGGTCAAGGCAATCCAAAAGTCTGAGGAGCCGAGGAGTTCCAACTGCAGTTTTCTGGACTTGGATCCCAGAATGTACGATGTCACCAAAGAGGAAAAGAGGCCAAGACCAGCCTATGACTTGAAAGAAGTAATAATCGGCCCAGCACAGCATCAGAAAACAAAGATCGGGATAGGATTGTCTGCGGAAATTAAAGATCAGCTCATCAAGCTCTTGACAGACAACGTCCACATATTCGCATGGTCTCCACAAGTCATGCCAGGTATTGATCCAAACTTCGTCTGTCATAAGTTATCACTAAACCCTTCTGCTCAGCCTATGTCGCAGAGGAAAAGAAAACAGGGAATTGAAAAAACACAAGCTAATAAAGAGGAGACGGACAAGCTACTAGCAGCCACGTTCATTCGAGAAGTGAAGTACCCGACATGGCTCGCTAACCCGGTGCTGGTCAAGAAATCAAATGGCAAGTGGAGGATGTGCGTCGACTACACAGATCTGAACAAAGCATTCCCAAAGGACGCCTATCCCTTGCGAAGCATAGATGGACTGGTCAATGGAGCTTCCGGCTACAAGCTACTCAGTTTCATGGACGCATATTTAGGCTACAACCAGATCAGGTCGAGCTATGCCGATGCAGAGAAGACCGCTTTCATGACCGGTCGCTCCAACTACTGCTACCAAGTAATGCCATTTGGGATGAAGAACGCCGGTGCAACCTACTAGCGGTTGATGGACCGAATATTCGAAGGGGAGATCGGCAGCACTATAGAAGTTTACGTTGATGATATGGTCGTGAAGTTCCATACAGACCCAGCCCACATTGACAATCTTGCAAAGATATTCAAGCTACTAGAAAGCTTAGTCTTCGCCTTAATTCAGAGAAGTGTTCTTTCGGGGTCCAAGCTGGAGAATTTCTGGGTTATCTCCTAACCCACAAAGGAATAGAGGAAAATCCGTCACAGTGCCGAGCCATCATTGAAGTCAGGAGTCCTACCAAAGCAGAAGAAGTCCAAGTCTTAGCCAGACAAATAGGAGCACTCTCTCGCTTCCTTAGCCGGTCGGTAGATAAGATCAAACCCTTGTTCCAACTCCTCAGAAAGAACGCAAACTTTGAATGGTCTGAAGAATGTGAAAAGGCCCTCCAGTTGCTTTGGCAGTATTTGGCGACCCCTCCAATCCTCACTTCTCTGAAGCAAGGTATTCCTCTACTCTTGTATCTTGCGGTTCCTAAATATGCTTGCAGCGCAGTCCCGGTGCAGGAGCAAGACAACCACCAGCTCCCTGTGTATTACATCAGCCGGATGTGGAGGGGAGCAGAGCAGAGGTACCAAAAGATAGAGAAATCAGCTTACGCTGTCGTCTTAGCAGCCCGAAAACTCAGGCACTATTTTCAGAGCGACTCAGTGATAGTAAGGACGGACTTGCCGATCCGACAAGTTTTGGCAAAACCAGATTTAGCAAGAAGAATGGTTACATGGTCGGTTGAGCAGGAAGAATGATACTTGTAGAGTATGAGGCACTCATCGCTGGAATGATACTTGCTGCAGATCTTAGGGTGAAGCATCCGAAGGTGCGCAGTGATTCCCACCTCATCACCGAACAGGTTCTCTCAAATGAGATTGAGCCTTCGAGCTGGATGACCAATATAATTGCTTACCTGCAGGGAGAACAATTGCAACTGTAAGAAGCGGAGTTAAAGAAATTGGCAAAGGTAGTAGCAAAGTACGTCCTCATTGAGGCCGAACTATACAAAAGAGGATTCTCTCTACCCCTCCTCAAATGTGTGCCAAAGTAGAACGAGAGATCTTGAAAGAGATCCACGAAGGAGTTTGCAGCAGCCACGTGGGAGGCCAAGCCCTCGCCGCTAAAATCCTAAGAGCCGGCTACTACTGGCCGACCATAGAAAAAGATGCAGTTGAATATGTCAGAAAGTGTGATAAATGCCAGCGCCACACAGTTATCCCTAGAGCGCCACCAACCAACCTCCAAGCAGTAGTCTCTTCCTGGCCGTTTGCTGTTTGGGGCGTTGACATCCTCGTCCCATTCACCCAAGCGGCCGGGCAAGTCAAGTATCTACTGGTGGCAATTGATTACTTTACAAAGTGGATTGAGGTAGATCCCATAACTACCATTTCGGCGCAGCAAGTAAAAAAGTTCTACTGGAAGAAAATGATCTGTCATTTCGGCACCCCACCAACGATAGTCACTGATAACGGCACCCAGTTCGCCTCTGACTTGGTGACTCAACTTTGCAAGAAGTGGAACATCTACCAGGCATTCACCTCGGTTGAGCACCCGCAGACCAATGGGCTGGCCGAAGCTGCAAACAAAATTATCCTGAATGGCCTGAGAAAAAAGCTTGATGAATCCAAAGGTAATTGGGCGGAGGTCCCTCAGTCATCCACAAGGGAAACGCCCTTCAGGCTGGTCTATGGAAGCAACGCTCTGATTCCGGTTGAAGTATTAGAGCCTAGTACGAGGAGAACTCTAACAGAAAAAGTCCCTGATGAAGCCGCCCTCAGAACTAATCTGGATCTCTTAGATGAAGTAAGGGAGCTTGCCAAAGTCAAAGAATGTGCCGCCAAGCAGAAAGCTGCAAAGAGGTATGATTCCAAAGTTGTACCAAGAAGCTTTAAGGCCTGAGATTTAGTCCTCAGACAGTCTAGCCGAGTGGGGACCACAGGAAAGTTATCTACCAACTGGGAGGGCCCTTTCAGAGTCAAAGATGTCATCGGCCAAAGGGCTTTCAAGCTGGAAAAACTAGATGGCGGCAACATTTCAAGATCCTGGAACGCTGCCAACCTCGGGTTCTACTACAGCTGAAAAGCAACTGCAATAGGTTCTCACCGCCTTCCATTATTCATGTTATGTCATTTGTATGCGGCAATATAAGCCCCAAATGTACTCCATCTTCATTATGAATAAAGAGAACCGATTTTTCAAATAAAGAATGTGCCACAATAACAAAGTCCCGATCAGGCAAGGACCGAGCAATGACTCGATGTTGTCCTCGGGCGACAAAAACCAAGGACCTAACGGATGAGAGCAAGGCTGACGAGCCATGTACCTCCGTTAGGCACACCAGTTCGATTCAACGCGGAATAGCCCTCTGTTGAAAACAGAAAGGGGGCTTGCATCGCATAGGCTAAAGCAATTGCCGACGATGCCAGCGTGCTCGGTGCGGTGTAAGAGCTTTTGACATGCAGACGATGCTAACGCGCTCGCCAACGTGGCCAACGAGCCCGGCACGAAGAAAGCTCAATTAAATTAACCAAGACCCAACTGGAGTAGACTGGCCGAAAGCCGACATACGACCCTTGGGCACCAAGAAGGCCATTCGCATAACCGGTGAAATAAGCCGAAGTAAACATAAGCGACGCATTAACGAACAACCAAAGCGTAAGTAAGGGAATATCAAAACCGAAAGTAACTAATATTTACAGGAAGCAAACAAACAAACAAAACAAGGCCACGCAGGGCCGAAGGTAACATTGTTCTAATTTTAAACAAGCCAAAGACAAAATATTGTTTTCAAACATTGCAGGAAAACTAAAGGGTCTGCTTTGGGCCCGCCTTGGCATCAGTCATTTCTTGATCGACACCACCTGCGCCACTGACGTACCCCACCATGTCTTCATCATTCAGAAAGGTGTCAAGAGCAGTCAGATCTATGTTTGCAATGGCCTCGGCAGCAGGAGCCTCCTGATCAACAATATGGCCGTCGACCACAACTTTGTCAATATCAAACCTGCCAACGTCCGCATCAGGATACAATACCTTCAATTGCTCCTAGGCGGCCTCAAAACCCTTATCATATTGATGAGCAGCGACAGCCTTCAGGTCATCTACAGCCTCGGCCAAATCAGAGCCCTCGGCCAAATCAGGAAACAAAGCTGAGATCCTCTTAAGTTCATCACTTCTTCGCTCCACTTCAGCCCGAGCCTTCTCTAGGTCCACCGCAGACTTCTCCAAAGCAGTCGCCTGCCTTTTCTTCTCCTCAGATAAATCAAAGACCTTGCCCTCCAGCCTCTTCTTCTCAGCATCCCACTTCTACAACTCAAGAATTAACAGCGCCTTCTCCTCCTGACAAGACTTGAGATTTTCTTCATTTTTCCTCGAGCTCTCATCCAACCGAGCATGCTTTGCCATGGTTTTGTTGAAGGAATCCTCAGCCAGATGAACAAGCACCGAGGCCCAATGATTATAACTCTTAACAGCCACCAAAGTACGTTGCACCCCCAATGAAGCAACTTTTTCAACGTCGGCTGAGCCAGCAGAGGAGTTCAAGACGATCCAAAGGGTACCTAGAATCAAAGACAGACCAGACAGGAGCATCAGGAGCAGCGTCAGCCCTCTTCTGGCATTTCAAGACGTTCTTCCATGAGGAGTCATTTGTTGCAGGGCCCACGGTGGGCAACCCAATCTGCACACTCGGCCCAGTTTTTTGCTTTTTAGTCGAAGGACCCTCGAACATAGGAGGAGGCCGAGAAGCACTTGTGTCAGAAACAACAACTTCAGTACTTTTGACTACAGCGATGGGGCTTGTGACCACAGGACTTTGTCTCTCTTGAGGAGGATCAGCAATAATAACCAGACTTGAGGAGGTTCCCGCGGCACTTCCCTGCTTCAGTTTCTGCTTTTCGCGATACTTCTTTTGCTCGGCAGCACTAATCGGAGCCATCCCAAAACCACCTGAAAGCAAAGCGATGTCATGTCAAAAAAAGGGGGGAGTTACTTAGATAGTCAATCAGCGTGTCAGCATCATCCACTAAGTTTATCAAAAAAGAGGCCTTCAGCAACCCTGGGGCCGATTCCATATAGTCATCCAACCGATCCACTTCCGCCCTCTCACTGGGATCTAATGATCTATGCTCAACCGAAAACTTGTCCCAGGGATTGTGTGTCCAACACAAAGGGAAGCGCTCTCTCCCAAATTCATCGACTAATAGGTAAGGGTAGCTCGGCCTCGCCTGCAACCGAAACCACAACTGCTTAAAATCTTTGTAGCTACTCTTGTAAAGCATCAGAAGACCCTTAGTGTTGACCAAGGATACCCAGCGTTGCAGTTTCTTAGCCGAAGTCTTAAAAAAATAGAGAAACTTGGGAGCCGAGGCCTTCATTCTGAGGCACTCGCAGAGGATCTCAAAGGCTCTCATGTGCCCAGCCGTTAGGATGAAGTTGGGAAGGTGCTATGTTGATCATCCTCAAAGCTTGACAGTAGAAGGGGAGAAGGGAACCCTAACACCCAAATGCTCGAACCAAGTTTGGTACGCATAAGTATACGGCTCTCCCTCCAGCTCAATAGGATCAGAAATGGCCTCGTCCTGAGAAGCCGGGCTTGCTTTCGCTGAACCCCTCATCTCTCAGATGGCATAGCACGCGTCGATCCCCGGCCAAGGACTCCTCCGTGCGCATCTCCGAATATGAGTCTAAAACCTCTTGGTCTACCAAGGACTCCTAGCCGCTGGAGTGACTGCTATCAGAATGCTCCTCCTAGGCCATGTGTACAAACTGAGCCGATCTTGCGGAACGGGAAGAGGGTTCACTATCAAATTCCTTTCTCAAAGCATATATTGCTCGTTTTGACGAATGCATTAACCAATACACACAGCGCGAGGGGTTACGACCGGGATGGTGCTTAGGACAACAATACTCTAAGGTCATCTCTTTCTCACTCTTGCTACTTATCTCTACTATAGACACCATTTCTATTTCAGGAAATGCGAAAAGAACAGATAACAGGAAATGAAACAACGAAACACGAAGAGGGCAAGCACAGCAATTAACACAAATGAAAAACCCAAAAAAGCAATAAATAGTGAGAAAACACAGTAAAAGGAAAGCAAGGAGCAAAAAAGGGATTAAAGCAACATTCAAAATATGAGGGCACGAACAAGAATCTCGTACCTGAAAAGCGATGCTAGGAAGACGACACAACAAGCAACAGAATCCCTAATGAAGCGCAAACAAGGAAAAACCAGAAGTGCGCCAAGAGGAAGACGAAAAGGAAGGAGCAACATAAATGAAATAGAAGAGAAGTAAAAAAGCCAAACGAAGGGTTGCGCGAAAATTTAAACGTTTAATGAAAATGATCTAATGGTGGAAAATGTAGCTGACTAATCAACGACATGTAGGCGTAGTGGTTCAAATTCCGCGCAATGGGGGCACGACACGTGGCACTCCCTCAACGGGAAGATCTATCAGAAGTCACGTCAAACGTCAACAGTCACATCAATCAAGCGCTCGGTTTGCAAGAAAACAGAGGGCGTGAAGCGGACAAGGACACAGGGAAAAATTATTCATTAAATAAATAACATTCATTCATTAGAACATCGTTGTATTTGGATTTCTTTACAAACAAGTTTCAAATATAAGGCAAAGTAAGTTGCTAATCTACCCTCGGCGGGTACCCATTTACTCCACAAATTTACTGGAAAGATAAAAAAAAGTATGGTAATTAATAAAATACAATTATAATAATTACACAAGGATAAAATTAAGTTAAAAGTATTAAGTTAGGCTTTTCTATAGAAAATAGATCAAAATTAAAATAAACAATTAAATTTATGAAACAAAAATAAATGAGTAAATATGCATAAAATAAAATAAAATAATTAATTAATGTTTTTCGAGCGGGGACGGGGAGGGTATCGACATCCCCGAACCTCGCCCCGTCGCCGGTCAAAGCGGGGTTTCCCCTTCAAACTCGGGGCGGGGTCGAGTCGGTACCCGCGGGTTCGAATTTCACTGCCATGCCTATCATACACTACCGGATGTCAAACTCCCACACCCCCTAATTGCCAAATAGGTATGTAAACTCCCTCCGGCTATCCGATAACCTCCCTCCCCGACTCTTTCTATATTTATTCCTACAGCAATAAACAAATAACTAACAACAAATATAAACCATAAATCCCACTGTTAATTAGAATTCCACATTCTCCTCTTCGCTTCCCATTTCAGAGAGAAGACTCTTCTCGGATGCGTCAGAAGCAACACCACGAACAAGTATTAGGCACAGCGATTCTCGGATCGAACGCGGACGCTGTCATGGCGGAGGGCTGCTAGGTGAGAGATATATTCGCAACGGGAGAGTTCTAAATCTTTTAGTCAAGGGTATTTTTGTCTTTTAAAAATTTAAGCATATTTTTCACTGTTCTACTTTCTTTTTCCTTCTCTTAAACCAAACCATCTCTCAAATTTACTCTATTTTTTACCTCTTTCTTTCTTCACACACTCTTTCTCACCTCTTTCCCTTCACTATTTCTCTTGAGAACCAAACACACTCTAACGTTGTGCTTGTTTGGGCATGTTTACAAAAGAGTGAGATAGCAGAGAAATAAAACATATTTATGGTTTGAAAGAGGGAAGAAATAAGGGGAGAGAGAAATTTTATAGGGGGATCTATTTAAAAAAATTCTTCCCTCAAGAGGCGAGACTTTTTGTAGAAATGCTGCAATTATCTTGTTTACCCAGTTCTACCCTTACCCTATGTCATTTTATCTCCCGTTTGAGATATCTAGCAATTACAACTTGTGTGCAACCTTCATTAGTAATTGTTTCGTCCTGTGGTGGTCAGAATAAGAAGACAAGATATGATAAGTTTATCATATCTTTTGTGTGTTTGTTGAGCCTACATGATATGAAAATTTAATCATGTGACTTATCTTATTTTGTCTCTCTAGTTAAAATTCTATCATGAGTTTGAGCTAAGTTAGAAACCAGCAGGATATGATAAGAAAATAATTTAATCATTTACTCTTGTAAAATATATTTTAAAATATAAAAATATGAAATCTATGAAAAATAAATGTATATTAAAAACATAATTAAAAATAAAAATGGTGTTAAATTAAATATTTTAAATTAAAATTAAAATATTTGTATTTAATTTAAAAATGACGTATGATTTTATGATAAGGTTTTTTTTAGATAAGCAAGACTTTCATTGAAGGGAGCACAAGGGGTGCCCAGCCCTTACAATGGGAATAAAGGAAAGGGGGAGGGTCTCCTCAAAACCTCCCTAAGCCAAAACCCAATGGGAAAAAGACTCAGGGAGGAAAAAGAGTACCTCGAACCACCTGCACTACAATGAGGATAAGCAACCTAACTCACTGTTTCTCCCCCTAAAGACTACAAATTGTTTAAGCATTGTAGTGGATTAGACCACCACATTGAAATGGAAAAGGAGGAATTACAATTCAATCTATAAATACACCAACACCAAGAAAGACTTTTAATACGATTCACCACCATCTCGATATTAGGCTCCTCATTATTGAAAATAGCTCCATTCCTCGCCAGCCATATGCTCCAACAAGTAGTTAACCAAACCACGTGCTTCGTGCGTTTTGCTTTCTTCCCCTTACACAAGCAGCAACACTGGTGGACAAGACCAACAACATCCAGAGACAAATCAAGAGCAACACCAATCCAAGATGTAACACACTTCCAAACCGAATTCTCGAACCCGCAATGGAGGAACAAATGATTCACGGACTCACGCTGAACGTGACAGAATGAGCAACGAGCATCGTCTTCCAAGTGGAGAACATTCCTGCGCAATAGTTGCTCGCGCACCGGCAACACATCCAACAGCAACTGCCAGCCAAAAACCAACACTTTCGAAGGCACTATTGATTTCCATAAACCTGCAAAAAAATCCTGCTGCACCGAGACATTAGAGGATAAATCACCACGGACCAGCTGAATATAAAAGGTTTTAACCGAATAATTCTTCGATTTATCGAGCGGCCAAATCCAAGAATCCATCTTCATTCTCGTTGGAGCCACGGGCTGGAGAATATCTCGCAGAATATCTGCCTCAGCTGTTCGGACAACATCATTACCGAGATGCCAAGGTTCCAACCAACGCCAAGAATCATTATGCCAGACACCGGATTCAGCCACCGTTAAATTCTGCTGTCCAACACCATTATACAGGAGAGGAAAGACCTTAAACAAATGGTCAATCCCAAGCCATTGGTCTTTCCAGAAATTAATTGAAGCACCATCACCCAAACCTCTTCTAACACACCAAGCAAACCTTCTCTGTTCCTCTACATTAACATCCAAGGTCACCAAGTCCCTCCACCAAATGGATCCTGAGTCCCTACGACGATTACCATCCACCAAATCCTGAACTAATGAAGAGGCCAAATCTTCGTACCTACAAGATAACATACGACTCCAACTCACACAAGGATCCGATAAAGCTCTCCATTTCCACTTAGACAACAAAGCTATATTAAATAATTCCAGGTTTTTGATCCCGAGACCTCCCTCTTCCTTTGGTTTACAAATACTATCCCAAGCCACCCAACACATTCCCCTCTCCCATCTTTGATACCCCAAAGAAAATCCCTTTGGATTTTAACCATATTCTTGATTACTACCTTCGGAGCTTTATAGAAAGAAAACATATATAGCGGCATGCTATTAAGAATGGAGTTTATAAGAGTTACCCGGCCTCCAATGGATAGAAACCGACCCTTCCACAAAGACGACTGCTTTCTAACTGCTCCTAAAACATAGCTCCAAGTTGCTTCCCTCCTCGGATTAGCGCCAATTGGGATTCCCAGAAACTTGAAGGGGATAGATTCCGTTCTACAAAATAGGAAAGTGCTAGCTCTCTCCAAAAACCCATCCGGAGTGTGGATACCTATAAGCTTGCTCTTGTGAAAATTTACCTTCAAACCGGAAACACGCTCAAAGGATCTCAAAATAGACTTGATACTCCAAAGATTTGCCCAAGAAGCTTTGCCCACAAACATTGTGTCATCCGCAAATTGAAGAATAGAAAAGTTCAAATCCTCATTGAAAGAAAAACCTTGATAATCACCAATATCCACTGCCTTCATCATCATCACCAACAAGGCCTCTGCCACTATAAGAAAGAGGAAAGGCGACAAAGGGTCCCCTTGTCGCAGACCACGCTGAACTTTGAAATCTTGAGTTGGGCTACCATTCACTAGAACCGACATTTAGCTAGTACACACACAAGACTTAATCCAAGCAATCCAACGTTGGGGGAAACCCATTCTAGTCAACATGTAAAACAAGAAATTCCAAGAGATGGAATCATAAGCTTTTTCAAAGTCCACCTTGAACAACATACATTCTTCCTTGCTTCTTTTGGCATAATCAACCAACTCGTTCGCCACCACAACACCGTCAATAATTTGTCGCCCCCCTATAAATGCTGATTGATGATGAGAAATAATACTTGGCATAACTTTCTTGAGCCGAGAAGCTAAGACCTTGGCCAATATTTTGTATATGCACCCAATCAAGCATATAGGCCTAAACTCCCCCAAACCTTGCGGATTATCATTCTTAGGAACCAAGGCGATGAATGAAGCCGCGATAGCTTTGGGGAGGAAAGCATTCGCGAAAAACTCATTGAAAAAACCTACCACATCCTCTTTTATGAAACTCCAACCAGACTTAATGAAGTTGAGATTGAACCCATCCGGACCCGGACTTTTATCCCCATCACACTCCCAAAAACCCATCCTTATTTCTTCCTCAGTAAAAGGTTGAATCAAAGAATCCGCTTGAGATGAAGTCAAACGCTTGAATTGAAGACCGCCCAAAAGTGGCCTATTATGATTTGCCTCAGAAAAGCACTTCTCAAAATGTTGTTTTACAAAAGATTTCACCGCATCCACCTCCTCCACTTGCTCCCCGTTATCTCTAAGAATAATCACACTACACCGTCTCCTTCTATACCTCATTAGAGAGTGGAAGTATTTTGAATTCATATCCCCCTCCTTTATCCACCTTGCTCTAGACTTTTGAGCCAAGAAAGATTCCTTCGCACGAATTTCCTTCCAAAGCGAGGCAGAAACTTCTCTTCTGTTTGCCACGACGTCACTATCCCACCCTTCACACAACATATCGTCCAACGAATTCAGATCCCGAACTAGAGTATCAATGTTCAAGTCGACTTTACCAAAAACCTCTTTATTCCAACTCCGAATGCTTCCTTTGAGAGACTTCAACTTTTCTTTTAAAACAAAAGCCTTATGACCTGTATTGCTAAAACCATTCCAACAAGATTGAACAAAAGGTAAAAAGTCATCATGACTCAGCCATGCGTTGAAGAAACGAAACGGCTTCGGGCCCCAGTCATTCGATGACCGAAGAAGCCAAATAGGTGAATGATCGGGGATGTCCCGATTGCCAATCCACTGACCTGTGATCCCCCAATCAACCATAAGACCCTCTGAAATCAAAAACCTGTCTAACCTACTCATAGAGATTCCATCTGAGCAAAACCAAGAGAATTTCTTCCCCGACACCGAAACATCAACAAGATTCATGTCTACAATGAAGCTGCTAAAATCATCTAACTCAACTTGAGAGGTACTCCCACTTCTGCCCCTTTTTTCAGAACTGCTGGAAACAGCATTAAAATCCCCTACAATACACCACTCTCCAGCCCCTAGACTTTGTTTAACCGCTACCAACTCGGCCCACACCCTTCGTCTCGCACCTGCAGAGCACGGTGCATAGATGTTTACCACATGAACAACTTTATTACGAACAACCGCACTAATGCCAAGAAAACCAAGACCAGAAAAATGAGACGTCACCAAATAGGCCCCTTCAAGCCAAGAACATAGAGTCCCTCCCGAAGACCCACTTGAGGGTTGATGAAGCCATTGGAAGGATCAGTTCCCCCATAACATTCCAACCTCTCCCTCTACCATCACCTCCCTTTTCGTCTCCTGAATGCAAACAAAATCGAAAGAACCTGAATTTATAACAGAAACCAATTGGCGACGCTTCCCGCGGTCACCCCACCCTCTAATATTTAAAGATAAGATATTCATGGATTCAGGTTGTTATGCACCCTCCTACTACTCTCTGCTTCGTCTCTTCTTTCCCTGTTTTCAATTAGCTCAATATAATGATCATCCGGTAAGTTACCTTCAACCCCTAAGCGCTTGGCATTTTCCCAGACTTTTCTTGCTACCCCTTACTTTGGAGGGCCCAGAACTTATTGTTGCACAAACCAATGTCTCCACTCGAAATTGAACCCCCACATAAAACTGTGCCAGCTGAAAACAAAGATGAATCATGCTTACTTACTTGATGGGACGGTTGCGGTTCAACAGATGCCTGGTTAGACTCACCCGAGACTTCGGCAAGCTCTCGGGTAGCTTTCTTCAGTTTACCGGACGACGGTTTCCTTTTGACTCCTACTCGTAACAATTTTCTCTGCTTTCTTTTCGGTAAGGCATGACCTGGATTTGGAGAAATAAGCACACTTGGAATTGAAGGGAGATCTAGAGATTGACAACCTGTGAGATGTTTCGATGGGCAAGATTGGGGAACCACTTCTTGAGACTTAACAACACGTGATCCTCCCATGGCAGTACCGACTAGCTTGTTAGTGATAGATGGATTTGTTTCTTGCACGAAACTACCAACATAAAGAATAGGGGAGCAGGGAGCATCCGTTGGACGGACTAACTCCATTGGACATTCTTAGAACTTCGTCGTTGGAGACTCTTAACGCTTCAGTCAAAACGTTAACCATTATGTTCGGGTCAACCTTCCCGGAATTTTGCACGGCATTAAGCAACGCATTCAATTCCAATTCCCCTAGCTCTTCCTCACCATGAACGTCTCCGGTGTCTGCGTACATATGATCTGAATAATCATCACCTGAACTTGAGTCAACGTCATCCCCCTCGTCATAATTTTGTGCCTTGTTACGCCATTCAACTGGACCTCCCCAATCCTCCACAGATTTGATAGAGAAAGGAACATTGTTAATAACCACGTGAATCTCCATATTCACCGTTCCCGGCACCTGAGTACGAACCATAATCCGTGCGTCATCATAGGATATCTTCTTCTCAGTGTTAAGGTCAGCACAAACAAACTCACCAACATGCGCAGCCAACTTGGAAAAAAATAGCGAGTTCCAAGCGTGCACCGGAATGCCATAACACCTTAGCCAAGTAGTCCTCTCTGGGTCAACATCTGTTGGCTTCCATGGCCGAATCCATTTGAACCATTGATAAAGCCATTTACGAGCATCATCAATGTACTCAAAAAAATTCTCATCTTCTATGTCTCCTTCCAATAGAACCAAGTTGGAACCCATAGGAGTAGCTTTGATTGCAAACACACCCTGCTGAGATAATTCATCCTGTATGAAATAAGATTTCCCCGGAGTAATGACTTCTCCTACCATCGCTAAAGCTAGAAGAGGGTCTGATTCCATGTTGCATATCCATGCTCCATCCTTATTTCTCCCCTTGGCGTCGGATGCCCCAACGTCGTTTGGCGGTGACTTCTTCACCCAAACTTGCTTGATGAGCTTCGGGTGCCTAGCTGCCGGCTGATGATTAAAACGATCCTTCGGCACCTCCCTTTTGAATCTAGGAAGGTTTACATGAATCTTCTCCCCCTCTATGAATATGTTATCAAGTAAGGTAGCAAGACGGTCCGGGTCTTTAACATCGAGAAAGTGAACAAAACCAAATCTCCTACCTTGCGCATTCCTTCGAGCTGGGATAACCACCTCATGGACTCTTCCTTGCCTATCAAATAGATGAAGCAAATCCCTAGCACGCCAACTCTCCGGAAAAGAGGAAAAATAGAGCGATATGACCTCCCCTCCGGTATTCTTCCTAGAGCCAAGAGCAACATCAATAGATCTAAAACCTCCACGACAGGGTCTGATTTTATGAAAAGGTAATTTTATCTTTTTAGAATGTAAAGTTAAAAAAATCTATTGAAATTTTTACATGATAAAAATTAAATTATTATCGACAAATTATAAAAATAGAAAATTAATGGCTTAAATATGTTTTTCATCCCTGCAAATATAACTGTTTTTCAAATAAGTCTCTGCAAATTTTTTTTTTTAAATAAGTCCCTACAAAATATTTTTGTTTTAAATATGCCCTTCTGTTAACTTTCTGTTAGCCATCCGCTGATGTGGCTAACAGAATTACATGTTGGCGTTGACCAAATCCTATTTGACATTACACGTCATTACTTTTTATTTTTCTTTTATTTAAAATATGCTGACTAGATTAACTCTTATTTGACCAAAGTCCTATCTCTCTAATCTTCCCTTTCGCTGATCTCTCTGTGTTCAATCTCCTTATTCTGTTTTTTGTGGCTCACTCCGTCTCCAACGCCTTTGAATTGGTGCAACCCACCTCTGATAGAGGTTTTTCTTTGAGAGGTTTCACTATCAATTACCTTTGGCTGCTGGTATTGTTGTAACTATGGGTCTGAACCTTCTTGAGGTGATGAAACAATTTTATTCCACGCCACTCTTTCAAACCATTTTTTCATCAAGTTTTGGTGCTGGATGATCAAAAGGAAAGATCTTCCAATTCCACCACTAATATATTCTGGGGGTTTTTGGCTCTCGTTTCCCTTCTCTAGTTGTACAGCCCCTGCACAAAAAATTTTAGGAAGAAAATTGAAGCCAAAAAGCCAAACTTCATCCTTCTAAGCATCTAATTGAAGACGATTCCAGCAATAACTTATCAGCCCCCTCCTTGACGACACCATCACTGACACCTCCGCTGCGTTAACTGTTATCTCCGCTACGTGAGTTTTTAACGTCAATAGATAGAGAGAGATATGCAAATGAGTTTTGCAGGGAGAAAGTTGAGTTTTGGTTTAAGATGGTGATTTTTTTTTTGGTTACAAGAGATAATAAAAGAAAAAACAAACTCAACCCCTCAAAAAGGAGGTGCCAATAGCATCAGCTTGAAGAAGATGATGCATCTCAATTGGGGCGTTAGCCACAATGACAAGAGGAATGTTACTCCTAGCACCAATCTTCGCAAAGAAATCTGCACAAAAATTTGCCTCACAGTAGCAATGTTGAAGTTGCACTTCCCAACTTCTCTTCATCCAAGACCTAATAAGAGCCACTTCATTACCATACCGATGGTACTTACTTTGAGCATGCAATACTAAATTGATAGTTTGCAAGGAATCTGTATAACACTTTATTTTCTTATAGCCCAATTCCCAGCACATCTTAATACCATGAAACAAGGCCATAAGCTCAGCATGCAAGATGTTAGAGTTCCCAATTGATCCATGGAATCCACGGATGAAGACACCATCATGATCACGAAGCAACCCACCGAAGTCTGCCATGCCAGGATTGGTAATTGCACTCCCGTCAACATTCAAAACAACCCAGCCAGCATCAGGCTTAGGCCAAACCACCTCTTTCAGCAAACTTGTTTTTAAATTGCTATCCTCATTTCCGTTAAAGGCATGCAAGGTATCATGATACAGACTCCAAATTTGCCCCACTACAATCACAGTTGGAACCTTCTCACCATCAAACACCAATTTATTCCTCATGCACCAACACTTCCAGAGAACAAAAATAAAGAAAGTACCATTCTTGATAACCATATCATGAGCCCACTCAAAAGGATCAAAGTCCTCAGTAGAAGGTAGAATGTCTATTTGAACACCACACCCTCTCCAAATATCATGAACAAGATCACACGTGAAGAAGCAATGCATGTATGTTTCATCATATAGTCCACAGCTCGCACAGGTGGCTGACGAAATGATATGCCTCTCATGCAAGACACACCTAGTTGGCAAAGAGTAATGACAGAATTGCCATAAGAAAAATTGCATGTTAGCTGGGATTTTAAGAAAAATTGGTATTGGTTTAAGATGGTGATTGGTAATGGAGATGAAAGGGAATAATGGGAATAATGAAAAATTAAAACTAATGAGTTGGCATGTTAAATAAGCCATTAAAATAAACAAAAATAATATTAAATGACACATTAGAATTCTATTAGACACATCCGCGTTTTTGTAACGTCTCACTAACAGAAGGATATATGTAAAAAAAAATGATTTTGCAAGGGCTTATTTAAAAGAAAAATTTTTGCAATGGCTTATTTGAAAAATAACTATATTTGCAGGGACTAAAAACATATTTTAACCAAAATTAATTTAATTTTTCAACAAATGAAATATAGTTGTCACAAGGGTAGTTGTGTCCTTAACATATAATATACATTATATCTTTATTTATTAGCTTATCTAAAAAATATAATAGAATAACATATGTTACCTAAAAAGGGAATAATATATAGGGTTAAATATGTTTTTGGTCCCTATAAATATAACGAATTTTGTTTTTAGTCCCTCTAAAAATTTTTGAGTACTTTTGGTCCCTACATTATTTGCCGTTTCGACTTTTAGTCTCTGCCGTTAGTTTTCACTAACGGAGCTGATGTGGCGTTGCTTATGTGTCAATTTTTAATGTGCTGGCATCCATTTTTTCCCATGTCATTTTCTTAATTCCACCTATGCTGGAAAATGAAAAAACAAACTAAAAATTAAAATTAGAAAAACAAAAACCAGATCTTCCCCTTCCTCTCGCTCTCTTCAGAAAAAACAACAAGTGCAGATCCGGTTTTACTGTGTTGGTGATGATGGTCGGTAATCTTGGCAGCAAGTGCTCTTCGTTTTACAGTGTCGAATCTGGCAAAAATCTCAAGATTTTCAATATGTTTTTTCTCATAAATGAATGAACTATTCGTGAAATCAAATTGGGGCTTCTTATTATCGCTAAGTTTCGAACAAAACCGATGTAAAATCACCAATTTTAGTTGCCTGAATTGTAAGATCCAAACGGGTCAAAATTGCGGGGATCTTAGGCTTTCTGTTTTCCCCCAAATCGAAATTTTGATTCTGATTTTGAAATCCCCTACAACTACGGCTATTCCCCTTGACATCAAAGATAAACAATTCGAGCTATTAGAATCCCAAGAATCACAATTGCATCTCTCCAAACAAAACCTTTCAATTCTTCTCTAATTGAACCAGGAAGATCAAATCCTTCAACGCCTCAAGTTTTCAATCTTTCTCGGTTAATTATTCCATTTTTAAATAAAAAATATGATAAGGAAATTTAATTGTATGAACATGATAGGGAAGCTTTAACTGAATTTGGGAACGATGCTAATGAAGGAGAACTAGAGGCTCTATCACGTGTTCTTCAATTAGGGATGAATTCCAGCATTTGTGTTCTTAATTTTTGTTTTTTAGTTTTTAGCTTTCTATTATTTCCAGTATTTAATTAGGTGGCATTAATAAAATGACATTTGGCTGTCAACGCATTAAAATATGACACATAAGAAATGCCACGTCAGCACCGTTAGTAAAAACTAACGGCAATGACTAAAAGTGGAAACGGAAAATAATGTAGGGATCAAAAGTGTCTAAAAAATTTTACAGGGACTAAAAACAAAATTCGCTATATTTATAATGACCAAAAACATATTTAACCCAATATATATTATCTTATATCTTATTGGGTGTTGTTGATCAAACACATGATATGATAGTGCCAATGTTATTCAACTCGTTTTCGGTCCAACTCCGTGACTATAAGGTGTGTTCCTTTTTTTTCATCATAAATAAGGTTGGTTTTGTTTAAACATTTTCTTATTACTTAGAGTAGTCTTCTTATTACTTAAATAGTAATTAATGCCCCGTTCTTTCTTTAAGAACTAACTAGACTCTCACCCGTGCTCTGTACGGGTCTTGGTGGCTACATTAATTTTTTTTCTTAATGATTACTTCATGAAATTATGATTTTGGGAAAAAAAAACTAATTTGCGATGAATAAATTATACATTCTTTTTAGCAAACATTCGTTAAAAATACAATATGTTTGAATATGTAATTCATCTTTATATTTATATTATATATATGGACTTTGTTTTTAACCGATTAATTTCATAAATCTAAAACAAACAGAAACCAAGATTCGTAATCCGTACAAAACATAATGATACAATCAAAAATACATTAGCTGGTGGGTTTCAAACTTCCAAGACTTGGTTCGATCCGGCATAGGGTACTGTACTCAACCAAAAATACAATCTCTCAATCTAATATCACAATAAAAATGCTATTAAGATAAATGTATTGATCACTATTATACATTAGCTGTAGCAAATCGGGTCATGTTCCACATACACATAAGTTGCAGCAGTAGATCCCATGTCTAATTAAGCATTGAACTCTACGCCTTCAAATAGAGTTGAAAAGACAAATACGACTTGAACATCATTCCTTTCTAAAAGCATGTCTCACTTCAAATAGCGATAGTGTACATCAAAATTTGGGCAGACTTGATCAATTCCTACAAGCATGTCTTTGCTGCGTTATCTTTAAAGTACCTCCCCGTAAGCACCTTGATGTATTTTTCAATGTATGGGTAAGAAAAATCCACATTAGAAAGACCAAGCAAAAATAATAAAAGAAAAAGACCAAGAAAAAACATTAGACTGTGAACAATGGATCATTAGTAGAACAAACTTATTGTTATGAACCATTGATAAAACTCTTATTCACCCCATACATATTTACAAATTTGTCACAGACAAGACAACATATTGTTTGAAACAGGAACTACTTACAACAAAGCCATCTAATAGTATAGAGTTGACTAAAAAAATATGGAAATCAGATGGGAAGATGGAATTCTAACAGAATCTAAACCGTAACCTCTAGTGATTTCCATATATAATTGCAACGGATGAAATTCTAGAGATAAATAACTTTTTGATTCTCCAATCCAGTGAGGAGATTAATCACTGCCTTCGACAGTGGATACCCTAACCTTGACTAAAAAATAACTTTTTGATTCTACGTATTAACAGAGGAAATTCTCTAGAAATAATTAACAATCGAAATTCTCTATTTAAAACGTAACCTGAAACAAAACAAAAAAGGAAATCTATTTGAATGTTTATTTATAGCAATAATTTACTGTCATCAATCATCCCGTGCAGAGCACGGGTGAGAGTCTAGTTAGCTTTACAACTAGATGAGAATTGTACCAATTGAACTGTACACTGCATTACACTATTAATACAATCAGGAAGTCTACTATATTCTATTATTACTCTATTAATTCTGAGAATCATTTGGCCATATATAATTTCAGAAAATAAAGTTACACAAAAGTTACCATTTTTGAAAACCAAAATTATCCATGAACTCTAAACTATCTATGTCTATCCCTCGGTGGTATAAATCCAAATCCCAAAATCTTCATCTTTTTTCATAATGAAAAGAGATGTGTGCTCTTTAGCAAGGAAATATCCAGAACGATAAAATGTGTTACTAGCTTGGGTCATGGCCAATATCATGTTTGAACCTGCGCTATATTTTAGTTACAAAAATACTATGAGACGGGAAACAGTTGTTTTAGCAGTCCTATGTCGTGATACAAAATTCTGCCATACCGAGTTTGGCTTCTTGGTGCCATTCAGATCGAATGCGTCCCAAACTATATCATCTTGACACCATACCAATTAGTCCATAATCAGTATAATCATAGTTGTCTACTAATCACTGTGCATGTGTACAAGTCTCTTCTTTACTATCAGTTGCAGCACACAAGGCCTTCCAGACATGGACCAGCATTTTAACTGGTGGTCGTAAGGTCTAGCAAACAAATATAGAGAGATTCTTCATTAGTAACTAAAAACCTTAAATAGCCTGTCTGAATGGTATCTCAGTTAAAAGCCTTATTAGATGACACGTAACTCTTCACACGTTTAGCCTTAAAAAACAAGGAATAGTGTTTCCAGTAACCTAGTGTGAACCAAAAAAGAACTTTACCTTGAAAACTAACACCATTTCTGATTCCCCACGAACAATCAAGGATAGAGTCCAGTAGCAAGTCACTGGTGTCACACATTCTAGTAGAACAGGTTTTAGAATCTTGTCAATGGGTACAAAGTATCTGATAACTTTCCCACTGTAGCATAGAGCATTCAAAGACAAAGTAAGCTGCTAATAGCAAAGAAAATGTGAAAGTTATGCTGGAGTTAAAAGGCTCACAATAAAAGCACTAGCCAAGTAAGATAACTAGCTAAAAACAACTAAGATCTGATCTGACAGCCAAAAATAGAACTTCAAAGATATTTTCATCTCATCACGAACCCATTCTGTAGTTCAAATATCCATGCCAGATAGTCAGATACAATACAAGCCAGGGAACTAGGGAAGCACATCAATCATTTTTTCTCAAGCATTAACAACCTAAAGAACCCTAAAATAGCACCAACATTTCACTGTCCCAACCTTTTCTTCAAAAGGTAATAATTACGGTGCGCACAATCCTTTACGAAACAAGTTAACATTCCTACATTAACCTTTAAACGCGCTCTTAACATAATGTTAAATATTGACTGAATAACCAATTGACAAAAAAACTACCTTGCATAGTGAGTCTCAAGTTGTACTCCAAAAGCTGGCATAATCACAACAGACTCTGCAAGCAAATGCTAACATTGTGAAAATGACTAAGAAATTTCAATATAGAACATACACTAAACATTCATTTTTCCTGGTTACAATTAGAATCTCAATCAACCACAAATCAGGTGCTCACCTTTCTTAACAGGCTTCCGAAGTAACAACTTGACAAGAAACATGTCAAAAAGCAAGCTGTAATACACAAGACTGACTGATTTTTCCTGTTAATAGAGGAAATATAACCATGGAAGAAAAAAAAGAAACCATGTAAAAATCACAGAATTTTCAAAATCCTCAAGTCATTGACAAAGTGAAAATGTTGAAAGACATACCTCAAGAACATAAAGATAGATGGCACATGCTAATACAAGAAGTGCTGAGGCGTACACAAAACGATATTTGGCACTACTCCTCCGAACTATGTGATGGATGTCAACAACTTCAGATGAATATTTCTGATCATGTACGTAAGTATATCTAGCATTACTTATTGAGAACTCAACCATCCTGAAACCAAAAGACAAATAATTGATAAACAAATACAACAATTATCCAATGTACTTGCACTCCAAGTTTACAAGATCTCGGTGATTATAATTATGATTATAAATGATATTCGTTTACACCTCACATTATTCATTTATTAAAATGAAAATAACAAATTCAATGATCTCAAGCTGTGAGTGTACATGATTTAATGTGATGTTTAGTGTGTGAGTTATAGAAGTTAAAGCAGTAGCTGTTATAGAAGATAAAACAGTAGCTATTAAGTAAATACTGACTTCAAGTCAGTATAAATTCCCAATTGTAACTATTACAGCAGTGCACATGTTAGCACTGCTGAGTGTAGGATAAGAAACACTATAAATTCCCAATTGTAACTGTTTGCAAATTCAGTGAATGAAAATAAAAAAGAATCAGTTTTACTCTCTCTTTCTCTATTCTGTTTTACTCTATTTACATGGTATCAGTAGACTAGTCGATCCATGGCGACGGAACAGCCTATTGCTTCTGCTCCTCCTCTTGAACCGTTAGTCACGTTCGCCTTGAAGATCTCTAACAAGCTAGACGAGAAGAATTTTCTCTTATGGCGTCAGCAAGTCAAACCAATGATTAACGCGCATAATCTACAAAGCTACATTCACTTTCCTGAAATTCCTACTCAATTTCTTACCGACGCAGAGCGTATCGCTCAAAACGAGAATCCTTTGTATCGTAATTGGCTTAAACAAGATCAGTGGTTGTTATCATGGTTGCAATCAACGCTTTCTGCAGCGATTATGCCTCGTGTGCTTGGATGTGTTCATGCGTTTCAACTCTGGGATCGTATTCACGATCACTTCCAGAAGTTGACGCGTGCAAAGGCGAGACAGTTACGCTCAGAACTTCGTTCGACGACGCTCGATTCTCACACCGTTGATGAATATTTGCTTCGCATCAAGACGATAGTTGACAATCTTGCATCTGTTGGTGATCTCGTTCCTCTCGCACAGCACATTGATGTCGTTCTCGAAGGTTTGCCTCAAGATTTCGCACCGGTGATCTCTGTTATTGAAAGCAAGTTTGAAACGATGGAACTCGAAGAAGTTGAAGCTCTCTTGCTTGCACATGAAATGCGAAGTGAAAGATTCAAGAAGAAATCCGAGTCTGAAGGTGCCTCAATCAACCTTACGCACTCTGTTTCGCACTCTGCCTCTGGTAATGCTGCAACTGAGTCTGATTCTACTCAACAAACCACTGGTAACACTGTTTCAAACTCTACTCCTGATAATAATACTTTTGTGAATCAATTCTCTGGTAATTTTCGTGGCCGTGGTGGCCGGAATGGTCGCGGTGGTCATGGCCGTGGCAGGTTTGGCAATGTGCAGTGCCAAGTGTGCTTTAAATTTGGTCATCTTGCATCTATGTGCTATCACAGATTCAATCAACAGTTTCAGGCACCAATACCTGCTGATTTCCAAGGTTTTCAACCTCCTCCAAATTCTTATGCCAATTTAGCCCCCAACCCCTTTCATCTGTACCAAAATACCTGGCCAAGACCTAATTTCAATCCTTATGCTCACTATAATCCTAGACCAGCCCCTCAACAACACCAACAATCACCATATCATCAAGCGTATATGACCACTGCTGCACCTGCTACAAATCATGCTCAACCACAACTTCCATGGGCCCCCGACACTGCTGCTTCCCTCCATACCACCCTGCAATCTCAGAACATACATCAACAGTCTCCTTTTGAGGGTCCAGACCAGATTTACATAGGAAATGGTCAAGGTTTGAACGTCAAAACTTGTGGCTCTTCAACTTTTTCCTCTCCTATGAATCCTCAAGTTAATTTAGTGCTTAACAAACTGATTCATGTGCCTAAGATAACTAAAAATCTGCTAAGTGTAAGTCGTTTCTGTGCTGATAATAATGTGTTTTTCCAGTTTCACGCTAAAGATTGTCTTGTCTTTGATCAGGCCACCAATGAACTTCTCCTCCATGATCCTGTGAAAGATGATGGCCTTTATGAATTTGCTCCATTCCAGTTTCATCACTTGTCAAAAACTACTCAACCTTCCAGTGCTTCAGGTTCCATCTCAGTCTCTTCTGCCACTGCTCAAGAGTCCAATAGTGTCAATAATTCTTCATTTAAACCATCTGTCAATGCTGTCATTTCCCCTTCTCCTAGTCTTAGGAACACATGGCACTTAAGACTAGGCCATCCTAATCATGTAGCTATGAATACTATATTCTCCAAATGTAATCTTTCCATTTCAAATAAAGATGTTTCTGAATTTTGTGCTGCGTGTATCATGGGTAAAGCTCATAAGTTGTATGCTCCACCTTCTGAAACTGTTTATACCACACCTCTTGAACTAATCTTTAGTGACCTTTGGGGTCCAGCACCTGTTGAATCAACTAGCCAAGCCCTTTACTATGTCACATTTGTTGATGCTGCAACTAGGTTTACATGGCTCTACCTACTTAAAAGAAAATCGGACACCTTACCTATATTCAAACAGTTCAAAGCCTTAGTGGAGAAACAGTTTGGCCTACCAATTAAAGCTATACAAACAGATTGGGGAGGGGAGTTTAGACCATTTACTACATACCTAACAGACCTTGGCATCATCCACAGAGTGGTTTGTCCCCACACACACCATCAAAATGGAGTGGTGGAGAGAAAGCATAGACATATTGTTGACCTAAGCCTTTCTCTTCTTAGCCATGCATCTCTACCTCTCAAATTTTGGGACTATGCAGTTCAAACGGCCGTATGCTTCATCAATAGACAACCATCTGCACCTCTCAAACACATACCTCCATACACTGCCCTATTCCAAAAAGATCCAGATTACCACTTCCTAAAAGTTTTTGGTTGTGCTTGCTTCCCTCTCTTAAGACCATACAATGCACACAAATTTGATTTTAGATCCCATGAATGTCTCTTCTTGGGATATTCTCCACCTCACACAAAGGATATAAATGCCTTTCCCCCACTGGGAAAGTCATAGTCTCAGGATGTCATCTTCAATGAGTCTATGTTTCCATACTCTGACCTATTTCCCTCCTCTAAGTCCAAACTTGTGTCTTCTAATTCTGGTCTCACTCTTTGTCCTCTTCCTACTGTCACTAAGTCAACTACAGTTACTACACAGGCACATGAATCATCCGGCACTACTTCCACACCACCACAAACTGATAATTCGTCATCCTCATCCCATGATACTTCATCTGAACCTTCATCCCATGCTACTCCTTCACAAAATAACACTGCCAGTAACCTTCCAGCATCTAACTTACCTACTCAAGCACCTACCAACACTCATCCTATGCAAACTAGATCAAAATCTGGCATTCCTCTACCTAGACTTCATCCCTCAGTATTCCTCACTACCATTGAACCTAGGACAGCCAAACAAGCCATCCAAAATCCCAACAGGCTTGCAGCAATGCAAGCAGAATTTGATGCCCTTCAAAACAATAAAACCTGGTTCCTTGTCCCATTACCACCAAATAGGAAAGCCATTAGTTGTAAGTGGGTATTTTGTGTCAAAAAAAATGTTGATGGGTCTGTGAATAAGTACAAGGCAAGATTAGATGCAAAAGGGTTCCATCAAATCCATGACAAAGATTTTCATGAGACATTCTCACCTGTGGTAAAACCTATCACTATAAGGGTCATACTCACTCTTGCTCTAACCTACAAGTGGCCAATTCATCAATTAGATGTCAATAATGCATTCTTGAATGGCATTCTACATGAAGAGGTTTATATGGAACAACCCTATGGATTTATATCTACTGATTCTTCATTGGTTTGTATGTTGCACAAGTCCCTTTATGGACTTAAGCAAGCTCCTAGGCAATGGTTTGAAAAACTCACCCATACATTGCTCACTCTCGGGTTTAAGTCCTCCAAGTGTGATCCATCACTGTTTACATTCCGTGCCAAGAACTCTGTAGCCTATTTACTTGTCTATGTTGATGATATAATACTCACAGGCAACTCTCCCTCTTTGCTGAAAATCATCACTCAGAAACTTCATCAGAATTTTGCTCTCAAAGATCTAGGGGAATTGGATTATTTTCTGGGAATGGAGGTCCACAAACAACCTACAGGTTCTCTATTGCTCACTCAGTCAAAGTACATTCGAGACCTCCTCTTGAAGACTAATATGCATGATGCTGCAGCTGTTTCCTCCCCTATGGTTTCAAGCACAAAGTTATCAAAAACTGGTTCACCTCAATTCAAAGATCCCACTATGTACAGATCAGTAGTTGGCGCCCTACAATATGCAACTCTAACTAGACCTGAGATTAGCTACTCTGTCAATAAGGTTTGCCAATTCATGGCCAATCCTTTGGAAAGTCATTGGGTTGCTGTTAAACGAATATTAAGGTACCTTAAGGGTATTGTGAGCCAGGGTCTTCCCCTCAGTCCTGCAAACCGCAACATGCCATTCAATTTAACAGGATTCTGTGATGCGGATTGGGCTGCAGACCCTGATGACAGAAGATCAACATCAGGTTCTGCAGTGTATTTTCGCCCAAATTTGGTATCTTGGTGGTCTAGGAAACAACCGTTGGTTGCTAGATCAAGTTGTGAAGCTGAATACCGTAGCTTAGCTCACACCACAGCAGAAATCTTGTGGATTCAGACACTTCTATCAGAATTACATGTCAAGATGACACCTCCAATTATCTACAGTGACAATCAAAGTGCTGTGGCAATGGTACATAACCCTGTCCTACATGCTAGGACTAAACACATGGAAATTGACTTGTTTTTTGTGAGGGAGAAAGTCTTAGCAAAGCAACTTCAAGTATCACACATTCCTGGTCCTCTGCAGATAGCAGATGCTCTAACAAAGCCTTTATCTACTGCATCTTTCCTTGAGTATCGTGCCAAGCTCAAAGTGTACTCTGTTGCTACTCAACATTCCCCACCTTGAGCTTGTGGGGGGGGGGGGGGGGGGTGAGTGTACATGATTTAATGTGATGTTTAGTGTGTGAGTTATAGAAGTTAAAACAGTAGCTGTTATAGAAGATAAAGCAGTAGCTATTAAGTAAATACTGACTTCAAGTTAGTATAAATTCCCAATTGTAACTGTTACAGCAGTGCGGATGTTAGCACTGCTGAGTGTAGGATAAGAAACACTATAAATTCCCAATTGTAATTGTTTGCAAATTCGATGAATGAAAATAAAAAAGAATCAGTTTTACTCTCTCTTTCTCTATTCTGTTTTACTCTATTTACACAAGCAAAATAGCTAACTCAAGTATTCATCTCCTTCGAGGAGTTAGCATTCATTAGCATTCATATACAAATCGTATAAAGGAGAAGTACAATGGAACTATAAGGGATATATATGATTTTCATCTAACCATTCTAAACCTAAAACACAAACAAATTGACAAATGTATGAATGGTTCAAAATCAAGCGAACACACTGAACTGAACTTCAGAAATCAAGCAAAATCACAAATCAAAATCCCTAACCTGTCGTAGCAACGGTAAGGAAGACGTGTTGCTGCCGGCGGGAGGGAGCGGCCGGCGGCTCACTGTGAAAGGCAACGCGACCGAGAGAAATGTGTCTATGGAATTTTTGAAAAATTTTAAATTGGTCTGAAATAATAAAAAATATGTAATTGGTTCTTTATTTAACTACTCAATTTTTGTTATGTCTATACATTTTTTTTGGCTGTAAACCGAGTATCATCTGCACACAACTGCAGAGATTAATCCCTCAAGATGGGTAGGACCACAATTTTTGTTATATCTATACATTCTAGGTTGTTAATGCTTGAGAAAAAATGATTGATGTGCTTCCCTAGTTCCCTGGCTTGTATTGTATCTGACTATCTGGCATGGATATTTGAACTACAGAATGGGTTCGTGATGAGATGAAAATATCTTTGAAGCTCTATTTTTGGCTGTCAGATCAGATCTTAGTTGTTTTTAGCTAGTTATCTTACTTGGCTAGTGCTTTTATTGTGAGCCTTTTAACTCCAGCATAACTTTCATATTTTCTTTGCTATTGGCAGCTTACTTTGTCTTTGAATGCTCTATGCTACAATGGGAAAGTTATTAGATACTTTGACCTGTTCTACTAGAATGTGTGACACCAGTGACTTGCTACTGGACTCTATCCTTGATTGTTCGTGGGGAATCAGAAATGGTGTTAGTTTTCAAGGTAAAGTTCTTTTTTGGTTCACACTAGGTTACTGGAAACACTATTCCTTGTTTTTTAAGGCTAAACGTGTGAAGAGTTACGTGTCATCTAATAAGGCTTTTAACTGAGATACCATTCAGACAGGCTATTTAAGGTTTTTAGTTACTAATGAAGAATCTCTCTATATTTGTTTGCTAGACCTTACGACCACCAGTTAAAATGCTGGTCCATGTCTGGAAGGCCTTGTGTGCTGCAACTGATAGTAAAGAAGAGATTTGTACACATGCACAGTGATTAGTAGACAACTATGATTATACTGATTATGGACTAATTGGTATGGTGTCAAGATGATATAGTTTGGGACGCATTCGATCTGAATGGCACCAAGAAGCCAAACTCGGTATGGCAGAATTTTGTATCACGACATAGGACTGCTAAAACAACTGTTTCCCGTCTCATAGTATTTTTGTAACTAAAATATAGCGCAGGTTCAAACATGATATTGGCCATGACCCAAGCTAGTAACACATTTTATCGTTCTGGATATTTCCTTGCTAAAGAGCACACATCTCTTTTCATTATGAAAAAAGATGAAGATTTTGGGATTTGGATTTATACCACCGAGGGATAGACATAGATAGTTTAGAGTTCATGGATAATTTTGGTTTTCAAAAATGGTAACTTCTGTGTAACTTTATTTTCTGAAATTATGTATGGCCAAATGATTCTCAGAATTAATAGAGTAATAATAGAATATAGTAGACTTCCTGATTGTATTAATAGTGTAATGCAGTGTACAGTTCAATTGGTACAATTCTCATCTAGTTGTAAAGCTAACTAGACTCTCACCCGTGCTCTGCACGGGGATGATTGACGACAGTAAATTATTGCTATAAATAAACATTCAAATAGATTTCCTTTTTTGTTTTGATTCAAGTTACATTTTAAATAGAGAATTTCATTTGTTAATTATTTCTAGAGAATTTCCTCTGTTAATACGTAGAATCAAAAAGTTATTTTTTTAGTCAAGGCTAGGGTATCCACCGTCGAACGCAGTGATTAATCTCCTCACTGGATTGGAGAATCAAAAAGTTATTTATCTCTATAGAATTTCATCCGTTGCAATTATATACGGAAATCAGTAGAGGTTACAGTTTAGATTCTGTTAGATTCTCTCTCTCTCTCTCTCTCCTATCTCGACCTAGGCCCTCAAATTATATATGGAAATCAGATGGGTTACCTTTCCTTGATGACAAAACCATGTAGATCTATTGCCTCTGTTCAATTATTATCCATTCACCTATAATAGGTATAAATGCTTCCCATGTCAGCAACTTGTTTTCATAGATCTTCTATAGCTACAAAACAAAGAAATAATGTTTAAGATTATAATCGTAGCTTATAAAATTTGCTTTGCAATTTTGAAAAAATACTGAGTTGAATTTGCTTCATTAAACACTATCAATAGTGATATCATGAAATAAAGGGTTATGCATCAACCTTCTCTAGTGGTCAACTCTATGTTGGAAATTAACAAATAAATACACAAAATGCAAAAAGAAACATCTTTGTTGTAGTAAGTACTACATCAAGTGAACCAACAACAACATGAAGAGGGTTACATAGGTTTCATCATGTGGCACTAAAGAGCACTCCAAATAACTCAAATTACATAGGTTACATCATGTGGCAGAAAACATCTTCAGATTTCAATGAAAATAATAGTCATGAATATCATTCTCATCAAAAGATATCCTATCATGTATTGTTTCCCCTTTCTCTGGAGTTTTTAACATAAACAAATTAAAGCATAAATGTGGCATTCAATTAATAACACTACTGCAAGTCTGCTACTTTTTACATGAAGCCAGCTTCAAACATAGACCAAACAGACATAATGGTATCCTGAGCACCCAAAACAATTGTAGAGCTAGGAAGGCATGCGTTGCATTTCAAATGAAAAAAGTCTTGCAATAGATATGAAGCAGTGGTAGATGATTCAAGAAAAATGTAAATTCCCTAACATTATTTGATTAGTTAGAGAGTAGATACCACTTCACTTCCATTAATTACTAACTATCCCTCAAAAAATTCAAAGATTCTCACTGTGATATCATCATTGTACTATCTGAAATTGGAGCATCAAAATTCAGAAATACATAGAGAAATACAACAGAAATTAAGTAAATTCCCTAAACCCAGAAAGGCATAAAATCGAAAAATGGTTCATGGCAAAAATATATTGAATAACAAAAGAAATCAGGAAAATATACAAAAGAAATCAGGACCCAAGCAAACCGTAAACCCTAAAAAACTGAATGACACAAACCGAAAATCCCTAAAATTGTGAAATGGTTCATCATCGCTAAACATCGCAAAAGATCGAAGCTTAAAATGAGGAAAATGGAAATCAGTAAAACGAAGAGGAAGGAAGAGGAAGACTGAGATGAAAAAGGGAAAAAGGAAAGCTCACTTGTGAAGAAGATTGAGTCAGCAATGAAATAGAGAGAATGAATATGGGTCTGTTGAGAGGATGCCTTTCTTCAATCTTTCTCGTCGCCCTTTCTTCTGTTCGCCCTCTGTATCTCTTCGTCACTCCCGTTCTTCTTCGTTTCTCGTCTTCGTCCCTTTCCTTTCTTTCTTTCCCGTGTTTTGTTCTGATTTTTTGATTCTGAAATCCCACTTCCATTTACAAAAAGAGAAGAAGAGAGAAAGAGGGGAGATGAGAGCGTATGAGAGAGAAGAGAGAAAGATGATGCTACAATCAAATGCATTTCGGTGCCAGGTGTTACAATCTGATGCAATGTGAAAGATACAAACATACTAATACAAAATACGTAGAGCATTTTTATGTTTCATTGTTGTTTAGTTGAAAAACACAAACCGTATGTGAACAGTGTTTTCATGTGTTGTTTTTTAGTTTAGCTTTATATATATATAAGGTAGTAAGAGTGGTAGTAAGAAATCACCAGGATTTCGAAAGAATTACAAAGGACTTAGAAATTATTCCAAGGATTATGATCAATCCCTATCACTCTCTTCTTTCTTACCGGAAACACCCTAGATTCTACTGTCTGCGGAACACCAAACGGAATCTCTGTTTGCGGGAACACCAACACGCCTCACCTCGGCTTCAAAAGGCTTACCAACACAAACTTCCGGGCTTACCAACACAAACGATCAGGGCTATACACCCGCTAAGAAATAGGATATCGAAGATATTAGTTAAGAAAAAGTAATATGGTTTAACTACCTAGATACCAGAAGCAGGCTTTGATACCAGGGTTGAGGGAAGGGCGGAGGTAATGGCGGAAGACTTATGCAATAACATAAAAGAAATACAGAATAATGAAGAAGACAGGTTTTCATAAACATAGAAGTTACAGAAAGCCATTTATTAATGATACAAGAGGCTTACAAGATTATCTTACAGAGATAACTTACAGAGGCTTCAGGGATGTCAAATGCTTCAGAGCTGAGATATGAAATCTTAGGTGAAGTATTTTTCGATGCCTTGAAATGAAAACTAAGCCATCCTTTTATAGAGGGAAGGTGGCTGTTACAAACCTACAGCTGGCGGTGCCAGCGTAAAAGCGAAATAATTACATTGATACAAATTCACCGAAAGTAAAATGTGATAATGACTAATGCCTAATAAAACAAACGACTTTAATAAAGAAGTCAAAAGTGAACAGTAAAGCTGTCTGCCACGAGTGACTTTGTTGACAGGGAATCTTCCTTTGTCAAAAGTGGTAATGATGCTGTCTTCCAATAATTCGAATGATGCCAAAACCTTATCACGAAGGAATCTGCTTTACCCAAAGTGATAGAGACCTTGTCTGCCACTGATGATGACTGATAATGATGTGGCTTCAATAATTCAAAATACTTTGCTACGAGGTCAAAAGTAGCCAAAATAATTTTGAGTGCTTGATGATGTAAGTGATGACGAAGGAGATTAGTTCAGTAATTGAACAAACTCTTCTGGTGTAAACTTCTCAGGGGTAAGAGGGTAATCTGATGGCTCGATCATCTGGTGTCTAAGCCAGGTGGCTTCTTCATGGGGGCACTAGAGCGAGATGGTTGAAGTTTCTGTTAATAGGTCTTGATCAAGGATTTTATGGAGGAATTGATCATACCTTAATGAGGAGAAGAGGGCTGAGTTATCAATATCAACTTCCTTTAATCTAACTGTAAAGTATACATCGTAGTATGGTTCTTTGGCCATATAGATGTGATGCTTTGCAGGGATGTAATTGCCATTTTGGTTAATGGGGTGACTGGAGAATACTTCTAAGTAGAAGGGAGAGGTATTCATGTCATAGAATTTTTTAATCCAGGCGTTTACCTTTGGTCCAAACATTAATATTGGCTGGAAGCAGACCATTGTTTTCATGAATCCGCAGAAGAATAATTTTTCCACTAATCTAGTGTCCAGGCGATTGGGAAGGCACACTCCACTAAATAGGGAAAAGAACTAGGGCCAGGGAGATAATGAGATATGCTGGTGTATTCTTGATACTGGGTTAATCTCATGTAATGTCTGGGATGAGAATCTTCAGACAGGCCGAAGAGCCATAACTGTAAATTCTTTAGATCTTTTAATAAAGATTCTTTAGCTAGAGAAGTAACTCTGTCTTGAATTTTTTCTGGTAATTGTTTTAAAAATCTTTTAAGGTTTGAAGAGTCTGATCGTGCCCTTTCGCCCCTTCAAAGAAACTTGTTCCCATCGCCTGGGTTCACTCTTCATCTCCACGGTACGACTAACATCGAATAGGGAGAAGAAAAGACGGCAATTCACTTCCTGGTCAAGAGCGGCCATTATTATCTTGAAGGATTTAACAAGCGCCCAAGGGTTCTCAGGACGCGCCTCTGGAAGAAGGTGAAGGGAGGTCGCACCCTCAAATCTCGGAGAACATTGGTGTGCATGATAAATTTTAGAGAGGTCGGGATCATGGCAGCATGCTCGTGAGCCTGGACACCCTCAGCTAGCCATTCCTGGTCGCCATAACCAATTAGCTTAGTAAAAAGCAGCAACATCTCATCACCTGGTGGAAAAACCGAACGCTCGTTGGTTATAGCGGAAGAGATCCAAGAGCGGTCATCATTAAGCCTACCTCTCCAGTCGTGCTCTTCAGGCAGCACCTCATTGGTCGGAACGGGAGGAGGCGCGGGGTTCACTCGAAGAGATTGAACGGTGTCAACAGTGTTCGACGAGCGACCAGACGATGACGAAGTAGAGAGATCGGTGGAAGAGAAAGTCTCAGACGGAAGCCCGCTCGCACTCGTATCTCCAGAGCGAGCAGCACACTCAGCCATCTTTGCAGATTGACGGTCAGAAATCCTCGCAGTCTTCTTTATTCGCGCCACTGCCTTACCCTGCAAGGAGAGGGAAGTCAGGCTCACCCTAAACGATGATTTGCAGAAGGGGCGACAAGGTCGACCCCAAGCCTGACACCCCCTCCTCGCTCTACGCAACGAAGAATAAAACGAACTAGAGAAAAACGAGCAAAAAATGCATACATGGAGTAGGAGAAAAGTTCGGTCTCAAGGTAGTACACTCCTTGATGAGCAAAATCAAACGACCAGACGAGTGAGATCGCCTGAGTTGGAAGTCGTGCACGGGCGAGCACCTGGCCAAAATAGAGCAGTAAACTGTTGTCCGTCTTAAGAGCAAAAGTATGACCGCTTTCGGAGCTTCAGGATAAAAAGTGAAGAATGAGGAGAGGAGGGGCAACATATTTATAAGGTTTAGAGAGCAAGCAAACGAAACGTCGTGACCTTTCACTTGCACGGGTCTTGAAAACTGAACCGTCATCATAACCAGGCGCCGCCTTTTCGAATTTCGAGGCACCGATCCTTGAAAGGACGTGAAACGTTGCTTCATGAAAAGTGCCATGTGTCATACAATCGGAGAAGGATTTATCACTATTTCGAAACGATCGACCAAACAACCTCGTGTCTTAAAGGAGCGAACATCGGTGCGGTCAGGAGGCGTCGCTTCGTTTCCACGACCACGTGTCATAAGATATGAAACGAGATCGTTAAAATATGCGATTGACCGGTCTAAAGCCCTCGGGAGCAACAGAAAGCGCACCGGATTCAAGCCTACGCCCGTCCCGAGCACGATCTTGGCTTGGGGGGCAACTGTTCTGGAGTGGGCCGAAGCCCATTATAGCTATTAAGAATAAGGAACGGCCCAACGAGAATGGACAAGAGAGTGAAAACGCTGGATCAACGGCTCTGATGAATCCGTACAGCCATCCAACGGCCAGGCGCCAATCACGCACACTATATAAGCGTTCATTGCGTCAGTTGTCAGGTACACACTATTCATTCAAATCTGTATTCTGCTCGTTCGCTCCTAACTTGGGCATTGGAGTGTCTTCGCAGGTACACCCGCCCTTGAAGCAGAGCTCGGAGCATGTCCAGAAGAGCATACGAGGTCTGATACCTGTGATACAGCGGTCAAGCAATCAAAGGTACAGATCAGAACCAGAAACAATTGAGTAAATGGTTCTCCTTTGCCCATGGACAGAGCCTATTTGGTTTGGTCTCCAAGCATGCAGAGTCCCTGATCTATACTCAGTTTCAAATTTCTAGTTATGGATGGTGGAATTGTTATCAAATCAGGAAGATAGTTCTGATATAGCAAAAGTGCACTTATCTCTACTGCTCTATGGAATATATGGAAATCCAGGAATGAGAAAGTTCACCAAGCAATAAACCCTAATCCGATGGGGGTCATTATTATCTCAAAAACTCAAAATTTGAGTTCTTGGTAGCTGATCAAAAGATAGAGAAGACGAGATTCAGTTCCCCACTTGTCACTACTGTGAAGAAATGGAGACCTCCAAGAGGTGACTCAGTAAAGATCAACTATGATGCACAGTTCGACCAGATGTTGAAAAGTGGAATTTGGAGCTGTGTTTGTACAGATTCGAATGGGAATGTACTCACCAGATATGTTGAAAAGTTCCATGCTCAGTATCAGATGGAAGCCGAAGCTAATGGAATTCTCCTTGGGGCTCAACTAGTAGTGGACCTTGCGCTTAATGATGTCATTATTGAAAATGATTCCATGGAGCTCGACGAGGTGTGTAGAGAAAACAAAAAGAAACATCAATTTGTTTTCCTGATTGCTGATATTTTGGATTTGAAAGCGAAAATTCAGAGATGTGGCTTTACCTGGACACCTCAAGAAGGGAACGATGTGGCGCTTGAATTGGCTCAATTGGTTGCGAATGACAAGCTGCCTCTCAATTGGCTTCGAAATCTTCCTAATTCTTTGAGAAGATCCATCGGTGACAACAAAAGGAACATGGATTTGCAGTGTTGCTGAAGGTTGAAGACGGAGTTGGTTGCTGTGTTGTGCGGTAGATATTGCGTGAAATTAGGGTTTGTTTCCAAATTAGGGTATCTGTGTTATTCTGACTTCATAGTCAATTACGGTTGCATTTAAGTCTGCAGCTACTTTGGTCCGTTTAGCATGGGTGGCTCGAAACCCGGTTATAGTGTGTTTGGGCTATCTAGTGCAAGTCCCATTATTGTATTGCAGTTTGGATTGTGGAGTTGGATCCACCTGTTGTAACCCATTGGGTGCTTTGGTTTGGACCTGGCCCGGTTTTATAAAACAAATCACTATTGACCAAAAAAAACCAATTTTTAATATCACACTTCCATCTAACTTTTTCAAAAAAAAAACACTCAATTTAATGTTACAATATATGTCTATGTAATGGTTACTTTAAGTTCAATTTGTTTGATCATTGCGAGAAACTTTAAATTACTCTAAACTACTGACTATTTAGAAAAGAAATTCAACTACAAAGCGAGACTATCAAAATATCACCATTATACAGAACCACAATTTTCAAAAAAATTGATGTTGGTCACCTTTTCGGGTAGCCCTTCTATCGTCTACTCCATTGAATTATCAATGGTTGGATGGTTGGGCACAAGCAATCAACTTCTTATATTAAAACAAGCCACCATTTCTAGCTCTCAAAATTTTAGAAACTTTCATATCTTGTTCCCCTTTCAACAACTTCTTCAAATTCCGGTAATGATGTATGACCGAGTTCTCCCACCAATGCCCGTCCCAAAATTTGGAATTCCTGAAATTGTAGTAGAAGAAATCACCTTTTCAGGCTATACCTAAAAAGTTTATTTCCTAGTTCAAATAGATTAATTCTCTCACCTTTGAATTAATGTTTTCTTTGAACAAGTAAATAGACTTTTTTGCTGTAACCTAAGTGAAAAGGTGATTTCTTCTATTATAATTCTAGCAATTCCAAATTTTGGGACGGACATAATTTGGGTGGGAGACCTCAGTCAAACATAATTACCCAATTTTGAAGAAATTATAGAAAGGGGAACGGGATATGAACTCAGTTTCGAAGAGATTCCTAAAATTTTGAGAGGTAGAAATGATGACTGCTTTTAATATGAGAAAGTTTATTTTTTGTGTCCAACCATTCTTAATTCAATGGAGCAGATAATAGAAGCGCTACCCAACAGGTGACCAAGTATCTCTAAAAATTGTTTTTACAATTTTGGATTCATTTTTGGTCATTTGACATGTTTCACTTTTGTGCTCGGATTATTGCATTGTTTGTCGCGCACATTGTATTGACATAATGTATTGTTTTTCTGGAAATTTTGGTTCCATATAATGGTGATATTTTGATAGTCTTGCCTTGTAGTTGAATTAATTTTTTAAATACTCAATAGGTTTTAAATTTGTGCAAAAACAATTGTTATACTCAAATTTTGTCCGGCTAATTAAAAAAATATTACGTGTTCAACTTTTATTTGTGGTTGTTTTTAATATTATTTGTCCGTGTTTCATTTTGCTAAAAAGACAAAAATTAGAGGGATAGTGTTCCGAACTCGGCCAAGAGGCCCAATCCGCTTGGCAAATGGCCTGATCTACTATTCAATCCGGCCTAACGAGCGAATCCCCACAAGGAAGCAAGGTCAACGATCCAGATTACTTCACCCTAATCTGACGATTTGGAACCAGGCGAGACCTGCAGAGCTCCCAGATCCACGTCTATAAATACGGTACTGCCCCACAAAATCTGATATGCTTCTTTGATTTGTACCTCTCACTAACTTCTGGTTGTTGACTTTGGCATCAGAGTGTCTGCAAGTACCCAACCTCAAAGGATCCCGACTCAGAAGCATTCTTTCGACCTCGAGCCAAGGAGAAACCTATACAGAGACATCAAGCAACAACTATTGACTCAGGATCTGAGATCCGAAGTCACGTACTGAACATTTGGCGACCACAGTGGGAGTTAATCGTCATCTCTCACCAAATTGAAGTCCTTTCTCATGGCTCCGCGAGGAAGACCTCCGACCCGCAGTCAACCTCGCCCGCAAAGCGTCATTGAAGTCGGACCTGTTCGAGGTTAGACTCTTGAAGGACATGTACAAGAGCTACCCGCTGAGCCGGCGCAATCCGCGCCGCTCCTCTCACCTCCACCGGTTGCCGAGGAAGTTCCAGTACCGGTCCAAGCGGTGAACCAGATTCTTGACCTCCTAGACAGGCGAAGCCGTGATATCGAACAGCAGGAATTACGACTCACTCAAATGGAGGGAGAGGTCGTCGCTGTCTGAGTCAACACTGTAGCAGCATCGACACTATATTTCGACAAATCCCCCGTTCAGAACACCATCCGACCTTGAGAATTATCTGACGCTAGCATGACATTCAATCTCAGGCACAACATGCACATGCTAATCACCAGCACTGAGTTTGATTTCTAGTAATAAACAATAGTTTAGTAATTGTGACTAAATGACTTAATGGAAAAATTCGGTGACCATACAAAAGTTATATTGTGCCAAAAATGTACCAACCAATGTTTTTATTGACTCGCTCACTCACCACACAAAAACTATATGCTAAGATGTACTAACCTTTGAATTTTTGCATAATAGTCACGAAATGTTTAGTAATTATAATTAAGAAAATTGTTTATTATCATAAGTCGTTGCCACTTGTACTTATATATTATATATATTATATATATATATGCAGGGTATGATGAAGATCTTTATGATTAAAGTTTAAACAAAAACTTTATTGTAAAAAATATTCAGCCGCATGCATATTAAGAGGGAACAGGAAACTAAAATGCATTTTTGTTTGTGATCAGGGAGTGGCACTCTTGAGATAATTTCCATGATACACATGGCATTTTGCATCAGTACCCATGGATCTTGGGATTAATTACCCATGAAAACATATGGAGCAACTGGTTTTTTGGTTAATATGGAGCAACTCGTTGGAAAGAAACAAAGCAACCCATGGATCTTTGAATTAAGTCTTTGCCAGCAAAGTTATGCAAGACCAGAAAAAACTGTAGAGACCGACGGCGACGATGATTCAGGGTGAGTGATGACGCAATTAGAGGTTAGGGTTAGGGCTATGAGATAAACAGAACCGCTTTTTTTACTTTAAAATTAATTAAATTAATTAATTAATTAAATATTAACACATAATATCCAAGCCGTTTATTTTTTCTTAGCCACGTGTCTGACGCATAAAGATGAAAATCAAGAGAGAATCACGGGTATATTTATTTTATCAATTTTTTCATAATTATAATATCTCAAGGGAGAATCACGCGTATATATCTATCAATTAAGACAAAATAAATTCTCATACGTGTCTCCCTCTATAATTTCATACGGTGTAAGATTTCTAGTTGTAAAACAAAAACAGACCTTCAATCATCATGTCTGCGCCGTGTATCATCGCACCGATCATCATCATAGTCATAGCGATATTGATGATCGCATCATTTCCTTTGAATGCCTATAATGCAAAGATTGGAGTCAACTGGGATGCTTCCCTCAATTTGACCAACAACAATTCTCCCTCTACACTCAACGCGGAATGGTACATTCCCCTCACCGTTTCAAATTCTAACTTCTTACTAAAAAACTCATACCACGATGTTTCTGCTACAATCTTCTACACTATAAACAACAACAAGACCATTCTTGTCACTACTCCCTTGCCACCATTCTCCCCAAAACCCCGCAAACAAACCACACTCCCAATACGATTCCAAGTGGTTGATAAGTTTGTCGGTAACGACATTGTCAACAGCATTGCATATGCTCGTGCGCAAGGATTGGTCACTTTTGGGGTTTTTCTTTCGGCTAAGATAACCGGAATATGTTGGTTTCTAATATGGGGTTGTACTGATTTGGTCAACGTTTATTGTGACCCTCTAAGCTTTTCCCTTTACCCTGCTAACAATTTTACTGGGATTTTAACGAGACCAGTAAAATGTCATATATACTAGCTAAAGAATATGAATATGAGGTGGCGGATCATATGCACCACTTGAAAACTTGTGCATTTTGCACAAGACCGCCTATTAAAGGTTTGTAGGTCTTTGTAATATTTATATTAGTTACCCACATTGACTTAATAATTGTAATTATGACCATTATAAAAACGACTATTATATTTTAGGGTAAAATATGTTTTTAGTCTCTATAAAATTGGGCTCTTCTAAGTTTAGTCTCTACATTAACGAATTAGGTGTTTTGGTCTCTATCTTATTTTTCCGTTTCTATTATTAGTCTCTGACGTTAATTATTGCTTATTAGACTAACGAAAATCATGACTGGACATGTCACGTGGACATTTTAATTTATGTGGCGTTCATGTGGACTCATATTTTTTATTACTTATATTTCAATTTAAATTAATTAATTTTAAAATTCAAAATTACAAAACATTTAATCATCATCTTCTTCTGTTGAACATCATCATCACTCACGTTTCTTATTCACACTTTTTCAACTTTGCCGCTCCTACTCAGGTACACTTTTACAATATGTGTGTGTATGTTTGATTCCTATTTTATTAATTAGATTTTCTTCCTAGACCCTAATTTTTAGTTGATTTTAAATCAGTTATAACGAGTTTTGGAAGAGGAAGTTCTAACCTTTTGGTTTAAACACAAAACCCAAATGACTAACGGTTCTATAATAGGGACTCTCCATGTTTCTTTATCTTTTTAAATTTTTCCCTATATATATATATATTGTATTTTATAATTGTTGCTTGAAAGGGGTGTGCAATGCTTTGAAAATGAATTTGCTCATTTTTTTAATGCCATCGTGTGCTACATTGTTGTCATTTCTAAGGTAGGTATAGAAATTTTATTTTTATTTTATCCATTTAGTCTTCTTGCCATTCTTTAATGTTCCATTTTTTTAATTTGTACTTTATGATTTGCATGTTCAGTAAGTTTGAATTGGAAAAATCATTAACAAACCTATACATATATATATAGGGATTTGCTAACCTACACACACTTAAAAAATAGTTAATGTATGTTAGCACCCTACACACTTTCTAACTGGACAAAAAAACCAAATTTTCCTATTTAAAGATAATCATTTCTAATAGGGCATAACTGTAATTTGCATTTAATTTAATTAGTAATTAAATTAATAATTATACACACTCACCCACTCATTCTCTTTCTTATTCATATGAAAAACAGTTTCTTTGAATTTGAAGAGTGACTTCCGTTTATGCTTGGCTTGCTCACGTTGTCATCTTCAAACAATCACCAGTATTGCTGCCATGAAACAAGCACTGCACTTCTTTAATATTGTTACATATGTGAAACAAGCACTGTGCTACCATAGCAACCTCATTTCTTTATTATTGTTTTATATGTGCTTTATTGTGATAGCACTAGGATGTGCAGATGATTTTGAATGAGAATGGAAATCATTGGTTGCACAATTTGATCTAATCATTCACTAGTGCAGAAATTGGAAAAGAATCAGAGTTTTTAAGTCGGATACCTAATTATCCGACTTTATAAGTGGACGCGGTGGCAGTTTTGTAATAAAGATGACATAAAATTCTAACGCGTACTTTTTAAAGTCGGACTCAGAAATAGTCCGACTTAAAATGTTTAGAATTTTATATGATGTAGTACGGCGCACGAATTTTCTTTTCTAACATATCTCTCAAAACTCAATGCGCCACTCTCTGAACTCTGGTCTCTCTCAGAATCGACCCTCTCCACGCCATCTCCTTCTTCGCACAAGGACCCACAACCTTCCCACGTCTCCCACCTCAGTCCGTCGTTCTCCGCGATCTCTCCTTGGTATTCCCGCGTTCACTGCTCGAGTCGACCTTCTTCTTTGATAATGGTGAGTTATCTCTCATCGGTCTCCACCATACATTACATTACAGGTTCGATTTCCCCTTCTAAAACCTTTACTTTGATTTTCCCTTCTAAAACCCTAATTTTGATTTCCCCCCTCTTTCCTCATTTCTTACATATTGGGTAAGAATGTTCACAATATTGTAGGAGTGGAGGAATGAACGATTCAGCTAGGGTTCCCAATGATTATATTTTTGTGTCAGAAATTTGGGCTTCTTTATTTTTTATTTTTTGTGAACGGATTTTTATTGGTGTGAGGGTTCTGTTAAGGGGCTATTTATTTAAGATGAAAGGCTTGAGAAATTCAGATGGGGTTCTCTCGGTTTGAGGGCTGTGAGGTGAATTGCTTTTATAATTGTCATCTGGCTTGAATGATTGAAATGTAGCTATGGTGAAGCATCATTGCAAATAATACTTATTTTAACTATATAACTGCTAACTTGTACTTACGGCTGGGAATGTATGTGACTAACTTTGAAATTGTTTACATAGTTAGGAAAGTTTGGCTTCTCCATGGTTGAGCCATGAGTATGAATCCATTTCTTACTATCCATAATTCTCAATTTCTATGCAGAGTTTTGGTTCTATCAATAACTGTATGAGTAACCAATTAGGTTCTTAAGGTGCTGATGACTTGAGAACCACTTTATTTAGTATTTGTGATATATAATATGTTTTTCTCGAAATATTGATTCTCTGTTTTTTGGTTTTTACAGCATCAGGCGGTCTTTCGTGCACATGGACGATACAGTTTCTTATAAGGTTCTACATCTAATTTCTATTCTATTCATGCAGGCTACCTGTTTGTTCATTACTTTATCTCATTTATCTCGAACACATTTACTGCATTATTACCTGATCTATCTATCAAACATAGACTACTCTAAACTTGATTTCATTATATGTTGCTTTGTTTGCCTTGTGTTTAAAAGTCAAGCTTCTGTGCAGGTATTGGTCTAATCCCCTCTTTCCCTTGACACTTGTTTTATTAGGGATTGAACTTATTTATATATATTATGCATGTGGGAGAATCCAAAAAAATGTGATTTTGATCTAATTTTTGGATTGGAATGACAGTACCTCCATTAATGAGATATGGCAAGTACTTTGGGCTTCTCTGCAGTGGATGCCCTGGTGAGAGACCTTGTGATGGCTTTGATCCTTGTTGAATGATGACCTTTGTGTTCAAGCCAAACACAGTGAGTTTTATTCTGTATTGTGCAAAGTGGAACCATCTTATCGCATTGCTTATTGGATTCTAGATTCAATTGAATAGTATCAATATACCATTTGGATGGAATTGTCTAGTTCCTTTTGAGGCTAGAATTTTGGATCGTATGTTTTAGTCCGTAATGTACTCTTTTGAATGAGTCAGTGTCTTTATAAGAATAAAAAATGCTACACACTTGCATGCATGCCCATGGCTTTAAGGGGGGTTACATCCATAAGGGATAATGCAAAGTTGAGACTTGTTTACTTATCTCTATCATTGAATGATACAACCTCATTGATGTGCACTATTATCTTTTGCATCGTTATTATGATAACTGTTTCTCTATTTTTTTGTTGGGTTTGCTTTGCTTCATTTGTTGATTGAAGGGTGAAAACAAGACTTCATTGATTATAACATTAAATTTACAACTTGTGGAGTACAGCAGTTCCAAAGCAACGTGCACAGCTGGACTGGAACAAACGGTGGAATATAGCAAGGGGAATTCTTTATCTTCATGAAGATTCAAGATTTAAAATAGTTCATAGAGATCTAAAAGCAAGTAATGTGTTGCTGGACTATAACATGAACCCAGAGATCTCAGACTTTGGAATGGCAAGGATATTTGCAGGAAGTGAAGGTGAAGCTAACACTGCTACAATAGTTGGCACATAGTAAGCATGCACTTAGAGTTAATTCCTTGCAATTTCCTAGACATTTCTCCTTTAGATATATTTACTTGTTTAGCCATAGTTCAATGACTTCTCCACTTCCATTTTGCAGCGGATATATGGCTCTAGAGTACGTAATGGAGGGCGAATATACCATAAAATCTGATGTTTTCGGCTTTGGAGTACTAAGTGATGCTTGTATAGCTGTTCTCCCTTTGAGACAAAGCTGATTTTTTTATTTCTTTTTCTCACAGCCAATTGGATTTTGATCTGAACCCAGTAAACTCTTTACGTCATTCTACTTATATGTTTTTGCATTTGGTATATTATTGGAATATCATGAATTTGTGTACGTGTTTCTCTTTTGTATAGTTTTGGTATGAAATCTAAGACTTTACTCTATATTTAGGTGTAGTACTTGAATTACCCGTGTATGTACGTCTTCCTCTTGACTAGTTGGCAAACATATGAGCTGAAAATATTTGTATGCAGGGAGAAGCAAAATAACGAAATAAATTCAAAAAAAAAAAAAGCAAAGATGTTTAAAGTCGGATGTAAGAGTCGTCCGACTTTAAAAGTGTTCGACAGAGGCTAGAACACAGGCCACAGCGTACAAGGGGAAATTAAAGTCGGACGCAAACTGTCCGACTTTAAATCTCAAACTTTCTAAGTCCCTCGTATAGAAGTCGGACACAAATCCGACTTTAAAAGTCCAAATTATCCGACTTTAAATACCGTTTTTCCACTAGTGATTGGTTCCTTATAATTGAAGCAATTGAATCAGCAACTCTTGTCGATATACTTTTTGTTTATTGTTGTTACATGAATAGAGATGGCAATGACACAAAAAGAGGAGCCGAGATAGGGGATGAAACAAATGGAAGTGGGAGAGCAGGGAGAAGGATAGCATTATGATTGCTTTCCTTTGAGGTGAACTTTGTGTTGTGCGCATATTCCTTTCTGCATTGCATGCTATTTGAGCAACCTTATATGGTAGTGATGTCTTATTACTTGGACTAAGATTAGGATATATGACAGATATATTCGTTTACTCTTCTTATAAGACCATTATAAGAATAAATGTAAGAGCATATAAAATAATCAAACAGTTATAGTGCCTCTTATGCTTAATTATAATAGTTTTCGAAAACCATCTATTGTGTTTCATTTGAATGTGAATTATATAATGCAATCATTATTTGGTTGTTGCAAGATGGGTATATCTATATCTATCTATATAATGCTCAATTGAAATTGAAATTAATATCCCCAAAAGAAAATACGCCAAATGTCAACCCAGTACCTCTCCAATGAGCCAAACAATTATGATATGTCATGTGAAATATTGATGTCGAATTTTTATTTAAATAGTTTCCAATATTCAATGTAATTGCACTTATTTATTAAAGGCACTTATCATGATATCGTCAATTTTACTATAACTTATTATCATTTACTTAACCCAATAAAAAATAATAGAATGATTAAATATCTAAATTTGTTAGATATTACTTGGACTATAAAGACAATGTATCCCCGTGCATGGCACTGGTCAAGTACATTAGTTTTACTTAATTACCAATCCCTTTACTAAAACTATTAATCCGTTTGGTCATTCGCGATTAATATTCTTTTTCCTAAATAAATCCTAGTTTGGTCATGCTAGAATTTAAATTTAAGAAAAACATAAATAACAAAAAGGTTGAATCATTGGAAGACTAAATTAAAGTTTGGTCATGCATTAATTTTAGCCCCAATAATTCTATAGGTCCACCAACTAATTGCAGTATGGTCGCTGATCAACTAATTGATTATGAACATGAAAAGGGTAGTTAATTCTAATTATGTGATAAAAACAATAGGACAATATTAATTGAAATAAAAACTAGAATTCAAATATGAAATTAGAACATAAAAGTCTCTAAACTTGCAAGATCCACCTAAAGAACAATAAGAGGATACCTATAAGAGGATTTAGGTATCCATAATAACAAAGAACAATAAAATAATAATAAGGTTCATGAATTATGGATATAAGAATCACCCGGAAATAGAGAAAGTCTTAATCTTTGGCTTCAATCTCCTTCTTTTACTCGAAAGCTCTTTCACGGTGTCAAGAACGGTGTCGAAAAACTCTTCTCTCCCTCCACAGCGTTCGTGTAACTATCGTTTGTTTATGTGGTGTGCGACCCCCTCTTCACAAGTGAAGCCCTCCTTTTATATTAGTTCCTTTTCTTTCTCTCCAAGCTAGCGTAGTGTGATATTCCTTTTTCCTCAAGTCAAGATTGCTTCCTCTTTTAATTGCAAGATATCTCAATCCCTAAATATTAGGATTTAGATCATTCCTAAATATGTGTTGCTTGCTATCCACTTCATGCCTCTTTCTTTCTCTCCAAGTCACATGTGCATCACCTTTAATTGAAATCTCTAAGAGGATATTCTTATTTTTATTAATGTGGGCCTTATTGCATGAATGGGCTTGGGCTTGCTTTCTTTTATTTGTTAGCCATATATATATATATATATATATATATATATATATATATATTACATTTAAGTGGTTCTAAATTGAATTTTTATTCTTTTTCATATTTCATTCTTTTCTGCAAAATAAAGAGCAAATTAAGTTAGTGATTTATATAATTAGTATATAATTGCTCTAAAAGTGACCCAAAAATATCCCTAAAAATGCGTTAAATAAGAGTTTATCAACTCCCCCACATTTAACTTTTATTGTGACTCTTAACTTTTATTGTGACCCTCTAAGCTTTTCCCTACCCCAATATATATCGGTCAACTTACATGAAATAACAAATAAAAATCACATACACATATTACTACTCCTCACATCTGAGTTCAATCTTGGGAGCGACGTCCCAATGTCGCTAATAATGTCAAGACAACCAAGAAAGAGGGATGTTATATATATATATATATATATATATATAAACTTATTTATTTTTGAATTAATTACACATATCCTCTTGATAACTTTGCATATTTTGTACTTAATTTAAAATAATTGCTTATATAATCAACAAAATGCTAATTAACCCGAATACTCCCTAATTCTCAATACCTTTTCCTTGACTATGGTAATTGTAAAGTGACAAATATCTATGAAAAAATCCCAAATTAACACTTACCAAAGATTGTTAAATATTCAATATTTAATAAAACATATTTGAATTACATAAGGAGAATTGGAGTTAGCTAAGGTCATAACTTTGTTTTTTTATATGCAGAAAATCCAATGTTGTAAATTTTTTTTGAATGATAAACTATTTTTATATGCAGAAAATTTAATAGTTAAACTATCATATGTTAGGTAAAGAATTTACATATCAATGGTATTTTTTACTGTTCCAAGCCAATACAATGTAAAAAACGGGCTAAGTTAATATAATCAATGGCATGTTTTTTTTTTGACAAACTATAAAACGGTTCTTATAGCTTATGGCCCAACAAACAAATAAATGAATAAATCAAAAACAATATAAAAACTGTAATGAATAGGAATCAGACCCAGCCTATTGCGAAAACTAAGGCTCCCCTTCACCAATTGAGCTGCGAAAATATTCATGACATGGAACGAATGTTCTCTTTACTATTACTTAACAAAGAATTTTGAGGCCCCCTTTTTTCTCGAAAAATATGAGGCCCAAAATCCTTGCTTTAGTTGCTTGGGCCTTGGGAAGGCTCTGCCATTGCCTTAAGGTTTTTAGGGAGATATTTAAAATGTGCCGACTATTTTTTGACTTTCTAAGTTTGTCTTTGTTGTTATATATATATATATATATATATATATATATATATATATATATATGTATAGCCAAGTATTTTCTTAATTTAACTATATATGCCTTCAATGTCGACAAAAATACGATCGTAGTTGGCGTCAAGCATACCTACGATGGATCTTCTTGTCTTTTTATTGTTATTATTATTTTGATAATTTTAAAATTGTGCATCGATATTATGTTCTTATTGGCTGCATAAGTAGAATTGATTATGGCGGAAGCAAACAATTACATATGTTAATTTGTAACCATTTTATGTATAAATCTAACCCTAATGGTTGTTTTTGCAGAGTATTACAGGACTTGTATCAGGAAGTCTTGGGTTCAAATCCCGTCCACTTAAGGTAAGATAACTGTAATTACATTCGTAAGTACTCAAAGAGCCTGAGAGGTCTTTCTTGTTTTGGATTGAGACATCACTTATCAAATATTTTTTGGTTACCATGTAATTGGTGCGTAATATCCACTGATTTTTCTGGTGACTTGTCAACATCGGGGAAGCTAGCTGGTCACTTGTATGGGTTTTGTCAGTCCGCATGGTTTCCCCTCACAACAGATTTTTATCCACACCCAATATTCGAATCCAAGACCTTGGGGTGCGATCCGAGCCCAATTAACACTCGGACCAACCCTTATTGGTTTTAACATTAACTTATTTAGAAGTTAAAATTTATATTTTATTATTTTAAGTTGTTAAGTCAAATGGCACGTGATTGTCTAGAACATTTGTAATTTTTTAGTATACTATCGAGCACATTGTAATGACATAATTCATCTTTTTCCTGAAATTTTTGGTTCCATATAATGGTGATATTTTGATAGTCTCGCCTTGTAGTTGAATTTATTTTTTAAATAGTCAATAGTTTTTAATATTATACCCTAATTTCGTCCGACTAATTAAAAATATTCAAAAAATATAAGGTGTTGAACTTTTGTTTCTGCTTGTTTTTAATATTATTTATCTGTGTTTCATTTGGCTAAAATAAAGTTACATTTATCCTTTTCTTCGTATCACAAATATTGAATAAATAAGGCAAAATATTTCCTGAGGTCCGTTAACTTATTTTCAGGTAACGAATAAGTCTCTCAATTTTTTATATAACGATTAGGTCCCTTAAGTTTGTAACGGAGTTAAACAAAAACTGCTAAAAAGGGCAACAACAAAACATTTTTAAAACTTAAGGGACCTAATCGTTATAAAAAAAGTTAAGGAAGATATTCGTTATTTGCAAATAAGCTAAGGGACATCAGGAGATATTTTGCCACTATATAAAAAGCACACAAAAATAATAAAGCAAGTTTAAAAAAGAGAGACATGGCAGACTCTATGCGACTCTGGTCATACTTCTTTAGTTGAGCTATAACCTCAAACCCTTTTCTTCTTGTTCTTTTGATCCTTTCCCTTTTTACATAGCAAACAAATAAAACAAAACTTTTAAAATGATAACCCTCAAGGTTTAGGTGAATATCGTCCCATTTGTTTGATAGGGAGTTTGTACAAGATTTTTGCCAAGGTTTTGGCTAATAACCTCAAAAAGGTTCTCTCTTCGGTTATTTCGGATTGTCAATCTGCTTTCTTAGGAGGAAGAAGTATTCGGGATGGCATTGTGGTTGTCAAAAAGTTGGTTGATTTGGCTAAGCGAAGGAAGGATGAATGTATGCTTTTCAATGTAGATTTCGAAAAGGCCTATGATACTATCTCTTGGTCATTTTTGTTTTTCATGATGTAGAAAATGGGTTTTAGTTTGATATGGATCAATTGGATGAAGGCTTGTGTGTGTTCGACCTCTGTATCAGTGTTTGTTAATGGAAGCCCAACCCGAGATTTCTTGATGCATAGAGGTTTAAGGCAAGGAGATCCTCTATCCCCATTCTTATTCTTGATCGTTGCCGAAGGTTTCGCCGCTTTGGTTAAGAGGGCTGTGGATGCTAGTTTGTTTGTCGGGTATACTGTTAACGATACTCTTGATTATTCTGTAGTGCAATTTTCGGATGATACAATCCTTGTGGGAAAGGCGTCTTGGAGTAATTTATGGAGTATTAAATCTATTCTCAGAAGCTTTGAATCGGTTTCCGGGTTTAAGGTTAACTTTCTTAAAAGTAAATTCATTGGTATTAATGTTTCCGATCGTTTCTTGTACCAAGCTTCCTTGTTTCTCCATTGTCGCACAGAATCGATTCCTTTCAAATTTCTTGGGACACCGGTTGGTACTAATCCTAGGTGTAGTGTAACTTGGAAACCAGTTAGTGAAAAGCTTCGATCCAAGCTTGTATTGTGGAAAGGGCGGTATTTATCTACGGGAGGTAGAGTCAACCTCATAAATTCAGTCTTGAACAACATTCCCCTATATTTCTTTTCCTTTTATAAGGTTCCCAAGGTGGTTCTCAAGTCTATGATCAAAATCCAAAGGGATTTTTTTTGTGGGGGGTAAAAGATAATAGACGGGGCATGTATTGGGCTTCTTGGGACAAGATTTGTAGGCCTAAAAAGGAAGGTGGCCTTGGTATAAAGAATTTAGAACTTTTCAATATATCTCTTTTATCCAAGTGGAAATGGCGGTTTTTTAGTGGATTGTAATGCTTCTTGGAGACGAATTTTGAATTATAGATATGGTAGTTTGTCTTCTTTTTTGTCCAATGACATGATGAGGGGAACAAGGAGTGATTCTTTATGGTGGCGTGATCTCATTGGTATAGGGGATGATGTGCTCAAGATAGGATGGTTCAAGGATTGTGTTAGAAGGGGTTTGGGGAATGGAGTGGATGTTCTTTTATCGAAGCACCATTGGATTAGCGAGCAACCTTTGTGCTATGTTTTAACTTGTTTATTTACAGGTTGCAGTGCCCAAAATATTATGGTGGCAGCAACAGGTGTTTGGAATGGAGATGTGTGGTAGTGGGTTCTTCCGAATATGTTATGTAATTCGCAAGGTGAGAGGGAGGAGTTGAATATGTTATTGGATATTCTGCATGATATTGCTCTGGTTCGCGATTCAGTGGCTAGCAGGAAGTGGCTTTTTGAATCTTCTAAAAAATATTCGGTTAAATCTTGCTATAACCGTCTGCTGCAGAGTTGCAATTCAGTTACCTTTAATACTGTTCAGGTTCTTCTAGCTGCGACAGATGCTGTGTCGTGGCTGCTAGAAATGTCGTTGTGATATATTCTGTTACAGCAGTTTCTGCTGCTATATCAGTTCCTGCTGTACCTGATTCTGTTGTTCCAGCAGCGACAGAGATTTGAGTAGCTGCTGTACCCGATTCTGCTATACCAGATTCGGTTAATATTATCCTCTCTGCGGTTTGGAATACTCGAGTTCCTTTGAAGATTAAATATTTTTGGGTGGAGGATTTTTCTAATGCGCTTCCGATGCGAGAATTATTGCTTCATCGTCATTTAATCCAATTGGAAGAGGAGGCTGTTAGCCTGTTAGTGCTTTCTGCAGATAGCATCAAGATAGTTTATTGCATTTTATTTGGCAAAACGTGTGTGGCATAAGGTGGGTGTTTGGCTTAACTTTCATCTTGTTCTGAGCAATAGCATTGGAGATCATTTCAAATCTTTTGGTTCTTTTTTTACCGGAAAGCAAGTTCAAAAATCAAGATATATCATTTGGCTAGCTTCTTGTTGGAGTATTTGGCTCGCAAGAAATAATTTATTGTTCAAAGGGGAAGAACCGTGTGTGGATTCTATTGTGTTACATATTAGAAAAGAGAAGCATGCACAGCACGCTGTTGAGGTGTTTCGTAGTGGAATTATTTTAAGCCTCAAGTCAAATCCTTTTTTCTTCATGCTCCCCGACTTTTTCCTATTTTGCTCCAACCAATCAGTTACGCTGGGGCCACCTAAAAGCTCCAGCGGTCATTCTTATCTTTGTAATTGGATCCTCTGTTCAACACCGCACCTACACCACAGATAATTCGTCTATAAATATATAGATGAACATATATCAGAGGGGAGAAAAAATCAATAAGAAAAAGGAGAAGGAACACGATGTAGAAGAAAAACAGAAGACTCACCATAACTTAGCTTCAACCTCCATATATAGCCACCATTTTCTCCTTCATCACCACCATTCCAACACCACTGCAAACGCGCAACCACCACCCTCTGTAGCTGGAAACCACCGCGCACCACCACTCACGGGGTTCCTCTCCATTCTTTTTAATTTTCACTAGTATATTGTGAGTCCAACTCACCTTCATTGAATTTTAACCAATTTTTAAAAGAGAAGTGTGTGAAGTATGCTTCCCGCTTAGATTTTGTAATTCATCCGAAGAGGCGCCAACAAAATCACCTTCTCTCTATTTATTTCCACTCCCCATCTCTGCGGGTACTCGACCCAAACCAACCCGCAGTGGAGCAACGTCGGAAATGTTCGGAGGATCAGAGCATCTGCTTCTTCACTTGAAAATAGTTCCCGTCAAGGACTCTCTGCTAGGGTTTCTATGGTTTTTGTTCCCTCTAAAGGTTTAGTCTCCAAATAGGACGCTACAATAGAACTCTTCGTTTATCTCATTACTAGTCAACCGTTATCCATTCTATCTTCCTCACCCCGTTCTACAGTCATTCGTGTTGACATCTTTCTTTAAACCCTAATCGCTTGTTTTACAGAACCTATGCTACAACTGTTATATTAGTCAGATCCATTTGGTTTACATATTACCGCTACCGCTACCTTATTCAATCTCCTTACATTAAAGATTACATCCTTTTTTTTACACTAGATAATCGCCATACATCTAAGATCAGTCTTTTATTGTGTGTGTGTGTGTGTCCCTTGTTTCATACTCTCTCTCCTATCTCTAACTTCGCAGTGGACACTCTTTGTGCTCCATGGCGTCTAGTTATTCTAACTGACCACCTCTAGGGTTTGATAATCCTGAGGAACTGAATGAGGTGCTAGTCATTAATTTGTGCAGCAAGAGCATCCAATAATGCTAAGAATCTTGTGACATCTATAATTCATGTGCCAATTTGGGAATCTCCAGGGCATTATCTAGGAATCCCTTCCTAATGGGGGAAAGCTAAGAGTCAATCTTTACAATATCTTAAGGATAGAATCTTTGACAAAGTTGAAGGTTGGAAGAGTAGCTATTGAATCAGGCAGGTAAGGAAGTCCTATTAAAGTGAATAATCCAGGCTATACCCAGCTATATCATGTCTATTTTGAGAGTGCAAAAGAATTTTTGTAAATCTATCACCTCAGCAATCTCTAAATTCCGGTGGGATTCAAATCAGAACAAGAGGGGTATATATTGGAAGAAATGGGATTTCATGTGCACTTCTAAGAGTGAAGGAGGGATGGGATTCAATAACTTCAACAATCTTAATACCTCCTTGTTGTCTAAACAAGTTTGGAGGTTACATTTCAATCCTAAGGCTTATTGAATTGTTACCCTCACAAGCATCTATTGTAACAGGAATGATATGTGGAATGTTAAAGGAAAGAATGGGGACTCGTGGGTTTGGAAGAGCTTGTTACATGGGAGGGACTTGGCGTTGCAATTAGGTAGACGGGCAATAGGGAAGGATTGCCACCTGCCAATTGATTTAGTTAATTGGCTTGCTAATGGCACTACAACAACTATGTTACCTAATGCTACTCCCATGAAAATTGGTGATATGATGGTTCCTAATAGCTCTACCTAGGATGTGCCCCGAGTTAATCAAGTTCTGTCTCCACAATCTGCTATAGAAGCTCTTCATACACCTATTAGTAGGGCTATAATCAATGCTGAGATATATTGGCCTTTCTCTAGAGATGGTACATATAGTGTGAAATCTGGATATTGAAGTCAATAAGGTCACAAGGTAGGGGTTGGAATTGTGACCCTTTTTAAATTCACCTGCAAGAAAAGAACTTTCTTCATAAGTATGATGTAGATTTAAGATAGTAAGTGATATATGTTAAGAAGGGTGAGTCAAAACAATTCTTATTAACTTAGATTGTGAGCAGAGAAGGGTGATTGATCTGTCTTCTCAACTATATGGAAGAGTTGAGAAGGGTCAGAAAGTTCTTCCCTCATTGCTTCTCTCAGTAATTCTATTTGATTGTTTGAAGTGGTGCTAAGCTAGTGATGATGATATAATTTGTCTAGAACATCTTTTCAAGAGTTTCAATTATAAGTTATAAGTAGGGAGAGGAGTGAGAAGGGTTGAAAACTTAGTTATCTCAAGAATTGCTATAGGCAGAGAAGAGTCATGGCTAACACTTCTCAGTTTTCATAAACCTCTCCTTATGGAGAGTTTTCTCACAAGGTGAAAACAAATGATTTAGAAAGAAATAAATAACATAGTGATTTATAGTGGTTCACCCAAATTCCTGGGCTACATCCACTCCTCACTTCCAATGAGTGTTTTCACTATTTTTCCAAAAAAGTTTACACCTTTTACACCTCCTTAGGGTAAAAGAACTCTTGGTAGTTTTCTTCACACAGCTCTACCTACTGTACACTCCTCTAATAGACTCCTTCTGATCTATTAGACTGCTTCTAACACAATAGCACTCACTTCTCAAGTCCTACAGCAACACATGCCACTTGAGAATGTTCATTACAGGATTTCTGTTTAAGTAATTGGGTTTGTGGGATTTCTAGAGCTTGGTTGATACAAATGGAATATTCAATAAGTACAACAACACAAGACTTAATACATACTCAGAGATCAAGTGAATCCCTTCTGGTTTGTTGCTGCTGAGTATGGATGAGAGAAAACTTTGACACTTGAGAAGGTTGGAAGATAAGAACCTCAATGCACTCTCATGAGGATCAATGGTGACCAGGAGTGTTAATTTATAGATGAAATTACGTGTATTAACCACTGGTCCAAGGTTTAGAGTTGTTGGTGAAGAATATAGCCGTTTATAGCCATTTGAAGTTGCTGTCTGCACAACACAACTGTGTTTCTACTTTTCTGCATAAGACAGCTGTTTCCAGTTGTCATGACCCTTCTCACAATGACTCTTCTCACATATGACAGATGTTGAAGATGATGCTTCTCAAGTTGATGCTTCTCATGTTGATGATCTTGAAATGGTTCATGATATGACCTTTCTCAAGGTCATGACTCTTCTCAACTTGACTCTTCTCATCTGATGCTTCCCATCTTCTTTCTTATGATTCTGTCATGACCCTTCTTAGGTTTATCCCTGTTAGCTACCCTTCTTATATTGCCACAAGAATAATTGATGCTTCTCAAGTTGATCTTTCTCAAGTTTACCATAGGGTCTTGATCTTTGGATCTTGTCAAGAGAAGATTCCTTCCTTAAGACATTGTTGACAATCTTCTTTCTAGTTTTCTCATATATGATGCTTCTCATAAGCATATATATTCTTGAGATTTACTTGAATAATCCTGTTCTTATTTGACACTCAAAAAGAAACATTAGTAGAATATGAAATCAGAAACTTTAAGCTTTTCATATTTAAAGTTTGTTAATCATCAAAACTTAATTAGGGATTTTGCCTCAACAATGTCTCCCTCTTTGATGTTTGACAAAATCAATTGAGATGGATTAAGTTTTCTGATTTTGTTTTAAAATTTTCGAAGGCATGATTCAGTTTTACTCCCCCTGAATTAGTGCAATCAGATTTAACATTTTAATTTTCACATAATTCAGAATTCATACACAAGAACATAAGCAAGAACATATATTTTCATTGATTTCATCAAAAGAATCATTGGAATGATTACAATATGTTATGTTCTTTGTGGCTAGTATGCCTAGGAAAATTAAAAAAAAAGCAATGAGAAGATCACTTCTCAATCAAAAGGTGTCTAGAACACAGATGCTAGCTAATGCAGATCATTCAACAACATCCTAAGACCTAAGAACTTAATCTACTCTTCTCCCCTTTTTGTCACACATCAGAAAGGTGGAGGTAGACAGAAAATATTAAGGGGCTACTTCGATGGGGATGACCCATCAGAGGGAAGAGGAAGTTGAAGGCCTAGGAATATCTGGAAACTGAGCAAAAGGACCAAATTCAGGTGGGACAATGTGAGGAGCAATGGTGGTTATTCCCTGCTGCAGAATCCATGATTTATATTGCTTATCACGAGCAGCTTGAGCCCTTTGGGCTTGTTGTATGATTGCCCGTCCCTCAAGAACATCCTTCAACAGGGCTTTCATCATTCTCATCATTTTCTTTATCTTACACATTCTTTTCTCCATGACAGCAGAAGGTTCAGCAAGTGGGCTTTTCTCTTTGAATTCCTCAGCAACCTTCTTATGTGCTGTAGCAAAAGGTTGAGCAGCATTGAGAAAAGAGGAATCCAGAGACCCAAATTTTGATGGCATATCAGAGGGTTGTGTTTGAGTGTTGATGGAAGGGAATATAGGTTGGGGAGAATCATCTTGGGGAGTCTGATTAAAGTTCAGGAATTGGTTAATGTTTGAGGAGGGTGTTGTATTTGAGGTTTTAAGGGGTGAGATACCATGTTCTTGGTTGATTGCAGCAAGCAATTGTTCTAAGTTGTGTGAGGTGACTCTTGAAATTGTTGAATAGGATGCTGATGCAATAGGCGTTGATGGAGGTGAGAAAGGTTGAGTATTTGGTAATGTGAGTGAGGGTGAGAAAGGTGGGAGTGTAGGCATCTGTTCATTGAACAATGAGGGAAGAGGGGTTTGGATGATGGGTGAGGAGGTGTTTCCTTGAAACTCCCCCCGAGGTGATGGTGGGTTTGGTTGGGTTAAGGTAATGCCATCATGAGCTGACCCTTCTTTCACAATATCTGCTTCATCACACTTCTCAGCATCCAAGTTTTCTTCTACTTCTGCACACTTCTCTTCTTGTGTAGGGATTTCTTTCTCAGCCATAATAATACCAAGATCTTCATTTTCCACAATTGTTGCTTCAAGAGAGGTTCAACAATGATTTCTTCATTCAAATTGAATGGAGTTATTTCTTCTAACACCACTGTTCTCTCAGAACCATTTCCTCGAGAAGAGTTGATGTGGAGCTCTTCTATTTTCTCAGCTGAATTAACACCACCAGAAGCTTGATCTGGTGTGTTCATCTCCAATTCAGCAGCAGCAACATTAAAGCTCTCCACCAAGTTGCTTGTAACTTCTTGTTCAAAAGGCTTCCACACACCTCTGGTTTTTCCTCTAGTGTACACCTTTGTCAAAGGAGCATTGACTTATTTTGAGGTGGAGTGAGAATTGTTGAGGCAAAATCCCAGTTGAGTTTTGATGGTTAACAAACTTCAAATGTGAGAAGCTTAAGTTATCTGATTTCATGTGTTACTAATGTTTCTTCTTGAGTGAAATTTAAGAACAGGATATGTTAGCTACTCTCAAGAAGATAATATGCTTTTAAGAAACGTAAGTGTTGAAAAGACTTGAAGCAATGACAAAACAAAGAAGCCATAAGAATGTTGATAGAAACAACAAAGAAAAACACCCTTGGAATAGAAGAGAAAGGTCATTAGTTAAGAAGGGTTAACATGAGAAGACTCATCATGAGAATAGTGAATATGAGAAGACTCAACACGAGAAGAGTCATGATGAGAAGACTCAACATGAGAAGAGTCGCGATGAGAAGAGTTATCATGAAAAGAGTCAACATGAGAAGAGTCATCATGAAAAGAGTCAACATGAGAAGAGTCAACATGAGAAGATTCACAATCAAGTTGAGAAGCATCATGATAAGAAGGGTCAAGATCAGAAGGGTCGTGATGAGAAGAGTCAAGTTGAGAAGCATCAACTTGAGAAGCATCAACTTGAGAAGTATCAAATTGAGAAGACTCAAAGTTGAGAAGAGTCATGACAGCTGTAGTGTGCTGTCTTCTGCAGAAAGTGTTGCAGAAATAGTTGTCACCTTTCTCAACGGCTATATTCTGCAGAAAGTGTAGAAACAACTGTTGTACTTTTTGACCACCCTTCTCAACGACTATATTTACTTGGGAAACCACTCCAACGACTCTAAATGATTAACCAATGGTTAATACACATATACTTCACCACAATGGCTATAAATACCACCATGGATCATTGCTGAAGTTCTTTGTGAGAGAGAATTCAAATTCTTCCCATCCTTCTCAAGTAGTTCTCTCACCCATACTCAAGTCATGCTTTAATCTAGGGATTCTATTTTCTGAGTATGTATTTCAGCTTGTTTTAGGATTCAGTTGAATCCACCTTGTTTAAACCAAGCTCTTGTAATCCCACAAAAAACCCCCAAACCAGAAAGTATAAAAAACCTATTGCAAGTCTTCTCAAATAGCATGGTGTTGCTATGGTTAAAGAGAAGGCTCTAAGAAACCTTCTCAAGTAGCATGTGTTGCCGTAGGGCTTGACAAGTGAGTTGCTTTTGTGTTAGAAGCTACCTAATAGATCAGAAGGATCTGATTAGGTGTGAGAAACAGTAGGTAGAGCTGTGTTAAGAAAACTACCATGAGAACTTTAAGCCTAGGTTGGTTGTAAAGTTGTAACTATTTGGAAAATAGTTGAAATACTAACGGGGTGTGAGGAGTGGATGTAGCCCAGGGTTTTGGGTGAACCACTATACATCATTGTGTTATTTACTGCTTTTCTAAGTTGTTTTACACTATGTTTAAAACTCTCCATCTGGAGACGGTTTTTGTAAAACTGATAAAACAGCTTTTGCTGACCCTTCTCAACAACACAAAGTTTTTCTAAAACACTGTTTTTACAACCCTTATCAGAGTTTTCAAAGTGGTAAACTTAAAACACTATTCTTAAGTACTTCACACTTAAGATAAGATTTTTAAACACTATCTCTTACCTTAGAAAAGCTATTTTGAAAATCATCTCATTCTCTTTATTGATAGTTGTTTTGAGAAGAAAGAACTAACTGACCCTTCTCAACTCAGAAACACAGTTGAGAAGACAGTTTCATCTCACTCTTCTCTGCTCACTATCACAGTTGAGAAAACTGTTTCAACTAACCCTTCTCAACTCAGAAACATTGCTGAGAAGACAGATTCATATCACCCTTCTCTAATCAATATCATAGTTGAGAAGATTGTTTTCACTCACCTTTCTCAACTTTGCATTTACACACACATTGTCTAACAATACTTGTGAAGTTGTTTATGTTGTTTCAGGTTAATTTTTAAAAGGGTCACAATTCCAACCCCCCTTCCTTGTGACACTCATTGACTTCAATTGGTATCAGAGCTCGACCTATAGGTTGAGCACACTTAACAGTGTCAGAGGAAAAGATCTTGGAAGAAGTCATGAGCAAACCAAATTCTGATTCCTTCCTTTCAGAAAGTGCTTCATCAAATAGCAGGAAAGGAAAGACATCAGCACAGTATATAAGGGGCACATGAAGCAATATTTCCCACTCATCAACAAGAAGAGGTATCAAATTCTAATCTTTCAAAATGTGATAGCTGTTAAGAAACTTAGAGTTAAGAATGAAAGAATGGCTAAAATCATTCATACTTTGCAACAATATCATTTTAAACATTCTGAACAATATAAGCTTTTCAAATTGAAAATGTCAAATAAGATAAGTTCCCATAACTCTGATGTTGAAAAGAAAAACCATGTTCTGAAAGAACAAATTAGGGACTTGACAAATGAGCTATTGATTTGTATAGAAAATCTTGAGGCTTCTCAAGTAAGAAAAAACATTCTTGAGATGGTTAAAACTCATAAGAAAGACTTCTTTTTGAAAAAGTAAAATATCAAAAGTCAAATGCTCATATTGCAAATAGTTTGGGCACCATATTTCAAACTATAACCAAAGGAAAAAAGGTTCCACTTGGAAGTCAACTAACTACCAAGGACCCAAAAACAAAGGGGACCTAGATTATTAATTGATTTTTGATACAGGAGTGTCTCTTAACATCATTGAGAAAGATGTGGTTCCTATACAATGGATGGTCAAGATACATGACTGGGAGAAGGATAAGTTTCTCTCCATGGAGAGCCTCGATGGAGGACTTGTCATGTTTGGTAATAATGACAAAGACTTCATCAAAGGAATAGGTATAGCATGTAAAATAAACTCTGTTCAGATTCAAAATGTTAAAATTGTTAAGGAATTACAACATAACTTGCTTAGTGTGAGTCAATTATGTGATTCTTTACATGAAATGTTTTTTAAATCTGATGCATGCAAAATAAAAAGTTTAGAATCTAGAAAAACTATTTTTACTGGTCATAGAACAAATAATCTCTATAGCATTTATCTTGATGATTTACCATATCAAATGTGTCTTATTTCAAAAGAAGATGACAAATGAATGTGGCATAGGAGATTTGGTCATGTTAGCATGAAAACCCTTTCAAATTATCCAAACTTAATTTAGTCAGAGGGCTTCAAAAGATCAATTATGAGAAGGATAAATCTTGTGAAGCATGCATTCAAGGAAAGCATGTAAAATCATATTTTAAACCTATTAACATGATTTCCACTCAAAAACCTTTGGAACTTCTGCATATAGATCTATTTGGTCCTACCAAGCATGTTAGCCTAAGTGGAATGAAATATGGCTTTGTTATTGTTGATGATTACTCAAGATTCACATGGGTTATTTTTCTGAAACATAAAGATGATGCTTTTGAAAACTTCAAAACAATTTTTATGAAAAGTTCAAAATGAGAAAGGTTCTAACATTGTTGCAATTAGAAGTGACCATGGAGGAGAATTTGAAAATGCTTCTTGAAGACAATGGTGTGTCTCACAACTTCTCTTGTCCAAGAACTCCTCAACAAAATGGTGTAAGAAAAAATAGAACATTGCAAGAGATGGCTAGAACATTGCTCAGTGTGATTCAAAAATTGAAAAATACTTTTGGGTAGAAGCAGTAAACACTGCTTGCTATATTTTGAACAGAGCAACCATTAGAAAGATTTTGAACAAAACCCCATACGAAGTCTGGAAAGGAAACAAGCCCACTATATCTTATTTCCATGTATTTGGTTGTGATTGTTGTTTTAAGTAACAAGGACTGTTTGGGAAAGTTTGATGCTAAATCAGATCGTGCAGTATTCTTAGGATATTCTCTCACATCTAAAGCATATAGAGTTTATAATCTTAGGACTAAGAATGTTGAAGAAAGCATGCATGTTATGTTTATTGAAACTAACAGTTCAACAGATAGAAATGAATATGATGAGATAGATACAGATAAGACTGATGAGAAGGGTAATGAAATTCATGAGAAAATAGAATCTGATTCTGCACTCATCCCTTCTCAACATCTAAAGAACCCCCAAAATCAACCAACTCAAGCCTCTGTGCAACTAAGGAGTTGGAGATTGGTGACTAACCATCCTCAAGAGCAAATAATTGGAGAAACTTCTAAACAAGTTAGAACCAGAAGTTCATTCAGAAGAGAAGCTTCTCACAGTACTCTGATTTCAGCAATATAACCAAAGAATATAAATGAAATTGTTAATGAATCATGAGTTGAATGAGGTATGAAGCTTAGTTCTATCTCCAAAGCACCAATCTGTTATTGGCACAAAATGGGTCTTTAGAAACAATATGGATGAGAATGGTAAGGTTATCAGAAACAATGCAAGTCTAGTTGCTCAAGGTCATAATCAACAGGAAGGTATTGACAATGATGAAACATTTGCTCCTGTTGCCAGGTTAGAAGCCATTAGAATACTTCTTTCTTATGCTGCTCACAATGATTTCAAACTCATTCAAATGAATGTCAAAAGTGCTTTTCTAAATAGATTTCTACAAGAGGAGGTGTATGTACACCAACCTCTTGGTTTTATTGATCAAAAATATCCTAATCACGTTTTCAAATTGACTAAAGCTCTCTATGGTCTTAAACAAGCTCCTTGAGCATGGTATGAGAGGCTTAGTACTTTTTTGATCAAAAATTGTTTTTCATGAGGAACTATAGATGTTACACTTTTTAGAAAAATCCTCGAAGATGAATTATTAAATGTTCAAATTTATGTTGATGACATCATTTTTGATGCAACCAATGAAAAGCTTTGCAATGACATTGGAAAATTAATGAAAAATGAGTTTGTAATGAGTCTCATGGGTGAACTAAGGCATTTCCTTTGTTTGCAAATTAAGCAACTTAAGAAGGGTATCTTCATCTCTCAAGAGAAGTATATCAGAGACCAACTTCTTACGAAGTATAAGATGAGTAGTGCCAAATTTATAGCCACTCTAATGCACCTTTCTGCTAGTATTGAAAAAGATGAGCAAGGTAAGTCTGTTTCTAAAAAGGAGTATAGATGCATGATAAGTTCCTTATTATACCTCGCTGCAAGTGGACCAAACATAGTCTTTCTTGTAGAACTACGTGCTAGATTCCAAACTGCTCCAAAAGAGTCTCACCTTACAGTTGTCAAAAGGATTTTAAGATATCTTATTGGAACACCTAACCATGGTCTTTGGTACAAAAAGAGAATACATTTTGAGCTTATAGGGTATTGTGATGCTGACTATGCTGGAGACAAATTGGAAAGTAAAAGCACAAAGCTATCACACTACCAGATGTACACATAGAATTAATTGCCAACATCTTATATAGACTTTTTTTTTTGACGTGTACATCTTATATAGACTTGATCTTGAAGTGAAGTGAAATAAGAGAGAAGACAAAACACTTCAAATCCTGAAAACAGAAATTATAGTTATAATAATGCAAATAAACCAAAGGCATTAGCTGACATAAAGCAAATTGATTTATATTGATAATAGGAACAATTTTACATAATTCCCACTCAGATTACACACAGTTAACAAAGAAAAGCACACATTGAAACTCCTACTCCAACGGTACAAGTAAAACAAAATACCAACATATCATGGGGGAGATATAAATCACTATCTCTAGTGATGAAATACAGTAAAGAAAACACAAGAACAGAGGAACTTTGAAGTATCATTTAAACTGAGAATACAATGGTGAAAATAGAACTATTACATCAACTATATTTGTGATTTTTAAGTATAAGTAGGGAAACACAGTACATAACTTGCTACGTGAAATTTTTTACAACACATAGACCTCTCTCAAACACCCCATGGCCCCAGTACGCCCATACCCTCCAAAGAAAGTATTTAACATCTCACAACACTCTAAAACAAGAGTCCACTATCAATTAATGCTCTTAATTACTTGTATTAACAATTTCTCATTGCCTTTGTATTTGTAGTTCTGAGCATCCCTATTATTCTTTAGTTTCCAAGAAAGAGAAATACGCATTGCGGAATTTGTGGTTTGTTTTTTTATTTAATAATGCATATTTGTTTTGTTACATGCAGTATTTTAAAACCAAACCAACTGGAGCTGTTGATCTGGTTAAACCATGCCCCAAAAAATTATACGGTTCGGTTATTTCAGCTGTTAAATGTGATTTCATCCGATTTTGAGCGGTTTTAAACGGTTGAACCATGACTCGAAGAACTCACCAGTTCAATATCCGTTCGATTTTCAAAACATTGGATACATGTCAATGCATAGATAATAATAAGTATAATTATATTTCTTGGATAATAACTATATTATAAAAAATTCAGTTACATGTAATTGCATATTTGTTTTGTAACAAAAAAAAGTCTCATTGTAATCAAAATATAATTAACCAAATATTCCTCTCCTCTCAAAAAACCCAAATATCTGCATGTGAAAATTCACAGTCTTACTAGGCTTATTCAAGTCAAAATTGTCTGTAAAAGTAGTGGATAAAGGAGAAGCAACACTCCGGGAAGGTGCAGTGTGTATACCTATATAGTATTACTTAATGGAACCTAGGGTGTGTACATCTTCTAAGAACACCGGAAAAATCATCTTTAATTTGTTCTTTTCTCATGTAAACAAAAGACTTAAGGAAACAGAAATGGATTAACACGGAACCAAAATAGTCGTCTCTGACTTAGTCAAATAATCCGTGTTATTTCTAAGCACCCTAATTTACAAAAGCTACCTCCACTCTCATGCTTCTATATATAAACTAATGAAACTAAGATGTATATATTATGCTATTTGTTTCATGCTTCTCATTACAAATAAAAAGGTTGGAAAGATGTCTTACTTATCCGTGCAACTTGTATTCGTTGGAGTTATCATCTTCACCATTGGTGTGGGGAATTCCGAATCTAGAGTACTAGAGTCTGTGCCAGTGCCGCCGCCACCACCACCACCAAGTGATCCACCAAAACCTGATGGCGGACCCATATCATCTGCACCCAACCCTATCCTCATCCCAGCAGTGCCACACATTCTGAATCCCAATCAACAAAGGCCAGTTCGACCGCCTCCTAATTAAGATATAAAAGAATATTTATATCTATATCTATATCTATATATATTCAGATGTTCAATCATCAATGAAAGGAAAATTGGAACCTTTTGAAATATCTTACAGACTTACACTGATTATGGTTACTCCTTTATATCTATGTATATGTGAATTTCAAATGTATTTTTGGGTGTTTGTTATTTTTAGTTTATAAATATTCTTTGTACCTTTTATCCAGAATGATTTTAATGCGAAAGTTTATACGCATTTTGCATAATTTCTTCAATTAATTATTAGAATCGCACCTCTCTTCATACTTTATTTTTAAATAAATGAACATCAATTCACCACTCTTATTTTAATGACCACTTACCTCTCATCGGTTTTGCTTGTTTAAATGACCCAAATACTCATCTATATATTTTCGCATACTAGAGAAGATGCATGGAATTTTTATTGGAAAAGAAGAGTATGTGTTACTTAACTGAGAGGGGGTGATAGTGTCTAATGGTTTGTTGATTATTCTTTTAAGGGTGCCAACCATAAGACAGCTACATATATGAGGTTGATATTCCTGTTCAAATTTACAGGAACAATTTGTTGTATGCATGAAGAGATAAACCTGGTAGAATGTCCTTTGACAAAACTTAGGTGTGGTTCTATATATAGGTGTAGTTGGTGTTGTTTTCCAATTTTACCATGACATGTGAAACACAAACTATGGAGAAAGGTGAACTTGTTTCACTCAATATAAATACTATAATATAATAATATAATAAAATCATATGTTAAAAAAATGTCATTTTTAGTCTACTTATGAGCATGTTATGTGTCCAAAAATAAAGACAAATAGGTCAAATCATCACTAAAAGACAAAAAAAATCTACATTTTTCAAGTTTTTGGCTAAAAGACAAAAAACACATGAAAAAATAGTTTCTTAGTCACATATATGTTACATGTAGAAGGCTTAAAGGTATGTTTAGTCCATGTAAATATCTCAATAATCCAGTTTGTTCCCTGTAAAAAAAAGTTTTAAAAAAGCCATTGCAAATACGAAACGCTTCTAGTTTGGTCCATGCCGTTAGTTTTAGACTAACACCGTTAATGGATGCTAACGTGGCTGCCAACATAGAGGATGCCAAGTTGGATAAAAATGGATTACATCATCATCTTCTTCATTCCTTCTTCTCTGAATCTGTATTCTGCTGCTCCTCCTCCTCCTTAAATCCACAAACAACAACAATAAACCCAAAAATCAAACCCTCTCACCATCTACTAAGAGGGTTTACTACAAATAGTGTGGGGATTTTGAACGAAATCGCACCAAACAAGAAGGAGAAAAACGAAATCGCACAAAACCCGCAGAACAGTCAAACAGTTTTAATTTGGGGATTTAGGAATCTTTTTTTATTGAACGATTGATTTTCCCTATAACAACAAAATCAATCATCAACCCAGAAACAAAATTAATTTGTTTGTACTGAAGATTTGTTGTTGAATCGTTGTTGTTGTTGTTGTTGTTTGTTGAAGATGAACAAAATTATTCGATGCAGTCACGAACCAATTTCATTTTCCAGATTTTGTATTCACCACTGAAATATTGTGAATGTTATCACCGTTGTTGGATTTGTTGTTGTTGAAGAAAGAAGAGAGAAGATGAGAAGAAGAAGAAGAAGAAGAGAAGAAGAGAGAAGATGAGAGAAGAACAGAGTTTCAGAGAAAGAGGAACGAAAGAGATGATGATTTGGCATCGACGTTGGACTACAACATTTTTGGTCTTCGGCAACAAATGTTTTTCCAACGGGTGAAAAATGTTGCCTGAGAAATATTAAACAACATTCTAGAACTGTTGCCATAAAATGAGTGTTTTTAATCAACACATTTTTCACAACATTGAGTATTTGTTCCCTAAAAGCCTTATAACTACATTTTTAACCTGTAACTAAGCGAACTTGTTTGCAACTCTTAATCAATGTTCCCTAAAATTTAAATGAGGATAATTGTGAATTGTTGTCATAAATTTTGTAAAAGACTACATTTTCTAATGTCCTCTTAAATTTTGCAAAAGGTTTGTTTCCGGATGCTATGCTCAATTGAAAGTTTTCATCGTTGTCCAGGTTGCTTCTGAATTTGGGTATAACAGAATTGTTCTAGGATCATGCATTTCAAGGATTGCTGCTCATGTCATTTCAGCCACTGTGAAAGAGGAATAGAATTGGCCCCTCTACAAAAGCAGTAGTGGGACACAATTGAACTTTTGAACACAAAAAGATGGTATGATTTTCTGTTATAATCTTGTATTATCAACATTTTACTGCTTAACTCATATAGTCCGTTTCATTTTCAATTTGTTTGTCACTGACAATTGGTTTAACTCCTACTTTTTTACCTCTTATTATTACTTGAAATACCAAACTTTTCTTTCTATTGAGCCTTGGGAATAGAAGTTTAAATTTGAGACTGTCCTATGGTGGGATTTACAAGACTTATTCAATAACTTTGTAAATCCCACCATAGGATAGTCTCAAATTTAAACTTCTACTTTTTTACCTCTTATTTTGACATCTATTTTCTTACCTTTATTTTGTAATTTTTTCTTTCAAAGATCATATTTGATAATGTTACACATGTAATCAAAGAAATGTTCTTTCTCGTGTATCTGAAATGATATTTGTTCTTTTTGGAATGATATTCTTTAATGGAAATTATGAAATCTATAGAAAACTTTTTATGGAATTTGTAAAAACTCCGAACACATATATATAATGTACACTTAATTCATTTACTAATAAATTTATGAAATTAAAATATAATTTTATGAAATTAAAATAAAATTAAGTGTACAACTACCGAATGTTGCCTATAAAATTAATTTTATGAAATCTACACTAAAAAGAGAGTTTGGATTAAATGTTTAAATTGTTCCTGATACCATATACAGCAGTCAAATAATGTTGCTAATAAGTATAAGGCGGCATTTTTAAAATGTTGTCATTTTATGGTTAGGGAACAGTTATGACATGTACTTAAATGCACCAACATTTTGTGAATGTTGTGTTAGGCTCACGTGTTAAATGTTGCCTACTCATAACCTAGAGGCAACATTTTTCGAAAATATTGCTAGAAAGTACAAATAAATGTTGCCTTAGACAATAGGTAACACTGACTTAGTCTACAATTGGAAAATGTTGCCAATACCCTTAGGCAACATTTTTGATAGTTTTAGCTACTATTTTTAGTTGTTGCCAAAGACCAAAAATGTTGTAGTAGCGTTAGTCTAAAACTAACAGTAGCGACCAAACTAGAAGCGTTTGGTATTTGCAAGGGCTTTTTTAAAACATTTTTTTGCAGGGACCAAACTGGATTATTGAGATATTTGCAGGAACTAAACATTACTTTAAGCCTATATATAATAACAAATTTAACCACAAAAAAAAATTCCAAAATACTTTTTTAATAATTTAATTAAAATGATTATATTTATATTAAATTATCTACAATTTACTATTTACTATGATCTACTAAAACCAATCAATTTTAAAAATAACAATTACAATAAAAATTAGCCACTTTCAAAAAACCCAAAATAATTTTCTTAAAATAATTTAATAAGTTAATTAAAATATTAAATGATCATTGCATGAAAAATATAAACAAGTGGAAACAAGAGCGACGACGAGAGACTGACAACGAGAAGCGGCAACGAGAGACAAAACAGGGAGCGGCAACAAGGGTGCATATATTATATTAGATATCATTTTATTTTTTCGCATTTTTACTCCATTATTAAAATTAGAAGAAGATTCTGACTTTTTTTAACTTTTTGGAACACGAGTTTTTTAAGCAAGTTGAAATATAGCCTTTTCTCAAGTTTTTATTTTTTCTTTTATTAAATTTGACAATTTTCAAAATATTAAAAGGCTCATAGCAAATTATAACTAACAGTGTCACGATGCATTAGTAAAATACTAGTGGTGTTATAAATGATCCTTCGGTACAGGAATATACATGTGTTACACATGGTGTGTAATTTTACCAAATTAAGTTTTGTAGGTATGAAATGTATAGGTCTTGAAAATTTGGGAATTTTTAATCGAGACGGGGTCAATAGTCATGCAGTTCAACTACAGACTCATTGGTCCGACCCTTGACCCAGTGAGCCGATACCTTCATTGAGTTGGTCACTGATCCGGTTCCTAAAACATTGATTTGAACACCTCTAAGGGAGAGAAGAGAAATCAGAAGCGAAAGAGGAGGAGACACGTGTACTCGAGTTCAAAGGAACGAAACACACGAAGTTGAGTTGAGTGTCACATAAGCTTCGTGCATGCAATTTAAAATAAATTTAAATTTTTGAAAACAAAAATGGAAAATATTTTTAGATATTTAGTACATGGGGATATTTTGCAAAGGTTTTTTTTGTACCCCCACCATTGATCTTCACCTATACCCCCACATAAAAGTGAAACCCCAAAATACCCAAAAAAAAAATTGCTCCGATTTATCTCCATGGGAGATAAATCCGATTTGTAAAAAATACAAATCGGATGTATCTCCATGGGAGATAAATCCGATGCGATTATACCCCCACAAAAATACAAATCGGATTTACATCCAAGGAGATAAATCCGATTTGTAAAAAATTTATCTCCATGGGAGATAAATCCGCTTTGTTTTTTGGGGGTTTTACTTTTATGTGGGGGTATAGGTGAACATGGTGGGGGTACAAAAAAAAACCCTTTTGCAAATGACTTTCAGCATCGAATTTTTCATAATCCAAAACACATACACTTTTTTATAGGCTAAAGATTATATTCATGAGAGTACAAGAGGTACTTCAACCTGTACAGAAATAAGGAGCTTCATTAAAACTTTCCTGAGCCAAAACCCCGTGAGAAAAAGACTCGATGAGGAAAAAGTGTAACTCAGGAAAAACGAGGCTAAAAAGCTAATTACAAAAAGCTAATTAGCTAATTACAAAGCTAATTACAAAGCAATCGAAAAATCAGAATTACTACTACATTTCTAATTAGGGGTGAGCGTTGGGTGGGTTTGATCCGTTTAAACACACAACCCAATCAAATATTTATGGGTTTCGTTCTTGTTATGGTTCTTCTTATGTTTACCAACAGGTTTAATCCAGAAGGTTAATGAAATCAACATCATTTGCAGGGTCGAAGCTTGTACTATATAATCAAAATGATCCTCAACCAAAGGTTTCGCCATCTGAATTTGGAACCCAACATGTGTTGAATAGGTTCCAGACCATGTCTCAACTAGTGCAAAGCAAGAACAAGTTGGACCAGGAAAGCTAGTTGAACCAAGGATCCTTAAATCTCAAGAACTTTTGATGAAACAACAGAATGACAACAAAAAGAAGAAGATGGCAAATATGACGGATGAATTCATGTTCACTGGCCAAATTGCTGACAATGCTGACATGACTAATCTAAATGATCTTAGTATTTGAATCATCTCTTGTTTGCTTTCTATTTATTTGCCTTTATATGTGTTTATGTATACATGACAATCCAATGTCATTTCTTTGTTTAAGCATAGAAGAAACCTTTAGTTTTGTTTAAATATGTTTATAATGTTGACTATCAACGGAATGACTAGAGCTTTTTTTTGGTTTCAAGGAATTTGATATTTTATATTTGGTTTACTTAAAATTGAGAAAATTCATAAAAAGAGAAGGTTGTTGGAACAACTCCTTTCTAAAGCTATACGTCTCAAATATACACTCTCTTAGTTTTTTCATCTTTTCTCTCTCCCAAACACTCTCACGTATGCACTCTATTTGATGTTACCATGTCCTCTATCATCTCTTTCACTCCTTTTCTTTTGTGTTGCTGCTCTTTGTAGTAATTGTTTTTGCAATAAAACTAAAAAATGCTGGCTGCGGGGGGACTCATATACCACCTCTTTAACTATTAAGTTTTTCCACCTCCTTAACTTTTAAGTGTTATGTAATCTAGTTATATCTAATATTTAGCACTCAATATACCATATAATCAGGGTGTTCACTAGTTCAATGACCGATCTGATTCAAGCACAGTTAAACCATTGAACCTTGAACCAGTGCCTTCACCAGTTCAATGGCCGATCCGATTTTATAAGAACATGTTTGGTTTGACAGTGGGAACACTTAGAAGTGCTTTTAACCTTACTTTCGTGAATCTGCTCATCTGAAAGGTGTTTGGGTGACTGAAAGGGAAATCAATTTTGGTTCTTAAAATCGATTTTAGGAGAAGCAACACCATGTAGCTTCTGTGCTTGTTTAAAATCCATTTTACACAAATCACACATGCCTTTCCTGATTTACCCTTCTCTCTATGAATCGATTTGCCCTTCAGGTTCAGAGATGAAAAAAGAAACAAGAAAGAAGAGAGGAGGAAGAAGATATGGCAGCATGTTGTGCGACTGCAGAGTCAAGAGAGGATAATTTAGGTTTTGGCTTCATGGGAATTTGGAGATAGTGGGCTGGCAGATACATTTTTTTTGGTTTTGACTTTTCCCAACCCCTTACTCAACACACACCCCTAAACCCATAAATCTCAAAAATACCCCTCACTTATAAACACTTCATCTCTCACTCCCCTCACCTCCCTCCTCACGCTCACTCTCACACCAGGAAACCGAACCCTAAACCTCCCACCCCTCTTCGTCTTCTCACTCTCACTCTCCCTCTCAATCTCACCTCCTCCATTGTTGAAGAGACAATCTCTGACCATCTCTCACTCTCAGGCATTGTACTCATCAGGTACTCCCTCACTCTCCTATTCTTCCATTTCTTCGTTTTATTCCATTCCATTGCATTTTTTTTGCGCTTTCGCACGGTTCGGTTACAGACAACCTGTAACATCTTGGATTTTATTCGACAATAAAATCCCAAATATTACTTTTCAGACATCTCAGAGGTACTTTTGCACTTTGGATTAAACTAAGGAACAACATTTGCCCTTAAATGACTCACATACATTGATAGGATTTTCAAAAAAAAACTTTTAATCGAAGATCTTGAACATAAACCGATTTTCCATGCACCTATCAGATTCGATATGACCAACTTAATCCAAAAGACAAAGTATATGAACCTACGACATAATAGGATGAGCCTAATACAATATCATAATACAAAGATCCTCATCTTGAAATTAGCACCAATACAATGTGCTTTAACTTATACATAAACATCGCTATCCTTCAAGGGTGGAATCCTTTCCGATTGCTATAAACCTTCCTTAACTTTCACCTGCTTGTTTGAAAAACAACAACAATGAGGGGTGGGATTACATAATCTCAGTGAGTTCTTCGTGACTCCCTTACTATAATATGCTCCGAATATCTTTTAATAATTACCTATGATGCATCCCCCTGCACCTTAGACTTACATAATATAAAAGCTACAACGATACATATAGGGAACCCGTGTTCTATAAATAAATAGAACACACTAACCTAACCTCTTGGGCCTTGAGATTGGTTCATGACACCGACCCCAAGTACATCGACCATTACGGTGTACTTATATATGTACTAGATAGTTTTATCACCCATATTTTAGAAAAGGATTTTAACACAACACAAAATTGTTTAACCGTGACCTCTAAACACATTAGAAACAATGAAATAAATTCAAACACATCAATAAAATCAATGAAAAAAACAGTGAATTTACTAAAAATTAGACTTGAAAAAAAGACGTCAACTAAAGTTTAAATTTAGAACAAATAAAAACCAAATATAAAATTATTGAGTACGTTATGGATTTGTATAATGTATTTTCTGTTATATCTAGTTACGATTTTAATATAATTTTTTGTGAAAAATAAAGTTGTTAATATATTTTTAAGTTTTGAGCCATTTTGCTAATTTTGCACTCAAGTAATTTTGGTCAAATTTATCAAAACAACAAAAATTAATAAAATAACTTTTTACGGGATGTATCCAAACAAAAATCACATAAACTCACTTTTAACTAATATCAATTCTGCAAAATCAATTCTCGCCACTGCAAAACCAAACATACACTAAAAATACTTTTCTGGGACTTTGGTTGACTTTTATTCCCAATGAGGAATTTGATATCAGAACGTGGGAGAAGTTGCGCACGTGTTTGAGAGAAGGTGGGAGGATAATGGTGAATGTTGGATGTAGTTGTGTGGATTCTGAGAATAAACTTAGAGATGCGAAGGTTGTGATGGAAGAAACTAGCATGCATGTAGGTAAGAAGAAGAAGTTGAAGATGAGAGGTAGATTTTAGGGTTGAAGACGTAATTGAGAAATTGGGAATTTCTAGATTCTAGGTTTGTTTCTTTCAATTTCATTCTAATTTTGTAATTTATTTTTAATTTTTATGTTTTCAGTTTAATTTTCTTTGTAATTAAAAAAGTTGATGTTGATAAACTTTTGTTTATAAAAGAACCAGAGGCAATATTAATTAAATAAATATGTAGCACAGTAATGTGTCTCATTCACTGACGTGACAATCATGCGGATCTTGACCGGAATTCGACCGGAATTCTTTGGGGGGCCAAAGTAATGAGTAATATATATTAATACTTTCTTAAATATGAACAATTGTCCGAATTGTTGAAATGGTAAATTTTACCTTGTTCCAAGCACTTGTAACGCGGTTAAATCCCCCACTGAAACCAATTTTGTGTTTTTTTTTGTTGAGAAAATAAGGCTAGCAAATTAAATAAAACAAAATAGCCAAAAACATGACTTGAACTGCGTAACAAATACTTATAGGCAAGCAACCTAGCCACTGCACCAAAGCTACTATTGTTGATACAAATGGTCATATTAATATAAATAACCTAATTCTAAGTCAAAAATACTTGTATATATAGCAATTTTATAAAATTCTTTTTGGCAATGTCAATTTGTTATTTTATAGCGGTTAAGCTCTTTGTAAGTGTTTGGTATGACTAGCTTATAACACTTTCACTAGTTTATAATGTTTTTGAAATGATATATGCATGAAATGGTGTTTGAGCTTATAGCTACCGTGTTTTCTTTTTTTTCTCTCTCATTTTTACCATTGCTACTTTAATTAATTTCCTAAATTATCGTTCATTAAATGAATATTCTTTCATGTTTAAACATTAGGTACAAAGGTCCATTTATTTCATTTTATATTTATAAGCTAGTTCAATCAGTAATTTTACCATCAAATACTTTAAATTTAATCCACTAGCTTAAACGCTATAAGCTAACTTATCTGCTATCTGCTAGCTTATCCGCTATATACAATTTTTTTGAACAAAGCCTAAGTTGCATTTTCGTAAAATATTAAATGCTATAAGTATGTATTACTTTTTCTTATTTAATGTATATACTCCCTCCGTCTCAAAATATAAAGCCCCTTTTCATTTTTACTTGTCCCAAAGTATAAGGCCCTTACAACTTTCTAGATACATTTATTGCTCTTTTTTCAAACATATCCTTATTAATAATACTAAATTGTGTTGGTATATGGAAAATTAGCATTAAATGTTAGGGTAATAGTGGTAATTGTCATACAAAATTTTAACATATTAACTACACCAAAAGTTTTCTTAATACCGTAAAAAGTGGAATGAGGCCTTATATTTTGGGACGGAGGGAGTATTAAATATCTCAATAAATATGTATTACTTTTTATTATACTTCAAATTTTAATTAATATTATTTCCTTTTGAGTTAGTTTTATCTTTAATAAATCATATTTCTAAAAATAATTAATCGAAAGGTTGACTTATTATTATTATTATTATTATTATTATTTGACTACTCTATTGTTTTATTAAGTATAGAGGAATTCTTGTCATAAAATATTGAGGAAGTTAGATAGAGATCACATTAAATTATGTTGTGTATATATACTAAAAAAACTTTTCTACATAATAATTCATTTATTATACATAATATATAAATCGTTTATTATGCACAACACTTTCCTTGTCAAAGATATTGCTCTAGTTTTCATTGGATTCTGTTACATACTTATTCTATTATTCTCTCCTAAAATAAAACAATCGAGAGTACTCTTTTTTCTTCTATATGATTTTTTTAAAAGAAAGTTTTGCATAAAAAGGTTTTAATGAGACTCTTCTTAGTTTCCTTTTATTTGACCAAAAATGTCATTTAATGAACATTATAATTTGTACCCATTATAATTTTGTACTTATCATTAAAAAAATTAAATGTGCATTTTGAATGAATTTATGATATTTAATTATAAAGGTAATCATAAATGTAATAATAAATGCTGCTAAAATTTTCTTTGAATTTGATGTATAGGTGTATCTCAAATTTGTCTATATAAATAGCATAACTACTAGAGTATTAATAAAGCCATAACAAATACCATTTTCAGAATTTTGTTATTGCTCATTTCTCTCTACTTCTCTAATCGGGGTCATGGCTAGAAGGAAGGTGAAGCTTGCATACATAGTCCAAAACTATAAGAGGAATTCAACATTCAGAAAACGAAAAAATGGTAAGAGATTAGCTTTGCTTAATCTATTCAAAGAATCTATAACTTTTGCATATCTTTTATATTACACCATTATGAAAATTACTTGGATCAATAATCACAATTTTCTCTGCAATCTTACAAATTCAGAATCTAGCTATTTGTATCAGGTAGATCAATACCCTCTATACCAATTAGTATAAATTTTTAGTTTCTCATTTCTCACCTTTCTCTTCGTTCTTGTTATGGCTCTTCAAATGTTTTTCATCAGGTTTAATCAAGAAGATTAATGAACTCACCGTCCTTTGTGGGGTCGAAGCTTGTGCTATAATATATAATCAAAATGATCCTCAACCAGAGGTTTGGCCATCCGAATCTGGAACCCAACATGTGTTGAATAGGTTACAGACCACACCTCAAATAGTGCAAAGCAAGAACAAGCTGGACCAGGAAAGCTATTTGAACCTAAGGATCCACAAAGCCCAAGAGCTTCTGATGAAACAACAGAATGACAACAAAAAGAAGAAGATGGAAAATATGGTGGATCAATTCATGCTCACTGGCCAGATTGCTGACAATGCTGACATGACTGATCTCTTATCGTTCATTGATGAGAACTTGAAGGGAATCGAGTATAGAATGGAGTCGATGCAATCCGAAGAGGGGTCTCAAAATATTGGAGCGCAGACTACGAATGTTGTTGGAGAGCAAACAAATATGGGTGATATCCAAGGAGTTGTAATGGAAGGAGATCATATGAATATGGATAATGTCCAAGGAATGATGATTGGAGAAGAGCAAGTAAATACTGTCATACACAAGGACTAGTGAGTGGAGGAGAGTTGGAGGCATATACTGGTCAAGATTTATCTATAGACTTCACCAACATGGGATTGAATACCAACATGGATCATATCCAGGTTGATCAAGATTTATCTATAGACTTCACCAACAATAATGATGGTATGCTTCCATTTGGAGATGCTGATGTTCCAAATGCCTTTTGGCTTAATAATCCACATTTCCCTTGAAAAAACTCTCTTTTGTAGTATTTGAATCATCTATTGTTTGTTTTCTATTTATTTGCCTTTATATGTGTTTATGTTTACAGGACCATCCATGGTCGTTTCTTTGTTTAAGCTATAAGAAGCCTTTAGTTTTCTTTTTTTAAATATGTTTACAATGCTGACTTTCAATGGAATGAATGGAGCTTTTTTTTCTTTCTGGTTTCAAGTAATTTGATATTTGATATTTGATTTAGTTAGGATTAAGGAAATTCAGAAAAAAATGTAGTTGGAATAACTCCTTAATAGTTTAACTTCACAACATTATTGACTGATTTGCCTATTTTATTTATTTTTTGGTCTACAGAAAAAGTGATAAATACCACACCAGAAACTCACACACAAAGTGGAGATTTCTAATATCATACCATCAACTCACACACACTAAGTAACCACATAAAGTATCCTACCTAACAACTAGTTGTGCAATGCCTTACAAATATATTGCATCATAAAATACATACACTTAGCAGCACATAGCCAACACTTGGAGATGCATTGTCCAGATTTCCCTTCAAAATTATGATGAATTCAAATTATTTCAAGGTAATAAATTTTTGAAAAGATCACAAATCATATATTCATGAAAAAACATGTATCAGATGATTGACTTATTGAATCACATAAAACCAGTGGCAGAATGGGGGAGTGTGAGTGTAAGGATTGTGTGGTGCAAAATCAAGAGTCAAGATGCAAAAATAAAATTTTGGAGGAGTCAATAATTATTTTATTGAAGTAAGTGAAGTTTTATTCTTTTCCACATGTGTAACCGACCCTCCAGCTTTTATGTAGGTCTACCCATGCATGAGATATTTTTTATAAGCAAAAACTATTTTAAAGAGGAGCAAACGGGCTCCCCAACCGATACAGATACAAGGAGCCTCATTAAAACCTCCTTCCATATATAAGATAATAACTATTCGATCTGCAATGCAAGTATCATAAGATACTAACTTTTCCTTCCAATGAACGTTCTCAATATCATAGATATGGTGCTTAGCTATTCCAGTTTGGTAAACTTACATATTGCATGTTTGGTTGGGTGATTGTGGTCATCAAACATGAGTTTAGGCATCTAAAAGTGCTTCCACTCATTTATATGGGTGTTTAGATTTCTTTAGAAAAATCAATTCTAGGGTCTAAACTTGAGTTTACTAGAAGCTACAACCTTTTGAGTGTGCTAAAACTGATTCAACATATTCAATAGTAATATTTATCACATTTTCCCTTGTTACTTTTTTAAAATCTATTTTCGTAAGATTAATTTTTTAAAATATTTTGTTACGGAATACCTTAATCACTAACAAAAAAAGTGGACACTAATTAAGACTATGAGAAATGAAAAATATCAATTTGGTCCTCAACATCCTCAAATGTGTCAAACTAGTTCTTTTGCGAAACTTTTTAAGGACAATTTAATCCCCATTCGGAACTAAATTGAGCCAAATTATGTCATGAATATTAACTTTTCATGGAGCAAATTAATCTTCATATTTTTGTTCAGAAAGGTGATTGTGTGATTGAGTTCCACATTCTCCCCCTGCAACACAAGATATCCACATTCTCCCGCTTTTTGATGATGACAAAATTTTAATTCATCTTAGATGGGAGGTTAGTTCATCAAGCAAAACAATGTACTAATGTTAAAGATATGTATCTAGACTCCCCCTTACTTGATGCCCCCATATCTAAATGAAAAGTGACAATCCTAAATGCAAAGTGACAATCCTATATTTCTCCCCCTTTTTGTCATGATCAAAAGGGTAAGCGTGAGATAAAGTTTGCGAGTCGAAAGAGCACAACTATCAAAAGGGTAAGCGTGAGATAAAATTCATTTAAATTCTTTTTGAAACACTTAAACAAAGCATATTTCATTCAAATAGATGATGAATCAATGATTCCTAGTTCTCTTTGAATGTAATAGAAATTTTCTTTTTGCAATGGTTTTGTGAAATTTTCTCTTTGAATGTTTAACTTCACAACATTATTGACTGATTTGCCTATTTTATTTTTTTTTGTCTACAGAAAGAGTGATAAATACCACACCATAAACTCACACATACAAAGTGGGGATTCCGAGTTCTAACCTAAGTAACCACATAAAGTATCCTACCTAACAACTAGTTTTTCTAGGCCTTACAAATATTTTTCAACATAAAATACATATACTGAGCAGCACATAGCCAGAGATGCATTTGTAAGATTTCCCTTCAATATTAAGATGAATTCAAATTATTTCAGGTAATAAATTTTTGTAAAGATCACAAATCATATATTCATGAAAAAAACATTTATCATATGATTGACTTGTTGAATCACATAAAACCAGTGGCAGAATGGGGGAGTGTGAGTGTAAGGACTATGTGGTGCATAATCAAGAGTCAAGATGCAAAAATAAAATTTTGGAGGAGTCAATAATTATTTTATTGAAGTAAGTGAAGTTTTATTCTTTTCCACATGTATAACCGACCCTCCAGCTTTTATGTAGGTCTACCCCTGCATAAGATACTAACTGTTCCTTATCTGCAATGCAAGTATCATAAGATACTAATTTTTCCTCCCAATGAACGTTCTCATTATCATAGATATGGGGCTTAGCAGTTTGAGTTTGGTAAACTTATATATTGCATGTTTGGTTGGGTGATTGTGGTCATCAAACATGAGTTTAGGCATCTAAAAGTGCTTCCACTCATTTATATGGGTGTTTGGATTTCTTTAGAAAAATCAATTTTAGGGTCTAAACTTGAGTTTACTAGAAGCTACAACCTTTTGAGTTTGCTAAAACTGATTCTACATATTCAATAGTAATATTTATCACATTTTCCCTTGTCACTTTTTTAAAATTTATTTTCGTAAGATTAATTTTTTAAAATATTTTTTTTTACGGAATACCTTAATCACTAACAAAAAAGTGGACACTAATTAAGTCTATGAGAAATGAAAAATATCAAATTGGTCCTTAACATCCTCAAATGTGTCAAACTAGTTCTTTTGCGAAACTTTTTAAGAACAATTTAATCTCCATTCGGAACTAATTTGAACCAAATTATGTCAAGAATATTAGTTTTTCATGGACAAAATTAATCTTCATATTTTTGTGAGAATCGATTTAGGTATTTACTCTATTTTTTTCTTTTTTAGTGTCAATATCATACATTTATTTAACTAATTAGACATTTGTGCACAAAATTAGGGGTGAGAATAGGACAGGCCGAGCGACAGGCGCCAACGGCCTAGCCAATGTCAGGCCCAGCCAGGCGTTTTTAAAATATATCAGGCTAAGATTTTTTAAAAAGCTTATTTAGCTAAAAAGGGCAGGCTACAGACCATTGAAAAAACCTTTTATGCGTACCAAGCCGACCTATTTAAGTAAATATAAATAATATATTTGACATTGCAAGCTACATTTGCTTCTGTTGTTTGCCTCCCTCAACTATCAACCATACAAATGCGCAATGTTGGATTAGACTTACCAGTCTTGTTCAAGAATATTGACGTCCCAAAATTCTTTTTGCTATTGCTAGCAGTGTTGAAACACCAATTAGTCTAGATGATAAAACAAGTAAGAGCTCATTTGATAGATCATTTGGTCATTTTTCCTACATCCTGGTTGATATAGACTTGAAGTCAAAGCTTAGGAATCAAATACTAGTTGAGAGATCAAGTTATGCTTTTTTTTGGGGCATTGAGTGTGACAATTTGCATTTCTTTTGTATGAGTTGCATGATAGTTGTTCAGCCAAAGCAGGTATCTAAATACGTTCCTAAGTTAAAGGTTACTAACAAGAAGACTTCTAAGAAGAATGCTCGGGTTATAAGTATTCAAGTGAATATTAAGGAAGCTTTTAAAGGCGACAATAATGTTCCTTGGGATGATTTGGATCCTAATCCTTTACTAGGGTTTACAAAGCCATCTAATGCTCAGCAGGCCTTATCCTTAAATGTGCAGCAAGCTTCAGGTGTGGATAGGAAGCAAGGGAAAACTTCGTCAAATGAGATTAGAGACGCGACCATGCAATATAATGAAGAAGCATACCCTGTCCAATTTTCCCAAGACTCTTTCGCTTCTAAGGAAGGAAAGCAATGGTCAAATGCGGTTATGCACACGCAAAAGACATCTCTAAACTCCATTCAGAATTTGGCTAATGCCACTAGATCCATCCAATATGATATTATCTCTGATACTATTAGTGGTAGTAATATTGAAACTCCAATTATTCTCTTTAATGTAAATGTACTCAATGATATGCATATTGCTAGTCGTATTTGGAGTGGTTATAATGATTCATCCTCCACTCAACCTCCTACTACAAGGCTAGATTCACTAATGCCACAATGTTCAATGCTACTTCTAACCCAGTGGTAGCATGTGACATGAGAATACTAGGGAAGCTTTTGGGTAATGTGTTAGATGATGATGTTGATTTTTTAGATATTAATACCCGAGGAATAGTGGCGACTGATGTTAATTAATTTCCAACCGGCTGTGTCTAAGGCCCAAAAGAAGAACAAGCTAGATTTGCTAAATGCCTCAGAGTCCGCTAATTACTTCTAATCCAGTAGTAACATAAGACATGAGAATATTATGAAAACTTTGGGGTGAGGTGTCAGATGATGTTGGTGATCTTGTGGCTAACGATACCCAAGGAAAAATTGTGTGGTATGATAACTTCGTACCGATAGTGTCCAAGACCCAAAAGAAGAAATTGAGGCAAAAGAAGAAATTGGTCGTTGTGTATAATACTCGATCAAGGGAAAATTTTGTCTCTGTCTCCTTTTGATCTGATTTTAGAGGAAGTCCAACATCTAATTCTAGATTGTGATCTTTCTCACAAGGTGCAGAGTGAGGTTGGGCGCTGGCTCGATATCCAGGTTCCTTGTTCCTATAACTTATCTCAACAATTTATCCTGTTTGGCAACTTTTGTAGAGGGAAAAAAGCTAAGAATTTGCGGTATTTACTCTGGTTGATAACTTGTTGGTGTAACTGGTTAGCCCGAAATAGAGTTTATTTTAGAGGAGAATAAGCCAAGATGGATTTGCTTGTGGCGCATATCAAGTACTCATCTTGGTGTTGGTTTATTTTTAGGATGGGAAAAGATTCTAGCTTGTCTCCGTCACTATGGTGGAAACAATGCTCTTACTTGTATCAATATGTTCTGATTTCCTTTTGTATTTGTGGTTTTGAGCATCCTGAATGCTCTGATCAATGAATCATTGTTTATCGAAAAAACTATATATATTATTCTCTAGTTTCCAAGAAAGAGAAATACACATTGCGGAATATGTAGTTTGTTTTTTTATTTAATAATAATTAGGGGTGTTCAATGGTTCGGGCAAATCCAAAATAACCCACAATCCAATCCAAACCGATATGTTTGGTTCGGATATTTATCGTGTTCGGGTCAAAATTGAACAAATCCAAACAAACCCGTAGTTGTTTGGTACGGACAACGGATTTTAGAAATCAAATCCGCGAACCCGGGCGAACCCATATTAAGTCATAATAATTTTGTAATTTTAGATGTACATGATTTTTTTGTTTAATTAAAATTTTTACCTTAATAATTTATGATTAAGTTGTAAAACTTTAATACTATGAATGGGAAGATTAATTAGTGGATTTGACTTTGATTTTATGTGATTTTCAATTTTTTTAGCTATTTAAATTGTTGGAATATCATAAAAAAGTGTTGTTTTTTATATTTTAGAAAATAAATATTTTAGTGAGAGACCCGTGAGCCCAATCCAAACCAACCCGTCCAATATCGGTTCGGATTGGTTCAGATTTTGGAGGAAAAAGTGTAAAATCGAACCAACCAAACCGAATAATTATAATTGGTTCGGGCAACGGATTTGGTCAAATCTGATCCAAACCGACCCACGAACACCCCTAATAATAATGCATATTTGTTTTATTACATGTCAATGCATAGATAATAATAAGTATAATTATATTTCTTGAATATTAACTATATTATAAAAAATTCAGTTTCATCGTAAGTATAATAAGTATAATAATTATAATTATTTACATGTTGATCTATACCTGCGAAGACACTCCAACGCCCAAGTCAGGAGCGAACGAGCGGAATACAGATCTGAATGAATAGTGTCTACCTGACAACTGACGCCATCAATGCTTTTATAGCGCTGGTGTTGATCCTCGAGCGTTGGATCTATGCGTACGGACCAATCGGGGCCGTTGATCCGTTTCTCTGCTCCTTTGCCCCTTTATTGCTGGGCCAGTCCAGGCAGAGTAGCTGGAATGGGCTTCGGCCCACTCCGGAACAGTTTCCCCCCAAGCCAAGCTCGTTCGTTGAGCGGGCGTAGGCTTGAATCCTGACCGTACCGATGCTCGCTCCTTTAAGACACGAGGTTGTTTGGTCGATCGTTCGAAACAGTGATAGATCCTGCTCCGATTGTCTGACACGTGGCACCTTTCATGAAGCGACGTCTCACGTCCTTTCAAGGATCGTTAATGGTGCCTCGAAATTCGAAAAGGCGGCGCCTGGTTATGACGACAGTTCAGTTTTCAAGACGCGTGCAAGTGAAAGGTCACGACGTTTCGTTTGCTTGCTCCCTAAACCTTATAAATATGCTGCCCCTCTCCTTATTCTTCACTCTTTATCCTGAAGCTCTGAAAGCGGTCATACTTCTGCTCTCGAGACGAACAACAGTTTACTGCTCTATTCTGGCCAGGTGCTCGCCCGTGCACGACTTCCAACTCAGGCGATCTCACTCGTCCGGTCGCTTGATTTTGCTCATCAAGGAGGATACTACCTTGAGTCCGAACTTTTCTCCTACTCCAGGTATGCACTTTTTGCTCGTTTTTCTTTAGTTTGTTCTATTCTTCGTTGCGTAGAGCGAGGAGGGGGTGTCAGGTTCGGGGTCGACCTTAACTGTCGCCCCCTTCTGCAAATCATCGTTTTAGGGTGAGCATGACTTCCCTCTCCTTGCAGGGTAAGGCAGTGGCGCGAACAAAGAAGACTGCGAGGATATCTGGCCGTCAATCTGCAAAGATGGCTGAGTGTGCTGCTTGCTCTGGAGATACTAGTGCGAGCGGGCTTCCGTCCGAGACTTTCTCTTCCACCGATCTCTCTACCTCGTCATCGTCTGGTCGCTCGTCGAACACTGTCGACACCGTTCGATCTCTTGGAGTGAACCCTGCGCCTCCTCCCGTTCCGACCAATGAGGTGCTGCCTGAAGAGCACGATTGGAGGGGTAGGCTTGATGATGACCGCTCTTGGATTTCTTCGGCTATAACCAACGAGCGTTCAGTCTTTCCACCAGGTGATGAGATGTTGCCGCTTTTTACTAAGCTAATTGGTTATGGCGACTAGGAATGGCTAGCTGAGGGTGTCCCGGCTCACGAGCATGCTGCCATGATCCCGACCTCTCTAAAATTTATCATGTACACCAATGTTCTCCGAGATTTGAGGGTGCGACCTCCCTTCACCTTCTTCTAGAGACGCGTCCTAAGAACCCTTGGGGTCGCCCCCTCTCAACTTCACTTCAACGCTTGGGCGCTTGTCAAATCTTTCGAGATAATAATGGCCGCTCTTGACCGGGAAGTGAGTTGCCGTCTTTTCTTCTCCCTATTCGATGTTAGTCGTACCTTGGAGATGAAGAGTGAACCCAGGTGATGGGAACAAGTTTCTTTGAAGGGGCGAAAGGGCACGATCAGACTCTTCAAACCTTTCTGCGAATCGGCCAAACCTTGGAGGCATGCTTTCCTCTGGGTCGTTCCAATCAATGATCGGGCTAAGGAGATGGTGGGGACTGTGGACGCTGAAGGTCATATTACTTCGATGAAATTCCCCCTGGGTTGGTCGCACTCACACTATGACCGTGACACCATCCACTATAGGCATCAGAGGAGGCTGAGCGATTACGATATTGAGAGCGTCTTGATGCTAGAGACCCTGGTTACTTGGCTACCCGAAGGGGTTATTCCTTGCAACAAATTCGCTTGTCTTAGAACGTCTGAGCAAGCTGAAAGTAAACTTGGTGTGCTTTTACTTCTTCTTTTGTTTGTTAGCTTTGATTGTTTCTACTTCGTCTTGCCTCTAACCCTTTTTCTCTTTTCAGCTGAAATGTCGGGCATAGGCTTTGAAGCCCTTTTGGCCAAGCACTACAAAAAAAACAGGGATTAGCGAGGGAAATTTCCCTCGCAAACTATCCAAAATCCCTCGCTAATGGTCATTTGCGACGGAATTAGCGAGGGACAGGTTCCCTCGCTAAATCCCTCCTCGCTAATTCCATCGCTAATTAGCGAGGGATTTTAATCCCTCGCTAATATTGAGGGACACGTGGTCAAGTTCTGACAGCCACGCGTCCACTATTCCCTCGCTAATTCCCTCGCTAAATCCCTCGCTAATCCCAATTTTATTTTTTAAAATTTTTTTTTCCTGCTAAACTTATTTTTATTTTTTTATTGATAGACCTGATTTTATACCTGATTGAAATAGCTAAAACAGTTTTAATTCCATCCAAATCAACATAATATAAATCCAAATCAACATAAAATCCGAATTAAAACAACATAATATCCGAATAGCTGCCTTCAGACTCCTCTGACTCCTCTGACTGCTGAGCTTGCTCCTGATCTTCCTCCTCATCTGGAAAAATATTCTTGCTCTTAAAATAGTTATACATCAGCTCCTGTCTCCTTAGCACCTTCGCATGGTCTGCCCTCCAGCCCCTAATCTCCGCTTGAGTATCCTCCAGCTGCTGTTTAGTAGATTGCAGCTCCTGCCTAAGCTGCTCTGTCTCCGCATCTGACTTAGTAGAAGCTGGTCGACTGCGTCCTCTGCTGCTCCCGGCCCCAGACGAGCCCTTAGAACCCATAATAGGAGCCATTGGCCTAGTACCATACAGACGACCCTTGTACCAACCCACTAATTTCTCCCAATTGATGTTTGCCAGATCTCGCATCTCAGGAGGAAGTTCACCAAGTGAGGCAGGGTCCCAGCTCCCCTGAGTCAGCTGAGACATGATCTCATTAATTTGCTCCTGTTTTTGCATAACCACAGAACATAGCATAATTAGCGCTCCATTTTAACAAAGCAACTTTATATAATACAAATCAAGTTGTATATTTACCTGAGTAATCCTGGCGCGGTCATCAACATACTCGTTAGTCTCTTTCCTCAAATGGGTGACTCTATGCAGCTCAGGAGCAGTGATAGGGCGTCCTGCCTTCAAACTCTGTAAAATGAAATACATTTTCAAATATTGCAAACTAATTAACCAATGCAAAAATAACACAAAGATTTTTAAAATAATATACCAATCTAAGAGCATGTTGAGCCTGGTTGACGGACCCGCAGGTGTGAAGCGAGCCACCCTTCTCTGAGTTTCTATTCTTCTTGGCTGCTTCAGATTTTGCTTTGAACTTTGTTGCAGCCCAATGAGCCTGGAAGGAATTCCAAACTTCTTCACTCATGTAGTTTGGCCGCTGATTTTTAGCCCGCAACTTATAAAGCAAATCTGATAACTGAGCGCTCATCCTTTTATTAAAAACTCTTCTCACTTCTTCATCATCTTCTTCACGCCATGTCACTTTACCCTAAGTAAAACAAAAATATGTATTAGTAATTATATTAAACATTAAATTTAAACTAACAATATAAGTAATGACATAATTGACATTTACCCTAAAGAATTCCAGCATTTCCTTCTTTTCCTCGTCAGTGACCTTAGTCCACTTTGAACGAAACTTTTGAAAGTACATTTTTCGGATGACACGGGTAATGTTCGATGAAGCTACCTTTGCAGGAAGAAGCCTGCATAATGAAAGATATATCAAACAATCAAATATAAGTCGTTCCATAAATTAACTTAAAAAAAAAAACAAACAAAATACTTACGCGTCACCACTAGGATAAATGACCTTTAGTTTAACACCATCGATAACAACCACCTCCACCGTCTCTTCATCGATGTCAATATCATCCTGCTCGGGCTCAATATCAGGATCAATATCATCCTGGGGCGATGGGGTAGGCATAGATAACCCAGCTGGTCTGCCCGTATGTCCGGATGGTGCGCCCATATGCCCTGCTGGTCTGCCATGCCCAGACGATGAGCCTATATGTCCATGTGGTGCACCCATATGCCCAGATGATGAGCCTATATGTGGTGCACCCATATGCCCCGCTGCATACATATATGATGGGCCCATATAATGCCCATGCGAGGGTAAATGAAAAAATCCGGGACCAGATGGAGACGGAGGTCGTGGGGCAATCGGCTCGGTACCTGGTGGGCTCATATATGATGTATGACCCTGCCTCATGTTCCCAATGTTGAGAACCACCTCACGATTACGATGATTACGCCTCCTCTTGGGAGGTTCATCGGCAATCTGCTTCCCTGCACGTCTCGGTGGGTCAGAACCTCCTGGATCCATATCTATGAAAAAAGAGAAACCAAATGTGATACTAACAACATTAATGATGTATATTATAAATAAATTAAAGAAACTAAATTAACAAGAACAATCATGATATATTAATGATTCTAATAAATTTAAAGACAACATAATGAGTCAACATAAGAAAACACAAGAACAATAACTCTAATAAATTTAAATACAACATAAGATTAATAAAATTATTCATCTTCATTGTCTTCTTCATCTTGTTCATCTTCATCTTGCTCATATTCGTCATATTCATTCTCTTCTTCATCTTCATTATGTTCTTCATCTTCATCAACGTCTGCTTCAACTGCTTCAACTTCTTCAACTAGGAATCGATCATCACGTAAGGAGTCAATCTGTTTAACTTCGATTACTCATTTACTCCCGAAATTTCATCCACCTGATAAGGAACGTCATCCTCCGCATCATTAGCTTCAATGCGACCCCGAGGTTTTGTCTTAATTGCAACACACCATCCTCTCCGAGTTGATGGATATGGAACATAATACACCTGCCTCACATTCTCTGCCATGATAAACGGATCATAAAGTTTATACCTTCCATTCATTCGAATGTCCACGGTATTACATTTTGGATTCAATTTTGTTCCTCTAACTGATGGATCAAACCATCTACAGAAAAACAAAACTATTTTCTTTTCATAGTCTAACCGTGGGTATTCAAGTTCATATATGTGTTCAATCACACCATAGTAGTCATTTTCACCTCCTTCAGTTTCCCCTTTAACATATACCCCACTTTTAATTGTTCTTTTTCCCTCACTCCATGATTGAGTGTCAAATTTGTAACCGTTAACTAGGTATGTGTGCCACTCGGTCACCTCAAGAAAAGGACCCTCAGCTAAGTTCCTCAAGTGTCGGATTTGGGGAGTTGGTTCCGCTTCATAAACCTAAGTAACCACATATGGAAAAAATAAGTCATGTCTCATATCTACTTTAAAATATGACATTAAAATTAGTTTTATCTACTTACTCTAGCCTTAAACCAAGATGGAAAATTTTCATGTATACGAATAGAAGATTCTTCAGTGCCTATACCCTCAATTCGTAAGAATGCACTGCAAAGGAATTATTCATATATTGAAAGTTGATCAAACCTTGATTTAACTTCATACTCTAAAGGTGTATAGATTAAAAATGAAATTGGAGCATACTTACTCAAGATATGGTTTAATTTCAGTGCAATTGATCAAGACATGAACATGTGCTGATTTATGCTCTTTATCTGATAAGTAGCTGGTTGACTTCTTTCCCGAGGGGCGACCAGGTTTGCTAAATACAGATAAAGCGAGCGGGTGTCTTTCTTCTTCAACCTCCATTTGGTTTCTATTATTTGTTGACAACATAAAGTTGTTGAAATAATGTGAACAAAAATAAATTGTTTCACGGTGTACGTAAGCTGCGCAGATCGATCTTTCAACTCTAGCTTTATTCTTCACCGATCGTTTATAATCACCCATTAACCTACATATATATGAACGAAAGACACTTCATTAATCTACATATATATATATATATATATATATATATATATATATATATATATGAACGAAAGACACCTAATTGAAATAGATAATTACCTCTCAAATGGATACATCCACCTATAATGAACTGGTCCACCAAGTCTTGCTTCATACGCAAGGTGAACCGGTAAATGCTCCATGGAATCAAAGAAACCGGGAGGAAATATTCTCTCCAACTTACAGATAATGAAAGGAATATTCTGCTCCATTTTAATAAGATCATCCCTTCTCAATGTTGAAGAACACATATTTTTAAAAAATTGACTCACTTCAGTAAGCGGTTCCAAGACACACTTTGGTAATGAATCAAAAGCAATTGGAAGCAAACACTCCATGAATACATGACAATCATGACTTTTCATCGCATACATCTTCCCGGTGTTCACATCGGCGCATCTCGCAAGATTAGAAGAATAACCATCTGGCATCCTCAATCCTTTCAACCATCAACAAACATCTTTCGCTTCATCTGGTGTCATACAATATTTGGCTTTGGGTTTGAACATCTTCCCATTAGGCATTTCCACCAAATTCAAATCAGATCGATGTTTGTTACAATAAAGAGAAGAATCCAATCTTGCCTTATTATTGTCTTTGGTTTTATCTTTCGCATTCATCACAGTGGCAAATACATATACGGCTTAGTCATGCACATCTCAGGAGGAAGATTGTAAGGGGTAACAATGACTGGCCAACAAGAGTAGGGTGACGCCGATGCTTGGATATATGGAGTAAATCCATTAGAGCACAAGCCAAGCCGAACATTCCGTGGGTCTGAGGCAAAATCAGAACGCACTTCATCAAAGTGCTTCCATGCTTCACCGTCAGATGGGTGGCGTAAAATGTCCGAGGTACACTTATTGTCATAATGCCAAGTCATTTTCTGCGCAATTTCGGCCGATGCAAACATTCTTTGCAACCTTGAAACTATAGGCAAATAGAACATCGACTTTATCGGGATTGGTTTATAATTACGTTTTGCCCCTTTACGATCGTGATACCTCGGTCTTCCACAGAATTTACATTCAAGTAGCTCACCATCGTTTTTACCAAATTCGTTGTTGTAAAACAACATGTGCCCTTCTGAACAACAATCAATCTTCTTAAAATTCAATCCCAGCTTCGAAACTAACTTCTTTGCTTCATAATAACTTTTGGGCAAACTATCCTTATTAGGTGTCGCTTCCAACATCATTTCAGTCACATAGTCTAAACCCACCTCAGAAATATTACTCATCGACTTGAGAGATAAAAGCTTCACACACATAGATAATTTTGACTGTGGGGAGTCTTCAAACAACGGTTTGTTCGAATCTATTAACAAGTTATAAAATCTTTGTGCTTCTTCATTTGGAAGTTCATCATAATCGTCATATTGAGGCTCATCAAATGGCACATTCACCCTAAGACCATCACAAATCATGTTTTCCATCGACTCAAAAATTTCATTACGTGCAACACCAAAACCAGAACTGCTTGAAGCCCCTGCGTCAAAATTTGGACGCCCTTTTTCTCCATCTTCCACCCAAATCCAATAATTAGGCTTAAAACCCCAACGATACAAGTGCTCCCTAATTTCATCATCGGTCTTAATAGGTATTCCGTCGCATTTTAAACATGGACATCTAACCCCCTTTTCCCGTCTAGCCAATTCATGTTGCCACGCTACAACAAGAAACTGTTCAACCCCAATTACAAAACTTTGCTTTAAACCCGCTCTTCTAGGAAATAACCCATCATACACCCAATCACGATTAAATTCATACCAATTCATCTACACATATTTAAGAAAATGTGTTAGATTCCCATAACATTCCCAATAACCTATCAAGTTAGTGGCATCGATATGATCTCAGTGGAGATGATTCCGAGCCGAGTATGGGGTCAAGGACAGCACAAAACCCTATTCCATCCAAGTAGTGAAGGAAGTTATTTCATATAACTCCCAACCTTACCGTTGTTAGTATCGTCTCGCAATTATCTCAATGGAGATGATTTCGAGCAAATTATGGGGGTGAGGGACAGCACCTCACCCTTTTCCATCAACACCACTGTCATACCCTAATTTTGTCCGGCTTGGAACAAAACCTTAATTTTCCACAAAAAGCAATAAATTATGAAGTGAAGCATCATTCTGAAGGATGTGAAGAACTATGAGCATGCATTTTTGGGTTCTAAAAGTCATTTCAGCGCTTTTAAAATCATTTTTAGGATTGGAATGCCTTTTGGAGCAAAATTAGGGTTTTTTGGGCAAAAGGGGTATTTTGGTCATTTCCAAAATTAAGCAATTTCTCACCAAAAATCATTGTTCAATCTCAGAGGAATTTATTTGGATCTAGATGATTTGGGTTATGAATTTTTGTGCGCATGCATGCATGATTTTTGGCATAAAATTCAAATTTTAAGCAAAAGGGCAAAATGGGAATTTCCATCAAGGTGAGGTCTCAAATCAATTTTGGGAAGGGTGATATCATGGAATTTTGGGCCCAATCATTGATTCCTAGGATATGTCCCAAAGTGGCATGATTTTTATGGAATTATCTAGAAAAGAATAATCAAAAATGGTGAAAATAAGGAAGTGTCCCCAATAAGACAAAATGTACTATTTTTCTTGACAAGCTTGCAAAACTTGGGCACCAAGGCCTCGTTTGCTCCGAATTTTCCAGCTCATTTTCACCTCATTTTGTGTTTCCTCATGCCCTTGATCCATGTGAGTTGTATTCCTAGCCATTGATTAAAATTCTAGATCAAATCCTAGGCTACAACTTTGTGTAGAATGACCTAGATGCCCTCAACAATTTTTGTGCAACAAAAACTCATAATTTTTGTGTATGACCAGCTATTCCTCACTCATTTGTGTTTTCTACTTGTCCCTAATCCATGTGCATTGCAATCTTGGCCTTTGATTCAAATTCTAGCTCAAATCTCAATGGTTTGCAAAAGCACAATGTCCTATATACCCTTAGTTTTGCACCTCATATAAAACCCAAAATAGGAGACCATGAGGGGGAGACTCATTTTTTTTACCCTAGCACCCAAATCTCTCCTCTCTTTCTCTCATTCCTTCGAAACAACCAGCCACCATACCCATATTCTTTTCTTCAAAATTCTTCCAAAAAATCAACCATCAAACCTTGTTTATTCTTCATCCTTTCAATAAATCTACTTCTAAACTTGCATAATCATCAAAGTTTCATCAAAAACCATCAAGAATCAAGCATTTGCGAAGGGTTCAAGAGGTTCTTGTGGTGTTCTTCAAGTGTTCTTGCTTCTATTCTCTTTCCTTCTTCATTTTCTAGCTAGATCTAGAGGTAAGCTCACTAACCCTTGCATTTTCTTTAATTTTCATCATGTAATCTCTCTTCTATTCCTCTTTCCTTCTTGAAAGAAGCTTTGAGGACTCATTTCAAACATTATTGGACAAGGACATTGGGAGCCTTGGGTGTTTGAGATGAGTCCTTGGTCTTGAAGGAAAGATTCTTGTGTTTTCTCATCATTCATTGCATTTCTACCTCATTTGCATGATTTTGGTAAAATAAAACCTTGTTTTCCTACCTATTTTGCTTCGGCCATAGCATGGATTTTAGGGTTCTTGTGTTCATTTTGTTCATTTCATGATTTTAAGTTGAATTTTGGCTTGATTTTGGTGTTGGGTGCCTCGGGTTGTTGCTTCAAAACCTAGGGTTTTTGTTGCCTTTTTACTTCTTTGATTTTGTGAAGAATAAAATACATGATATGCTTGATGCTTACTTTAGAACATGGCATGATGATCTAGGGTTTAGTCTTGTGAATTGTTTCATGTATTAATTGTGAATTTTAGCATGAAATTTGATGGTGATTTGTGCTTAGCATTGCTTCGGCCTTAGGCCACTTTTGTGCATATTTTGTGCTTGAAAACGTGTTGTTTTGATCTTGTGTGAATAAATGCAATTGTGCAATTGTGTTTTTACCCTTTTACCTTTTTACTTTACCATCTCATTAAATAATTACCATTTACCTCATGCATTTTTACTCTACCATTTCATTAACTTCTCACTCAACATTTTTACCACTTCTTACTCAAAACATTTTCAAACTTTGCATTTCACTTATTTGCATCATCTATGCGACACCTTGCATGCTTGCACACACATTCACTCATACTTGTATACCATGCATAATAAATGCTCATGCATTCTTGTATGCTCATGCATTCTCTTGTATACTTATTCATGCATTCTCTTGTATGCTCATGCATTCACATGCTTGCTTAATCATGTATCATCGCTCACATGTTCATTCATTAAACCTAGAATACTCTATGCCTATGATCAATTGTGTTCACTTGTTCTTGATGCCATCTGAATGACTTGATTTAATTGTGTGCCCTTCCTTTCCACTAGTATGTATTCTTAATGAAGACGTAAGCCTACTTTTCCGGTTGTAGCATAGAGTCATTAAGGTATATGCACCCCTTTGAGATTGTTGCCCGTCCCGTAGCAATTCTCACACACACACAATTGTCTTGAGAACTTTGTCTTGCATCCTTAATAATTGGATCTCTTGATTATATTGGCATGTTTAATCTTGGTTAATAATCAACATGTTTATGATTGCTTGATTGGTGAGTATGTTTGGATCTTGTTCATTCATTGTTGCATTTGGTTATGGACTTGGAATTGATTGAATAATGTTCTACTTGTTTTCCAAAACCCATTTTCTAAACTCATTTTCAAACGCTCCTTGCTTTGCGAAAACATTTTCTTCCTCCATTAAATAAAACAAATTGTCATTGATGATCACTCGCGCTGTTGCCGTTTAGATCGTTAATGATGATTTTATTTTCAAAAAAGAGTTAGTAGTGAGGCCATTCTAACCGTTGTTGTTCGGTCTTCACAAACGCTCACCCAATTGCGAAAAACTCTTAAGCCGTTTTCAGACGCAAAAGCCGAGAACTACGTAGCTTTGATCCCTCAACCCAGTGAGGGTACGTAGGAGCGGGTCCGTCCCGTCAAGCACCCTTTTAAAAAAATCTTTGTTTTGTTTCCACTTTTCAAAGATAACAAAAATATTCCTGTCTTCCGTTTTCAATAAAACGAATTTTCAAATAAAAAAAAAAAGAAAAGAAAAGAAAAGAAAAGAAGTAGAACAAATCGCTTTCAACTCAAACCTTTGTCAAACCACACATCGAGTTAATGGTTCCCTTTCAGTAGAATGGACGTATGGGATGCTAATACCTTCCCCATGCGTAACCGACCCCCGAACCTACATCTCTGATTTCGAAAGACCACTCGCTTTTCCAAAAAAAAAAAAGGGGTTTTTCCGATGTTTTCCCAAATAAATATTGGTGGCGGCTCTACTATTTTTCACGTTGCAAAACGAGAAGTCCCAAACCGTATTTTTCGGGCGCAACAGCTGGCGACTCCGCTGGGGAATTTTTATAAAAGGCGAGGGTCAAGCCTAGTTAACTCGATGTGTGGTTTAAATCGTTTGAATTGAAAGCTTTGTTCTACTTCTTTCTTTTCTCCCTTTTCTTTTCCTTTTCCCTTCTTTCTTTGTCTGTGATGCTTGATTGTTTCTCTAGCATTATCATGATGTTATGTTGTATTCATATGCATTTGTTTTCCTTCTATGTGTGCTCCTTGCGCATTTTCTCTTTGTTCACATACCATGTTCATGCATTCCTCAATTCCCACGCCCCCTCTTCTTTGCTCCCTTTCTAAAGGTAAATTCATGCATTTCTCCCCCACCTTATCATGATCCCTTCCTCTTGGCTCCCTTTCTTAAGGTAAACAATGTTTGCGATTGCTTATTGACTTCCTGTGTTAATTCTTGAATTGGAATGCTATATGATATGCAACATGCTATTGTATGCTTTTGTCTGGACTGTTCTGGGTTTTCATTTGCAGGTGGGGGTTTATGATGGGTAGTTTTAGGCGGTATGTCCTTGCTACACACACTCACACCTTATGCTTATTGTGCTTTGAGAGGGGCCTAAAACCCAAGGTCTGACAAAACTTAGGGGAGTGGAAATGAGTAGTGACTGGCAATTGGATCGTTGTCCTTCTGACTCTCACGAAAGTTTCAGCCGGAGTATGCTCTTTCACGATGCCTCACACCAGATGGCGTACCATCGTTGTGGGTGCTATTGTGAGAGAGAATTAGCTCTGGTAGCCTGGTGAGGAAGTGATTAAAGCCAACATGGGAGGAACATCTGAGTTGCCCTAGAACCTAGGTTCCCGCCTCGTAGGACACAAGGACATACAAATTGTGTGTTGCATTGTAATCTAGGCATGTTTTCCAAAAGGAGTAGAAGGAGATTTTTCCAAAAAAAAAAAAGAAAGCAGAGAAAGAACTGCCGTTGTAGCCTTTCTTTTGCCGGTCCGTACGAGATAACATATGGCCCACCCTTTTCAAAAAAGGGAACGAGCTGCCGCTGTAGCCTTTCTCTTATAAAGTAACATATGGTCCACATTTTTTCAAAAGAAAAGGGAGAACGAGTTACCGTTGTAACCTTTCTCTTATGAAGTAGCATGTGGCCCGCATTCTTCAAAAAAAAGGGAGAACGAGTTGCCGTTGTAGCCTTTCTCTCACTGGTCCATATGAAACAACGTACGGCTCGTATTTTCAAAAAAAAAGCTTAAATCAATACCAATAAAAATTTTGCCCTAATCTGCATATGCATAAAACATCATCAGCATTTGCATGCATCCTCGCATTACATAAAACCCATGCATGCATCATTGCATCTTACTCAAGTTTGTTTGCCGAGAATCACAAAGTGACAAAGAATCTTGCCAGAGGAACTTAATGGAATCAAGAAGTGAGACAGTGCATGCTCCAAGGTACCCGGGTGTAAGAAAGGTAGACGTCACCAGCTTGAAAGGATATGTTGACCTAATGGGACCTACTGAAAGGGGATCGTTTGACAGCTCTTATGGGAACCTTCGGAAGTTGTTGTTGCTAGAGGTACAGACTGAGGCTATTGTGGCTCTAAGCAGATTCTATGACTCCGAAATCAGATGCTTCCTTTTCAAAAATTTCCAAATGGCTCCCACTTTGGAAGAATATCACCAGATCTTGGGTTTCCCTCAGACCAAAGCTGCTCCCTGCCAGTATCAAGAGCAGTATTACACGGATGAGAAGTTTGCTGCATTGTTGCAAGTAAAGGTAGAGGACCTGAAGCTCCAGAGGCAGAGGAAGAACCTTGTGGTAGGTTTCCCGCAGAGTTATCTCGAGGGTATGATGGATACTCATGCCAGAAACAAAAATTGGGTTGTCTTCAAGCAAATCTTGGCCTTAACAATCTTCGGGATTGTTCTCTTTCCGCAGATTGAAAGACTTGTGGATGTGACTGTCATTGGCATTTTCTTAGCTTTCCAGAATGAGAAGAATCCTATCAATCCGATCCCTGCAATGCTTGCTGACACTTATTCCGCTCTTACTCACCACTGTGAACTCAAAAGGAAGAAAATCTCTTGCTCTTCCCATCTGTTATATGCCTGGCTTCTTATCCATGTTTTCACCAATCCAAAGAAAGTGGAAAAGTTGATTGACTATGCTGTATCTTGTGAGGTGAAAACCATGAGTATTCAAGAGTGGATCCAGTTTCTAGGGAGTCTAGACGAGCACTCGGTTCGTTGGTATCTTTCATCTTGCTGGGAAGCTAGACTTGAGGTAGTCTTCCGCTGTGGTGGTTTTCAAAATGTTCCACTAATGGGCACTAAAGGGTGCATTAACTACAATCCCTCCCTGACGCTGAGACAATTAGGATATCCTATGAGGAACTCGCCTACTGAAGAGATGGCATTCCCGTTTTACATCTATGAGGGAGGTCCAAAGGATGACAGTTTGACTAGGAAGATTTTGCAAGCTTGGAGTATGGTGACTCGTTATGGAAAAGTTGAGATCTCTCAGAGAACTAGTGGTGTTACCTTTGCTCAATGGCTTGAGAAAAGGATTCAGAGCGTCCGATTGCCTTATCAGAAATTATTGCAAGTTGAGAGGGAGGTAATAGACTCTGGTACTCCCGTTGTTGAAGAGTTAGGTGAGGTCAAGTTGGCTCTAATGAAAGCAGAGGAAGAGAAAAAATCCTTGCAAGCTGAGATAGAGAAGTTGACTCTGAACAACCAAAGATTAAAAGAAGATAATACTCTCAAATCTGCTGCCATTGAGGAGTTTGACAAGAAACTCAAAGTAGAAGAGAAGGAAAAGCTAGAAGCTCAAAAGTATCTGCAAGTAGCCAAAGAGGAAATCAAGAGGAAAAAGGCTAAACAAAAGAGAGCCATTGAAGAGACCAGTCAGTGGAGAGATCTCTATGAAAAGACAAAGATGGATGAGAGGACTGTGAAGAGCTTGCTTGCAAAGTCAAAAAGAGAGTCCCGCTTGCTACAGGCTGAGTGGGAAAGCAAATTGAGCAGTGTCGCGCAAGAAAGAAATTCAGTTGAGAGCATTCTCAAAGAATACAAGCAGGCTCTAGGATTTGAGCGAGAGATTTCTGATGAACTGAAAAGAAACCTTCGACACATCAGTGATGCATACAGGCAGGTGAAGGATGAGAGTCAGCATTGGGAACACCGCTTTGTTGAACTGCTTGGCAGGATTGAAGAACAGGCAGTTATCATTGAGTTGAAAGATGAAATTCAACAGTGGAAGGCTAGATTCTCTGAGCTTGCAGAGTTGGCCAACCAAGCTCTTGCAGATGTACCTAAAAAGCTAAGAAAGGCTGAGGTCGAGATGTTTCCCTTTAACACTCCACTGGCAGTTTACAAATTCGTGAAGTTTTGCAGGGCCTTGGTTGAAGAAGTCAGAGAGAAGACTGGAAGGGTTCCCACAGGCAACAAGAGAAAGAGAACTGAAGATTTCAAAGCTCTATGTAGTTGAGCTCTTGTTTGTAATTTTCATTGTACTCTCTCTTTCTGGATGACCGTATTTCCATTTGAGTATTCTACCTTTTGAAATGTAAGGCTTGAAGTACTTGCTTGAATTTGAATGTATGGAGTATGTTTTGATCCACTTATTGATTCCAATCTTGTCATGTTTCAAACATAAATAATCAAAGTCCACTGTTAGGCCTATGGCAAGACATGGCACACTGTGGTTCACGGCATAAGACAAACTAAAACTAACACCCATTTGCATTGCATTCATTGCATTCATTAATACCCCTGCTCATAAAAAAAATGTTTCGTCAGAGCAAGTCAGGCAAGCTGGTTCTCCGTCACCGATACTTCACCCGACTGCAAGCAAAGTTGATGGCCAATCTGCAAGATTACCCAGAGATTGAGACCGAGAGTAATCCAGAGCACGAAGATCTGGGTGTGCAGATTATTAATCCTGAGCAGCTGGCTCAGGAGAACCAGGTTCTAAAGGATAAGGTTGGGGCCATGGAGACCCAAATGCATGAGATGATGGCTTTGCTACAAAGCCTAAAGAGTGGAACCGCTGCTGAAGGTACCGCTGTGGTGGGTCCCGATGGTGTCATTTCTTTTATACCTCCTCCAGTGTCAGTTAATGCTGCAGCCACAGTTCCTCCGGGGTATGGAATCAGTCATCCCGTCTTTGCTTCAGGGATGAATAGGCAGAATCAGTCACAAAGATATCCTTGGGGGATGCCCGCCGAGTACATGCCGCAAATTGTTAGACCCATTCCTGCTGACGCTGTTGGGCCACATCAGGCTACTGCTGCCGTGTCTGGGGGAGCTGCTGGAAGACCGCAGGTCCAGACTCCTAGTCCTCATGCTGTGCTCAGCCCTACTCCGGGGCTTGTTGCACACCCTCACAATGTTCCTCAGCCTGGAGGATATTACTATAGCATGGGCAGTCAACCCCAAGGCCACATGTTTGAGGGATCGCAGCCAAATGACCCAATTCGTGCACTAGAAGAGAGGGTAAGAGCCGTGGAAGGTGCTGGCGTCAGGGCTAGAGAAGCTCGTGAGCTATGCTTAGTCCCAGATTTGGTATTACCACCGAAGTTCAAAGCTCCTGAGGTGGACAAGTACCGAGGCACCGGCTGTCCTGAGAGTCATGTTACAATGTTTGTCCGGAAGATGGGTCCTTATGCCAATAATGACAAACTGCTGATTTACTGCTTCCAAAACAGTTTGGCCGGAGCTCCTCTAGATTGGTACATGAAACTGCAAGCCTTAGAAATCCGTTGTTGGAAGGATCTGTCCGAAGCATTCATGAAACAATATAAATATAACATGGACGTGGCTCCGGACAGGTCACAATTGCAACACATGAGTAAGGGCGAAAAGGAGACTTTCAAGGAATATGCCCAGAAATGGAGAAGCTTGGCTGCCCAGGTTCAACCTCCTCTGACCGAAAAAGAAATGGTGTACATGTTCCAGGAAACCTTGCCAGCAATTTATTATGACCGACTGATTACGAGTGTCTCATCTAATTTTTCTGATATGATAGTCTTCGGGGAAAGACTTGAGCACGGTCTCCGAAGTGGGAAGATTTCAAATCATTTCAGCAATTCAGGAAGCTCCGGTAGCTCCCACAGCCAAAAGAAGCACTTCTCCCATTTCCCAAAAAGGAAAGAAGGGGAAACAAATGTAGTCTCAGGAGGAAACTCATCCTTTGATACCCCTCCACCACAAACTGTTCCATTCTCTGCCCCTGCATCACCTAAGCAAAGCAGTGACAATCACAAAGCTCAGGGTTATCAGTATAAGACACGGACTAGTTTCGATCCTATACCAATGACATACACTGAGTTGTTTAATCACCTGACTTCAAAGAACTTGATCAAAACTCGGTCAATGAAGGCCCTTCAACCGCCATTCCCAAGAAGCTACAACGCTAATGCTACCTGCAGTTTCCACGAAAATGGGGTCGGTCATACTGTGGAGGAGTGTAAGGCATTTAAGCATGTGGTGCAAGACCTGATAGATGCTGGTTGGATCTCGTTTAAGCAAAGCAGCCCGAACACAACAACCAATCCATTGCCAGGCCATCAGAGGCCAGCAACCAATGCTATAGAAAGTTCTGTTGGGAAATTGGTGAAGGATGTGCAGAAGAGCAAGACTCCGTTGGGTGTTGTCTACTCGGAGTTATGCCATGCTGGAGTGGTCAAGAAGGGGTGTTGCCTTGAAGAAGGATGTGCTGATTCCACATGCGTGGGGAATTGTGAAAGCTTTAAAATGATCCTGCAGGACCTGTTGGATCGGTGTGTGGTTCAGATAGGAACCCATGATGTTGAAGAAGAGGTGTTGGCTCTACACTCTGATAAAGGTAGAGGAATCAGAAGACCTATTGAAATCCCTTACAATTACAATCCCAGATTGGTGCAAGCAAATGCTCAACCAATAGTGATTGAAGTTCCGGCTCCTTTCCCCTATGAGTCGGACAGGGCAGTCCCATGGAAATACACTGCGCTATCTACAGTAGAATGCTCTCCAAGTACTACTACTGTAACAAACATAGTGGGATCGAGCGGGATCACCAGAAGCGGCAGAGTGTTTGCTCCAGAGACCCTTCGTACAGAAACTTCCAAGGAAGGTGAACAGAGAGTTCGGAAGGAGAAGGGAAAGGAACCAGAAGTTTCCCAGGAAAAGGTAACGGAAAGGGAAGCAAATGAATTCTTGAAGATAGTCCGGCAGAGTGACTACCAGGTTGTCGATCAGTTAAAGCATACCCCGTCGAAGATATCCATGCTATCATTGTTGCTCAGCTCGGAAGCACACAGAAATGCTCTTATGAAGGTGCTTAGCGAGGCACATGTTGCAGAGGGTATTTCAGTGAACCAATTTGATGGGATTGTGGGGAATATAGTGGCTGCAAACCACCTAACTTTTGCTGATGATGAGTTGCCCGCTGGAGGAAAAAAGCATAATCGGGCTCTCCACATCTCAGTTAAGTGTGGGGACTATGTGTTGGCGAGAGTGCTGATAGATAACGGATCTTCATTGAATGTAATGCCGAAATCCACTATGGATATGCTGGACGTGGATTGTTCCTACATGAAGCCAAGCTCGACTCTGGTGCGAGCCTTTGATGGATCCAAAAAGGAAGTATTGGGAGAGATGGAGTTTCCCATCCAAATTGGCCCAGAAGTTTTCTATATCAACTTTCAGATCATGGACATCACATCCTCGTATAGTTGCTTGCTTGGCCGACCCTGGATCCACATGGCAGGGGCAATTCCGTCATCTCTGCACCAGAAAATCAAGTTCGTGGTGGATGATAAGGTTGTTGTAGTGTTTGGCGAAGAAGAGACTTTGGTGAACAGGCCATCAGAATTCAAGTATGTGGAAGCGGCGGAAGAATCTCTTGAAACGGCCTTTCAGTCCTGGGAGATCGCAAATGCAGTGCTTGAGAGGACCAAGGAGGAAAAAATGGTTGCTAAAATCATGTTAGCCCAAGGATATAAGGTTGGTTCTGGCCTAGGAAAATCTGGACAGGGAATCCTGGCGCCCATCCAGCTGAAGGAGAGCAAAGATCGTTGCGGACTGGGATACACTCCAAGTGAAGATGAACGGAAGAAGATAGCAGAGGAACGAAAGAGGAAATGGTTGGCCAAGTCCAAAGGCCAAGATCCATGGCCCCAGAGGATCCCAATTTGTGACATTAGCCAGAGCTTCGTGAGTGCTGGTCTGCTGGATCCCAACCAAGTTGCTGTCATCAAGGATGGCTCTGAAAATGAAGAGGGTAGTGCAAGTCTGGTTCGCCGCTGCTGTGACGGTGAAGAGTTGAAGAACTGGGAAGCTGCCGACTTTCCTGTGACCTTTGGTTCAATGTAATCATCTGTAATGCAATCCTGTGGCTCTGCCCAAGGCCATAAGACCAATTGCTAGGGGCACACATGTTTTTATTTTCTGAATCATCATCATCAATAAAAACGTTTGTTTTGAATTTCTCAATCAATAAAAATCATTTTCTCTTCATTGCATGAGTCTTTTTGCTTGCTTGCTTGTTTCGCCTTTCATTCTGCTTTTTCGCTACGGTAAAATGCAGATCCACAGTAATGGTCTCTGAAAACAGTAGTGTCAACAGTCCGCATTCTGACTTTGATCATCCTATCAACCAAGCCGAGGGGGATATTGAGGAAGATTGGGAAGCTCCTCCGAAACTCATGAGACTAATGAAGCAAGAGGAAAGGGTAATCCTGCCTCACTGGGAATCTATCGAAGTGATTTACTTGGGTACAGCTGAGAACAAGAAAGAGGTCAAAGTGGGAACGGCCATGAATGACGAAGATCGCATGAAGTTGGTACAGCTGTTACATGACTACGTTGATGTGTTTGCGTGGTCCTACCAAGATATGCCTGGGTTGGACACTGATATTGTGGTACACAAGCTGCCGGTCAAACCTGAATGCCCGCCCGTAAAGCAGAAATTGAGGAGGATGAAGCCTGAGATGTCCCTCAAAATCAGAGACGAAGTAGAGAAGCAATTTGATGCAGGATTCCTAGCAGTGGCCAAATACCCACAGTGGGTTGCCAATATTGTCCCAGTTCCCAAGAAGGACGGGAAGGTTAGAATGTGTGTTGACTACCGAGATCTGAATCGTGCTAGTCCCAAAGACGACTTCCCACTGCCACATATTGATGTCTTGGTGGATAGCACTGCACAACACTCGTTATTCTCCTTCATGGATGGATATTCGGGATATAACCAGATCAAGATGGACCCCGAAGACATGGAAAAGACAACTTTCATCACTCTCTGGGGTACTTTCTGTTATAAAGTCATGCCATTCGGGTTGAAGAATGCTGGCGCAACCTACCAGAGGGCCATGGTCACCTTGTTCCACGATATGATGCATAAGGAGGTTGAGGTCTATGTTGATGACATGATCGCAAAATCCAAAACTAACAAAGAGCACATTGTCAACTTGCAAAAACTCTTCGATCGGTTGAGGAAGTACAAGCTCAAGTTGAACCCTGCCAAGTGCACATTCGGGGTGAGATCAGGGAAGTTGCTAGGCTTCATTGTTAGTCAGAAGGGGATTGAGGTGGATCCAGACAAAGTGAAAGCCATCCTTGAAATGCCGGTGCCCAAAACAGAAAAAGAAGTCCGTGGCTTTCTAGGAAGGTTGAATTACATCTCCCGATTCATCTTCCAGCTGACGGCCACCTGCGAGCCAATCTTCAAGCTGCTCTGCAAGAATCAAGAACTGAAGTGGAATGATCAGTGCCAAGCTGCCTTTGAGAAGATCAAAGTCTACCTCCAGAATCCGCCAGTTTTGATGCCACCTGTGTCGGGCAGGCCCCTCATCCTGTATCTCACGGTGCTAGATAATTCCATGGGCTGCGTGCTGGGGCAGCATGACGAATCTGGAAAGAAGGAACATGCCATCTATTATCTAAGTAAGAAGTTCACAGATTGCGAGACACGGTATACTGCACTTGAAAAGACATGTTGTGCTCTGGTATGGGCTGCTCACCGCCTGAGGCAATATATGTTGAGCCACACAACTTGGTTGGTATCTAAAGTAGACCCGATCAAGTACATATTTGAGAAGCCAGCTCTCACAGGACGGATTGCCCGTTGGCAGATGCAGTTGTCTGAATATGATATCCTGTATGTCACGCAGAAGGCAGTTAAGGGTAGTGCACTCGCAGAGTACCTGGCTTGTCAGCCCATTCCAGACTACCAGCCGATGCAGCATGATTTCCCTGATGAAGACATCATGGCATTGTTCGACGAGGGGAAGTCCCAAGAAAACGAAAGGTGGAGGATGATCTTTGACGGTGCATCCAATATTTGGGGGCATGGGGCAGGTGCCATGCTGATATCTCCTGATAACCGCTTCATTCCTGTCACTGCGAGGCTGAGCTTCTATGTCACAAACAATATAGCAGAGTATGAAGCATGCATCTTGGGCATTCAGGCAGCCTTAGAATGGAAAGTCAAAAGGCTAGATGTGTATGGTGATTCCGCCCTGGTAATTCATCAAGTAAGAGGCGATTGGGAGACTCGAGATCCCAAACTGATCCCATATTATGAATATGTTCAAGAGTTGGTGGAGTCTTTCGACGAAATCACCTTCAAACACATCCCTCGAGGTGAAAATCAGCTGGCTGATGCCTTAGCAACACTGTCATCAATGTTTAACATCAACTGTGATAAGACATTGACTCACATCAGAATCCAGCATCGGGATTTGCCTACACATCATTACTGCACCGCAATAGACGAAGAGCCTGACGACAAGCCTTGGTATCATGACATCAAGCAATACATCATTAACAGAGAGTATCCACCAGGGGCATCAGAAAATGACAAAAGAACGCTCAGAAGACTGTCAAGAAATTTCTTCCTGAGCGGTGAGGTCCTCTATAAAAGAAATTGTGACATGGTTCTCCTGAGGTGTGTTGCTAAGGAGGAGGCTGAAAAGATCATGAAGGAGGTACATGAAGGCTCCTTTGGAACCCATTCCGGCGGGCATACCATGGCTAGACAGATTTTAAGGGCGGGCTATTACTGGTTGCAGATGGAGGGTGACGGCTATAGTTTTGTCAAAAGATGCCACAAGTGTCAAATCTACGCTGATCACATTCACGTACCGCCTGCCAAACTTAATGTTCTGACTGCATCATGGCCGTTCTCGATGTGGGGAATGGATGTCATAGGTCCAATTGAGCCGAAAGCATCAAATGGGCATCGCTACATCTTGGTTGCGATCGACTGCTTCACAAAATGGGTTGAGGCTGCCTCATATTCAAGTATAACCAGCGCAGTGGTTGCAAAATTCATCAAGAGGGATCTGATTTGTCGCTATGGTCTTCCCAACAAGATCATCACTGATAACGGCAGTAACCTGAACAGCAGAATGATGAAGGACATGTGCAAGGAATTCAGGATCCAACATCATAATTCTTCCCCCTACCGTCCTAAGATGAATGGGGCAGTTGAGGCGGCTAACAAGAACATCAAGCGGATAGTGCAGAAGATGGTGGTAACATACAAGGACTGGCATGAGATGCTTCCCTTTGCTCTGCATGGCTACCGTACTTCAGTGCGTACATCAACTGGGGCAACCCCTTTTTCCTTGGTATATGGGACAGAAGCAGTCCTGCCCATTGAAGTTGAAATACCCTCCCTGCGGGTACTGATGGAAACAAAACTAGAAGAAGCTGAGTGGGTACAGGCCCAGTTGGATCAGCTGAATCTGATTGAGGAGAAAAGGATTGCAGGCTTATGCCACGGTCAGTTATACCAGCAGAGGATGAGAACAACTTTTGATAAGAAAGTCAGACCTCGTGAATTCAAGAAAGGTGATCTGGTGCTGAAGAAGATCCTGCCTATTCAGACTGATCCCCGAGGAAAGTGGACACCCAGCTATGATGGTCCCTATGTTGTCAAGAAAGCCTTTTCTGGAGGGGCGCTGTTACTCACAGACATGGATGGCGAGGATCTCCGGAATCCGATCAATTCTGATCAAGTGAAGAAGTATTATGCCTGAAAGAAATAGACGAAAAAAGAGAAAGATAAGCCAAGTAAGAATCAGCTCGCTAGGTTGAAAACCCGAAAGGGCGGCTTAGGCAAAATCAGAGCGACCCGGTGGATTGAAAACCCGAAAGGGCGATCCAGGCAAAAATTAGGGTCAGAAAACTTGGGCGTGGAAAGTTAAACAAAGGCATACAACCTTCCCCGAGGCTTGAATGAGGGAATGATCTAGGTCAAGGACACAGATGTTGGCACTGCTCCACAGAGACGGACAGTCAGAAATTAGCTTTTCTCTTTTTTCGTGTCTTTTTGTAGTTTAAACTTTCAAATGTATTGAACAGTCGTAGTAACATTCTGTGCGATTGGCTTCTACATCAATAAAGCTCAACTTTTTCCTACCGGTTTGTTATTTTTCCGCTTCTCTGCTCAAGATAAACGTTTTATGATGATGGTAATACTGAGTTGCAAAACATGTGCATACATCATAGAGCATTACAAATCATTGCGAAATCCTTAAAAGTCACGGGAAATAAGCAATCTCCCAAAGAAAGTTAATCTTGCAAGGAAAGTTGCACTAATAAGTCATTCCAGAAGGCAAACCATAAAGCAAACTTGCACTCGGCTCATGGGTCCCGTAAATCAGTTCCTCAGTCTCGTGCCAGGAGTGTCGGGGGTCGGTTGAACCAGCAAAAGAATAAGCCTTTTATTAAAAAAAAGAAGAGCACAAAAAAGCAAATGATCAGAAAAAAAAAAAAGCTGATCAGGCAAAAAGAAGAAAAAACAAATGATCAGAAAACAGAAAGCTGATCAAAAGAAGAATTAAAAGATGAAAGAAAAAAAAAACAATCAAAGCTGAAAGAAAAGCATTCCCTAGCATTCATCATTCACCCAAAATCATCGCATCGCATGCATTCACATAACAGGCCTTTGCATAACATGCATTCATTCCATGCACCATGCATTGCATCTACTGACATGTGCAGGTACCGCCAACCTGAGAAACCTGAAGAAAAGTCCTGCGACCAGAGCAGGCACCCCTGGATCGGTGTGAAAGCATTGACCCTGAAGAAGATGAATTGGATTTCCGAATCCCCCCTTTGGACCCACGTGTCCCCCAGAAAGACTGACTTCAACTTGTATTCGAGCCGCAGGTAAGTCCCTCTGATCTCCATAGGTCCAGTCGAAAAGGATAGCCGTGTTGGTCTAAAACATGGCGCAGTCCTAGGGAAATATCGAGATCTAGACTTGATATAGTACCCTCCCCCTGGTCGCTCGAAAGACCACCTCTTTTGAGCCCACGCGCTCCCAGGCCCAAGTGCAAACTCGGATCGTTCGCGATTCGTTAAAAGGCTTTAGGCAGCCTCCTTCACCGGCTCAATGTGAGTCGGTACCCCTTTTATTGCTTTCTTTATTTTCTGCTTTCTGTCAGCTTATTGAGGATTGGCGCTCATAGGAAAAACAAAAAATATCATGTCATCGCATCTGCATCAGAAAAAACAAAAAAAATAGAAATGGAAAAAGGAAAATTCGGGTTTCTTTAGGTAGACAAAATTGGTATAATTTCTGAATTCTTTATCTTTATTTTGCCTCGAAATATGTTTCGGCCAATTCATATTCCTTGTTAAAATCCAGATAAAGAGGGGCAGCTGTCATACCCTAATTTTGTCCGGCTTGGAAAAAAACCTTAATTTTCCACAAAAAGCAATAAATTATGAAGTGAAGCATCATTCTGAAGGATGTGAAGAACTATGAGCATGCATTTTTGGGTTCTAAAAGTCATTTCAGCGCTTTTAGGATTGGAATGCCTTTTGGAGCAAAATTAGGGTTTTTTGGGCAAAAGGGGTATTTTGGTCATTTCCAAAATTAAGCAATTTCTCACCAAAAATCATTGTTCAATCTCAGAGGAATTTATTTGGATCTAGATGATTTGGGTTATGAATTTTTGTGCGCATGCATGCATGATTTTTGGCATAAAATTCAAATTTTAAGCAAAAGGGCAAAATGGGAATTTCCATCAAGGTGAGGTCTCAAATCAATTTTGGGAAGGGTGATATCATGGAATTTTGGGCCCAATCATTGATTCCTAGGATATGGCCCAAAGTGGCATGATTTTTATGGAATTATCTAGAAAAGAATAATCAAAAATGGTGAAAATAAGGAAGTGTCCCCAATAAGACAAAAATGTACTATTTTTCTTGACAAGCTTGCAAAACTTGGGCACCAAGGCCTCATTTGCTCCGAATTTTCCAGCTCATTTTCACCTCATTTTGTGTTTCCTCATGCCCTTGATCCATGTGAGTTGTATTCCTAGCCATTAATTAAAATTCTAGATCAAATCCTAGGCTACAACTTTGTGTAGAATGACCTAGATGCCCTCAACAATTTTTGTGCAACAAAAACTCATAATTTTTGTGTATTGTCATACCCTAATTTTGTCCGCCTAGTTTCAAAACCCTAATTTTCAGCAAAAATAAATAATTTAGTGAGTGATGCATTATTTGAGAAAGGGTTTAGGGTATTTACCCAGCATTCTAAGGTTTTCAAAATCATTTTTGAGAAATTAAAGAATTTTGGGGCATTTAAAAGGGACATTGTTTGGTCAATTTCAATTTAATAAATTTTTGCTAGCTGAAAATCCAATTAATTAATTTTTGGGAATTTATTTAATGAAATTGTATTATTTTGAACAAAAAAATAAATAAAGAAAATCATTTTTCAAATTATGCGCATATTTTATATGTGTAGTAAAAAAATCAAGTTCAAATTAATTCAAGAAAGCATTTCAAAAAAATAGTACAAGGAATATTCCCAAAAATTATATGATAAGATTTTTGTTGGCAATTTTGGTCATCTCTCATTTTCAAAAATGGCATATTCTTCAAGATACCTTGTATATGGCTCAAAATGGTTAGATTTATGTACAATTATCTTGAAAAGAATAATCAAAATTGAGAGGATAATAGAATGGTCATATGATAGTACAATAGTACAAGATGACAACTTGCAAAACTTGGTGACCAAGGCTACACCCTCCCCCTTGCTTGGCCGAATTCTCCCTCCCCATTTCCTCTCCAATTTTTCATTTTTTTTGTCCCTCATCATGTGTGTTTCAATCCTCACCCTCCATTCAAATTTTAAATGCAATCCTAGAGTGAGATGAGATGCACAATGACCTAAATACCCTTAAACCTAGTTGCTCTCTATATATACCTTAGAAACCTCACCTCTCATGAGACTTTTGGCCTCACAATTCATTCACAAAACCCTAGCACACAAACCTCTCCTCTCCTCTCCTCCCTTGGCCGAATTTCCTCTCCATTCCCTCCTCCATTTTTCTTCATTTCACTTCCATTTTCTCACCTCATTTCTTCACTTTTTCACTTCAAATCAACATTCTAGTCCTAAATCCCTCATCATCCTTGCATTCTCTTCAAAGATCCATCTTCAAATCTCAAGAATCAAGCTCAAGATTGAAGATTAGAGGGTTGATTCAAGTGGTTTAGTGTTCATTCACCTTATTTCTTTTGCTATTCTAGCTTGGAGTTGAGGTACTCTCAATCTTAACATCATCAAAATTTTAGCATAAAAAATGTAGATCATCAATCTATTTTTGCATATCAAGCATTTCTTTGCATTTTAGTGCTCTATTTTATGTTGAAATGTTGATATAATTGTTGTTGTTGAATGAGAGATGTGTTTCAAGCATTTTGACAAACACTTTGGGAGGTTTGGATGCTTGAAATGCATCTCTCTCTTGGAATAAATTGTGTGTTTGTGCTACTTTCATTTTGTGCTTGCATTTTCATGAATAAAATTGTGATTTGGGATTATGTTTCATTTCGCATATTGTAGAAAAATTAGGGTTTGTGTGATTTTAGTGCATTCCTTTGCTTAATCATGTGAATCCTTGCCAAAAAAGCTTGATCTATGTCATTTGCTTGCATGAATTTGTTGCTTTCAAAGAATAAAATGAGGTTTTAGCTCTATGTTGGTGTCGCATTTCATGAGATAATTAGGGTTTGTGCTTGTTTTTGTTGCTTGCTTTGAAAATCATGTTTGTGTTGATGATTTGGTAAGAGGATTTGACACTTATGCACTTGTGCATATCCCAAGTGTTAGAGATTACCTAAAGGGATTCAACGCCTTAATTGCATATGCTTGCTAAATAAAATGTCAAATTGATTTTTCATGGCTTACTAATGATCTTACTTGAGGCAAATGCCCTTTCCAACTTATTCCTTTCATGTGGTTGATTGTAGAAATATGCTAAATGTTGATGCCATCAAGATGATACCACATTGTTGCTTATGTCAAATGTTGATGTGAAATCCCTAGGATTTTGCAAGTGATTCATTAAATGTTTGAATTCACTTGTGCTTTGTAACTTCCTTGCCTACTCACATGTTGTGTCATAAATGCCTAGTTAGGTTCATTTCTTGCCATGCATCTTCAATAAGATGTTCAATTTAGGTTCATTCACTTGCCTATTCATGCATTTTGTAAAAATGTTCAATTTAGGTTCATCTTGCCTAGCATCTTCAATAAGATGTGCAATCTAGGTTCATTCTCTTGCCTATTCATGCATTTTTGCCAAAATGTTCAACTTGGGTTCATTCTTTGCCTATCTATGTATTGTGACATGATATGTGTAGTCTAGGTTCATCTTTGCCTATTCATGCATTGTGTATTCAAATGTTGTAATGAGATGTTTTCAACATGAAAGGGTAAGTTGCAAATTGTGTCTATGTTGTTGCTTGCTTGATAACATGCTCTCAATGAATGTGCTATGCTTGCATCTATGAACTTTCTTGCATTCATTGTTTTCTTTTCTAAACAACTTGACATGAAAATGGTTACTAGTTTAGATCATTGCATGAATTGTAGTCTAGCAATTTGCATTTTGGTTATTGACTTGGAACTTGATTGAAAATGTTCTACTAGTTTTCCAAAACTCTTTTCCAAAAAAAATCAAATTGCTTTCAAACTTCTTTTCTAAACTATGTCTCTAACAAATTAAGACCAATTTTTTTTTCCAAGCTTAAACCCTAAGTTTTTCATAAACAAAATCATTAGTGGCCACTCGAAGCCTTTGCTTGTTTGATCACTAATGAGGAGTTATTAGTGGTAGTCACTCGAAGCCTTTGCTTGTTTGATTATCATGAAAGCTCCCAAACCTTAAATACATGCGAACCCAATTCAATTCCAAAAACAACACGAGTCATTAGTGGTAATTGTCCTAAGCTTTTGCTAGATGATTATCACCGATGCTCGCCTCATTTGCAAAAAAGGATAAAATAAAAACGTTGTTACTTATAATCACTCGAAGCCATTGCTTGTTTGATTATCGGTTTCAACTTATTTTCTTTCGAGTTAGTAATTTAAACCATTTTCAAAAAGTAGGGGGCACGTCGTCTGTACAGGCGAGGATGTCTGTTGTTCTAGGTCTAGTGGACTGTACAGTCTAGGACCGAAAACCCCTACAATAAAAAACACCAACACAAAGTTTCTCGACTAAAGAGAACTACGTAAGCTTTGAATTCTCCATCGCACCGGGAGATACGTAGGAGCGGGTCACATCCCGTCAAGCACACTTTTAAAAAATAATAAAAAGATTCTTCTTTTCCCCCGTTTTCAAAAACACTTTTCTCAAATAAAAAAAAGAAATAGAACGAATTGTTTCAAATCAACTCTGTCATAACCGCACATCAAGTTAAAGGTTCCCTTTCGGTAGAAAGGAGGTGTGGGGTGCTAATACCTTCCCCACACCTAACCGACCCCCGAACCTACATCTCTAGTTCTCAAAGGGCCACCTGCCTTAAAAAGGACCCTTTTTCAATGTTTTGGTCCCTAAATAAAAAATGTTGATGGCGGCTTCACAAATTTTCACGTTGTACGATGAAAGGTCCAATCCGGATTTTTCGGGGTGCAACAGCTGGCAACTTCACTGGGGACTTTCTTTTTTAAAACGAGGGTCAGGCCTAATTAACTTGATGTGCGGTTTAATTGTTTGATTTGAATGTGATTGTTCTATTTCTCTCTTTTATTCTCCTTCTTTTTCTTCTCTCTTTCTGATGTTTGAATGTTCTCTTGCATTCTCGTGTTGTTATGTTGCATTCATGTGCATTTGACTCTTCTTCTTCTATGTTCGCTTCTTGTTCCTTCTTCTCCTTTCATCTTCTTTTGTTTATATGCTTAATATGATCATGCATTTCTCCAATCCCCATGTCCCCTTCTTCTTTGCTCCCTTTCTTCAAGGTAAGCTCATGCATCATTCCCCCAATTCTACTATGATCCCTTCTTCTTTGCTCCCTTTCTTCAAGGTAAGTTCATGCATTCCCCCGATTCTATTATGACCCCTCTTCTTGGCTCCCTTTCTTGAGGTAAGCAGTGCATATGATTGTTGTTGGAACCCTAGGTTAGTTTACTTGTTTGTATTGAAATGATATATGCTTGCAAAACCCTAGGGTAGACGACTCTTTGTATGGACTGTTTCTGGATTTTCTTTGCAGGTGGGGGGGTATGTTTGTCGTCGTGCTCCTACACACACGTTGCACTCTTTTTACCTTTATTTTTTTGGTGAGACAGCCCTATGCCCGGGCTAGAGCATACCTTAGGCTAGAACGAAGTCATTAGTGGATGCTCACTGGACGTACGTCTTGTTGGGTGGTTGCGAAGACTTCACCTAGAGTTTGGCTTTGTTTGATGATACCATCACTTGGACGTACGGCCCTGTGATCGGTGGTCTCAGATGAGGTCGTTGGCTCTAGGAACCTTATTTAGGGTCCTTCTTTTAGTGCTATCCTTGAAGTGTGTACCCGTAGAAATAGCCATAGACCCTGTCGCTAAGAAACCTTGTAGGACACGAAGGAGCTGCATACCCCTGCATCTGAATAAAGATTTTGCAAATAAACCGAAAATTTTCAAAAAAAAAATGTATGTGAATTTCTAGCTTTTGAAAAACTGTTATGTTGAAAATATTATTTATTTATTTATTTATTTTTTCATCATGCATCCATTCATACACTTTGCATTCATTCTCACCAGTGCTGGGGAAATTGTAGATACCAAAAAAAAAAAAACGCATTTTGCATCGCATGCATACACATATACTTATGCATCCATTCATTCCATGCATCCATGCATCTATTCATTCAGGCTCTTACACAATAAATATTTAAACAAACAGAAAAGGCAAGCTGGTTCGCCATCACCGTTACTACACTCGTCTGCAGGCAAGACTCATGGCAGAGAATCAAGAGAATCCGGACATTGAGGTTGAGAGTTACCACTCGGGTCCGGATGATCTGGTTATAGAGATACTCAACCCCGAGCAGCTAGCTCAAGAAAACCGAGTTTTGAAGGATAAGGTAGGGGCTATGGAGGCCCAGATGGTTGAAATGATGGGTATGCTGAGGAATCTGAAAGGTGGGGCCAGTGCTGAGGCCACCGCCGTTGTAAACCCTGATGGAGTTGTCACCTTCATTCCCCCTCCGAGGTCTGCTAATGCTGCAACTACTATTCCTCCTCCGGGAACAGGGATCCCTCATTTTGTCCACTCTCCAGGGGCAAACGGTCAGAGCCATCCAGCTGCTCAGAGGTACCCGTGGGGAATGCCAGTCGGTTATACGCCTCAAAATGTTGAATCCAATCCAGCTGGGGTAACAGGGCCAAGTCAGGCTGCTGTGGTCGTACCTAGTGGAGTTGTTGGTAGACCACAGGTCCACGCTCTTAATCATGATGCTGCGCTACAGAGAAATCCACTCAGTCCTACTCCTTGGATCACTACCAATCCTCAGAATGTTGCGTATCAAGTAGGAAGTCCCGCTCAGTTTGGGGGAAATTATTATGGCATGAGTAGTCATCCTCAGGGGCATGTGTTCGAAAACTCTCAGTCCAGAGACCAGTATCGTGTGCTTGAAGAACGGTTGAGGGCTGTGGAAGGTACAAGTGTTAGAGTCAAGTATGCCCGTGATTTGTGTCTCGTTCCAGATATAGTCCTTCCTCCAAAGTTTAAGGCACCTGATTTTGACAAGTACCGGGGTGCTGGTTGTCCATCAAGTCATATAACCATGTATTGCCGAAAAATGGCTGCGCATGCTAGTGATGATAAGCTGTTGATCCACTGCTTTCAGAATAGCTTAGCTGGGGCATCCTTAGACTGGTACATGTAGTTACAGTCTTCCGACATCCATAGTTGAAAGGACCTCTCAGAAGCCTTTTTGAAACAGTACCAGTACAATATGGATATGGCTCCAGATCGATCTCAGTTACAGCACATGGGCAAAGGAGATAAAGAATCTTTTAAAGAATACGCCCAACGGTGGAGAAGTACAGCTGCACAAGTAAAGCCATCACTAACAGAGAAAGAGATGGTATACATGTTCATGGAAACTCTTCCGGCAATCTACTACGACAGACTGATAGGGAGTGTCTCGTCAAATTTCTCAGACATGGTAGCTATTGGGGAAAGGCTTGAAAATGGTTTGCGTAGCGGGAAGATCGCCAACCAATTTGGTAGTTCAGGCAGTTTAGGTGGACAAAGAAAGCCCTCTTCTCAATTCCCTAAAAAGAAAGAGGGAGAGACCAATGTAATTTCCGGAGGAAATCCATCTTTCAGTACTCCACCGCAGACGGTACCATTCTCGGTACCAGTGCAACCTCAACGAGCCAATGATGGTTATAAAGCCCAGAACTACCAGTATAAGAAGCCCGTCAGTTTTGATCCAATCCCGATGACTTACACGGAGCTGTTCAATCATCTTGTCTCCAAAAACCTAATCAACACTCGCTCGATGAAGCCTCTCCAGCCTCCTTTCCCTAGGAGCTATAATGCCAATGCTACTTGTAGTTTTCATGAGGGTGGAATCGGTCACACAGTGGAGGACTGCAAAGCTTTTAAGCACGTAGTCCAGGACTTAATCGACGCTAATTGGATTTCTTTCAAACAGAACAGTCCAAGTATAACTACAAATCCACTGCCAGGACATGGGAATCCGTCGACCAATGCAATAGAAGATTCTACTGGACAGGTGATAAGGGAGGTTGAGAAAATTAAGACTCCTTTGGATGCCATTCACGCTGAATTGTGTCGATTTGAGGTCATTGAGAAAGGATGTTGTCAGGAGAATGGGTGTGCTGATTCCTTGTGTAAAGGGGTCTGTGAAGTTTTTAAGCAGATCTTGCAAGACTTGATGGACCGCCGTGTAGTTCAGGTAGTTACTTTTGAAACAGAAGAAAGCGTGATGACCCTTCAGTCTAATAATGGCAGAGAAGTCAGAAGGCCAATTGAGATTTTATATGATCCGAGGCAAGTTCAAGCCAAAGCTCAGCCCATAGTCATTGAGGTCCCTGCTCCCTTTCCATATGAGAAAGATAGTGCTGTGCCCTGGAAATATAGTACTTTGCCTCCAGTAGAGAATTCTCCAAGTGCATCTACTGTCACCAATATACCAGGAGTGGGTAGAATGACGAGAAGCGGCCGTATGTATGCTCCGGAAACTCTTCGGGTTGAAACGTCTAAAGATGCTGAGGACAGGGTTAGAAAAGGAAAAGAGAAAGTATCAGAGGATACCCAGGGCAAGAAAGTAACAGAACAGGAAGCCAGTGAGTTCTTAAGAATTGTCAGACAAAGTGATTATCAAATTGTTGATCAGTTGAAACAAACTCCAGCCAAGATCTCTATGCTGTCGTTACTGCTCAGTTCAGAAGCTCATCGGACTGCCCTGATGAAAGTACTCAATGAAGCCCATGTCGCTGAAGATATCTCTGTGTGTCAGTTTGATGGGATTGTAGGAAACATCGTGGCAGCTAATCATTTGACTTTTGCTGACGATGAGTTACCCCCAGGAGGAAGAAAGCACAACCAGGCTCTGCATATCTCCGTCAAATGTGGAGACTATGTGTTGGCTCGGGTTTTGATTGATAATGGGTCCTCACTAAATGTCATGCCGAAGTCCACCATGGACAAAATGGATGTGGACTGCTCTCATATGAAGCCTAGTTCGACGTTGGTGAGAGCATTTGACGGGTCGAAGAAGGAAGTGCTAGGGGAAGTGGAGTTCCCAATTCAGATTGGGCCGGAGACCTTTTATGTGAATTTCCAGATCATGGACATCACTTCATCATATAGCTGCCTGTTGGGGAGACCGTGGATTCACATGGCGGGAGCTATTCCCTCTTCCCTACACCAGAGGGTCAAGTTTGTGGTAGATGACAAGATTGTTGTTGTGTTTGGTGAGGAAGAAATGTTAGTCAACAAGCCATCTCCATTTCGTTATGTGGAAGCCGCTGAGGAATCTTTGGAGACCTCCTTTCAGTCCCTTGAAATTGCTAATGCTGTATTCGGAGGGAGCAAGCTTCCGTCACCAGGGTCAAAATTGTCAAGGAACGAGGAATTGGTCGCCAAGATCATGATAGAACAAGGATACAAGGTGGGATGTGGTTTAGGCAAGACTGGTCAGGGGATTCTTACGCCTATTCAACTGAAGGAAAATCGAGACCGTTGTGGGCTGGGGTACCATCCGAATCAAGCCGAGAGAAAGGGGATGGCAGAGGAAAGAAAGAGCAGGTGGTTGGCCAAACTGAGAGGTCATGATCCTTGGTCAAAAAAGATCCCTATCTGTGATATTCTCCAGAGCTTTAAGAGTGCAGGGTTGCTGGACCCTAATCAAATTGCTGCCATTGGGGATGGTCCTGGAGCTGAAAAATGTGATACCAGCCTAGTCCGCCGTTGCTTTGCCGGTGAAAAGTTGAGGAATTGGGAAGCTGCTGACTTTCCCGTGGCTTTTAATTCAAAGTAATAATTTGTAATGCACCCCTGTGGCTCTGCCCAAGGCCATAGGATAAGTTGTTAGGGGCACGCATGTTTTTATCTTCATTGCTATCATCATCAATAAAAACGTTGTTTTTGAAATTCATCAATAAAATCATTTCTCTTAATTTCATGTGTCTTCTCCGCTTCATTTTATTTTGCCTGTTTGTTTCGCCTTTCATTCTGCTTTTTGCCTCTGCAAATGCAGATCAACAATAATTATCTCTGAAAATAACAATGCCGATGATCCATATTTTGACTTTGATCATCCAATTAATCAAACTGAGGGAGATGTTGAGAACAACTGGAAAGCTCCTCCAGAACTAATGAGATTAATGGAACAAGAAGAAAGGGTCATTCAGCCTCACGGTGAATCAACTGAGGTAATCAACTTGGGTACAGATGAGAACAAGAAAGAGGTTAAGGTCGGTACCGTAATGAACGACAGTGATCGTATGAAGTTAATTCAGCTCCTGCGCGATTACGTTGACATTTTTGCATGGTCGTATCAAGATATGCCTGGGTTGGATACCGATATTGTTGTGCACAAGTTGCCAGTAAAGCCAGAATGCCCGCCTGTAAAGTAAAGACTGAGAAGAATGAAGCAAGAGATGTCGTTGAAAATCCGGGATGAGGTAAAGAAGCAGTTTGATGCCGGGTTTCTAGCGGTTGCCAAGTATCCTCAATGGGTTGCCAATATCGTCCCGGTTCCGAAGAAGGACGGGAAAGTCAGGATGTGTGTCGATTACAGGGATCTGAACAGAGCCAGCCCCAAAGATGATTTCCCCCTACCCCACATTGATATTCTGGTGGACAGTACAGCCCAACACTCTTTATTCTCCTTCATGGACGGATACTCAGGATACAATCAGATAAAGATGGCTCCAGAAGATATGGAGAAAACAACCTTCATAACTCTCTGGGGAACCTTTTGCTATAAGGTGATGCCTTTCGGACTCAAAAACGCCAGTGCAACGTATCAGAGGGCCATGGTGACATTGTTCCACGACATGATGCACAAGGAAATCGAGGTGTATGTGGATGATATGATTGCTAAATCCAAGATTGATGAAGAGCATATTGTGAATCTGCAAAAACTCTTTGAACGTCTAAGGAAGTTCAAACTCAGATTAAACCCAGCTAAATGCACCTTCGGTGTAAGATCCGGAAAGCTACTGGGGTTCATCGTCAGTCAGAAAGGGATAGAAGTTGATCCAGATAAAGTCAAAGCAATCCTCGAAATGCCAGTACCAAAGACTGAAAGGGAGGTCCGTGGTTTTCTTGGGAGATTGAACTATCTCAAGGTTCATATCCTAACTGACAGCCACTTGCGAGCCTCTCTTTAAGCTGTTGTGCAAGAACCAAGAATCCAAATGGAACGATGATTGTCGGAGAGCCTTCGAGAGAATTAAAGAGTATCTTCAGAATCCACCAATTCTGATGCCACCGGTGTCCGGAAGACCGCTGGTCTTGTACCTAACCGTGTTAGACAATTCGATGGGGTGTGTGCTGAGGCAGCATGATGAGTCAGGCAAGAAAGAACATGCTATTTATTACCTGAGCAAGAAATTTACTGACTGCGAGACAAGATACACAATGCTGGAGAAGACTTGTTGTGCTTTGGTTTGGGCTGCTCATCGTTTAAGGCAGTACATTCTGAGCCATACAACTTGGTTGGTGTCTAATATGGATCCGATCAAGTACATTTTTGAGAAACCAGCTCTCGCAGGACGGATTGCCCGTTGGCAGATGTTATTGTCAGAATATGATATCCTGTACGTCACGCAGAAGGCAGTCAAGGGCAGCGCACTTGCTGAGCAGCCTATCCCAGAATACCAGTCGATGCAGTATGATTTTCCCGATGAAGACATCATGGCACTATTCGACGAGGGGAAGTCCCAAGAAGATGAAAGATGGAGGATGATATTTGATGGTGCATCCAACATGTGGGGGCATGGGGCCGGAGCTGTGTTAATCTCTCCAGACAATCGCTTCATTCCGGTCACTGCAAGACTGAGCTTTTATGTTACAAATAACATTGCGGAATATGAAGCATGCATCCTGGGTATTCAGGCAGCCCTTGAATGGAAGGTCAAAAGGCTTGATGTGTATGGTGATTCAGCCTTGGTTATTCATCAGGTGCGAGGTGATTGGAAGACCAGAGATCCCAAATTGATTCCCTATTGTGATTATGTTCAAGAATTGAGGGAGTCCTTTGAGGAAGTCACTTTCCAGCATATCCCTCGAAGCGAAAACCAGTTGGCCGATGCTTTGGCAACCTTGTCGTCAATGTTCAACATCAACTGTGACAAGAGTTTAGCTCACCTCAGAATCCAGCATAGGGATCTGCCAGCACATCATTACTGCACTGCAATAGATGAAGAGCCGGATGACAAGCCGTGGTACCATGATATCAAGCAGTACATCACCACCAGGGAATACCCTCCTAGGGCATCAGAAAATGACAAGAGAACGCTCAGAAGGCTGTCGAGGAATTTCTTCCTGAATGGTGAAGTTCTCTACAAGAGAAATTATGACATGGTTCTCCTAAGGTGTGTTGCAAAAGAGGAGGCCGAAAAGATTATGAAAGAGGTCCATGAAGTCTCATTCGGGGTTCATTCCAATGGACACACCATGGCTAGAAAAATCTTAAGAGCCGGCTATTATTGGCTGCAAATGGAATCTGACTGCTACAGCTTTGTAAGAAAGTGTCACAAATGCCAAATCTATGCCGATCATATCCATGTACCACCTGCTTCATTAAACGTTCTGACTGCTTCTTGGCCATTCTCAATGTGGGGGATGGATGTCATCGGTCCTATCGAGCCAAAAGCATCAAACGGGCATCGCTTCATCCTTGTCGCCATTGACTATTTCACCAAGTGGGTTGAAGCTGCCTCATACTCAAGCATCACTAGCTCTGTGGTCGCAAAGTTTGTGAAGAAAGATCTGGTTTGTCGTTACGGCCTTCCAAACCGGATCATCACCGATAACGGCAGCAACCTGAACAGCAAGATGATGAAAGACCTGTGCACAGAATTCAAAATCCAGCATCATAATTCTTCCCCCTATCGACCCAAGATGAATGGAGCAGTCGAAGCGGCCAACAAGAATATCAAGAGAATAGTTCAAAAGATGGTGGTAACCTACAAAGATTGGCATGAGTTGCTTCCTTTTGCTTTGCACGGATACCGCACTTCAGTGCGTACCTCAACTGGGGCAACCCCTTTTTCTCTAGTATATGGGTCAGAGGCAGTCCTCCCTATTGAGGTTGAAATACCCTCCCTGCGGGTATTGATGGAAACCAAGTTGGAAGAAGCTGAATGGGTACAAGCTCGTCTGGATCAGTTAAATCTCATTGAGGAAAAAAGAATTGCAGCTTTGTGTCATGGACAGCTGTATCAACAGAGGATGAGGACGGCCTTCGACAAGAAAGTTCGCCCTCGAGAGTTCAGCGAGGGAGATCTTGTGCTCAAAAAGATATTGCCCACTCAGAGCGATCCCCGAGGAAAATGGACTCCCACTTATGATGGACCTTATGTGGTCAAGAAAGCCTTCTCTGGAGGAGCACTAATACTCACCAACATGGACGGTGAAGAACTCAAAAACCCAGTCAATTCAGATTCGGTGAAGAAGTATTATGCCTGAAAGAAATAGACGAAAAAAGAGAAAGATAAGCCAAGTAAGAATTAGCTCGCTAGGTTGAAAACCCGAAAGGGCGACCTAGGCAAAATCAGAGCGACCCGGTGGATTGAAAACCCGCAAAGGGCGATCCAGGCAAAAATTAGGGTCAGAAAACTTGGGCATGAAAATAAACAAGGGCATACAGCACTCCTGAAGGTTTGGATAGAGGGGTGATCAAGGTCAAGGACATAAATGTTTGGCATTGTTCCACAGAGACGGACATTTAGAAACTAGCTTTTCTCTCTTTTTCGTGTCTTTTTGCAGTTTAAATTTTCAAATGTATTGAACAGTCGGCGTAACTTTCTGTACGACCGGTTTCCACATCAATAAAGTTCAGTTTTTCTCATATCTATTTGTTTTTCTATTTTCTGCTTTTTCAGCTCAAAATAAATATTTTATGATGATGGTAATACTGAATTGTAAAACATGTGCATAAATCCTAGAGCATTGCAATCATTGCGAAATCCCCAAAAGTCACGGGAAGGAAGTGATTTCTCAAAAACAAATTAATGTTGCAAGGAAAATAATTGCGCCCATCAAACACTTCAGATGGCAAATCATAAAGCAAACCTGCACCCGGCCCGTGCGCCGCAGCAACTCAAATAAGTCCCCCAGTCTTGTGCCATGAGTGTCACGGGTCGGTCGAACCAGCAAAGAGAAAATAAGTCAAAAAAAAAATGATCAGAAAAAAAAAAGAAAGCTGATCAAGAAGAATCAAAAGAAAATCAAAAGCATTTTCACAGCATTCATCAAATCATCGCATTGCATGCACCCGCATCACACGCACTCGCATAACATGCTTTTGCATAACCTGCACCCTTGCATTCCATGCACCATACATTGCATCTGCTAACATGTGCAGGCACCGCCAACCTGAGAAACCTGAAGAAAAGTCCTGCGACCAGAGCAGGCACCCCTGGATCGATGTGAAAGCATTGACCCTGAAGAAGATGAATTGGATTTCCGAATCCCCCTTTGGACCCACGTGTCCCCCGAAAGATTGACTTCACTTCGTATCCGAGCTGCGAGTAAGTCCCTTTGACCTCAATAGGTCCAGTCGAAAAGGATAGTTGTGTTGGCCTAAAACATGGCGCAGTCCTAGGGAAATATCGAGATCTAGACTTGATATAGTACCCTCCCCCGGTCGCTCGAAAGACCACCCCTTTGAGCCCACGTGCTCCCCAGGCCCAAGTGCAAACTCGGATCGTTCGCGATTCGTTAAAAGGCTTTAGGCAGCCTCCTTCGCCGGCTTAATGAGGGCCGGCACCCTTTTTTTCTGTTTTCTTTACTGCTTTCGGTGGCTTATTGAGGGTTGGCACCAATTGATTCCAAAAAGGAAAAAAAAGAGAAGAAAAAAAAATCTTTTCATTGCATTTGCATCATATTTCAAAAAGGAACAAAAAAAAAAAAGGAAAATTCTGGTTTTCTCTAAGTAGACAAAATTGGTATAATTTCTGAATTCTTTATTTCTATTTTGCCTCGGAATATGTTTCGGCCAATTCATATTCCTTGTTAAAATCCAAATAAAGAGGGGCAGCTGTCATACCCTAATTTTGTCCGCCTAGTTTCAAAACCCTAATTTTCAGCAAAAATAAATAATTTTGTGAGTGATGCATTATTTGAGAAAGGGTTTAGGGTATTTACCCAAGCATTCTAAGGTTTTCAAAATCATTTTTGAGAAATTAAGGAATTTTGGGGCATTTAAAAGGGGCATTGTTTGGTCAATTTCAATTTAATAAATTTTTGCTAGCTGAAAATCCAATTAATTAATTTTTGGGAATTTATTTAATGAAATTGTATTATTTTGAACAAAAAAATAAATAAAGAAAATCATTTTTCAAATTATGCGCATATTTTATATGTGTAGTAAAAAAATCAAGTTCAAATTAATTCAAGAAAGCATTTCAAAAAAATAGTACAAGGAATATTCCCAAAAATTATATGATAAGATTTTTGTTGGCAATTTTGGTCATCTCTCATTTTCAAAAATGGCATATTCTTCAAGATACCTTGTATATGGCTCAAAATGGTTAGATTTATGTACAATTATCTTGAAAAGAATAATCAAAATTGAGAGGATAATAGAATGGTCATATGATAGTACAATAGTACAAGATGACAACTTGCAAAACTTGGTGACCAAGGCTACACCCTCCCCCTTGCTTGGCCGAATTCTCCCTCCCCATTTCCTCTCCAATTTTTCATTTTTTTTGTCCCTCATCATGTGTGTTTCAATCCTCACCCTCCATTCAAATTTTAAATGCAATCCTAGAGTGAGATGAGATGCACAATGACCTAAATACCCTTAAACCTAGTTGCTCTCTATATATACCTTAGAAACCTCACCTCTCATGAGACTTTTGGCCTCACAATTCATTCACAAAACCCTAGCACACAAACCTCTCCTCTCCTCTCCTCCCTTGGCCGAATTTCCTCTCCATTCCCTCCTCCATTTTTCTTCATTTCACTTCCATTTTCTCACCTCATTTCTTCACTTTTTCACTTCAAATCAACATTCTAGTCCTAAATCCCTCATCATCCTTGCATTCTCTTCAAAGATCCATCTTCAAATCTCAAGAATCAAGCTCAAGATTGAAGATTAGAGGGTTGATTCAAGTGGTTTAGTGTTCATTCACCTTATTTCTTTTGCTATTCTAGCTTGGAGTTGAGGTACTCTCAATCTTAACATCATCAAAATTTTAGCATAAAAAATGTAGATCATCAATCTATTTTTGCATATCAAGCATTTCTTTGCATTTTAGTGCTCTATTTTATGTTGAAATGTTGATATAATTGTTGTTGTTGAATGAGAGATGTGTTTCAAGCATTTTGACAAACACTTTGGGAGGTTTGGATGCTTGAAATGCATCTCTCTCTTGGAATAAATTGTGTGTTTGTGCTACTTTCATTTTGTGCTTGCATTTTCATGAATAAAATTGTGATTTGGGATTATGTTTCATTTCGCATATTGTAGAAAAATTAGGGTTTGTGTGATTTTAGTGCATTCCTTTGCTTAATCATGTGAATCCTTGCCAAAAAAGCTTGATCTATGTCATTTGCTTGCATGAATTTGTTGCTTTCAAAGAATAAAATGAGGTTTTAGCTCTATGTTGGTGTCGCATTTCATGAGATAATTAGGGTTTGTGCTTGTTTTTGTTGCTTGCTTTGAAAATCATGTTTGTGTTGATGATTTGGTAAGAGGATTTGACACTTATGCACTTGTGCATATCCCAAGTGTTAGAGATTACCTAAAGGGATTCAACGCCTTAATTGCATATGCTTGCTAAATAAAATGTCAAATTGATTTTTCATGGCTTACTAATGATCTTACTTGAGGCAAATGCCCTTTCCAACTTATTCCTTTCATGTGGTTGATTGTAGAAATATGCTAAATGTTGATGCCATCAAGATGATACCACATTGTTGCTTATGTCAAATGTTGATGTGAAATCCCTAGGATTTTGCAAGTGATTCATTAAATGTTTGAATTCACTTGTGCTTTGTAACTTCCTTGCCTACTCACATGTTGTGTCATAAATGCCTAGTTAGGTTCATTTCTTGCCATGCATCTTCAATAAGATGTTCAATTTAGGTTCATTCACTTGCCTATTCATGCATTTTGTAAAAATGTTCAATTTAGGTTCATCTTGCCTAGCATCTTCAATAAGATGTGCAATCTAGGTTCATTCTCTTGCCTATTCATGCATTTTTGCCAAAATGTTCAACTTGGGTTCATTCTTTGCCTATCTATGTATTGTGACATGATATGTGTAGTCTAGGTTCATCTTTGCCTATTCATGCATTGTGTATTCAAATGTTGTAATGAGATGTTTTCAACATGAAAGGGTAAGTTGCAAATTGTGTCTATGTTGTTGCTTGCTTGATAACATGCTCTCAATGAATGTGCTATGCTTGCATCTATGAACTTTCTTGCATTCATTGTTTTCTTTTCTAAACAACTTGACATGAAAATGGTTACTAGTTTAGATCATTGCATGAATTGTAGTCTAGCAATTTGCATTTTGGTTATTGACTTGGAACTTGATTGAAAATGTTCTACTAGTTTTCCAAAACTCTTTTCCAAAAAAAATCAAATTGCTTTCAAACTTCTTTTCTAAACTATGTCTCTAACAAATTAAGACCAATTTTTTTTTCCAAGCTTAAACCCTAAGTTTTTCATAAACAAAATCATTAGTGGCCACTCGAAGCCTTTGCTTGTTTGATCACTAATGAGGAGTTATTAGTGGTAGTCACTCGAAGCCTTTGCTTGTTTGATTATCATGAAAGCTCCCAAACCTTAAATACATGCGAACCCAATTCAATTCCAAAAACAACACGAGTCATTAGTGGTAATTGTCCTAAGCTTTTGCTAGATGATTATCACCGATGCTCGCCTCATTTGCAAAAAAGGATAAAATAAAAACGTTGTTACTTATAATCACTCGAAGCCATTGCTTGTTTGATTATCGGTTTCAACTTATTTTCTTTCGAGTTAGTAATTTAAACCATTTTCAAAAAGTAGGGGGCACGTCGTCTGTACAGGCGAGGATGTCTGTTGTTCTAGGTCTAGTGGACTGTACAGTCTAGGACCGAAAACCCCTACAATAAAAAACACCAACACAAAGTTTCTCGACTAAAGAGAACTACGTAAGCTTTGAATTCTCCATCGCACCGGGAGATACGTAGGAGCGGGTCACATCCCGTCAAGCACACTTTTAAAAAATAATAAAAAGATTCTTCTTTTCCCCCGTTTTCAAAAACACTTTTCTCAAATAAAAAAAAGAAATAGAACGAATTGTTTCAAATCAACTCTGTCATAACCGCACATCAAGTTAAAGGTTCCCTTTCGGTAGAAAGGAGGTGTGGGGTGCTAATACCTTCCCCACACCTAACCGACCCCCGAACCTACATCTCTAGTTCTCAAAGGGCCACCCGCCTTAAAAAGGACCCTTTTTCAATGTTTTGGTCCCTAAATAAAAAATGTTGATGGCGGCTTCACAAATTTTCACGTTGTACGATGAAAGGTCCAATCCGGATTTTTCGGGGTGCAACATGTATGACCAGCTATTCCTCACTCATTTGTGTTTTCTCCTTGTCCCTAATCCATGTGCATTGCAATCTTGGCCTTTGATTCAAATTCTAGCTCAAATCTCAATGGTTTGCAAAAGCACAATGTCCTATATACCCTTAGTTTTGCACCTCATATAAAACCCAAAATAGGAGACCATGAGGGGGAGACTCATTTTTTTTACCCTAGCACCCAAATCTCTCCTCTCTTTCTCTCATTCCTTCGAAACAACCAGCCACCATACCCATATTCTTTTCTTCAAAATTCTTCCAAAAAATCAACCATCAAACCTTGTTTATTCTTCATCCTTTCAATAAATCTACTTCTAAACTTGCATAATCATCAAAGTTTCATCAAAAACCATCAAGAATCAAGCATTTGCGAAGGGTTCAAGAGGTTCTTGTGGTGTTCTTCAAGTGTTCTTGCTTCTATTCTCTTTCCTTCTTCATTTTCTAGCTAGATCTAGAGGTAAGCTCACTAACCCTTGCATTTTCTTTAATTTTCATCATGTAATCTCTCTTCTATTCCTCTTTCCTTCTTGAAAGAAGCTTTGAGGACTCATTTCAAACATTATTGGACAAGGACATTGGGAGCCTTGGGTGTTTGAGATGAGTCCTTGGCCTTGAAGGAAAGATTCTTGTGTTTTCGCATCATTCATTGCATTTCTACCTCATTTGCATGATTTTGGTAAAATAAAACCTTGTTTTCCTACCTATTTTGCTTCGGCCATAGCATGGATTTTAGGGTTCTTGTGTTCATTTTGTTCATTTCATGATTTTAAGTTGAATTTTGGCTTGATTTTGGTGTTGGGTGCCTCGGGTTGTTGCTTCAAAACCTAGGGTTTTTGTTGCCTTTTTACTTCTTTGATTTTGTGAAGAATAAAATACATGATATGCTTGATGCTTACTTTAGAACATGGCATGATGATCTAGGGTTTAGTCTTGTGAATTGTTTCATGTATTAATTGTGAATTTTAGCATGAAATTTGATGGTGATTTGTGCTTAGCATTGCTTCGGCCTTAGGCCACTTTTGTGCATATTTTGTGCTTGAAAACGTGTTGTTTTGATCTTGTGTGAATAAATGCAATTGTGCAATTGTGTTTTTACCCTTTTACCTTTTTACTTTACCATCTCATTAAATAATTACCATTTACCTCATGCATTTTTACTCTACCATTTCATTAACTTCTCACTCAACATTTTTACCACTTCTTACTCAAAACATTTTCAAACTTTGCATTTCACTTATTTGCATCATCTATGCGACACCTTGCATGCTTGCACACACATTCACTCATACTTGTATACCATGCATAATAAATGCTCATGCATTCTTGTATGCTCATGCATTCTCTTGTATACTTATTCATGCATTCTCTTGTATGCTCATGCATTCACATGCTTGCTTAATCATGTATCATCGCTCACATGTTCATTCATTAAACCTAGAATACTCTATGCCTATGATCAATTGTGTTCACTTGTTCTTGATGCCATCTGAATGACTTGATTTAATTGTGTGCCCTTCCTTTCCACTAGTATGTATTCTTAATGAAGACGTAAGCCTACTTTTCCGGTTGTAGCATAGAGTCATTAAGGTATATGCACCCCTTTGAGATTGTTGCCCGTCCCGTAGCAATTCTCACACACACACACACAATTGTCTTGAGAACTTTGTCTTGCATCCTTAATAATTGGATCTCTTGATTATATTGGCATGTTTAATCTTGGTTAATAATCAACATGTTTATGATTGCTTGATTGGTGAGTATGTTTGGATCTTGTTCATTCATTGTTGCATTTGGTTATGGACTTGGAATTGATTGAATAATGTTCTACTTGTTTTCCAAAACCCATTTTCTAAACTCATTTTCAAACGCTCCTTGCTTTGCGAAAACATTTTCTTCCTCCATTAAATAAAACAAATTGTCATTGATGATCACTCGCGCTGTTGCCGTTTAGATCGTTAATGATGATTTTATTTTCAAAAAAGAGTTAGTAGTGAGGCCATTCTAACCGTTGTTGTTCGGTCTTCACAAACGCTCACCCAATTGCGAAAAACTCTTAAGCCGTTTTCAGACGCAAAAGCCGAGAACTACGTAGCTTTGATCCCTCAACCCAGTGAGGGTACGTAGGAGCGGGTCCGTCCCGTCAAGCACCCTTTTAAAAAAATCTTTGTTTTGTTTCCACTTTTCAAAGATAACAAAAATATTCCTGTCTTCCGTTTTCAATAAAACGATTTTTCAAATAAAAAAAAAAGAAAAGAAAAGAAAAGAAAAGAAAAGAAGTAGAACAAATCGCTTTCAACTCAAACCTTTGTCAAACCACACATCGAGTTAATGGTTCCCTTTCAGTAGAAAGGACGTATGGGATGCTAATACCTTCCCCATGCGTAACCGACCCCCGAACCTACATCTCTGATTTCGAAAGACCACTCGCTTTTCCAAAAAAAAAAAGGGGTTTTTCCGATGTTTTCCCAAATAAATATTGGTGGCGGCTCTACTATTTTTCACGTTGCAAAACGAGAAGTCCCAAACCGGATTTTTCGGGCGCAACAACAACACAGTCATCTAACCTAGGGTTCATCAAAACAACAATTAAACAATTTTCAATTAACAACTCTAAAATAATACGCTTTTCAATTTCAACTATTTGACACAATTAACAACATACACAATTTTTAATTCTCAACAATTTTCAATATAACTCTTCTCAACAATTTCACTTTAACAAATTTAAATTCATTTTTCAATTACTAACATTCACATTTCACAATATTCACTCAATTTTAACTCATATTTCACATTCAATCCTACAACTCACATTTTACAATATCACTTAACCAATCCTAACCAATTCACAACAACACACAACAACAACAACAACAACAACAAATAATTCAATCCTAACTAATTCAAAACTTAACACACAACAACAACAACAACAACAACAAATAATTCAATCCTAACTAATTCAATCCTAACCAATTCAATCCTAACCAACAACAACAACAATTTATTTTAAAAACAATAATTTATTTTAAAAACTAACTGTTATGAGCGAGATTGACGTCCGGTGCGGTGGTTCGGTGACGGTGCGCACTCCGGTGCGATTGTAGGCTTCAAACACCAAATTTCAATCCTAACAAATTTCAATTTCAAGCAAACAATAAATAAATTAAAACAACTTCAATAAATAAAAAATTAAAATTATAACAATATCATAAAAAGTGCAAATCAAAACTCACAAATTGAGGGAAATGGGAGCTCCGGTGGTGGTGGTGGTGGTGGTTTCGTGGGTGGTGCTGGTGGTGGAAGAAGAGGCAAATCGTGAGAGAGAGAGATAGAGGAGAGGAAAGGAATAGGAGCTCCGGTGGTGGTGGTTTTGTGGGTGGTGGTAGTGGTGGTTGTGTGGTGGTGGAGTGGTGGAAGAAGAGGGAAATCGTGAGAGAGGGAGAGAGGAGAGGAAGAGGAGTTCCGTGGGTGGTGGTGGTGGTTGTGGATTTGAGAGAAGGGGGTGAGAGAGGGGAGTATTCGGATGGGTGGTGAGAGAGAAGAGTGAAGAGTAAGGAAAAAAAAATTAAAACGGTTCATTTATTAAAGTTAGCGACGGATTTTGCGAGGGAACGCATTCCGTCGCTAATTGTCACGCGTTCCTAGGCACTGCAACGGTCAGAACGTTTTGCGAGGGACTGCCAATCCGTCGCTAATCTCCTCGTTTTGCGTGCCACCAATTTCAATTTGGCGCCCAACGGTTTGCGAGGGAAATTCCGTCGCTAAACGTGACCATTCCGTCGCTAATGTCCAAAAAAAACGAGAAGACCAATTCCCTCGCTAATGTTCAGGCAATCCGTCGCTAATTCTTGAATTTACGAGGGACCAGAGTTCCCTCGCTAACGTCCCTCGCAAATTACCTTTTTTTGTAGTGAAGACAAAGTCAAGGAAGCAGAAGAGGGTGACCTTTGCTTCTCCTTCTCAACCTCTCCATGCTGAGGGCGATCATAGACCTCCCATTCGTGAACAGGGAACGAACTCCGCTTCTAAGAAGAGAGATCGGGCTCAGAATTCTGTCGACGCCGTTGCGGTTGACCTTGACCCTCCCCAAAAAAGAAGAGAAATACCGAGGAGGTCGTCCTTTGATTTGGACGATCTTAAGGATGTAGATTTTGAACGCCTCGAGCAGACCCTCTACTGTTCGTTGCAGAAATTGCCCAAGCAGCTTCTCAAAAGCTTGCTCGCTATAAATCTGAGGATGCTAGCCGTCAAGCAGGTATGCGCTTACTCCATAGAAACTTATGGTTGGAGGGTGATCTCTTGGATAAAACTGACAAGTATAAGTCCGCTCTTGGTCATATTACAGATTTGCGGGCTGAACTCGAGAGTACCAAGAAAAAGCTTGAGGATGCTGAGGTCGCCCTCCAATCGACAAAGAATGCACTTGGCTCGGTCACTGCTGAACGTGATGCGGCCATAACAGCCAAAGTAGATGCTGAAGCCAAGCTTGCCACCGCTACTGCCAGTTTGACCGTTTGACCGAGCAATCTACCAAGGTGAATCAGCTGGAGGAGCAGGTGGTCGGTCTAACGGAAACCTTGAAAGCCGTTGAGGACGAGCGGGATATGGCCAAGGGCGAGCTAGAGGCCTTGGAGGACATGACGATTTCAATCGCCAAAGGGCACTTCGACGAGGCTGTTGCTCAGATCCAGTATTGCTATCCCTCTCTGGAGATCAACCCTGAGATCTTGAGCAGCGATCATTTTTTGAGGAACGTCCAAATCGTTCGTCTTGCGGAGAAAGATGAGCATGGGAACGTCATCCAAGAAGAAACAGTCATCTACAGCCGTCCTGAGTGACTCGCCCTTTTTTGTATTTTCAACAAGTGTACTTTGTTTTCTTGTAATCTTTTTGGAGCCCGCGCGCCTTTATGATCGCCTTTTTTCTTGTAATCTTTTTTTTAGCCCGGCTTTCTCTGGGTAGACTTTAATCTTAACTATCTTCTCTTTACTTTTTCTAAGTTTTGATTTACTTTGCTCGCGGCCTTCGGGCTTTATAATACTGTTTCAGCCCTCGTTGGGCCGATCTTCATGGGGATCCCTGTAAACAGCTTACCAAGTTTCTACTTGAGATTTAGCTCGTTCACAGGGTGTGTTCGTACTTAAGATCGCTTAAGTTTCCTCCTAAGCAGTTTATCAAACTCGGTTTGAACTTAACTCGCTTAAGAGGTAATTGGTTATTGGGTCGATCAACAACTTTTAAAGAGAATCAAATTAAGAAATACCTCACCATTCAAATGACGGGCGAGCGGGCCTCGATAAAAAACCCCGTAGGGAAAAAGAGTGTCCCGCTCGTTTGATTTTTTATTCATTGTTCAAGCAATAACATGACATTTTTACAAACTACCAAGTGAAATATCTTCTAAGATTTGCTGCATTCCAAGTATTTGGAATGATGCCTCCGTCTACATTCTGCAAGATGTACGCCCCTTTGCCCGTCTTGGCCGCCACTTGGTAAGGACCTTCCCAGTTTGGGGCAAGCTTTCCTTGACCGGCATTTCTTCGGCCAATACCTGCCCTTATTAGGACGAGCTGCCCTTCTTCGAAAGCTCTAGGAACGACCTTGGCGTTGTGTCTTGTGGCCATCTCTTGTTTTACTAACGCTTCCCTGAGGGCAGCCTTACTCCTCAGCTCTTCCACTAGATCGAGCTCTTCTGTGGTCGCCTGTTAGTTTTCTGACGGCGGCATAGGATTGCTCGTTCTCCAGCTTAGTTCTCCCTTTTCGACGGGAATCAGCGCATCCGTTCCATAGACCAATTTGAAGGGGGCTTCTCCAGTGGTCGAGTGTGGGGTTGTTCTATACGCCAATAATACTGAAGGGAGCTCTTCTGCCCACTTCCCTTTAGCTTCATCTAGTCTTCTTTTGAGGCCCCTCAGGATGACTCTGTTGGCTGCTTCTGCCTTCCCGTTCGTTTGCGGGTGTTCGACTGACGTAAAACGCTGTTTTACGCCTAGTTCCGCTAAGGCTTCTTGAAAGTTTCGGTCGGTGAACTGTGTGCCGTTGTCCGAGACAACGACCTCGGGGATCCCAAACCGCACCAAGATGTTCTTTCTGACGAACTTGAGGCAATTCCTTGAAGTAATCGTAGCTAGTGGCTCGGCCTCGATCCACTTGGTGAAGTAGTCAATCGCGACGATCAGAAACTTCAGCTCACCAGGGGCGAGTGAGAAAGGTCCTAACAAGTCAATACCCCACCATGAGAATGGCCATGGGGCGGTCAAACTGTTGAGCTCGGTTGGAGGTGCAATGTGAATGTCGGCGTGCCTCTGGCACTTGTCACATTTCTTCACTAGGTCTCTTGCGTCCGCATCCATGGTCGGCCAATAATAGCCCGCCCTTAATGCCTTCGTGGATCTCCTTTAGTACGTAGTTTTCTTCTGTTGGAAGTAGGCACTTGAGCAAGGGCATAGTGAATCCCCTTCTATAGAGCAGCTCGTTTATGATCGAGTAGGATGTTGCTCGTTTTCGAACGAGCGCAGCTTCTTTAGGGTCCACAGGTTCTTCCCCATCCTTTATGTAGTTAAAAATGGGGTCGATCCAGGTTCGGGCTGAGTCAATTTCGCTCACATCTGCTCCCAGTGTGGCCTCCAGCCTTACACTTGGTTGAGATAGAACTTTTTGTATCACACTTCTGTGGTTGCCAGGGTTCTTCGTACTTGCGAGCTTGGATAAGATGTCCGCCCTAGCGTTCTCTGCTCTAGGGACGTGCCTGACTTCGGCGTATTCGAATTTCTGCATCAACTCCTTGACTTTTGCGAGGTATCTCTGGAGGATCTCGTCTTTGGCCGAAAAGATGTCTTTGATCTGGGATACCGCTAACAACGAGTCTGTTCGGAGTTCTACCTTCTTCACATTGAATTCCAGAGCGAGCAACAACCCAGCCAAACAAGCCTCGTATTCAGCCTGTTTGTTGGACGTTGGAAAAGAGAAAGCCAAGGAGACCTCGATAGTCGTTCCTTGCTCGTTCTCAAGGATCAAGCCAGCTCCGCTGCCCTTGCCGTTGGACGACCCATCAACATGCAGCGTCCATACGTCGTGGACCGGGTTCTCCACTCCTGTAGTCAATTCTGCAATAAAGTCGGCCAAGACTTGTCCCTTAATGGTCGACCTAGGTTCGTATTTGATTCCAAATTCGGATAATTCTACAGCTCACTTGATCATTCTTCCCGCCAGATCAGGTCTATGAAGGATCTGTCTAATCGGTTGGTCGGTTCGCAGGGTGACCTGGTGGGCTACAAAATATGGCCTCAATCTTCGACCGGACACGACCAGAGCTAAAGCCAACTTCTCAATTTTTTGATATCTAAGCTCTGGCCCCTGTAGTACCTTACTAACGAAGTAGACCGAGTTTTACTTCATTCCTTTTTCTCGTACCAAAACAGCGGCCAAAGCCTCGTCTGTAATGGATAAGTATAGATAGAGCGTTTCCCCGGGCTTAGGAGTGGTCAAAATCGGTGGTTCTGCCAAGGCCGCCTTGAGCTGTTCGAGGGCTTGGTCGCATTCGGGCGTCCAGTCGAACGCGATTTCTTTCTTCAACAGTCTGAATAAGGGTAAGGATTTGTTTGCGGCTTTGGACACAAATCGTGAGAGAGTGGCTATCATGCCATTTAGTTTCTGTATTTCTTTCTTGGTCGTTGGCGGCTTCATCTCAGTCACTGCTCGACATTTGTCTGGGTTGGCTTCAATCCCTCTTTCGGTGAGATAGAATCCAAGAAATTTGCCCGCCCATACCCCAAAGGTACACTTTTCTGGGTTGAATCTCAACGAATTCTTTCTGGCTTCTTTGAACACTTCTCTTAAGTCGTCTATGTGTGTTCGATCTTGCTTGCTTTTGATAATCATATCATCCAGGTACACTTCCACCATCTTCCCTATCTGATCGTGAAAAACTTTGTTCATCATGCGCTGGTAGGTCGCTCCAGCGTTCTTCAGCCCAAAAGGCATAACTCTATAACAGAAATTTCCCCTGTCCGTCATGAATGCGGTCTTCTCCTGATCTGGTGGATGCATGGCAATTTGATTGTACCCAGAATAGGCGTCCAGGAAGGACAAGATTTTGTATCCACTCGCATTATCGACCAGACGATCAACACTGGGGACGGGGAAAGCATCCTTCGGGCACGCTCGGTTGAGTTTTATTTCTTTTATGAAGCCTGCATCGAGCAAGTCCTCAACGGCCTTGGACGCTGCTCGCGCCTTCTCTTCTTTCTGAACTCTCCTCCTTTGAGCAACCCATTTCGCTCCTGGGGAATTCCGGCAATGTCCGCTGCGCTCCAGGCAAACAGATCCGCGTGATCTTTTAGGCATTGGACGAGCTCGTCCTAAGTCTCAGGGGAGAGATTCTTTCCAATCTTGATTCTCTTCTTTGGGTCGTCCCCTAGTTGCACGTGCCAAAACTCTCCATCTGGCTCTGGTCGCTTGATTCTGTTCTTCAATTCTTTGGTCAAAAGGTCGTCTCCTTCTTCTTCCTCACTATCTGGGTCATAACGAGCATCAAGATCTGCCAAATTTACCTGTCCGCTACTTTTCATTGCTTCTTCTATTTCTCTTGCTACTTTTTTACCTTTTTCCTTTAGTCCCAGGAGGAATGCTCGCTTTGCGGACAGTAGGTCAGCTGGGACAGTTGCAACCTCCCCAGACTTGGTGTAGAACTTCATCTTCAGATGGACGGTTGACGGCACTGCTTCTAAACGGGCAAGGGTTGGCCGCCCAATGATACACTGATAGACCGATTTGCACGGCAAAACGATGAAATCTGCTCTGACCGTCCTGCAGAGGGGATTTTCTTCAGTATCATCTCCAAAGGTCACCATCAGCTCTAGCCGTCCTATAGGAGTTGTCGAGGCACCATTGAACCCGGTGAGAACTGTTCCTTTGTATGGCCTTAGGTCGTCTTTTGAAATCTTCAACACGTCCAATAGGTCTTCGAATATTATATTTGCTGAACTACCCTGGTCCACTAATATTCGCCTAACTTCCATGTTCGCCATTACTGTGACGATCACCAAAGGTACTTCGTAGTTGGGCGTCCCGTGGATGAGATCCTCGTCTCCAAAGGAGATGGATGGTCGTACGGAAGGCGGCCGTGGAGTGGAGGTCGAGGCGACGCTCATGATCTCGTCCCATCTTCTTTTGATCGATCTGTTAGTCGAGGCATCCGTGGGTATTCCTCCGGATATGACCGTAGCGACCGGTCTTCCCTTCGACTTCCTAGCGCCTATGCTATTCTCTTCATCGTCGTCCTCTTCTACGACTTTGATCGTCTCATCTGCTTCTGCTTTTCCCCTTCTAGGTGAACGGGTAACCTTCCGCTCTTCTCGTGCTTCCGCATGATATCTTTTCACGTACTGAGTCAACTTCCCTCTTCGGGATAGAGCTTCCACATCTTCTTTAAGAGCCATGCAGTTGTTAGTGTCATGCCTGTTACTCTTGTGATACCTACAATATTTTTTTGAGGGACGCTGCCCGTCTTTGAGCACGAGGGGTTCCGGTGGTTTAACATCTCTGAATTCTGCGTTGGCACACTCCGCTAAAATGTTCGCGTACGAGGTATTTAGCTTAGTGCGCTCAGCGAATCTCTTGATCCTACTTTCCCTGGTCGGGCGGTTATTGGCGCACTCTTCTTTTGCCTTTATATATTTTTCTGATCGCGAGTGTTGGTTCATGCCCGCCTCAGCAGCTTCAATAGCGGTCGTTCTCTCCTCATAATTCATGAACCTTTGGGATCGCCTTAGGAACGTCTCTAGGTCCCTGGGAATGTGGAGTCCTACCTCCACTTCAAAACGGCTTCCTCTTAAGAGGCCCGTTCTCAAGAAGAATAACCTCTAATTATCGTCCAAGTTTCTGACTTGATCGGCTTCTCGATTGAATCTTTCGACATAACTTCTCAAAGACTCATGCGGGCCTTGTCTGATGGCGATCAAAACGTCTTGAGATTTTGGCTTGATCCAGGAGGTCGTAAAGCGGGCGGTGAACACCCTAGCCATCTGCTCCCAAGATGAAATGGTGTTGGGCTTTAGCTCGGTGAACCATTCCAACGCCGACCCTTCTAGAGTAAGGGGAAGATTTTGCATTTTACAGGTCCGGGCGCTCCGCAATACATCATCATAATATCGAAGTGCTTTAAATGGGCGTCCGGATCTTTCACGCCGCTGTACATCTTAAGGTCGGTCGGAGGCTTCTCCAACGAGCGTGGGATGCGAAACTCATCTATTTCTCTCGTATATGGTCCAAGGCTGGTATCCCTCTTATTTTGACGGCACGGTCGCTTTTCTGGGTAGCTTGCTCCATGACCGTGGTCGTTAGAATGATCTTTCGACCGATATGAGTATCGCTCGTTAGATCGGCTTCTAGAACGAGTAGGTGAACTGGTCGAACCACGAGAGGAACCTTCGTGTGATGATTCTTCAGGCCAGTAAGTGTAATCAGATGTGAACAGAGTCTTTCTCGGTGGGGTGGCCGCTCCTCCTCGTCCCCTCCTCGGGGGTGGAGATCGATGGACCAGCTGCCTTCGCGGAGGCGATCGATGAGGCCTTGAAGGGCATGCTCGCACGGCCGAAGTGCCCTCATGATGAGGTCGCTGCTCTGGGGCCGTGTGTGCTCGTCTCGAGGCGATCTGATCTTCTAATTGCGTGAGGCGGTCATCGTTGCGATTCAGAGCCTGATTTTGGTCGCGCAGTAGTTCTCGCAGCTCTTGGACCAGGTCGGCAGGAAGCTCTATTGTGACCGGCTGTGCAGGGACGGTGTTGTTGCCTTCAACACCCATTGGTGGTGGTCGAGTTGGGATCTCGGCCACACTTTGTAAACGAGCCGTGGCCTTTGGTCGGCCTCGGGGTGCCTTCGGGAGCATCTTCGGGTTTGGTGGAAAGCGCGCGGGCTCCCATTGTGGTCGCCAATTGATCTGTACCTTTGAGTGCATGACCGCTGTTTCACAGGTATCAGACATCGGTATGCTCTTCTGGTCGTACTCCGAGCTTTGCTTCAGGGGGCGAGTGTACCTGCGAAGACACTCCAACGCCCAAGTCAGAAGCGAACGAGCGGAATACAAATCTGAATGAATAGTGTCTACCTGACAACTGACGCCATCAATGCTTTTATAGCGCTGGTGTTGATCCTCGAGCGTTGGATCTATGCGTACGGACCAATCGGGGCCGTTGATCCTTTTCTCTGCTCCTTTGCCCCTTTATTGCTGGGCCGGTCCAGGCAGAGTCGCTGCAATGGGTTTCGGCCCACTCCGGAACCATGTGAATGCATATTTTTTTGTAACCAAAAAAGTATCATTGTAACCAAAAAAAATAAGCAAACATATATTTATAAATATATTTCTAAAAAATATATACTGCAAAAATCATCTTTAATTTGTTCTTTTCTCATGTAAACAAAGGCTTTAATAAAGTTAAAGGAAACAGAAATGGAATAACACCGAACCAAAAAGGTACCACCGCTCTATAAGCCCCTAGAACAAGAAGACTCGTTAAACGTGAAGTCACTTGCATCCGGCATATGTTAGAGCAGTAGTATATTATATCAGACTCAGATGTTCAATCAATGAAAGGAAAATTGGAACCTTTTGAAATATCCTACACTCGTAGTTACACTCCTTTATATCTTTGTATATGTGTTTGCTGGTGTTTTTAGCAAACAATCACTAGTTTTATTAGAAGGTTTGTGAGATCAAACTAGAAAAATCTCAAAGCAATTGCCTTTGAATTGCGCGTAGTTTTTGTTTCAGAAAATGTAGAAAAGGGGACGATTTGCAATGATTAACAGAATTGAAAAGAAAAGAAGCAGTAAATGGTGCGTGAATTGTAAAGAAAAGACAAATAAATTGCATTGAATTGTAAAAGTGGTACACGATCACGTACAATGATTCTTCCACTCGTTTTTCGCTCTGGCTTGGAAGTTAGAGTTTCAGGAATCGGATTGTGTATTGTGATTTGTGACCCTTGTTTCTTCTCAGAAACTACTATTTATACAAAGGAAAAGAGGGGGAAAAACTGAACTAAGTAACTGCCTAGAAATTTGAAAATTAATAACTGCTACTCCTACTTTCGACAAGAACCGCTTCATCACGCTTCGACCAATTGCTAGTTCTTCAGCGCATAACTGCTCTGTTTTCTGTCTGTCGAAAGCTTGTGTCCATTTTCCTCTCTCTTGCTTTTGCTTCACCGGAAGCTTGTCGAATTTACCTTGCGCATGACCATTTTCTCTGTCGAAATAATTTGGTCTTTGTCGAAATATAAGTCAGGCCTTGTTGACCATTTTCAATGAAGCCTGTCGAAATTACAGGCTAAAAAATTGCCCCCCAAAAATGTCTTTTTCGACTGAACTTGAGGAGGAAGAAGAGAAAGAACATTTTTGAATTCACCATCGAAATAGACTTTGCACTTGAGTAAAATAGCTGTATACCTGATGTCACCACTGTTAAGTGTTGTTGACGTTACTCCTATGTCGGTGTATTACGTGGCCTTCAACGTTCTGCTTATAATTCTGACAATGCTCATATGGCAATCACAACTTCTTTTGAATGCCACGTACTTACGCTTTCTTTATCTTTATTCTAGCGTTATTTTAACTTCTTGCAACGTTGGCTTATACTTTTTCAAGTATTTGCCATTTATACGCAAAATTCTTTCATCAGCGCCAATCTCTTTGACCTCATATGCGCCGTTTGAATAAACTTGTAAAATTTTAAATGGTCCTTCCCAACTTGGGGACCATTTACCAAAGACTCTATCTTTTTTATCCATAGGCAATAGGACCTTCCACACTAGATCACCTGAATCAAAGGCTTTAAACTTAACCTTTTTGTTATAAGTTTTAGCTACCCTCTCTTTCTGTCGAATAAGCATATCTAAAGCTAATAACCTTTCTTCGTCTAAATCAACCAATTCATCAAGCATCATATTCCAATAATAATCAGAGGGAATCTCCCACTGTCTTTGAATTCTTGTTGATTGTAGACAAATTTCAACAGGCAACACTGCATCGTGTCCAAATGTTAGCCTATAAGGAGTAGTGTTGATAGATTCTTTGGGTGAATTTCGACAAGCCCATAATGCTTGATCAAGGGTATTATGCCAATTTTTGGGTTTCTGCCCAACATGCTTTTTAATCAAATTAATAATAACTTTATTGGCAGCTTCTACTTGACCATTGGCTTGCGCATAATATGGTGTCGAAGTTAATAACTTAAAACCAATTTCAGAAGCAAACTCTACCATTTTTCTACCAGTGAAAACTGATCCCTGATCTGTAGTAATGGTTTCTGGAATTCCAAACCTATAAATGATATGATTTTGAATAAACCTTATCACTGCTTCTTGATCAACATTGGCTAAAGGTATAACTTCAACCCATTTGGTGAAGTAATCAATTCCCACAAGGATATATCTATGGCCCTTCGACGAAGTTGGCTTTATCTCTCCAATCACATCTAGAGCCCAACCTCTAAATGGCCAAGGTTTGACTATGGCATGCAATTCATTTGCAGGTACATGTTGTATCCCAGCATGCTTTTGACACTCTTGGCATCCCTTAGCAAATTCTATGCAATCTTTCAGCATAGTTGGCCAATACATTCCTTGTCGAAATAATAACCACTTCATTTTGTGGCCTACTTGGTGTGAACCACATGCTCCACTATGTGTATCAGAAACTGCTAAATATGCCTCATTTTCACTAAGACATTTTAATAGTACTTCTTCAGGAGTCTTTTTAAACAATTCGTTTCCAATTATCACATAGCTCAAAGCTCTGTTTTTTACCTTTTTATTGGTATTTCTTGTGGGATTTTGCAAATATTCCACAATAGGCCTTCGCCAATCATTATTGGTCATATTGTCAAGAGCAAAAATTTCTGCTAAGTCAAAGTCACCAAAAAATTGACGTTTTTCGACAACGACTAGTTCCTCGTTTGCGTTTGTATCTGTTGCCCCCCCAGTTGTTGGTGTTGACAATAGTGACGAAGAATAGTCATTAGAAATGTTCTTATCCTTTATTTCAATTAACTCTTCCAGGCTTTGTTTTGAAACTTTATAGCCTGAAGCAATTTGTGCCAATTCATTTGCCACTTGATTATCAATTCGTGGTAAATGTTCTAAGTGGACAGACTCAAATCTTTTTAACAAAGCATTGGCAACAACAAAGTATCTGATAAGGTGCTCTTTAATGCATTTTTACTCTTTTGTCAATTGTTTGACAACCAACTCAGAGTCACCTTTTATTTCGACATGACTTGCCCCCAGCTCAAGTAAAATTTCAAGGCCTACTATTAAAGCCTCATACTCAGCTTCATTATTGGAGCAAACATCTCGAATTTTAAACTTATACTTCGTTGGAATGTTAGTAGGAGATATTATTAAAATACCAATCCCAACTCCATGTTTATGGCTTGAACCATCAAAGTACAACCTCCAAGGATATACGTCTACAAAACTTAATGTTTCTTCGACAACAGAATGGTCTACTATAAAATCAGCAACCACTTGTCCTTTAATTGATTTTAGAGGTTGATAAGTTAAGTTGTATTCTGACAAAGCCAAAGCCCATTTACCAATTCGGCTATGCATTATTGGTTTCGACAGCATATGCTTAATAACATCAAAATGCGAATAAACAGAAACATCAGCTGGTTTTATATATTGCTTTAACTTTGTACACGAGAAATACAAACAAAGGCACAACTTTTCTATAGGAGTGTACCTCGTTTCGGCATCAATTAAGACCCTACTGAGGTAATAAATGGCTCTTTCGACACCACTATCATCCTCTTGTGCTAACATGCTACCTATTGTTCTATCAGAAGCGGCTATATACAATTTGAGCACTTTGTGTTTAATAACAGGCAACAAAATTGGTGGTTTCATCAAATAAGACTTGATTTCGTCGAAGGCTGCTTGATGCATTAGTTTCCATTTGAATTCTTCTTCCTTCTTCAGTCTTAACAATGGCGAAAAAACTTGTGTTTTGCCACTTAGATTTGATATAAATCTTCGAAGGAAATTGATTTTTCCCAGCAACGACTGAAGCTCCTTTTTGGTCGAAGGGGCCTTCGTTTCCATAATTGCCTTAGTCTTATTTTGATTGATTTCAATGCCTTTTTTGTGCACTATAAAACCCAAGAAATCACCTGCACGTACACAAAAGGCACATTTTAATGGATTTATTTTCAATCCATATTTCCTCATTCTTTCAAAAGAACGGCGAAGATGGTCTAAATGACCACTTTCTGAGGAAGATTTAACCACCACATCATCTATGTATACTTGCATGAAATCATCAATAAAATCATGAAACATAGAATTCATGGCCCTCTGATATGTAGCACCAGCATTCTTTAAGCCAAAGGGCATTACTACCCATTCATAAACACCCAATGCCCCTGGACATCTAAAAGCAGTTTTCGACACGTCCTCTTCAGCAATGAAGATTTGATTATACCCAGAATAACCATCGAGCATACTAAGATAATCAAATCCTGCTGCTGAATCTATTAGCATTTCTGCCACAGGCATTGCGTATTCATCCTTGGGAGTTGCATTATTTAAATCCCTAAAGTCTATGCAAACTCTAAGAGTCCCATTTTTCTTTATTACAGGAACTATATTGGCTAACCATTCGACATACCTGGCAGTTCTGATGAATTTGTTTCTGAATAGCCTTTCGATTTCCTCTTTGATCTTAGCCAACACTTGAGGAGCAAATCTTCTTGGCACTTGCTTCACTGGTTTCTTCCCTGGTCGAATTGGTAATTGCATTTCCACCACTTCACGACTTAACCCAGGCATTTCGTCATAATCCCAAGCAAAGCAGTCTTTGAACTCCCTTAGCAATGTGATGACTTGGGTTTTTAGAGAAGAATCAATGTTTGCACTAATATAAGTAGGCCTTTTTATTGAGCCATTTCCCAAATCAACTTCTTCTAACGGGTCTTGAGCTTGCATATGCTTTGTCGAATCTCTAGGATCCTTTTCAAAACCTAATGGATCATCATCATAAATGCAGTCAAGTCTTTCATCTATGACTATGCCATTTTCTTCATGTAACTCACTGGCTTCGACAGCCATTGTTTGTTGAATAATTTCGGCCTCTATAGCCGCTTTAAACTTGTTTTCGGCCATATAAGCCGTAATTTTGTCCCATGCATTGGGCACTGACATAAGAACACTTTCAAGAACCAGTGTTCCACCCCATTGGTCGAAGAACACCATCAGGATAGACACTACCATCTCCCATTATTTCTCTTTCCCAAACAAAACCATAATTTGGGTCAAGATGAACTGAGGCAAGAACATTATCCGCAGGAACATATGCCTCATTAGAAGATGAACATGGCGCAATCTTCGCCATTTGTTTCTCAAAATTTTCCTTGGTAATTTGGTTGACATCAGCACGGAAGCAGCTCTGATCTGCTTCGACATACTCTACCAAACTATCTTCCTTCCACATTACTAAACGTTGATGCAAAGTTGAAGGGACAGCACCAACTCCATGGATCCACTCTCTACCAAGGAGTAAATTGAAATTCACTTTAGAGGCTATCACTAAGAACAATGTAGTCCTCTTTATGGAACCAACGATTAAGTCCACCTCAATGGCCCCCAAAGAATGGCCAGTTTTGCCTTCATAGTTGCTTAAGACAACGTTATGTGGCCTGAGGTCAGTGTCGAATTTACCAATCTTCTTCAAAAGACCATGTGGCATTAAATTCACTGCAGCCCCACCATCCACTAACACTTTGTTAATTCCAACACCATTGACTTTGGCTTGGACATACAGGGGTTTCAAGTGGTTTTGCATACTCATATCTGGCTTCTCGAAGGTAGCCATTTGGTCTTCGACACAACCATTGTTCATCACATGGTAACACATTGGCTTGTGATGAGCCATATCCTCTGTAAAATCCTCTTCAACATCATTTGGTACTGTGATAACATCGTACTCAAGAGGCAGTATTGATACCACATTGCAAACAACGTCGAAATCATCTTCAGAATCATCAAAATCAGACTCCATGTCTTCATCCATGTCGAAATCAGCATTCTTTTCTTTCACTGTTGACAATGGAGGAAATATTCTTTCAAGAGCAGGCCTTCTTGGCTTTTCTGTTACCACAGCCTTGCCTTTGGCCTTATTTGCTGCACACACATGACTAGCAACATCAGCATTCTTCTTTGTGGCAACTTCAGCTTTGTGAACCTCACTCTTTGCCACTATTATGCTGCGTGGAACTTGATTAATGTCAATCGTACTGCGTGGAACATGGTTATTAGCCAAATGACTTGGAACCTTGTTAATGTCAAAGTGTGCCTTCTTCTTCTGTTGTCTTTGGTAACGACGCCACTGTGTTTTAGTCATGGGGTTCTTACCCTTATAGTTATTCTTATAATTAAACTTAGCAGCATCAGTACCTGGCTTGACAGCTTTAGCACGTTGATTATTGGGCACCCACGCTTCGACAGGAGCACTAGCACTTGGGACAAAGGATTTATTTGTTGACAGCTTCAAATACCCTTTCGCTGAGGACTTCTCCTTAGCAAATTGTCGTTTGCTTGTTGAAGGCTTTGTTGACACATTAGCCTTATAGCCTGGAAGATCTCCTTTTGCAAAGTCAAATTTCGGCCTGTTATCAAGCCATTTTCTTTTACGTTGTTGTTGATCCTGATAACCTTCGACAGCTTTGGCTGCTTCTTTGTCGAAGACAGTGCTGCATCTTGGGCAAAGCATAACTTCAGAGTTAGTCCACTTACACCGATTGAGGAAATCTATCAATTCTTCCTCAGCCTTTGGATACACAGCATGTATCTTCCCATCATATTCTTTTAGGGTCACTTCGTGTTTCTTACCTTCAGCATACAGAAAACCTTTTAATTTTTCGGTGGCAGTCTTGACATACTTAGGAGGGTCTGCCATTTGAGCATCCACCATGCCTACATCAGCTTCGACAGGTTCAGAATACATAGCTTTAGCCTTAGGCAATGGATCAACATCAATCTGCATAGGAGTTTTCATTTTCTTATCAGCAAATTTGAGTCTTCCTTCGTCAACTGCTTTTTGCACAATATCCCTGAAAAGCACACAACGGTCAGTGTTATGTCCCAAAAAATTATGGAACTTACAATAACCCTTTTTCTTTCTTTGGTCAAGAGTTGGTACTTTAAGGCCTTTAGGCACTAATATTTGACCATCAGTTACTAAAAGATCAAAAATTTCATCACATTTCGTAACATCAAAAGTATAAGTCTTAGGCATAAATCTATCATTCTTAGGCTCTACAGGGTTATTCCCATTCGCAGGCCTTAATACTTTACAAGTATAAGGAGGACCAGGCTTAAGTTCAGCCACGTCTATCTCCTCTTCTTCGACATTACCATATGTAACATCGAATTCTTCTTCGACATATGCCACTTTTTCTTTTTTATGATACCTATTCGACCTAGATTTTTCTTCTCTAAGCCTTTCAACTTGTCGAACTCTATCAGCCAATTGAGCCATATCTCTCAAATGAGATGTGTCTAATTTCTTTCTAATTGAGTAATCAAGGCCACCAGCAGCCATTTCGACAAACTCATGTTCAGGGACTTGTGTGAAGCAACGAGATTTCAACAACCTAAATCTGTTTAAGTAATCATCAATAGTTTCAGGCATTTTGCGCCGAACACTAGCCAATTCTTTAAGACTAATTTTCGACTGGCCCATGTAAAACTGTGCATGGAATGCCTTTTCTAATTGCCCCCATGTGAACATAGAACCAGGGGGTAAGGTCGTGAACCAAGTGAAAGCATTTTTAGTTAGAGAATTTGGAAAATATTTCATCTTCAAATTCTCATTTCGTGCTAAGTCCCCAGCCTCAGTCAAGAAACGAGCAATGTGTTCGACTGTGGACTCATTTGTATCACCACCAAACTTAGTAAACTTGGGAACTTTCCATCCCCTTGGTAACTCAGTTTGTAATACGTATTCACATAATGGTGATACGAAGTTAGGCCTTTGTAAACCTATGTTAAGGCCATTTTACGCCAAAATAGTTTCGACTAAAGTAGCTATATTGTTTTCAGCGCCAACATTGTGTTGTTGCACTTGTCGAACAACTTCATCAGCGTTCTGGTGTCTATTTACCAAAACTACTTCAGGGACGTGGTTTACTGCCCCTTGTAGTTCGCCTACAATTGTATGTGGACGCTTCGACTGCAACTGCTCCTTGGGGGTTAACTGGCGACGCATTACCCGCAATAATAGGAACTTGCCTATTATTAACCGTTGGAGCCCCAAAGAAATCTGCAATCCTACTCATCTGATTTGCCAACATTTGGTAACTGTTATTGGTATTTTGAATCAATGGATTGAAAACTGTACCAATTTGTTGGGTAAGCATATTAACCATATCGTGATTACTCTCGTCTACTTGCTGTCTTAAGGCCAACAAAGACGTATTGGTTAATGCTGGGGGATTCCGACCAAATACACTCTCAGAAGAGACATGTGTAGGGGAAAAGGTCGAAATATGTGGCATTCCAGTAGGCATGCCATACATTCCCAAAGGAAATGGGGGTAGATGCACGTTATTCAATCGTGGGTCTAAACCGTTCCCCATTGCCATGTAAGGGCTATGAAGCCCTGCACTTAACGGCAAAGACATAGGCAAAGATGCCATTTCTGACTGCGTTGAACCAACATTAGTCATTGATAATGAAGGAACAGTTGTTGACGATGATGGTCCTGCGCTAATGCTCGTAGAATCCATTGTTGTTCCTTGCCCTTGTGAAACCACAGGGTTGGAACTAGACGCATTATTCGTACTAGAACGAACCATTTTACCACTTCTTAAGTGCATACAACAGCGAATACAAATAAGAAAGTACGAAAATGAACAAAATCAAAGGCAAGGTCCCACCGGGCGTGCCAATTTGTTTGCTGGTGTTTTTAGCAAACAATCACTAGTTTTATTAGAAGGTTTGTGAGATCAAACTAGAAAAATCTCAAAGCAATTGCCTTTGAATTGCGCGTAGTTTTTGTTTCAGAAAATGTAGAAAAGGGGACGATTTGCAAAGATTAACAGGATTGAAAAGAAAAGAAGCAGTAAATGGTGCGTGAATTGTAAAGAAAAGACAAATAAATTGCATTGAATTGTAAAAGTGGTACACGATCACGTACAATGATTCTTCCACTCCTTTTTCGCTCTGGCTTGGAAGTTAGAGTTTCAGGAATCGGATTGTGTATTGTGATTTGTAACCCTTGTTTCTTCTCAGAAACTACTATTTATACAAAGGAAAAGAGGGGGAAAAACTGAACTAAGTAACTGCCTAGAAATTTGAAAATTAATAACTGCTACTCCTACTTTCGACAAGAACCGCTTCATCACGCTTCGACCAACTGCTAGTTCTTCAGCGCATAACTGCTCTGTTTTCTGTCTGTCGAAAGCTTGTGTCCATTTTCCTCTCTCTTGCTTTTGCTTCCCCGGAAGCTTGTCGAATTTACCTTGCGCATGACCATTTTCTCTGTTGAAATAATTTGGTCTTTGTCGAAATATAAGTCAGGCCTTGTTGACCATTTTCAATGAAGCCTGTCGAAATTACAGGCTAACAATATGTGAATTTCAAATGTATTTTTGGGTGTTTGTTATTTTTAGTTTATAAATATTCTGTGTACCTTTTATCCAGAATGATTTTAATGCGAAAGTTTATACGCATTTGCATAAATTTCTTTAATTAATTATTAGAATCGCATCTCTCTTCAAACTTTATTTTTAAATAAATGAACATCAATTCACCACTCTTATTTTAATGACCACTTACCTCTCATTGGTTTTGCTTGTTTAAATGACCCAAATACTCATCTATATATTTTTGCATACTAGAGAAGATGCGTGGAATTTTTATTGTAAGCCTAAGCCTTTTACAAAATAGAAGAAGAGTATGTGTTACTTAACTGAGAGGAGGTGATAGTGTCTGATGGGTTTGTTGATTATTCTTTTAAGGGCGCCAAGCATAAGACAGCTACATATATGAGGTTGATCTTCCTGTTCAAATTTACAGCAACAATTTGTTGTATAGATGAAGAGATAAACCTGCAAACCAAATAAAATATCATAATAACATAATAATCTAAGGTTTATGCTAGAATGTCCTTAGACAAAACTTAGGTGTGTTTCTATAGGTGTAGTTGGTGTTGTTTTCCAATTGCAATATGACATGTGATATCAAAGAGGCATGGAATAACTTCAAAAACACACACTGAAACAGAGAGACTGGAGAAGAGGTGAACTTGTTTCACTCAATATCAATACTAATTGTTAACACCCAAAATAAATTAAGTTGTTGGCCGAGGGGATAGAGAAATACAAGGTTAAAATGGGGCTGAGGCAGCCATAAAGACACTAGGGCAAGAGAAATATTTGTCATAACACGGGGAAGGTTCAGACTGAACAAGTGAGGATAAGGTATTTTGAAGCCCTGAAGGAATGAAGGTGAAGCACCGAGGTACTACGAGACTCGATCGGAGGGAGCCTCGACCAGTAAGTGACTCGGTTGATGCACCTATGGCCGAATGCCGAAAGTGAGACATAGGGGAGGAAGGCTATCGCCAAGGCGAAAAATGCTTGCTTGGAGTGTAATTATTCAATGCACGTGGACACACTACGTTGGAGCGATTAAGGTTGAGGAACAGAAGACACCGTGGAAAGCGAAGCAACCGAGGATGTACCCCACTAACCTGTGCTAGTGAGGTCATGGAGGAGAGGTTCCGAATTTTTAGGGATGGGAACGAATGAAGACCGTGGATCTTGATTAATCTGACGGTGGGCAGGTTTAGACTCAGATAGTGGCCAACGAAGACTCAGAACTTCCAATTTCTGCTTGGGAACATGCAGACTTTCAGGCTGGGACACTGATAGGTATCAAGCCAATAACTTATTATATGTAAGTTCTCCTTTTACAATTGATTTTTTGTCAATGACATAATATCATCTGAGATATTTTTGATGTATTGTGCATGCTATAATCAATCCATCACAATGTAATAAGATAGATCCTTCAAGAATGTTGGCAATATATGAGTACAGGAATCTCCGTGATAAAGTATATTTAGCCAACAACCGGAGATGTATTTATGGCTCAGTCAGTTGATTATCATTTTGATGAATTAGTATTCCCAACATTAGGGGGAGTGTTGAGTAGCTGAAAATAACATTTATTTGAAATAAATTGTTATTATCTCATCTTGATCCTCTTAGGAATCAATGTGAACCTGAAGATCAAAGGATAATTCATTTGCAAAATTTAGCAAATTATTCAATAGCTGCAATACTCAAATAAAAATTGATGTCCCTGTTGGACAAACATTGCAAATGACTCTTACGCATGAAACTTGTAGATTTGTCAGTTCCAAAGAATAAAAATCCTCGAACAAGGAGATGATCTTAGAAAGCAAGATGGACCAAAAGTGAGGATATGGAGACTCAAAAAGAGTACTTACACATAATTTTTAGTTCCAAAAGAAGTAATCAGGTACTTGTGAAATTGAGATCTCAATAAATTATGTCAACGTTGACGATAATTTTGTGTATAATATTGCACAGAATATGATAAGTGATGATGATGATCATGAACTAAAGTCTATTAAGGATTATAGGCAAAGAAATTATTGGCCAAAATAGAAAAAATGCAATTGAGTGGAATTTTGCAAAGTAGAAAGTTTTTTTTGACTTGTAGTCTGTACAACTGAAGATGTAAAGCTAATTAGATACTAGTTAATTTTTGTGCGAAAAAGAAATGAGATTGGTAAAATAGTGAGATTTAAATTTTGTCTTGTTGTTCAAGAGTATTTGCATAAACTTTATAATAGTTATTCGTAGCACATAAATGGTTCAATTTAGATATGATGGATGTGTTACAACTTATTCGTATGGCTCATTTGATAGTGATATTTATATGAAAATCCGTGAAGGATTTAAATTTCTGAGACAACTCTCGAGACGATTACACAAATTGAATGTGTCCCTCAGTGTGATACTATAATCTGGAATAATGAGGTATAATCGTCTCGGCACATATTCTAAAAGAGAGATGTAAAAAATTACATCACTTGTTCATATAGTTTTATGAAAAGAGCAAGAAAGGAATTTGTTATACTTTGCTATTATTGTAACTCTTGAAGAGCTTTTCAAAATTATAGATTACTTAAAGAGAGTTCTATATGAATGACCAGATCAAATTATAGATGATGAATTTGTGAGGTTCAACATGTGATTGATCTCTACTTGGAAAATCCCAGAAGGACTCAAGATATAAAAAAATATCTTCATATAAATTCTTTTGAAGAACAAAGTCTCATATTGATTTTGAGACCGAACATTTGGCTAGTTAAATTTATGTTTAATAAGTCATAAAGAACTAGTTTTTGATTGACTCGTGATAAATTATTTAATTCAGTATATGAGTTGTATGCCAACAAAAAATATATCGGGCTCGAAGACTATAACCTAGCGTTATGTAAGGATACATGCATATTACTAAAATGCTACATTGTGGATATGATAATATTGTGTGATAATTAGTAGTAATATAGTTCATCACAAACCAAAATGCATCTGAATAAACTGTGATGCATATTTTATTTTTGGCTATTCTAACGAATAAATCATTTTCAAAATATTCTACAAATTAACCATGCAGATGCAAATATTTTTCTGGTCCAGATCGAGTCAGATTCCAAGTCAACTATTATCTACATGCGTTGACATTGAAATACCTTTATGATCTACAAAACTGTCAATGGTTCTTGTTTCTCCATTTGAAGCTAAAATGCCAACAATTCAAGGAAGAAGTCTAAACGCAAAGTTCCATTAAAAGAGGATAATATACAAGTGATAGAGCAGAGTAGATTTCTACATATGCATTCAGGGAGAAACTTCAGATGTAGGAATTCATATTCTGAAGTGATGCTTCAAGTAGGGGGAGAAAAACTGTACTCTTTTCCCTTCGCTATGGCTTTGTTCCATTGAGTTTTCCTAGCAAGGTTTTTAACGAGGCAGTTCTCCTAGATAGGATATTATACTCTTTTTCCTTCACTAGATTTTTCCCACAGGGTTTTTTTCCTAGTAAGGTTTTAATGAGTCATATCCTGGATGGACATCCAAGGGGGAGTGTTATGAATATTATTATCTTTAGTGGATTTCCATTTCTCTTCTCACATCTTCTCATCATTATCTTGTGTAGTGGTCTTTTATGATTGACTACTCACTTGTCAATCCCCACCCTATAAATAAGATTCACCCTCACATGTAAATATGTACTTTAGAAGAGAAATACAAAGACTCCTATCTTCTCTCCTTCTCTCGTTATTTTGTTCTTCTTCTTGCTATAGTTTTGATGATTTTATAACACATTATAAAAAAATCCTTAATAATTTTTTAAAATAATTTAATAATTTAATTAAATGATTAAGTTAATATTAAATGATCACGTACTGCATGCAAAATATAAACAAGTGGCAACAGGAGCAGCAACGAGAGACTGACAATGGGAGCGACAGCGAGAGACTGACAATGGGAGTGGTAATGAGAGACTGACAATGGGAGCGACAATGAGAGACTAGCGTCAACAGAGAACAGCAACATGGAGCAGCAATGGGGGCATATCTTCTATTAGATCTCATTTTCTAAGGCAGAGAAGAGAAATCATGAGCGAAAGAGGAGGAGACACGTGTTGATGAGGACCTCTTACATCAAGAAAATGAAGTACAACAAGGGATAGTGACTAGGAGCAAAGCGCGGAGGCTTCAAGAGGACATGGAGAGGAAGATTGGCGCTTTGTTGACTCCCATTAGAGGAGAATCTAATGAAACCTCCATTTACCAAGTCTTAGTCATTAGTGTCTAATTCCTTATTAAGAACATATATTAGATTTGTTTTCTTTTCTATTTGTAATTTGTAATAAATGTACTTTGAGGTATTTTCTTTAGAAGCCTAGCATTTGTTCTAAGGCTTTAGGTTGTGATTAGAAACTTAGGGTGGTGCACTTAGTATTTTTGCCAATAGTATATAATGGCAAACTTAACATTTTGGAAAGGGGGATTTTTGATGATATAGAATTGTGATTTTTGAGAGCATAGTTTTCTCTCCTTTGGTTCTTGGATGAACTCTATTGATCTTATCAAGGGGCTATTCATCTCCCTTGTGGCGATTACGCACCGATCTTATCATCTCTCCTTAGATGTGGCGATCTTCACTCCATCTCCATCTTCTTTCCTTTCCATTTTTGTGAGTTTTAATTCCTTCATTGTTCTTATTTTTGTTCATTGAGTCAAAGAAATTGAAAACCTAATCATGGAAAAGATCCTAATATTCAAGATCTTGCTTGAATTTCACATCAATTGGTATCAGATTTAGGTTCTGTGATTAGTGTTCTCTTTGATTTCATTTTTTTCTCTGTTTCTGTAAGCGTAATTTTGTTTCTTCGTTTCTGTTTGCGTTCTTGCGTTCTTTCCTTTTGTTATTCTTTTTTTTCCTTTCTTCGTTTCAGTCCCTTTTTTTCGTTCTATTCCTTTCGATTCAGCTTCAATTTGACTAGATCGATCGTGAATTGAACTGCGTTCATCTTCAATTTCAGTTTGCGCTCTGTGATTTGCATCTTCGTGATTCCGTTGCCTTCAGATTTCGTTCAGTTTGCATAACTCTTGATTCGATTTTCTGTTTCGATACTGTGCAATTTGATAAATAGCGATTGTGAGATTGCAACGATTGAATCAATCAGATCGATCCTGCTTTGTCCTGCTTTCCTTCTATTGTTTCGATCTTGATCTGTGTAAGTTCGGCGTTCTTATTTCTTCCTTATGGTTTTATGAATTCTCATTTCTGGATCTTGAATGTTTGATTCTTGTTTTTTTTTCTCAATTCAGTAGTTATAAGATTTTGCGATACTGCTGTGTTGTTCAGGTTTTTCTGTTTGGTCTTTCAGTTTGATGTTAAACGATTGTGCAGTCTCGTTTCTTGCAAGTGCCGATTTTTGCGTATAGGCATTATATGCGAGATATGTCCTGTTGATACTGGTTTATTGTTGAGCATAAGCTTTCGTTTCAGTATTCTGATAGTGTGTGTGTTACTGTTCTGACTTTAGCATATCTGCGCTGATTCTGGTACCTTTGATTTTAATTCAATTGGAATTTTGATTTCAGCTTTATTTCTTCAATACTTACTCAAATCTGGATTTTCAAAAGCCAAAATAGGATAGAAAAAAAAGAGGAATCCAATTCTGCATAGAGAATTTGTGAAAACAGCTTATCAAAAAAAGTGCTTCTGAAAAAGCAAAAAAAAAAGTGCTTAAAAAAAAAAAAGGCAAGTATTCAAAAAATAAAAAGCAAAAGAGTATATATCCAGATTTGAGATAAAGTTTCTTCATTCAATTTGCAAATAGATGTCATATTTGATATGTGGATTGTAAGCTTTTAGTACCAAACTTTCCACAATTTTGATTACCTACACACATTTGTCTCCTACACACACTACATACTTATACACATTTGGTTTCCTTGATCACATACTTTTCCTTTGTTTCCTTGAGTATCTTGTTCAAACATTATTTGTTTGAGAGTCTCTTTCTTATTAGCTTTCTTTGTTGTCGTCTAAATTGTCTTAGAGTCTCTTTGTGTCTTTTTGGCTCTTGTATGATAATTTCCTTGCGTGGTTGTCTCATTGGCTATGGTAGTAACATCTGTTGGACTAAACGATAACCTTAGAGGGGGGGGTGAATAAGGTTATAGGCTAAAAATCATTCTTTTTTGTGTTTTCAAAGTTGTTTAATGCTAGTTTAAAAAACAAATGCGGAAAAGGTTTATATGCTAGCAATTTGCGCAAGCTATTATAGAGATATAGCAACAATGATGAATTTTACAGTAACACAAAATCCACTTAACTGTAATATAGAGATTGCAACACAGTAACAATGAGTATACTAATAGTGCAAATCAAAACAACTAACAAAAATATCAATTTCAATAGTTGTAATAACAATTCAACAGTAATTTCAATTTCGATAGTTATAATAACAATTCAACAGTTAACGCTATAATAGAAAACCAAACAATAATAACAAGAACAAGAATAATGGGGCATAAATAAGTAAAGAGATAAGGGAAAGAAGAACACCGCGATTTTTCGAGGTTCGGATTGAAATCCTACTCCTCGGCCTCCGGCTTTCCAACCTTTGGACTTTGGGAAAATAACACTATAATGGTGAAGATGCTTCTTCAAAGTCTTACAACTCACGCCACTTTACAGCAACAACAAAACCTCTCAATTTCCCCAATTGAGAACCCGAGCTCCCCGCTTAGGATTTCTACGTTCCAATCTCCCCGATCGAACCACCCAAGAAACACTTTCCCAGGATTTCACAACAATACCAAACGCCAAGTGATAAGATGAATACAATTGAAACTATGATCGATTAATCAAGCAAAATAACCATAAGAGTTGAGAGAGATGATATGATGATGAAAACCCTAGAAATTTGATTGAGAACCGAAGAAGATGATCAGATATTGAAAGGGATCGTTCTCAAGTTTTGGTTTCACGTTGTTTCAAGTTTTGCGGCTCTGTGAAATGTTTTTCGTTTTCTCTCTCTATCTATGTCGTGAAAACCCTTGCTTTTCTATTTATATCACTTAAGAAAATATGACCGTTGAAACACTTTTTAGCACAATTGTGATAAGCGAGAAATCGATTGATTGCTTAAAAGAAAGAGAAGAGAAATCGATTTAGTGCTTCCAAAAACACAAGATAGAAATCGATTTTGTGCTTAAATAAAGGAAACAAAAAATCGATTGTTCTCCTTAAAAGAATGAGTGAGAAATCGATTTTGCACTTAATGAAGGAAGTAGACAATCGATTGTTAGCTTTATAAAAATAAGGAAGGCAAGCTACAAGAGACAAGCCACAAATCGATTTCTTGCTTGAATGGCATAGGCTAGAAATCGATTTCTAGCTTGAATGAAATAGGTTGGAAATTCGATTTTCCTCTTTAAAAACACAAAGTCATCAATCGATTGTTTTCTTTCCAAAACAAGTTCTTTTAAAACAATCAAGAAGTGGGAATCGATTGTTGGCTTTTAAAAGGAAGAGAGAAATCGATTCATTGCTTTAAAACTAAGTGGGAATCGATTTCTAGCTTTATGTACCATATCAAGAATCGATTCTTTACTTCAAAAACAAATTCTTTTTAAAACACTAACTCATGAATCTATTTTCTTTAAAAAACAACAATTCAAGACTCAAACTATTTCTTTAAAAACACTTTGTGCCTAACCTAATTAAACATGGTTTTATATAAAATATTTTTCCAAGACAGTTCAATTTTAAAAGATCATCTCTCAACTACGAATGTTATAAGACTTGGGTAATACGATCTTACATGAGTCCTACGCAAAGCGATATAAGCCTTCAATGCTTGAGCAGCTTTTCGTAATATAAGTCTTCAATGCTTGAGCAGCTTTTCGTCCGAGCTTCTACAACTTTGAGTCAGCTTCCGAAGCTCTCTTGTTCAACACCCTGCGCTCTTATATTTTTCCTGCGCTTTACCTCAAGTAAATTATCAGTAACTTGTAATTTGTTATCATTCAAAACAAGGAATGTTTGCCCTTGGCACAACAAACTCCCCCTTTTTGATGATAACAAATTACCTTAGCATAGGGAGGCGATAAACAAGAAACATTAGCATATGCTCCTCCTAAGCGTAAGCAAAAAAAATTATAAAAATAAACATACATAGCAGAAAACAATTATATAGCAGTTATTTCTCCCCCTTTGTTTTCATCAAAAAGGAGGGAATCACATAGCACATAATCGCGTAATCACAAACTGGAAAAATCAAGCATACCTAGCTCTCTCCGGATTTTACAAAATTGAGCTTCGGCTAGAGGTTTCGTGAATATGTCAGCTAGTTGGTCATTGGTGCCTACAAATTTTAATTCTATGCTCCCCCTAGAAACATGATCTCTAATAAAATGATGTCTTATTTCTATGTGCTTAGTTCTAGAGTGTTGGATGGGATTCTTTGCAATATTGATAGCACTAGTGTTATCACATAAGACAGGCACATTTTCATATAACAAACCAAAATCTTCCAAAGTCTGTTTCATCCACAAAACTTGTGCGACGCAATTTCCAACCGCCACGTATTCGGCTTCAGCGGTGGACAAAGCAACACTGTTCTGTTTCTTACTAGACCAGGAAGTCAAACAAGGGCCTAGAAAATGGCAGGTTCCACTAGTACTTTTTCTATCTAAGGTACAACCAGCAAAATCAGCATCAGAAAAACCGACCAAATCAAAGTGACTCGATTTCGGGTACCACAATCCGAAGTCTGTGGTTCCCTTAACATATCTAAGAATCCGTTTTACAGCTTTTAAATGTGATTCTTTTGGACATGCTTGAAATCGAGCACACAAGCACACAGCAAACATAATATCGGGTCGAGATGCAGTTAAATATAAGAGACTACCGATCATACCTCGATACATAGTTTCATTAACTGGTTTACCTTGTTCATCCTTGTCCAATTTTGTTGCAGTCGCCATTGGAGTACCAATCACCTTTGCATCACTCATGCCAAATTTCTTTAGTAACTCCTTTGAGAACTTAGTTTGACTGATGAATATTCCATCTTTCATTTGTTTCACTTGAAGTCCCAAAAAGAAGTTCAACTCCCCCATCATGCTCATTTCAAATTCACTAGTCATCATGTCAGAAAACTCCTTGCACAAATCATCATTAGTAGACCCAAAAATAATATCATCGACATAAATTTGAACTACAATAAGATGTTTGCCTTTGGTTTTAAGGAATAAGGTAGAATCAATCTTACCCTTTTTGAAACCGTTTGCAATTAAATGTTTGCTTAGTCTCTCATACCAAGCTCTAGGGGCTTGTTTTAATCCATAAAGGGCTTTGTCAAGTTTAAAAACATAATCTGGATTTTCAAAATCTTCAAAACCAGGGGGTTGTTTTACATATACTTCCTCTTCTAAAAATCCATTGAGGAAGGCACTTTTGACATCCATTTGGTGTAGCTTGAAATCCATGTGACTAGCAAAGGCTAGTATTATACGAATGGATTCCAACCTGGCCACTGGAGCAAAAGTTTCTTCAAAATCCACCCCTTCAATTTGATTATAACCTTGAACAACTAAACGACTTTTGTTTAATAAAATAATACCATTTTCATCAAGTTTGTTGCGAAAAACCCATTTAGTCCCTATGATAGTTCTATCAACAGGTTTTTCAACTAAATGCCAAACTTTGTTTCGTTTAAATTGTTCAAGTTCTTTTTGCATTGACACAACCCATTCTGGATCACCTAGAGCCTCTTTTATGTTACTAGGAACTATTTGAGAGACAAAAGCACTATGAAAGCATAAAAGATTAAGAGAAGAACGAGTTGTTACCCCCTTTGATGGACTACCAATAATTTGCTCCATGGGATGATCTCGAACTGATTTCCATGTCTTGGGCACATCATCATGTGTTCTTCCATGGAGATGATCATCAGTGTCTTGGGGCTCTCGTTCCATTTCAACTATTTCTTGAGGTTCTGCTTGCACCTCCTTTTCTTTGTCACTTTCATTATTTGGTTCAGGCATTCTGCTTTTGATCATTCCAAAAACTTTGAAGTATGAAATGTTTGGAGCTCTACCATTCCACAGCTCATATGGCGTCTTGTTAAGCGATGGCCTTAGATACACCCGATTTAGCACGTGGCAAGCTGTATCAACAGCGTGTCCCCAAAAGTACTTAGGAAGGTTATGCTCATTTAGCATTGTTCTACACATCTCTTGTATGGTCCTATTTTTCCTTTCCACCACGCCGTTTTGTTGAGGAGTCCTTGGGGCTGAAAAGTTGTGATGAATTCCATACTTTTCACACCAAGTTTTGAATGAAGAGTTTTCAAACTCTCCTCCATGATCACTTCTAATCTCCTTGATAGCTAAGTTTTTCTCATTCTGTAATTTTCTGCACAACTTAGCAAACTCGTTAAAAGCATCACCTTTTTTAGCAAGTAAAATAGCCCAAGTGTATCTAGAATAATCATCAACAATTACAAAAACATATTTGGCTCCTCCTAGACTTACAACATCAATTTCTCCAAATAAATCAAGATGTAACAATTCAAGCACATTTTTGGTAGAAATAACTGGTTTAGATTTGAAAGAAGTTTTATGCATCTTACCCAATTGACATGCATCACATAACTGTCCTTTTTCATATTTAAGCTTGGGTAAGCCTCTAACATGTTCATTTGCACATAATTTAGATAGAAGTTCCATACTCGCATGTCCTAAGCGTCTATGCCACAAATTCACATCATCAAGTAGAGAAGGCATGCATACAATATCATCACTAACAGTGTCAAAATCAACATAATAAACATTGTTTTCACGAAAACCGACAATGTGAAAATTTGAAGCTTCATGAACAATAACACATTTATTTTTTGAGAAATACACATCAAAGTCATTATCACATAGTTGACTTACGCTCAATAAATTAAATTTCACACCATCAACCAGTAAAGCATTTTTAATTTTGATTGTGTTTTCCTTACCCACACAACCTTTACCTATAACTCGAGCAGTTTCATTGTTGGCAAACTTCACAGATCCACTAGCTTTGTTACTCAATTTCAAGAAGAGTGAAGCATCACCAGTCATATGCCTTGAACATCCACTGTCAACCATCCACACATTTTTCTTTTTGGATGACTGACATACCTGCGAAAATAACATCAAAAGCTAGTACGAGGTACCCAAACTTTGTTGGGTCCATGGGGGTTAGTTCTCCGGGGGTTTGTTTTCACAATCCACCTTGGTTTCTTGCAAGCAGGTATAAGAGTACCAAGCTCACATAATCTACGAATAGGGCATCTAAGAGAATTATGATTTCCTTTTTGACAATAAGTGCAAGAGAAAGAGGTAGGTGTTTTATTACTTGAAGAAGCAGCTACAAATACCAAATCCTTTTTCTTTAAATTAGAGAGGCTGGAATTACCTTTATAACCAATACCTCTTCTATCAGCATATTCATGTTGAGAGTGTAGTAACTTGGTTAAGGTATTTTCACCAACCTCAAACCTTTTTAAAGACTCTTTTAAATTTTCATTTTCAGCCTTAATTTTTTCAAAAATTTGTTTAAGCTCAAGAAATTCAAGGTTGAAAGGTTTAGCATTTTGTAGCTCATTTTTCAATTTAGCTACTTCATTCTCAAGAGTCTTGATTTGAGTAGTCATGCTTTTGTTGCTCTTTTTCAGATTCTTAGATTTTATCAAAAGATTTTCATGTTTATAATAAAGAGCTTCAAAAGCTTCATTCAAATCTTGACAACTGCTTTCATCATCACAAGAATCATCGAAATTTGAAAAAGAATGGTTAGAATTTGTTACCTTAGTTGCGTCACTGGCCATGAGACAAGCAAGCTTTGAAGCAGTCACTTCTTCATCTATTTCACTGTCACTGCTTAGATTGTCCCATGTATCATTCGGAGAATAATCTGCTGTAAGACCAACGACATTTGCAACTTCCTCTTCATCTTCCGTTTCACCTTCAGTTTCGGTGTCATCCCATGTAGCCTTCATTGCTTTCTTCTTTGGGTATTTGTTCTTTAGCTTTGGACAATTTACTTTAAGGTGACCCGGTTTGTTGCATTCAAAACATCTTGGTTGGTCGTCTCCTTTCTCTTGACTGTCTCCTTTGTAATACCCGGGCTTCTTAGAAAAATCACCTTTCCTTAACTTGTTGAACCTCATGAATTTTTTGAATTTTTTGGCAAGCATAACCATGTCTTCTTCATCAGATTCTTCATCAGATTCAACCACTTTCTTTCCCGTTTTAGAATTTTTCGCAGCTGCAAGAGCAAGAGACCTCTTTTCTTTTACCGCTTCTTTTTCTTGAGTTTTCTTAGCACCCAAAACCACCTCAAAAGCTAGTAGTGACCCAATCAAGTCTTCGGTAGGCAAAGTACCAATATCCTTGGCTTCAGTGATAGCACAAGTCTTAGGAAAAAATTCACCAGTTAACGAAGCAAGTATCTTCCCATTCAAGTCCTTTGTAGAATACTTTTTCCCAAGTGCTCTCAAGTTGTTTACAATCAAATTCAACCTTTGATGCATAGCAGCGACAGTTTCACCTTCCTTCATCTTGAAAGCTTCATACTCAGAAGTGAGAACTCTGATTTTGGTGTCTTTCACTTGACTTGTACCTACATGAGTTGCTTCTAGACAATCCCAGATTTCTTTTGCAGTCTGACAACCTTTTACCCTTCCATACTCTTCTTCACAAAGTGCTAGATGTAGAATATTCATAGCTTTGGCATTCAGAGAGATCTTGTCAAGTTCGGACTTTCTTAACTCGCTCAAGTCAATAGTATAGATGTCCTCAACAGGTACTTCTTCAGCTTTACCAGTTGCTTGAGTTTTTGTAGAATCACCAGCAGCAGTATCACCTGGTTTTGTAATTTTGATCTTCATCGGTGTGAGCGGTCCATCTATAATGATTCTCCACAACGTGAAATCTATAGCCTGCACATGACATTTCATTCGACTACTCCAGTAGTCGTAATTAGTTCCATCAAACAAAGGTGGCCTATTAAAAGACATCCCCTCTTTAATAAAAGACCCCATGATCAGAAAAATGCGAGATGTTAAGCTCTATATGCAGTTACCTGCTTTGATACCAATTGTTGGACTAAACGATAACCTTAGAGGGGGGGGGGGGGGGGGTGAATAAGGTTATAGGCTAAAAATCATTCTTTTTTGTGTTTTCAAAGTTGTTTAATGCTAGTTTAAAAAACAAATGCGGAAAAGGTTTATATGCTAGCAATTTGCGCAAGCTATTATAGAGATATAGCAACAATGATGAATTTTACAGTAACACAAAATCCACTTAACTGTAATATAGAGATTGCAACACAGTAACAATGAGTATACTAATAGTGCAAATCAAAACAACTAACAAAAATATCAATTTCAATAGTTGTAATAACAATTCAACAGTAATTTCAATTTCGATAGTTATAATAACAATTCAACAGTTAACGCTATAATAGAAAACCAAACAATAATAACAAGAACAAGAATAATGGGGCATAAATAAGTAAAGAGATAAGGGAAAGAAGAACACCGCGATTTTTCGAGGTTCGGATTGAAATCCTACTCCTCGGCCTCCGGCTTTCCAACCTTTGGACTTTGGGAAAATAACACTATAATGGTGAAGATGCTTCTTCAAAGTCTTACAACTCACGCCACTTTACAGCAACAACAAAACCTCTCAATTTCCCCAATTGAGAACCCGAGCTCCCCGCTTAGGATTTCTACGTTCCAATCTCCCCGATCGAACCACCCAAGAAACACTTTCCCAGGATTTCACAACAATACCAAACGCCAAGTGATAAGATGAATACAATTGAAACTATGATCGATTAATCAAGCAAAATAACCATAAGAGTTGAGAGAGATGATATGATGATGAAAACCCTAGAAATTTGATTGAGAACCGAAGAAGATGATCAGATATTGAAAGGGATCGTTCTCAAGTTTTGGTTTCACGTTGTTTCAAGTTTTGCGGCTCTGTGAAATGTTTTTCGTTTTCTCTCTCTATCTATGTCGTGAAAACCCTTGCTTTTCTATTTATATCACTTAAGAAAATATGACCGTTGAAACACTTTTTAGCACAATTGTGATAAGCGAGAAATCGATTGATTGCTTAAAAGAAAGAGAAGAGAAATCGATTTAGTGCTTCCAAAAACACAAGATAGAAATCGATTTTGTGCTTAAATAAAGGAAACAAAAAATCGATTGTTCTCCTTAAAAGAATGAGTGAGAAATCGATTTTGCACTTAATGAAGGAAGTAGACAATCGATTGTTAGCTTTATAAAAATAAGGAAGGCAAGCTACAAGAGACAAGCCACAAATCGATTTCTTGCTTGAATGGCATAGGCTAGAAATCGATTTCTAGCTTGAATGAAATAGGTTGGAAATTCGATTTTCCTCTTTAAAAACACAAAGTCATCAATCGATTGTTTTCTTTCCAAAACAAGTTCTTTTAAAACAATCAAGAAGTGGGAATCGATTGTTGGCTTTTAAAAGGAAGAGAGAAATCGATTCATTGCTTTAAAACTAAGTGGGAATCGATTTCTAGCTTTATGTACCATATCAAGAATCGATTCTTTACTTCAAAAACAAATTCTTTTTAAAACACTAACTCATGAATCTATTTTCTTTAAAAAACAACAATTCAAGACTCAAACTATTTCTTTAAAAACACTTTGTGCCTAACCTAATTAAACATGGTTTTATATAAAATATTTTTCCAAGACAGTTCAATTTTAAAAGATCATCTCTCAACTACGAATGTTATAAGACTTGGGTAATACGATCTTACATGAGTCCTACGCAAAGCGATATAAGCCTTCAATGCTTGAGCAGCTTTTCGTAATATAAGTCTTCAATGCTTGAGCAGCTTTTCGTCCGAGCTTCTACAACTTTGAGTCAGCTTCCGAAGCTCTCTTGTTCAACACCCTGCGCTCTTATATTTTTCCTGCGCTTTACCTCAAGTAAATTATCAGTAACTTGTAATTTGTTATCATTCAAAACAAGGAATGTTTGCCCTTGGCACAACAACATCAACACCTTGGTGATTGAAATCTACTTGAGTCCTTTTAAGAACCTATAGGAGGGAAATTTAGGGAGTGGAAAAAGGCAAGAGTGATACATTACACAAAAGCCAAAAAGAGTGTAAACACGAGTGACAATTCAAGAGTGTAAACACTTAGTTGAGTGGTGAGGTCCATTTTTTTCTTTTTTTATATTCTTTTGTATATTGTATTGGTTATTTTCATCATGTCAAGTGTTCCACTATCACCAAGAACGGCTGCCCTCATGGCTCACATTACTAATCTTCAAAGAGAAACACAAACGGAGATTAGGAGGGTTAGTGAAGCGCTTGGGGAAAGAATTACTTTGGTTGAAAGGCGGGTTGAAGAACCTATTCCACATAATGACCTTGAGGAGGAAGAGGTTGAAGAAGAGAGCCCTAGACATGAAAGGAGGCCAAGGAGGAATGATAGAAGACATAGACATTTTGACAATGAATATGAAAGGAGGCATAGGCATCACCATTATGGTTATGACTATGAACGGAGGCATAGGCATCATAGTGATGAGGAGGATAGGAGGCAAAGGTGGGAAGAAGAATCTTGGAGAAAAAAGAAACTCAACATTCCTAATTTTCAAGGCAAAGGAGATGCGGATTTATACTTAGATTGGGAACTCAAAGTGGAACAAATTTTTAATTGCCATGAAGTAAGGGAGGAAAGGAAGGTTAGTTTGGCTACCTTAGAGTTCACGGATTATGCTTTGTTATGGTGGGATCAACAACAAAAGGAGAGAGCTAGGTGTGGAGCAAGACCTATTGAATATTGGGAAGACTTGAAAGCCATGATGAGGAAAAGATATGTACCAAGTCACTACACTAGGATACTACATGACAAGCTCCAAAAGCTCAAACAAGGTGGGAAAAGTGTTGAGGAGTATTACAAAGAATTGGAAGTTGCACAAATTAGAGCCAATGTGGAGGAGAGTAGAGAAGCGGCTATGGCAAGATTCATGAATGGTTTGAATTATGAGATAAGAGATGTGGTGGAGCTACAAGACCACCTTGACCTTGAAGAACTTGTCCATCAAGCTACTAAAGTGGAGCAACAACTAAAAAGAAAGAGCTCCTACAAGAGATCCAATTCCAACCACAATTCCAACCATAAGACTTCAAATTGGAAGGATAAGGATAAGTCAAAGAAGGAGGGAGCCTCTTCCTCCAAACATGATGAAGCTTCGGCCAAACATGGCCACAAAGGTACGCAACTTTCTAACTCTACTCCTTCATCTAGTTCTTCCACAACTTCCACAAAATGTTTTAAATGTCGTGGGAGGGGGCACATTGCTTCCCAATGCCCAAACAAAAGAGCTTTGGTCATCAAAGATGGTTTTGTGGTGACCGAGAGTGAGAGAGAAAGCTCTCACTCCTCCTCTAGCTCTTCTAGTGGAAGTGAGGAAGAAGTGGATGAACAACCCCTCCAAGGGGATTTGCTTATGGTGAGGAGATTACTAGGAGTGAACCTTAGGATAGATGACTCCTCTCAAAGAGAAAATATCTTTCACACTAGGTGTCTAGTTAATGAGCAATGTTGTTCTTTGATAATTGATGGTGGTAGTTGTACTAATGTAGCTAGCACTAGATTAGTTACAAAACTCAATCTACCCACCATTGCTCATCCTAGACCCTATAAACTTCAATGGTTAAGAGAGGATGAAGAAATTGTTGTGAACAAACAAGTGTTGGTAAGTTTTAGCATCCATAAATACAAAGATGAAATCTTGTGTGATGTGGTGCCAATGGAAGCCGGTCACATTTTGCTTGGTAGACCATGGCAATTTGATAGGAAAGTCACTCATGATGGCTTTACTAACAAATACACTTTTGTTCACGACAAGCTCAAAATTACTTTATCGCCTCTTAGTCCAAAGGAAGTATGTGAGGATCAAATAGCTCTCAAGCTCAAAAGAGAGAAAGAAAAGCTACAAAAGAGTGAAAAAATGAGTGGAGAAAGTTCCAAAAAAGGTGAGGACCGAGAGCAAAAGGAAAAAAGGAATAAAAAGAAAAGTGGGGAAAAAGAAGAGAATATAGTACAAAACTTGTTTTTGAGAGAGAAGGAAGTCAAGAGAGCTTTGACATGTAGGCAACCCCTATATTGTTTGTATTATAATGATTTGTCCTTGCCTAATTCTTCTCTTGAATTGCCAAAATGTGTTGAAAATCTCTTAAAGGATTTTGAGGATGTGTTCCCCAAGGACATACCTCATGGCCTACCTCCTATAAGGGGTATTGAGCACCAAATGGATCTCATTCCGGGTGCCTCATTACCAAATAGGCCTGCTTATAGAAGTAATCCCGAAGAGACAAAAGAGATTGAAAAACAAGTTGAAAAACTCTTAGAAAAAGGATGGGTAAGGGAGAGTTTGAGCCCTTGTGCTATGCCCGTCATTTTAGTACCAAAAAAAGATGGCACATGGAGAATGTGTACCGATTGTAGGGCCATCAACAATATAACCATTAAGTATAGACATCCAATCCCAAGATTAGATGACATGCTTGATGAGTTATATGGTGCTTGCTATTTTTCTAAAATTGACTTAAAAAGCGGTTATCATCAAATTAGGATGAGAGAAGGGGATGAATGGAAAACGGCATTCAAAACCAAATTTGGTCTATATGAATGGTTAGTCATGCCTTTTGGCTTGACAAACGCCCCAAGTACCTTTATGCGTTTGATGAACCATATTTTAAGGCAATTTATTGGAAAATTTGTGGTGGTCTATTTTGATGACATTCTCATATATAGTAGGACACTAGAAGATCATGTTAATCATTTACAAAGTGTCATGGAAGTTTTGAGAAAAGAACACTTATATGCTAACTTAGAAAAATGCACATTTTGTAAAAGTGAGGTTGTGTTCTTGGGATTTGTTGTTAGTTCCCAAGGGGTGAAAGTTGATGAGGAAAAGATCAAGGCCATCAAAGATTGGCCCACCCCTAGGAATGTGAGTGAAGTGAGGAGCTTTCATGGGCTAGCAAGTTTTTATAGGCGGTTTGTTAAAAATTTTAGCACATTGGCTTCTCCTTTGAATGATGTTGTCAAGAAAAATGTGGCATTTAAGTGGGGAACGGAGCAAGAGCAAGCTTTTCAAGAGCTCAAAACTAAATTGACAAATGCTCCTATCCTAGCTTTGCCTAATTTTTCTAAGACATTTGAGTTGGAATGTGATGCTTCCAACATTGGCATAGGTGCGGTTTTATTGCAAGAGGGGCACCCAATTGCTTATTTTAGTGAAAAATTGAGTGGTGCCTCCTTGAATTATTCCACCTATGACAAAGAATTGTATGCTTTGGTTAGGGCCTTACAAACTTGGCAACACTACTTGTTTCCTAAAGAATTTGTGATCCATAGTGATCATGAATCTCTTAAGTTTCTTAAAGGCCAAGGAAAATTAAATAAAAGGCATGCCAAGTGGGTTGAATTTTTGGAGCAATTTCCCTATGTAATTAAACACAAGAAAGGCAAAAGCAATGTAGTTGCGGATGCCTTATCTAGGAGACATGCTTTACTTTCTTCTCTTGAAACTAAGATTCTTGGTTTTGAACATTTGAAAGAACTATATGCTTGTGATGTTGATTTTTCCAATATATATATATCTTGTGATCATGGTGCATTTAAGGGGCATTACAAGCATGATGGGTTTCTTTTTAAGGGGAGTAGACTTTGCATTCCTAAGTGTTCCGTTAGGGAATTGTTAGTAAGAGAAGTGCATGAGGGGGGATTGATGGGTCATTTTGGGGAGCATAAAACACTTGAGATGTTGCATGAGCATTTTTATTGGCCTAGAATGAAACATGATGTGCATAAAGTATGTTCTAAATGCATTACATGTAGAAAGGCTAAATCTAGGAGCATGCCTCATGGATTATATACCCCTCTCCCTATTCCCTCTACACCTTGGGTGGATGTTTCTATGGATTTTGTGCTAGGTCTCCCAAAGACAAGGAATGGCCGCGACTCCATTTTTGTGGTGGTGGACCGTTTCTCAAAAATGGCTCATTTTATTCCATGTCACAAGGTGGATGATGCATGCCACATTGCAAATCTATTCTTCAAGGAAGTGGTAAGACTACATGGGGTGCCTAGGACCATAATTTCGGATCGAGATCCAAAATTCCTAAGTCACTTTTGGAGGACTTTGTGGGGTAAGCTTGGTACCAAGTTACTTTTCTCTACTTCTTGTCATCCTCAAACGGATGGACAAACCGAGGTAACAAATAGAACTCTTGGTACTTTGCTTCGATCTCTTCTTAAAAATAATGTTAAGGCTTGGGAGGATTGCTTACCTATGGTTGAATTTGCTTACAATAGAGTTCCACATGGTTCTACTTCTCATTCCCCATTCGAGGTTGTGTATGGTTTTAATCCCCTTACCCCCATTGATTTGTTGCCTTTGCCCATTAATTCTTCCATAATTCATAGTGATGGAAAGGCTAAGGCCGAATTTGTTAAAAAGTTGCATGAAAAGGTCAAAGCTAAAATTGAACATAAGTATGAGTCCTATGCAAAACAAGCCAATAAAGGAAGAAAAAGGGTTGTCTTTGAACCCGGTGATTGGGTATGGGTGCACCTAAGGAAGGAGAGGTTTCCTTCACAAAGGAAATCTAAGCTCCAACCTAGAGGAGATGGTCCCTTTCAAGTCCTTGAAAGGATTGGGGACAATGCATATAAAATTGATTTACCCGGAAATTATGGGGTAAGTGCAACTTTCAATGTAAGTGACTTGACTTTGTTTGATGTAGGTGATGAGGACCCTAACTCGAGGGCGAGTTCTTCTAAAGAAGGAGGGCATGATGAGGACCTCTTACATCAAGAAAATGAAGTACAACAAGGGATAGTGACTAGGAGCAAAGCGCGGAGGCTTCAAGAGGACATGGAGAGGAAGATTGGCGCTTTGTTGACTCCCATTAGAGGATAATCTAATGAAACCTCCATTTACCAAGTCTTAGTCATTAGTGTCTAATTCCTTATTAAGAACATATATTAGATTTGTTTTCTTTTCTATTTGTAATTTGTAATAAATGTACTTTGAGGTATTTTCTTTAGAAGCCTAGCATTTGTTCTAAGGCTTTAGGTTGTGATTAGAAACTTAGGGTGGTGCACTTAGTATTTTTGCCAATAGTATATAATGGCAAACTTAACATTTTGGAAAGGGGGATTTTTGATGATATAGAATTGTGATTTTTGAGAGCATAGTTTTCTCTCCTTTGGTTCTTGGATGAACTCTATTGATCTTATCAAGGGGCTATTCATCTCCCTTGTGGCGATTACGCACCGATCTTATCATCTCTCCTTAGATGTGGCGATCTTCACTCCATCTCCATCTTCTTTCCTTTCCATTTTTGTGAGTTTTAATTCCTTCATTGTTCTTATTTTTGTTCATTGAGTCAAAGAAATTGAAAACCTAATCATGGAAAAGATCCTAATATTCAAGATCTTGCTTGAATTTCACATCACGTGTACTCTAGTTCAAAGGAACGAAACACACGAAGTTGAGTTGAGTGTCACATAAGCTTCGTGTAGGCGATTTAAAATGAATATAAATTTTATAAAATAAAAATGGAAAATATTTTTAGAAAGTACATGGGGATATTTTGCAAATAACTTTTAGAATCTAATTTTCCATAATCCAAAACACATACATTTTTTTATATGCAAAAGATTATATTGATGGGAGTACAAGGGGTACTCCAACCTGTACAGAAACAAGGGTCTCATTAAAACTTTCCTAAGCCAAAATCCCGTGGGAAAAAGACCCAATAAGGAAAAAAAAGTACCCCAGGAAGAACGAGGCTAAAAAGCCAATTACAAAGAATTGAAACAAACTAGTGGATTTCCCCACCACTTAGCAATTGAAAAACCAGAATTACTACCACTTTTTTAATTAGGGGTGGGCGTTGGGTGGGTTTTGATCCGTTAAAACACTCAACCCAATCAAATATTTATGGGTTTCGTTTTTATTATGGTTCTTCTTATGTTTATCAAAGGGTTTAATCAAGAAGGTTAATGAAATCAGCATCCTTTGTGGGGTCGAAGCTTGTTCTATAATATATAATCAAAATGATCATCAACCAGAGGTTTGGCCATCCGAATCTGGAACCCAACATGTGTTGAATAGATTTCAGACCATGTCTTAACTAGTGCAAAGCAGGAACAAGCTGGATCAGAAAAGCTATTAGAACCAAAGGATCCTGAAATCCCAAGAGCTTCCGATGAAACAACAAAATGGCAACAAAAAGAAGGAGATGGCAAATATGATGGATCAGTTCATGCTCACTGGCCAGATTTCAGGCAATGCTGACATGACCAATCTCAAGATCTCTTATCATTCATTGATGAGAACCTGAAGGGAATCAAACATAGGATGGATTCGATGCAATTCGAAGTGGAAGTTCAAAATATTGCATCAATGTACCATCTAATCAGTGTGTTCGTTGGATCAATGATGGAAGAAACTTTAAATGTTATGAGAATGGTGTTTGGTGGTAAGCTTTTTGTTCTTAGACTTTGGAATCGTGGTGTTGATAGTTCCCTTGATCTTACTGGAGATTTTCCTAAACCTGGTACTTGAAAGAATGCGTTTCGACCTTCATCGAGATATTATGTTTATATATGGACTTCTTATTCTCGCTAGTATGGACGTGCATCACTTGTTTGTGTTTATTCCTTTGTGAAATCTACCCCTTCACATCAAAGAGGTTTTCTTTGTATTCCTACATTTTTTGTTTTTGGTATTATGCCCTCATTGGGAACTAGCAGGAATGTAGGTAAGAAGAAGAAGTTGAAGATGAGAGGTAGATTTTAGGGTTGAACACGTAATTGAGAAATTGGGAATTTCTAGATTCTGGGTTTGTTTCATTCAATTTAATTTTAATTTTGTAATTTACTTTTAATTTTTATATTTTACTCCCTCTGATTCTTTTATAAGCAAAATGTGGTCAACCCATATGTTGAACACCTTTTGCTTATAAAAGAACCAGAGGCAATATTAATTAAATAAATGTTTAAATATGTTTTTAATCCCTGCAAATATGTGGCAGAGTGATCTGTCTCATTAATTGATGTGACAACTATGTGTGGTGCCTACATCACATGTCACGTCAATTAATGAGCTCCACATAACCTTCATTATAAGAAAAAAAAACTTATTATTTTTGCAGCAGGGAAATCCGATAGGAACATCATTTTGGGGATTTTAGGAGGATCTGATCTTGTGTGTCAGGTGTTATTATTTTTCTAGCCGTTATTACCATCCAAATGTACTTTTCTTCTTTTACTTCAATTCACTTACGTAGCCTTTTCCTTGAAACTAAACAATGTTCATGTAATAGCAGGTGATGTTCTGCATGCAATGCATGTCACCATCCCTGCATATTAAGTGGTTCTTTGATCTCTTAAACCACGTACTTGTCATTCTCGCAATGTGTAACATTCCACCATAATAAGTTAAGGGTTTTTTTGTACCCCCACCATTTGACAAAATACCTCCACAAAATATGAAAATCCTAAAATACCCCTCAGAAAGTTGACTTAATCGAATTTACCGTTTTAAGAGGTGCATCCGATTTGACAAATATAAAAAGCGTATTTATCTACATACGAAGCGGGAAAAAAAGACAATCGGATCTACCTTTTAATTGGTACATACAATTTGTTAAATATACAAAGCGTATGTACCACGGACGTATGTATCAAAAGCGGATTTACCTTGTTCTATGGTACATCCGACTTACAAAAAAAAAGTTAATTTGTTGAGAATATATATATATATATATATATATATATATATATATATATATATTTATATAGACACACACACACACAATAATATGGATAAATAATTACAAAAATAAATACAACAAATGTCAAACTAAACCATCAGAATCATCCGCTAAATCTATAATGGTGGGCACATCAGTGGGAGGGGGCAAGACCGGAGCAAGGGCATGCCAACGGGCGAAGCGGCCTGTATACGGAACAATAACTGGTGAATACTTAACAGATCCTTCTAGAACTTCCTATAATTACTTGCAAGCATATTAAGCAGCCTTCCTCCCCCCTATATATTGCTCTTGGGTACCAGCCTCCTAACCATGACTAGTCCTCCTCCTACAAAGGGAAGCATAAGGAAGCTAGCATATGTCAAAGGAGAAGATGCAAGAAAAAAAAACAAGAATAAATGGAAGATAGTTCGCTCGGTTGAGCAATGAAAAAATGGAAGATAAATTTAAATCTACAAAAAAAAAAAACACAAAAGCCTTACTTACCCCATTTCCACATCATCTGCTGTGTTCTCCCTCTGACCAGTGCACTTCTTTGCAATAAACTTCCTAAGCAAGCATCTTCTGTCGAAGATGCAATGTAGAACCTAGGCCTAGGCCCACAAGGACACATTTGAGGATATAAACGATAACAGATTTTGAATTCATGATTTTGAGTTATAAAAAGGAGTTGAGTGAGGGAGAATGATTCCTCTCTTTCTTTCGTTTGAGTAAAATGAGTTGAGTGAGGGAGAGAGTATATATAGAGAAAGCAAGCAAACATACATTAACTAGAGTAAGTGTACCCTTCATTTTAGTTGAATCATCACTCTTAACTATTTTTTTTTAATATTTATATTGGTTTTCAGATACTATTATTATTATTATTATTATTATTATTATGCTCCTCTTTTACTTCTGATCTTAAAGATTTACGTATTTATTTAGTTTGGAAGTATTATTTTTATGCATGATAACCAAGTTAAACCATGTCAAATCACTAGATACAACCCAAGGTAATAAATAGATGTTACTGATGTTCAAAAGGTGTTCAAAAGGATCCAATATTGCTGATGTATATCTCAAATCTTATGTACACAAGATGAAATAGGTGTTATCTTGCCAGCTAAAAGCAACGTCATTATGCAGTTGGGAAATCCGATAGGAACATCATTTTGGGGTTTTTAGGAGGATCGGATCTTGTGTGTCAGGTGTTATTATTTTTCTAGCCGTTATTACCATTCAAATTTACTTTTCTTCTTTTACCTCAATTCACTTACATAGCCTTTTCCTTGAAACTAAACAATGTTCTTGTAATAGCAGGTGATGTTCTGCATGCAGTGCATGTCACCATCCTTGCATATTAAGTGGTTCTTTGATCTCTTAAAACACGTACTTGTCATTCTCCCAATGTGTAACATTCCACCATAAAAAGTTAAGGGTTTTTTTGTACCCCCACCATTTGACAAAATACCGCCACAAAATATGAAAATCCTAAAATACCCCTCAGAAAGTAGACGTAATCGGAATTACCGTTTTAAGAGGTGCATCCGATTTGACAAATATAAAAAGCGTATTTATCTACATACGAAGCGGGAAAAAAAGACAATCGGGTCTACCTTTTAATTGGTACATACGATTTGTTTAAATATACAAAGCGTATGTACCACAGACGTAGATAGATCCGTTTTGATAGTTTAACAAGTCGTATGTACATATTGGTGGGGGTACATCCGATTTGATAAATTCAAAAGCGGATTTACCTTGTTCTATGGTGCATCCGACTTAGGGAAAAAAAGTTAATTTGATAAGAATATATATATATATATATATATATATATATATATTTATATAGACACACACACACACAATAATATGGATAAATAATTGCAAGGGCATCAGTGGGAGGGGGAAAGACTGGAGCAAGGGCATCCATAGGGCGATGCGGCCTGTATACGGAACAACAACTGGTGAGTACTTAACAGATCCTTCTAGAACTTCCTATAATTACTTGCAAACATATTAAGCAGCCTTCCTTCCCCCTATATATTGCTCTTGGGTACCAGCGTCCTACCCATGACTAGTCCTCGTCCCGCAAAGGGAAGCATAAGGAAGCTAGCATATGTCAAAGGAGAAGATGCAAGAAAAAAAACAAGAATAAATGGAAGATAGTTTGTTCGGTTGAGCAATGAAAAAATGGAAGATATATTTAAATCTACAAAAAAACACACAAAAGCCTTACTTACCCCATTTCTACACCATCTGCTGTGTTCTCCCTCTGACCAGTGCACTTCTTTGCAATAAACTTCCTAAGCAAGCATCTTCTGTCGAAGATGCAATGTAGAACAATGGGTAGGGCTAGGCCCACAAGGACACATTTGAGGATATAAACGATAACAGAATTTGAATTCATGATTTTGAGTTATAAAAAGGAGTTGAGTGAGGGAGAATGGTTCCTTTCTTTCTTTCGTTTGAGTAAAATGAGTTGGGTGAGGGAGTCAGTATATATAGAGAAAGCAAGCAAACATACATTAACTAGAGTAGGTGTACCTTTCATTTTAGTTGAATCATCACTCTTAACTATTTTCTTTTTTTAATATTTATATTGGTTTTCAAATACTATTATTATTATTATGCTCCTCTTTTACTTCTGATCTTAAAGATTTACGTATTTATTTGGTTTGAAACTATTATTTTTATGCATGATAACCAAGTTAAACCATGTCAAATAACTAGATACAACCCAAGGTAATAAATAGATGTTTACTGATGTTCAAAAGGTGTTCAAAAGGATCCAACTTTGCTGATGTATATCTCAAATCTTATGTACACAAGATGAAATAAGTGTTATCTTGCCAGCTAAAAGCAACGTCATTATGCAGCAGGGAAATTCGATAGGAACATCATTTTGGGGTTTTTAGGAGGATCGGATCTTGTGTGTCAGGCGTTATTATTTTTTAGCCGTTATTACCATCCAAATTAACTTTTCTTCTTTTACTTCAATTCACTTACGTAGCCTTTTCTTTGAAACTAAACAATGTTCATGTAATAGCAGGTGATGTTCTGCATGCAGTGCATGTCACCATCCCTGTATATTAAGTGGTTCTTTGATCCCTTAAAACACGTACTTGTCATTCTCGCAATGTGTAACATTCCACCATAAAAAGTTAAGGGTTTTTTTGTACCCCCACCATTTGACAAAATACCCCCACAAAATATGAAAATCCTAAAATACCCCTCAGAAAGTTGACTTAATCGGATTTATTGTTTTAAGAGGTGCATCCGATTTGACAAATATAAAGACAATCAGATGTACCTTTTAATTGGTACATACGATTTGTTAAATATACAAAGCGTATATACCACAGACGTAGATAGATCCGTTTTGACAGTTTAACAAGTCGTATGTACATATTGTTGGGGGTACATCCGATTTGATAAATTCAAAAGCGGATTTACCTTGTTCTATGATACATCCGACTTACAAAAAAAAGTTAATTTGTTGAGAATATATATATATATATATATATATATTTATATAGACACACACACACAATAATATGGATAAATAATTACAAAAAAGTGGTACAAAAATAAATACAACAAATGCCAAACTAAACAGTCAGAATCATCTGCTAAATCTACGACGGTGGGCACATCAGTGGGAGGGGGCAAGACTGGAGCAAGGGCATCCATAGGGCGATGCGGCCTGTATACGGAACAACAACTGGTGGGTACTTAACAGATCCTTCTAGAACTTCCTATAATTACTTGCAAGCATATTAAGCAGCATTCCTTCCCCCTATATATTGCTCTTGGGTACCAGCCTCCTACCCATGACTAGTCCTCGTCCCGCAAAGGGAAGCATAAGGAAGCTAGCATATGTCAAAGGAGAAGATGCAAGAAAAAAAAACAAGAATAAATGGAAGATAGTTTGTTCGGTTGAGCAATGAAAAAATGGAAGATATATTTAAATCTACAAAAAAACACACAAATACCTTACTTACCCCATTTCTACATCATCTGCTGTGTTCTCCCTCTGACCAGTGCACTTCTTTGCAATAAACTTCCTAAGCAAGCATCTTCTGTCGAAGATGCAATGTAGAACAATGGGTAGGGCTAGGCCCACAAGGACACATTTGAGGATATAAACGATAACATATTTTGAATTCGTGATTTTGAGTTATAAAAAGGAGTTGAGTGAGGGAGAATGGTTCCTTTCTTTCTTTCGTTTGAGTAAAATGAGTTGGGTGAGGGAGTCGGTATATATAGAGAAAGCAAGCAAACATACATTAACTAGAGTAGGTGTACCTTTCATTTTAGTTGAATCATCACTCATAACTATTTTCTTTTTTTAATATTTATATTGGTTTTCAAATACTATTATTATTACTATTATTATGCTCCTCTTTTACTTCTGATCTTAAAGATTTACGTATTTATTTGGTTTGAAACTATTATCTTTATGCATGATAACCAAGTTAAACCATGTCAAATCACTAGATACAACCCAAGGTAATAAATAGATGTTTACTGATGTTCAAATGGTGTTCAAAAGGATCCAACTTTGCTGATGTATATCTCAAATCTTATGTACACAAGATGAAATAGGTGTTATCTTGCCAGCTAAAAGCAACGTCATTATGCAGCAGGGAAATTCGATAGGAACATCATTTTGGGGTTTTTAGGAGGATCGGATCTTGTGTGTCAGGCGTTATTATTTTTTAGCCGTTATTACCATCCAAATTAACTTTTCTTCTTTTACTTCAATTCACTTACGTAGCCTTTTCTTTGAAACTAAACAATGTTCATGTAATAGCAGGTGATGTTCTGCATGCAGTGCATGTAACCATCCCTGTATATTAAGTGGTTCTTTGATCCCTTAAAACACGTACTTGTCATTCTCGCAATGTGTAACATTCCACCATAAAAAGTTAAGGTTTTTTTTTGTACCCCCACCATTTGACAAAATACCGCCACAAAATATGAAAATCCGAAAATACCCCTCAGAAAGTTGACTTAATCGAATTTATCGTTTTAAGAGGTGCATCCGATTTGACAAATATAAAGACAATCGGATGTACCTTTTAAATGGTACATACGATTTGTTAAATATACAAAGCGTATATACCACAGACGTAGATAGATCCGTTTTGACAGTTTAACAAGTTGTATGTACATATTGGTGGGGTTACATCCGATTTGATCAATTCAAAAGCGGATTTACCTTGATCTATGGTACATCCGACTTACGGAAAAAAAGTTAATTTGTTGAGAATATATATATATATATATATTTATATAGACACACACACACACAATAATATGGATAAATAATTAATTAAAAGTGGTACAAAAATAAATAATAGGATTTACCGATTTAAGAGGTGCATCCGATTTGACAAATATAAAAAGCGTATTTATCTACATACGAAGCGGGAAAAAAAGACAATCGGATCTACCATTTAATTGGTACATACAATTTGTTAAATATACAAAGCGTATGTACCACAGACGTAGATAGATCCGTTTTGACAGTTTAACAAGTCGTATGTACCTATTGTTGGGGGTACATCCGATTTGATAAATTCAAAAGCGGATTTACCTTGTTCTATGATACATCCGACTTACAAAAAAAAGTTAATTTGTTGAGAATATATATATATATATATATATATATATATATATATATATATTTATATAGACACACACACAATAATATGGATAAATAATTACAAAAAAGTGGTACAAAAATAAATACAACAAATGTCAAACTAAACCGTCAGAATCATCTGCTAAATCTACGACGGTGGGCACATCAGTGGGAGGGGGCAAGACTGGAGCAAGGGCATCCATAGGGCGATGCGGCCTGTATACGGAACAACAACTGGTGAGTACTTAACAGATCCTTCTAGAACTTCCTATAATTACTTGCAAGCATATTAAGCAGCCTTCCTTCCCCCTATATATTGCTCTTGGGTACCAGCCTCCTACCCATGACTAGTCCTCGTCCCGCAAAGGGAAGCATAAGGAAGCTAGCATATGTCAAAGGTGAAGATGCAAGAAAAAAAACAAGAATAAATGGAAGATAGTTTGTTCGGTTGAGCAATGAAAAAATGGAAGATATATTTAAATCTACAAAAAAACACACAAAAACCTTACTTACCCCATTTCTACATCATCTGCTGTGTTCTCCCTCTGACCAGTGCACTTCTTTACAATAAACTTCCTAAGCAACCATCTTCTGTCGAAGATGCAATGTAGAACAATGGGTAGGGCTAGGCCCACAAGGACACATTTGAGGATATAAACGATAACAGATTTTGAATTCGTGATTTTGAGTTATAAAAAGGAGTTGAGTGAGGGAGAATGGTTCCTTTCTTTCTTTCGTTTGAGTAAAATGAGTTGGGTGAGGGAGTCGGTATATATAGAGAAAGCAAGCAAACATACATTAACTAGAGTAGGTGTACCTTTCATTTTAGTTGAATCATCACTCATAACTATTTTCTTTTTTTAATATTTATATTGGTTTTCAAATACTATTATTATTACTATTATTATGCTCCTCTTTTACTTCTGATCTTAAAGATTTACGTATTTATTTGGTTTGAAACTATTATCTTTATGCATGATAACCAAGTTAAACCATGTCAAATCACTAGATACAACCCAAGGTAATAAATAGATGTTTACTGATGTTCAAATGGTGTTCAAAAGGATCCAACTTTGCTGATGTATATCTCAAATCTTATGTACACAAGATGAAATAGGTGTTATCTTGCCAGCTAAAAGCAACGTCATTATGCAGCAGGGAAATTCGATAGGAACATCATTTTGGGGTTTTTAGGAGGATCGGATCTTGTGTGTCAGGCGTTATTATTTTTTAGCCGTTATTACCATCCAAATTAACTTTTCTTCTTTTACTTCAATTCACTTACGTAGCCTTTTCTTTGAAACTAAACAATGTTCATGTAATAGCAGGTGATGTTCTGCATGCAGTGCATGTAACCATCCCTGTATATTAAGTGGTTCTTTGATCTCTTAAAACACGTACTTGTCATTCTCGCATTGTGTAACATTCCACCATAAAAAGTTAAGGTTTTTTTTGTACCCCCACCATTTGACAAAATACCCCCACAAAATATGAAAATCCTAAAATACCCCTCAAAAAGTTAACTTAATCGGATTTATCGTTTTAAGAGGTGCATCCGATTTGACAAATATAAAGACAATCGGATGTACCTTTTAATTGGTACATACGATTTGTTAAATATACAAAGCGTATATACCACAGACGTAGATAGATCCGTTTTGACAGTTTAACAAGTTGTATGTACATATTGGTGGGGTTACATCCGATTTGATCAATTCAAAAGCGGATTTACCTTGTTCTATGGTACATCCGACTTACGAAAAAAAAGTTAATTTGTTGAGAATATATATATATATATATATATATATATATATATATATTTATATAGACACACACACACACAATAATATGGATAAATAATTAATTAAAAGTGGTACAAAAATAAATAATAGGATTTACCGATTTAAGAGGTGCATCCGATTTGACAAATATAATAAGCGTATTTATCTACATACGAAGCGGGAAAAAAAGACAATCGGATCTACCATTTAATTGGTACATAGGATTTGTTAAATATACAAAGCGTATGTACCACAGACGTAGATAGATCCGTTTTGACAGTTTAACAAGTCGTATGTACATATTGTTGGGGGTACATCCGATTTGATAAATTCAAAAGCGGATTTACCTTGTTCTATGATACATCCGACTTTCAAAAAAAAGTTAATTTGTTGAGAATATATATATATATATATATATATATATATATATTTATATAGACACACACACAATAATATGGATAAATAATTACAAAAAAGTGGTACAAAAATAAATACAACAAATGTCAAACTAAACCGTCAGAATCATCTGCTAAATCTACGACGGTGGGCACATCAGTGGGAGGGGGCAAGACTAGAGCAAGGGCATCCATAGGGCGATGCGGCCTGTATACGGAACAACAACTGGTGGGTACTTAACAGATCCTTCTAGAACTTCCAATAATTACTTGCAAGCATATTAAGCAGCATTCCTTCCCCCTATATATTGCTCTTGGGTACCAGCCTCCTACCCATGACTAGTCCTCGTCCCGCAAAGGGAAGCATAAGGAAGCTAGCATATGTCAAAGGAGAAGATGCAAGAAAAAAAAACAAGAATAAATGGAAGATAGTTTGTTCGGTTGAGCAATGAAAAAATGGAAGATATATTTAAATCTACAAAAAAACACACAAATACCTTACTTACCCCATTTCTACATCATCTGCTGTGTTCTCCCTCTGACCAGTGCACTTCTTTGTAATAAACTTCCTAAGCAAGCATCTTCTGTCGAAGATGCAATGTAGAACAATGGGTAGGGCTAGGCCCACAAGGACACATTTGAGGATATAAACGATAACATATTTTGAATTCGTGATTTTGAGTTATAAAAAGGAGTTGAGTGAGGGAGAATGGTTCCTTTCTTTCTTTCGTTTGAGTAAAATGAGTTGGGTGAGGGAGTCGGTATATATAGAGAAAGCAAGCAAACATACATTAACTAGAGTAGGTGTACCTTTCATTTTAGTTGAATCATCACTCTTAACTATTTTCTTTTTTTAATATTTATATTAGTTTTCAAATACTATTATTATTATTATTATTATGCTCCTCTTTTACTTCTGATCTTAAAGATTTACGTATTTATTTGGTTTGAAACTATTATCTTTATGCATGATAACCAAGTTAAACCATGTCAAATCACTAGATACAACCCAAGGTAAAAAATAGATGTTTACTGATGTTCAAAAGGTGTTCAAAAGGATCCAACTTTGCTGATGTATATCTCAAATCTTATGTACACAAGATGAAATAGGTGTTATCTTGCCAGCTAAAAGCAACGTCATTTTGCAGCAGGGAAATTCGATAGGAACGTCATTTTGGGGTTTTTAGGAGGATCGGATCTTGTGTGTCAGGCGTTATTATTTTTTAGCCGTTATTACCATCCAAATTAACTTTTCTTCTTCTACTTCAATTCACTTACGTAGCCTTTTCTTTGAAACTAAACAATGTTCATGTAATAGCAGGTGATGTTCTGCATGCAGTGCATGTCACCATCCCTGTATATTAAGTGGTTCTTTGATCCCTTAAAACACGTACTTGTCATTCTCGCAATGTGTAACATTCCACCATAAAAAGTTAAGGGTTTTTTTGTACCCCCACCATTTGACAAAATACCGCCACAAAATATGAAAATCCGAAAATACCCCTCAGAAAGTTGACTTAATCGAATTTATCGTTTTAAGAGGTGCATCCGATTTGACAAATATAAAGACAATCGGATGTACCTTTTAATTCGTACATACGATTTGTTAAATATACAAAGCTTATATACCACAGACGTAGATAGATCCGTTTTGACAGTTTAACAAGTCGTATGTACATATTGGTGGGGTTACATCCGATTTGATCAATTCAAAAGCGGATTTACCTTGATCTATGGTACATCCGACTTACGAAAAAAAAGTTAATTTGTTGAGAATATATATATATATATATATATATATATATATATATTTATATAGACACACACACACAATAATATGGATAAATAATTACAAAAAAGTGGTACAAAAATAAATAATAGGATTTACCGATTTAAGAGGTGCATCCGATTTGACAAATATAAAAAGCGTATTTATCTACATACGAAGCGGGAAAAAAAGACAATTGGATCTACCATTTAATTGGTACATACAATTTGTTAAATATACAAAGCGTATGTACCACAGATGTAGATAGATCCGTTTTGACAGTTTAACAAGTCGTATGTACATATTGTTGGGGGTACATCCGATTTGATAAATTCAAAAGCGGATTTACCTTGTTCTATGATACATCCGACTTACAAAAAAAAGTTAATTTGTTGAGAATATATATATATATATATATATTTATATAGTCACACACAAAATAATATGGATAAATAATTACAAAAAAGTGGTACAAAAATAAATACAACAAATGTCAAACTAAACCGTCAGAATCATCTGCTAAATCTACGACGGTGGGCACATCAGTGGGAGGGGGCAAGACTGGAGCAAGGGCATCCATAGGGCGATGCGGCCTGTATACGGAACAACAACTGGTGAGTACTTAACAGATCCTTCTAGAACTTCCTATAATTACTTGCAAGCATATTAAGCAGCCTTCCTTCCCCCTATATATTGCTCTTGGGTACCAGCCTCCTACCCATGACTAGTCCTCGTCCCGCAAAGGGAAGCATAAGGAAGCTAGCATATGTCAAAGGTGAAGATGCAAGAAAAAAAACAAGAATAAATGGAAGATAGTTTGTTCGGTTGAGCAATGAAAAAATGGAAGATATATTTAAATCTACAAAAAAACACACAAAAGCCTTACTTACCCCATTTCTTCATCATCTGCTGTGTTCTCCCTCTGGCCAGTGCACTTCTTTGCAATAAACTTCCTAAGCAACCATCTTCTGTCGAAGATGCAATGTAGAACAATGGGTAGGGCTAGGCCCACAAGGACACATTTGAGGATATAAACGATAACAGATTTTGAATTCGTGATTTTGAGTTATAAAAAGGAGTTGAGTGAGGGAGAATGGTTCCTTTCTTTCTTTCGTTTGAGTAAAATGAGTTGGGTGAGGGAGTCGGTATATATAGAGAAAGCAAGCAAACATACATTAACTAGAGTAGGTGTACCTTTCATTTTAGTTGAATCATCACTCATAACTATTTTCTTTTTTTAATATTTATATTGGTTTTCAAATACTATTATTATTATTATTATGCTCCTCTTTTACTTCCGATCTTAAAGATTTACGTATTTATTTGGTTTGGAAGTATTATTTTTATGCATGATAACCAAGGTAAACCATGTCAAATCACTAGATACAACCCAAGGTAATAAATAGATGTTCACTGATGTTCAAAAGGTGTTCAAAAGGATCCAACTTTGCTGATGTATATCTCAAATCTTATGTACACAAGATGAAATAGGTGTTATCTTGCCAGCTAAAAGCAACGTCATTATGCAGCAGGGAAATTCGATAGGAACATCATTTTGGGGTTTTTAGGAGGATCGGATCTTGTGTGTCAGGCGTTATTATTTTTTAGCCGTTATTACCATCCAAATTAACTTTTCTTCTTTTACTTCAATTCACTTACGTAGCCTTTTCTTTGAAACTAAACAATGTTCATGTAATAGCAGGTGATGTTCTGCATGCAGTGCATGTAACCATCCCTGTATATTAAGTGGTTCTTTGATCTCTTAAAACACGTACTTGTCATTCTCGCAATGTGTAACATTCCACCATAAAAAGTTAAGGTTTTTTTTGTACCCCCACCATTTGACAAAATACCCCCACAAAATATGAAAATCCTAAAATACCCCTCAAAAAGTTAACTTAATCGGATTTATCGTTTTAAGAGGTGCATCCGATTTGACAAATATAAAGACAATCGGATGTACCTTTTAATTGGTACATACGATTTGTTAAATATACAAAGCGTATATACCACAGACGTAGATAGATCCGTTTTGACAGTTTAACAAGTTGTATGTACATATTGGTGGGGTTACATCCGATTTGATCAATTCAAAAGCGGATTTACCTTGTTCTATGGTACATCCGACTTACGAAAAAAAAGTTAATTTGTTGAGAAAATATATATATATATATATATATATTTATATAGACACACACACACAATAATATGGATAAATAATTAATTAAAAGTGGTACAAAAATAAATAATAGGATTTACCGATTTAAGAGGTGCATCCGATTTGACAAATATAAAAAGCGTATTTATCTACATACGAAGCGGGAAAAAAAGCCAATCGGATCTACCATTTAATTGGTACATAGGATTTGTTAAATATACAAAGCGTATGTACCACAGACGTAGATAGATCCGTTTTGACAGTTTAACAAGTCGTATGTACATATTGTTGGGGGTACATCCGATTTGATAAATTCAAAAGCGGATTTACCTTGTTCTATGATACATCCGACTTACAAAAAAAAGTTAATTTGTTGAGAATATATATATATATATATATATATATATATATATTTATATAGACACACACACAATAATATGGATAAATAATTACAAAAAAGTGGTACAAAAATAAATACAACAAATGTCAAACTAAACCGTCAGAATCATCTGCTAAATCTACGACGGTGGGCACATCAGTGGGAGGGGGCAAGACTGGAGCAAGGGCATGCCATAGGGCGATGCGGCCTGTATACGGAACAACAACTGGTGAGTACGTAACAGAACCTTCTAGAACTTCCTATAATTTCTTGCAAGCATATTAAGCAGCCTTCCTTCCCCCTATATATTGCTCTTGGGTACCAGCCTCCTACCCATGACAAGTCCTCGTCCCGCAAAGGGAAGCATAAGGAAGCTAGCATATGTCAAAGGAGAAGATGCAAGAAAACAAAACAAGAATAAATGGAAGATAGTTTGTTCGGTTGAGCAATGAAAAAATGGAAGATATATTTAAATCTAAAAAAAAACACACAAAAGCCTTACTTACCCCATTTCTACATCATCTGCTGTGTTCTCCCTCTGACTAGTGCACTTCTTTGCAATAAACTTCCTAAGCAAGCATCTTCTGTCGAAGATGCAATGTAGAACAATGGCTAGGGCTAGGCCCACAAGGACACATTTGAGGATATAAACGATAACAGATTTTGAATTCGTGATTTTGAGTTATAAAAAGGAGTTGAGTGAGGGAGAATGGTTCCTTTCTTTCTTTCGTTTGAGTAAAATGAGTTGGGTGAGGGAGTCAGTATATATAGAGAAAGCAAGCAAACATACATTAACTAGAGTAGGTGTACCTTTCATTTTAGTTGAATCATCACTCTTAACTATTTTCTTTTTTTAATATTTATATTGGTTTTCAAGTACTATTATTATTATTATGCTCCTCTTTTACTTCTGATCTTAAAGATTTACGTATTTATTTGGTTTGAAACTATTATTTTTATGCATGATAACCAAGGTAAACCATGTCAAATCACTAGATACAACCCAAGGTAATAAATAGATGTTTACTGATGTTCAAAAGGTGTTCAAAAGGATCCAACTTTGCTGATGTATATCTCAAATCTTATGTACACAAGATGAAATAGGTGTTATCTTGCCAGCTAAAAGCAACGTCATTATGCAGCAGGGAAATTCGATAGGAACATCATTTTGGGGTTTTTAGGAGGATCGGATCTTGTGTGTCAGGCGCTATTATTTTTTAGCCGTTATTACCATCCAAATTAACTTTTCTTCTTTTACTTCAATTCACTTACGTAGCCTTTTCTTTGAAACTAAACAATGTTCATGTAATAGCAGGTGATGTTCTGCATGCAGTGCATGTCACCATCCCTGTATATTAAGTGGTTCTTTGATCTCTTAAAACACGTACTTGTCATTCTCGCAATGTGTAACATTCCACCATAAAAAGTTAAGGGTTTTTTTGTACCCCCACCATTTGACAAAATACCCCCACAAAATATGAAAATCCTAAAATACCCCTCAGAAAGTTGACTTAATCGGATTTATCGTTTTAAGAGGTGCATCCGATTTGACAAATATAAAGACAATTGGATGTACCTTTTAATTGGTACATACAATTTGTTAAATATACAAAGCGTATATACCACAGACGTAGATAGATCCGTTTTGACAGTTTAACAAGTCGTATGTACATATTGGTGGGGTTACTTCCGATTTGATCAATTCAAAAACGGATTTACCTTGTTCTATGGTACATCCGACTTACGAAAAAAAAGTTAATTTGTTGAGAATATATATATATATATATATATATATATATTTATATAGACACACACACACACACAATAATATGGATAAATAATTACAAAAAAGTGGTACAAAAATAAATAATCGGATTTACCGATTTAAGAGGTGCATCCGATTTGACAAATATAAAAAGCGTATTTATCTACATACGAAGCGGGAAAAAAAGACAATCGGATCTACCATTTAATTGGTACATACGATTTGTTAAATATACAAAGCGTATGTACCACAGACGTAGATAGATCCGTTTTGACAGTTTAACAAGTCGTATGTACATATTGTTGGGGGTACATCCGATTTGATAAATTCAAAAGCGGATTTACCTTGTTCTATGATACATCCGACTTACAAAAAAAAGTTAATTTGTTGAGAATATATATATATATATATATATATATATTTATATAGACACACACACAATAATATGGATAAATAATTACAAAAAAGTGTTACAAAAATAAATACAACAAATGTCAAACTAAACCGTCAGAATCATCTGCTAAATCTACGACGGTGGGCACATCAGTGGGAGGGGGTAAGACAAAAAAAAAGAGTTAGTTCAAATGTTAAAAAATAGAGTATAATTCAAGAAAAAATTAAGAAAATAGATGAAACTAAGATAAAAGAATATACAAATGAGAGAGGAAGAAGATACGATTACAGTGAATTCAACGACGTTGCAACCACCGCGATCGTCGCACCCCGTAACCGCCCCTCTTCATCGCTCCCCTTAGCTGTCCCCCCATTGTCGCTCCCCCATAGCGTTTTATGTTTTCCCGTAAGAAATCAAACATAGAGATATCATAATCATAAGTATTATAAACCATGGCTTTTGTATTACCGGCGGATTTAGTCCAAATTGCTTTTGTATTACCATGGCTTTTGTATTACCGGTCGTGGTATTTCCGGCGGATTTTGTGGTTTTTCCGGCGGATTAGGATCCCCCACAAAGGCTTTTGTATTACCGGCGGATTTTGTAACCATGGCTTTTGTATTACCGGCGGATTTTATCGTTTTCGGCGGATTTGGATCCCACAAAAATTCGGGTTTCCGGCGGATTCTATTGGTCGTGGTATTTCCGGCGGATTTTGTGGTTTTTCCGGCAGATTAGGATCCCCCACAAAGGCGGATTTACGGCGGATCCTATTGGTAGAAGTATTTCCGGTGGATTTAGTGGTATTTCCGGCGGATTTAGTAGTTTTCCGGCGGAATTTGGTCAAAAAGTTAAAATCCGCCGCAAATACGTATTACCGGTGGACTTGGGATTTCCGGCAAATCCGGATCCCCCGCAAATACGCATTTTCGGCGGATCCAATTGGTCATGGAATTTCCGGTGGATTTAGTGGCATTTCCGGCGGATTTAGTAGTTTTCCGGCGGATTTTGGTCAAAAAGTTAAAATCCGCCGCAAATACGAATTACCGGCGGATTTGAGATTTCCGGCGGATACCATTGGTCATGGAGTTTCCGGCAGATCCTATCTAATTTCCGGCGGATTTCGAAATTTAATTTTCCCGCTTTTTTCGTAAATCCGCCGGAAATGACGGTACCGGTGGATTTTTTTTAATAATTTTTTTTGGTGAATAAATCAGCCGGAAATTAGTATAAATCCGTCGAAAAGTTACCGGGGAATAAAAATCCGCCGGAAATTCGATAGAATCTGCCGGAAAATTTTCGTGGGACTAAATCCGCCGGAAACCTCTAAAATCCGCTGGAAACTTTCCGACGGATTAAAATCCGCCGGAAAGGCATGGCCAGTAAATCCACTTATTCTTGTAGTGGTGGCTGAAATTCAACAGCCAATTTCAGCCACATCCAGAGAAAGCTATAAATGTACATATGTAGTGTAAATTGTTCTTACATTTAATAAAAACATTATTTTCAGTTTTTACAGCTTTTGTGTTTCTTCATATTTCCTGAGTGCTTCTGCAATACCTCTGTGAGTTCCACTGTTGAGTAATTTTCTTCAAGGCATCTTCAGCCTTTTGTGTGTGTAGAGAGTACCTCACAGACAAATCAAATCAAGTTAGGATTTGATTAAAGTGTGAAGAACAGAAAGTTTCAAGGAACAGTGAGAAGAGAAGAGGGCTTTTACCTACTGTGATGTTCGTTTATGGTATTCTTCAAGATTGTGGAGCAATCACCATCTCAAACAACAGGTTCAGTATTTGCAGCAGAAACTCAAAGTGTTAAACAGAGGATTAACACGTAAAGATTGTAACGAAACGAAAATCATAGGGTAACCATAATAATACCTGTGTCTTCGTTTTCGTCATCATCTCCATCAAGCAGAATCGTACAGAAACGAAGCAAATCCAGAAAGATTAGGTTTTTCTGAACACTGAAATTGAACACCAAAACCAGAGGGGTTTTGGTCGCAAGCTTGTGGCGAGTCATCATAGTGAAAAATGGAAGAGGAATCACGGTTGAATCTGTGAGATTTTTTGGTTTTGTTCGGTGAACAGAGAGAGGTAAAGAAGAAGAGAAACGCGTGGGAAGAGGAAGAAGAGAAACACGTAGAAGAAGTAACAAGGAATCAGGGAAGACAATCTTTTCTTCTCATTAAACTGAACCGGGTTAAAGAGTTGGGCCTTACCAAAGAAAGACTGGGTTTTTCTAAACTTTTGTTTTCTGCACCGCCAGTTTAGTGTTTACAACCTGCAGTAAATAAGTATGAAATAAGTCAATTTTTCAAGGGTAAAATTGCAAAACTCAACAGATACACCAACACAACCAAATAATGCCCACAATAACGACCAATCACCTCATGGCTGTACCCAATCTAAACAATTACGCACTACCAAACACCCAACAAAAGGAGAAAAGAAACCTATGGCAAAAATATAGAACCCCTAAACTAAGCAACAAAGGTAACCCCAACAAAAAAACAAAATACTAAAACAAGCACCATACAATCACAATAACACCTAAAGAAAGCCACTTCAAAGTTCAAACACCATAGTCAAGCAAAACTCAAGCACAAGAAAACGGTAAAAGGAAATACTACCAAAATGGAACACCAAGAAATGTCCCAAAAGCCCAAGCACTCTTCTTCTTCTCAATCCTAATTTCCCAATCTTTCACTTTTGTCTTCTCCCTCTCTCTTCTTCATGACAGATACGTGACAGATTGAATATGGGAATGCAGAGAATCTATTTCCATGGTCATGCAATATGACTAATTATACTCTTTTTGAGTAACAAATCTTAGTATAAAACAGTACTCTTTATAACCATCTTAGTTGGTCCAAAAAAAAAATCATCTTAGTGTAGGACACTATTCAAAAAGAATCTCCACTATTTAAATAGTATTAAGAGGGGTTCGGAAGCAGAAGTTGGGAGATTAGGCAAAAATACACGAGAAGTAGGAAAGAGAAAGAAAGAAAGTAAAGGCTTACGAGACCAGAGCGTCTCTCTGTGACTTCTCTCTATTCTTACTATTTTTGAAAGGTGTCTTCTAACATTAACCTAAGCACCTAGGATTGAAAAAGAATACTCCAATAGTAGTAATATTGTTTCAATAGTGGATATAATAATAGATTTATATACGCATATATGCATATATATATATATATATATATATATATATATAACAAATCTAATTAATAATCTTAGTTTAACAATCAAATTTTAAATTTGCTTATGTATAAAAATGATTTACTCTTATACTTGGAGACACACACACCACTTCGAATTATAAAACCTTTTCTTTCACTTAATTAATTAAACTTAATAATATTTGATTCATTGTATAAAACTTATTTCTTACGAAAGCCATGGTGTGTGTGTCTCTCTCGCTCCCCTTAGCATGACCATGGAGTCGTATGTACATATTGTTGGGGGTACATCCGATTTGATAAATTCAAAAGCGGATTTACCTTGTTCTATGAAACATCCGACTTACAAAAAAAAGTTAATTTGTTGAGAATATATATATATATATATATATATATTTATATAGACACACACACAATAATATGGATAAATAATTACAAAAAAGTGGTACAAAAATAAATACAACAAATGTCCAACTAAACCGTCAGAATCATCTGCTAAATCTACGACGGTGGGCACATCAGTGGGAGGGGGCAAGACTGGAGCAAGGGCATCCATAGGGCGATGCGGCCTGTATACGGAACAACAACTGGTGAGTACTTAACAGATCCTTCTAGAACTTCCTTTAATTACTTGCAAGCATATTAAGCAGCCTTCCTTCCCCCTATATATTGCTCTTGGGTACCAGCCTCCTACCCATGACTAGTCCTCGTCCCGCAAAGGGAAGCATAAGGAAGCTAGCATATGTCAAAGGAGAAGATGCAAGAAAAAAAAACAAGAATAAATGGAAGATAGTTTGTTCGGTTGAGCAATGAAAAAATTGAAGATATATTAAATCTACAAAAAAACACACAAAAGCCTTACTTACCCCATTTCTACATCATCTGCTGTGTTCTCCCTCTGACCAGTGCACTTCTTTGCAATAAACTTCCTAAGCAAGCATCTTGTGTCGAAGATGCAATGTAGAACAATGGCTAGGGCTAGGCCCACAAGGACACATTTGAGGATATAAACGATAACAGATTTTGAATTCGTGATTTTGAGTTATAAAAAGGAGTTGAGTGAGGGAGAATGGTTCCTTTCTTTTCTTCGTTTGAGTAAAATGAGTTGGGTGAGGGAGTCATTATATATAGAGAAAGCAAGCAAACATACATTAACTAGAGTAGGTGTACCTTTCATTTTAGTTGAATCATCACTCTTAACTATTTTCTTTTTTTAATATTTATATTGGTTTTCAAATACTATTATTATTATTATTATTATGCTCCTCTTTTACTTCTGATCTTAAAGATTTACGTATTTATTTGGTTTGGAAGTATTATTTTTATGCATGATAACCAAGTTAAACCATGTCAAATCACTAGATACAACCCAAGGTAATAAATAGATGTTTACTGATGTTCAAAAGGTGTTCAAAAGGATCCAACTTTGCTGATGTATATCTCAAATCTTATGTACACAAGATGAAATAGGTGTTATCTTGCCAGCTAAAAGCAACGTCATTATGCAGCAGGGAAATTCGATAGGAACATCATTTTGGGGTTTTTAGGAGGATCGGATCTTGTGTGTCAGGCGTTATTATTTTTTAGCCGTTATTACCATCCAAATTAACTTTTCTTCTTTTACTTCAATTCACTTACGTAGCCTTTTCTTTGAAACTAAACAATGTTCATGTAATAGCAGGTGATGTTCTGCATGCAGTGCATGTCACCATCCCTGTATATTAAGTGGTTCTTTGATCTCTTAAAACACGTACTTGTCATTCTCGCAATGTGTAACATTCCACCATAAAAAGTTAAGGGTTTTTTCGTACCCCCACCATTTGACAAAATACCCCCACAAAATATGAAAATCCTATAATACCCCTTAGAAAGTTGACTTAATCGGATTTATTGTTTTAAGAGGTGCATCCGATTTGACAAATATAAAGACAATCGGATGTACCTTTTAATTGGTACAAAAGATTTGTGAAATATACAAAGCGTATATACCACAGACGTAGATAGATCCGTTTTGACAGTTTAACAAGTCGTATGTACATATTGGTGGGGTTACATCCGATTTGATCAATTCAAAAGCGGATTTACCTTGTTCTATGGTACATCCGACTTACGAAAAAAAAGTTAATTTGTTGAGAATATATATATATATATATATATATATATATATATATATATATATATATATATATATATATATAGACACACACACACACACACAATAATATGGATAAATAATTACAAAAAAATGGTACAAAAATAAATAATAGTATTTACCGATTTAAGAGGTGCATCCGATTTGACAAATATAAAAAGCGTATTTATCTACATACGAAGCGGGAAAAAAAGACAATCGGATCTACCATTTAATTGGTACATACGATTTGTTAAATATACAAAGCGTATATACCACAGACGTAGATAGATCCGTTTTGACAGTTTTACAAGTCGTACGTACATATTGTTGGGGGTACATCCGATTTGATAAATTCAAAAGCGGATTTACCTTGTTCTATGGTACATACGACTTAAGAAAAAAAAGCTAATGTGTTGAGAATATATATATATATATATATATATATATATATATATATAGACACACACACAATAATATGGATAAATAATTACAAAAAAGTGGTACAAAAATAAATAATAGGATTTACCGATTTAAGAGGTGCATCCGATTTGACAAATATAAAAAGCGTACTTATCTACATACGAAGCGGGAAAAAAAGACAATCGGATCTACCAATTATTTGGTACATACGATTTGTTAAATATACAAAGCGTATGTACCACAGACGTAGATAGATCCGTTTTGACAGTTTAACAAGTCGTATGTACATATTGTTGGGGGTACATCCGATTTGATAAATTCAAAAGCGGATTTACCTTGTTCTATGATACAACCGACTCACAAAAAAAGTTAATTTGTTGAGAATATATATATATATATATATATATATATATATATATATATATATTTATATAGACACACACACACAATAATATGGATAAATAATTACAAAAAAGTGGTACAAAAATAAATACAACATATGTCAGACTAAACCGTCAGAATCATCTGCTAAATCTACGACGGTGGGCACATCAGTGGGAGGGGGCAAGACTAGAGCAAGGGCATGCCATAGGGCGATGCGGCCTGTATACGGAACAACAACTGGTGAGTACTTAACAGATCCTTCTAGAACTTCCTATAATTACTTGCAAGCATATTAAGCAGCCTTCCTTCCCCCTGTATATTGCCCTTGGGTACCAGCCTCCTACCCATGACTACTCCTCGTCCCGCAAAGGGAAGCATAAGGAAGCTAGCATATGTCAAAGGAGAAGATGCAAGAAAAAAAAACAAGAATAAATGGAAGATAGTTTGTTCGGTTGAGCAATGAAAAAATGGAAGATATATTTAAATCTACAAAAAAACACACAAAAGCCTTACTTACCCCATTTCTACACCATCTGCTGTGTTCTCCCTCTGACCAGTGCACTTCTTTGCAATAAACTTCCTAAGCAAGCATCTTCTGTCGAAGATGCAATGTAGAACAATGGCTAGGGCTAGGCCCACAAGGACACATTTGAGGATATAAACAATAACAGATTTTGAATTCGTGATTTTGAGTTATAAAAAGGAGTTGAGTGAGGGAGAATGGTTCCTTTCTTTCTTTCGTTTGAGTAAAATGAGTTGGGTGAGGGAGTCAGTATATATAGAGAAAGCAAGCAAACATACATTAACTAGAGTAGGTGTACCTTTCATTTTAGTTGAATCATCACTCTTAACTATTTTCTTTTTTTAATATTTATATTGGTTTTCAAATACTATTATTATTATTATTATTATGCTCCTCTTTTACTTCTGATCTTAAAGATTTACGTGTTTATTTGGTTTGGAAGTATTATCTTTATGCATGATAACCAAGTTAAACCATGTCAAATCACTAGATACAACCCAAGGTAATAAATAGATGTTTACTGATGTTCAAAAGGTGTTCAAAAGGATCCAACTTTGCTGATGTATATCTCAAATCTTATGTACACAAGATGAAATAGGTGTTATCTTGCCAGCTAAAAGCAACGTCATTATGCAGCAGGGAAATTCGATAGGAACATCATTTTGGGGTTTTTAGGAGGATCGGATCTTGTGTGTCAGGCGTTATTATTTTTTAGCCGTTATTACCATCCAAATTAACTTTTCTTCTTTTACTTCAATTCACTTACGTAGCCTTTTCTTTGAAACTAAACAATGTTCATGTAATAGCAGGTGATGTTCTGCATGCAGTGCATGTCACCATCCCTGTATATTAAGTGGTTCTTTGATCTCTTAATACACGTACTTGTCATTCTCGCAATGTGTAACATTCCACCATAAAAAGTTAAGGGTTTTTTTGTACCCCCACCATTTGACAAAATACTGCCACAAAATATGAAAATCCGAAAATACCCCTCAGAAAGTTGACTTAATCGGATTTATCGTTTTAAGAGGTGCATCCGATTTGACAAATATAAAAAGCGTATTTATCTAAATACGAAGCGGGAAAAAAAGACAATCGGATCTACCATTTAATTGGTACATACGATTTGTTAAATATACAAAGCGTATGTACCACAGACGTAGATAGATCCGTTTTGACAGTTTAACAAGTCGTATATACATATTGGTGGGGGTACATACGATTTGATAAATTTAAAAGCGGATTTACCTTGTTCTATGGTACATCCGACTTAGGAAAAAAAAAGTATATTTGTTGAGAATATATATATATATATATATATATATATATATATATATATATATTTATATTTATATAGACACACAAACACACAATAATATGGATAAATAATTACAAAAAAAAGTGGTACAAAAATAAATACAACAAATGTCAAACTAAACCGTCAGAATCATCCGCTAAATCTACGACGGTGGGCACATCAGAGGGAGAGGGCAAGACCGGAGCAAGGGCATGCCATAGGGAGATGCGGCCTGTATACGGAACAACAACAGGTGAGTACTTAACAGATCCTTCTAGAACTTCCTATAATTACTCTATATATTGCTCTTGGGTACTAGCCTCCTATATATTGCTCTTGGGTACTAGCCTCCTACCCATGACTACTCCTCCTCCTGCAAAGGGAAACATAAGGAAGCTAGCATATGTCAAAGGAGAAGATGCAAGAAAAAAAACAAGAATAAATGGAAGATAGTTTGTTCGGTTGAGCAATGAAAAAATGGAAGATAAATTTAAATCTACAAAAAAAACACACAAAAGCCTTACTTACCCCATTTCCACATCATCTGTTGTGTTCTCCCTCTGACCAGTGCACTTCTTTGCAATAAACATCCTAAGCAAGCATCTTCTGTCGAAGATGCAATGTAGAACAATGGCTAGGCCTAGGCCCAAAAGGACACATTTGAGGATATAAACGATAACATATTTTGAATTCCTGATTTTGAGTTATAAAAAGGAGTTGAGTGAGGGAGAATGGTTCCTTTCTTTCTTTCGTTTGAGTAAAATGAGATGAGTGAGGGAGAGAGTATATATAGAGAAAGCAAGCAAACATACATTAACAGGTTTGGAAGTATTATTATGGTTTGGAAGTATTATTTTTATATTGGTTTTCAGATACTATTATTATTATTATGCTCCTCTTTTACTTCTAATCTTAAAGATTTATGTATTTATTTGGTTTGGAAGTATTATTTTTATGCATGACAACCAAGTTAAACCATGTCAAATCACTAGATACAACCCAAGGTAACAAATATATGTTTACTGATGTTCAAAAGGTGTTCAAAAGGATCCAATATTGTGGATGTATATCTCAAATCTTATGTACACAAGATGAAATAGGTGTTATCTTGCCAGGTAAAAGCAACGTCATTATGCAGCAGGGAAATCCGATAGGAACATCATTTTGGGGTTTTTAGGAGAATCGGATTTTATGTGTCAGGTGTTATTATTTTTCTAGCCGTTATTACCATCCAAATTTACTTTTCTTCTTTTACTTCAATTCACTTACGTAGCCTTTTCCTTGAAACTAAACAATGTTCATGTAATAGCAGGTGATGTTCTACATGCAGTGCATGTCACCATCCCTGCATATTAAGTGGTTCTTTGATCTCTTAAACCACGTACTTGTCAATCTCGCAATGTGTAACATTCCACCATAATAAGTTAAGGGTTTTTTTGTACCCCCACCATTTGACAAAATACCCCCACAAAATATGAAAATCCTAAAATACCCCTCAGAAAGTTGACTTAATCGGATTTATCGTTTTAAGAGGTGCATCCGATTTGACAAATATAAAAAGCGTATTTATCTACATACAAAGCGGGAAAAAAAGACAATCGGATCTACCTTTTAATTGGTACATACGATTTGTTAAATATACAAAGCGTATGTACCACACACGTAGATAGACCCGTTTTGACAGTTTATCAAGTTGTATGTACATATTGGTTGGGGTACATCCGGTTTGATAATTACAAAAGCGGATTTACCTTGTTCTATGGTACATCTGACTTAGGAAAAAAAAAAGTTAATTTGTTGAGAATATATATATATATATATATATATATATATATATATTTATATAGACACACAAACACACAATAATATGGATAAATAATTACAAAAAAAGTGGTACAAAACTAAATACAACAAAATGTCAAACTAAACCATCAAAATCATCCGCTAAATCTACGACGGTGGGCACATCAGTGGGAGGGGCAAGAACGGAGCAAGGGCATGGCATAGGGCGAAGCGGCCTGTATACGGAACAACAACTGGTGAATACTTAACATATCCTTCTAGAACTTCCTATAATTACTTGCAAGCATATTAAGCAGCCTTTCTTCCCCCTATATATTGCTCTTGGGTACCAGCCTCCTACCCATGACTACTCCTCCTTCTGCAAAGGGAGACATAAGGAAGCTAGCATATGTCAAAGGAGAAGATGCAAGAAAAAAATAAACAAGAATAAATGGAAGATAGTTCGTTCGGTTGAGCAATGAAAAAATGGAAGATAAGTTTAAATATATAAAAAAAATCACAAAAGCCTTACTTACCCCATTTCCACATCATCTGCTGTGTTCTTCCTCTGACCAGTGCACTTCTTAGCAATAAACTTCCTAAGCAAGCATCTTCTGTCGAAGATGCAATGTAGAACAATGGCTAGGCCTAGGCCCACAAGGACACATTGGAGGATATAAAAAGGAGTTGAGTGAGGGAGAATGGTTCCTTTCTTTCTTTCGTTTGAGTAAAATGAGTTGAGTGAGGGTGAGAGTATATATAGAGAAAGCAAGCAAACATACATTAACTAGAGTAGGTGTACCCTTCATTTTAGTTGAATCATCACTCTTAACTATTTTCTTTTTTTAATATTTATATTGGTTTTCAGATACTATTGTTATTATTATGCTCCTCTATTACTTCTGATCTTAAAGATTTACGTATTTATTTGGTTTGGAAGTATTATTTTTATGCATGATAACCAAGTTAAACCATGTCAATTCACTAGATACAAACTAAGGTAATAAATAGATGTTTACTGATGTTCAAAAGGTGTTCAAAAGGATCCAATATTGCTGATGTATATCTCAAATCTTATGTACACAAGATGAAATAGGTGTTATCTTTCCAGCTAAAAGCAACGTCATTATACAGCAGGGAAATCCGATAGGAACATCATTTTGGGGTTTTTAGCAGGATCGGATCTTGTGTGTCAGGTGTTATTATTTTTCTAGCCGTCATTACCATCCAAATTTACTTTTCTTCTTTTACTTCAATTCACTTACTTAGCCTTTTCCTTGAAACTAAACAATGTTCATGTAATAGCAGGTGAAGTTCTGCATGCAGTGCATGTCACCATCCCTGCATATTAAGTGGTTCTTTGATCTCTTAAAACACGTACTTGTCATTCTCGCAATGTGTAACATTCCACCATAAAAAGTTAAGGGTTTTTTTTGTACCCCCACCATTTGACAAAATACTGCCAAAAAATTTGAAAATCCAAAGTACCCCTCTGAAAGTTGACTTAATCGGATTTACCATTTTAAGAGGTGCATCCGATTTGACAAATATAAAAAACGTATTTATCTACATACGAAGCGGGAAAAAAGACAATCGGTTACCTTTTAATTGGTACATACAATTTGTTAAATATACAAAGCGTATGTACCACAGACGTAGATAGATCCGTTTTGACAGTTTAACAAGTCGTATGTACATATATTGGTGTGGGTACATCCGATTTGATTAATTCAAAAGTGGATTTACCTTGTTCTATGGTACATCCGACTTACGAAAAAAAGTTAATTTGTTGAGAAAATATACAACACACACACACACACACACACACACAATAATATGGATAATTAATTACAAAAAAGTGGTACAAAAATAAATACAACAAATGTCAAACTAAACCGTCAGAATCATCCGCTAAATCTACGACGGTGGGCACATCCGTGGGAAGGGGCAAGACTGGAGCAAGGGCATGCCATCGGGCGAAGCGGCCTGTAGACGGATCCAACCATGTAGTGGATTCCTCAGATGCATTACGCTTCCATAATGGAGCAACTGGAGGCAACAGACAGGCAGGCGAGATCGAGATATGCACCCAATGGTTACCCCTCACATGCATAATAGATATGATACTACAAGTCTTAGAAGAAGAATAAGCACCTCTCAAAGGCAGATAAGTAAAATTCATCCCAAAAGATAATTGAACAAGGGCCACATTATACTTGGTAGTTATAAAGTTCCCCATCTCAGACAAATTCAACCAGTTATCCTCCTCCTGAATACCGTAGTGTTCAATGGTTAACGCTTTTCGAAGCTCCGCAAGTCTGTCCCCCCCCCCCCCCCCCCCCCCCCCCCAAATATGTCAGTATACAGTTGGTCCCTGTCTTTTGTTTCTTGGATTAATTCTTGCCTAATTAAAGGCCAACTATCCTCACCAAGACCTTGACCAACAGCAAACGCACGAAACCCACAATTACCATCAGGCTCAACATCAATAATATTCTCAACATAAGAGTGTAAGTGTTGAGGAACCCACGGTAAATTCAAGTTTGTCTCCCCCTGCTGTGTTAATTTTCTATAAGCACTTTGGGATACCTTCAATTTTGAAGACCGCTTTGAGACATTAGGAGAAGACCCTTTTATCAACAGAGATGATTTTTTAGAAGTCCCAGATTCTTGTGTCATCTTCAACTTTTCATCGACATGCTCCCAACCAGAAGGATCACGCTTGACATCAAATAATTTCTGCTTTTTCTTTTTTGGTGCACCTTTTATTTTAACTTTAAATGGTAGTGGAACCATAGAAGAAGTGGTAGGGAATGCAAGCTCACTAAGTTGTTTCTTGAAGACCAATCTCTCATCCTCAGTCATACGATTAAATCTCGCCCAGATCATCTCCATTTGGTAAGAAACATCACATCCATAAGATTTTTCTTGGGAAAATTTTTCATCTATAGAATCCAAACTCAACTGTTTCCAATGATCGTCTACAACATCCAACGGAATAGAAGAACTGGAGACATGATAGACACCTAGCTCACGAGCACAGGGAAGAAGATGTGTCTTTCGAAGAACGAACCCACAGCGAGCTTAGTCATATCCAACTCCTGATGTAGTTTTTGAAAACTCTTTAAGAATATGATCCAAAGCATTTAGAGACACAAGACCGCGAAGCTATTTAAAGAATGGAGTATTGTGAGCAACTTCAATACGGTTGATGCTCCGTTGGAAAGACCCGATGACTTTATCAAAATAAAGATTAAGCATGCCATGCACTGAATGAAAACATTTTGACAAGTCTCCTCCAGAAGTCCCCAAATGTTTCTTCAAAGTCCAATGGGCTGACTCGACTCTTAAATAATAACAACAATAAATATACAATAAAATTACTAAACACGTGTCAACTGGTGAATACTTAACAGATCCTTCTAGAACTTCCTATAATTACTTGCAAGCATATTAAGCTGTCTTCCTTCCCCCTATATATTGCTCTTGGGTACCAGCCTCCTACCCATGACTAGTCCTCCTCCTGCAAAGGGAAACATAAGGAAGCTAGCATATGTCAAAGGAGAAGATGCAAGAAAAATAAACAAGAATAAATGGAAGATAGTTCGTTCGGTTGAACAATGAAAAAATGGATGATAAATTTAAATCTACAAAAAAACACACAAAAGCCTTACTTACCCCATTTCCACATCATCTGTTGTGTTCTCCCTCTGACCAGTGCACTTCTTTGCAATAAACTTCTTAAGCAAGCATCTTCTGTCGAAGATGCAATGTAGAACAATGGCTAGGCCTAGGCCCACAAGGACACATTTGAGGATATAAACGTTAACAGATTTTGAATTCATGATTTTGAGTTATAAAAGGAGTTGAGTGAGGGAGAATGGTTCCTTTCTTTCTTTCTTTTGAGTAAAATGAGTTGAGTGAGGGAGAGAGTATATATAGAGAAAGCAAGCAAACATACATTAACTAGAGTAGGTGTACCCTTCATTTTAGTTGAATCATCACTCTTAACTATTTTCTTTTTTTAATATTTATATTGGTTTTCAGATACTATTATTATTATTATTATGCTCCGCTTAACTATCTTGCATTTACTTTTCTAGCCGTTATTACCATCCAAATTTACTTTTCTTCTTTTACTTCAATTCACTTATGTAGCCTTTTCCTTGAAGCTAAACAATGTTCATGTAATAGCAGGTGATATTCTGCATGCAGTGGATGTCACCATCCCTGCATTGACTATCCCTACATTGACCGTAATATTAAGTGGTTCTTTGATCTCTTAAAACACGTACTTGTCATTCTCACAATTTGTAGCATTCCACCATAAAAAGTTACGGGCTTTTTTTTTACCCCCTCCTTATCACTCATACTCTCATAAATCGTTTTTGGACCAGAGTACCCCTAATTTTTTTTTTAAAAAAAAGTTTTTAAAATTTTCCGAATTTACAAGTAAATTCGGAATGGGGGTATGAAAATTTCCGAATTTACACATAAATTCGGAATATATTTTTTTAAATTGTATTATGAAAATATGTGTAAATTCGGAATATTTAAAAAAATGTATTCCGAATTTAGGGGTAAATTCGGAGATTTCCGAATTTATGGGGTAAATTCGAAATTCGGAATACATTTTTTTATTTTTTCCGAATTTAACACATAAATTAGGAAATTTTAAATTTAACACTCCGAATTTGTGTATAAATCCGGTAAAATGTAAAAAAAAAAACGTTTTTTATTTAAATTAGGGGCATTTTGGTCCAAATGGCAATTATGGGGGTACAAAAAAAAAGCCCAAAAGTTAATAGTAAGAAACACCCTTAGTTTTGTGCAACAGAAAAGAAAAAAAAAACTAGCCCATCCGAAGTAATCCACAGATTGGATTTGGAGGCCCAAATCCGACCATTTCAAAAATCAGTTTTTGGCGAATTCGGTTATGCAGGCCCAACGGTTTGGTGGGTGGGTAGTTGTGGGTTGGGCATTCCACCATAAAAAGTTAATAGTAAGAAACACCCTTAGTTCACAACTTCAAATTTTACAAACCCTTAGAATATGCAATCTGCATATATAATAAAACAATAAACTTAGTTAGTTAAAACAGTAATAATAACTTAAATCAGTAATTATAAATAAATCAACCACTTTGTAGCACTAACCTTGTTACTTATAGCCAAATAGCCTAAGTAACACCTCAATTAACCTTGGTTACTTTTCCAGAATCTAACAAACAAGACAGTTTAACAAATTAATCTACAAACTAAATATAAAACACATACAGCAGCAGAATAAAACAGCCAGATACAACAGCAGCAGTTTTAAGCAAGACAGTTTACCATATCAGTTTTAGACGGCAGCAGAATAAGAGACAGCCAGATGCAGCAGCATAATAACTCTCTTTTTAATGTTGACTAATGTCCAAACTTCCAACAAAATGAACTTCATTTCGGAATCAGAAACAGCCAGATACAGAGTAATTAAAACATAAAAACAGAATGCAATAATAATCTATTAGAGAGTAATTAGGAAACCTTTACCTTCATCCATACCCAAAACATAAGTTCCCTTGCATTTAGTTATATCATCGGATCATGTTGTGAGTTATGAAAGACTCCAAAAGAACAAACAAGGTTGCTATTTTGTTGATGCAATAGTTGGCAATAAGATGTGAGCCATGTGACTCCAAAAATTCAAAAAAGTTATAACTGCAAATGTTAAAAATTGAAGCTGTTGCTTCAAAAAAAAAAATTGAAGCTGTTAAAGGACTAACAGAAAAAAAAATGAAGCAATAATCTAGTTAATAGTGTAATAGAGACTCACTGAAATTCTTTTCAGCCACTGCCAATATTAGTTGGTTGGGACTGAGATGATATGATGAGCTTACTCCAGCAACTCCATCACCCACAGAAACCCCTCATTGATATTCTATAGAACATAAGAAACAAATATTAACTTATATAGAATTAGAAATCAAATATTATCAAAAAGACCAGAACTATTCATATAACCTACCACAATGCTATCAAAATCTTCAAACTCTTCATCTATGTTGAGGTGGTTAAACTAGAAGAAAGAAGGCTTCAACCAGTTTTTAGTACATATAAGAGCTTCTGCCATTTCTGGGTTTAAGCAAAAGCAAATCAGTTTCCAACTAATAATAGCATCACTAATTAATCTTATAACTTACTAACTTGTTAATCTTATGACAAAAGCAAAAGCGAAACGGATTACAACTTACTTACTAACCGATTCACAAGTTACTAACTTACAACTTACAAGTTAATCCAGAAACTGATTCACGAGTTACTAACTTACACTTACAAACTTACTAACTTACTTACCAACTGATTCACAAGTTATAACTTACTAACTTACAACTTACTAACTTACTTACCTACAACATTTTGACTCTATGGCAACGCTTGAAAATCGTTTTCTAAGCTAAAAAAACCGTTCCTTTATCTTAGGCAACGGTTTTGAAACCGTGGTACTTGCGGGCACTGCCTATTCTATTGGCAACGGTTTTTTGGTAGCAATGACAACGCCTCCGAAAAACCGTTGCCATTAGTATGACAAAAGCAACGGTTTTTGTACTGCTCTACTACAACAGTGTAAAACCGTTGCAATCAATGGCAACAGTTTTTGACCGATGCCTAATATAAAACCGTTGCCTATATTATCACACACAACGTTTCAGAACCGTTGCTGTTGATAATAAGAAAATAAAAAAAAAGAATATTTGGAGGTCAGTTTATTCATATGGAAAAATAAATTAGGTATGATATATCACTAAGATTTAATAACACAAAAGGTCAATTATACAAACCAACTACAGAGATCTACCTCGACTAAATTCCTATTTTCTTTTTGGTAAAACAACTAAAGATTACAGTTCAAAATAAATGAGAAAAAATTACAAACAAAACTCCAGAAAGCCCTAGAGTCACTTGAACAACCAATGTGTGCTCGTTAAGTTTCAACTAAAAAACAATGGGTCCGATGTGCTTAGTCACTTCATTCCTTCTGAATTTACTGCAGAAAATAATAATTAAGAACACTATCAATGTATGCTCCAAAAAGGAACAGAGACAATAGAAAGGACATCACTAAACAATTAGCTTTATAAACATAGAGATTTCAAGTATGAAAGAACAATTAGCTCAATATAGTCACTTATGGGAAAATCAACTATGAAAGACGGTAAAATGGGCTTTAAGATAGTAAAAATCAACTATCAACTAGGATAGGAAAAATGGGCTTTAAGACAGTAAAAAATTTCTGAACCATATTGACAAGATTAAGAACCAATTTGAGAGCATAGCATCATGTATTAGCTGATTAATCAAATCTTCAATAGAGATAACACTTAGAGAATGAGAGAAAACATTGAAGATTTGCAGTTGAACTTTAACAAACCATAAACCACTTAAGGAATTTCCATTAGCTTACTTGAAATTTGGGAAGCTTGTTCCCCAGTTTTACTCCAATAACTTAGACCTCCTAATTTTACCATAATCTAAGCCTCCACGAAGTGTATCTTCAAATACTTGCACAAATAACTCATGACACTCTAATCTGAAAAAAGTTCGTACAAGTTTGAGAACATACATCAACCATTACTTTCTCAAGGATCGAATAGTCATTTTGGTTTACCAGACCCAGCTTTCATATTGTCCTCAATGCCATCCATACAAATCCTCAACTTCAGCACCAACAACAACCTTTTTGATAGAAATCAACTCCTCTAAGAAGCAATGCATTCATATCTGCGCATACAAATCGAGATCATATGAAGAAGTAGCTGCCACAAAGGATAAACAGATTCTTGTTTTTTGAAAAAAATAGAGCTAAACTTATTACATCAGAAACTGACCTGTTCATAGATCTGAATTTGTAATTTAATTATGATCGAGTCCTTAAGGAGAAATTGTACAAAACATTCATCATCTTGGAGAGACTATCTTATCACCAAGACCATTAAGCCAAACTCAAAAGATCTTCTCACTATTCTACACATGAAGAGATAGTATTCATACCTCACTACAGATGTCTTCCCAAACTCAAAAGCCCTTCTCACTGTTCTACTATCTGCACTTGTAAAGAAAGTTATTATTTAATATTATGCTAATTTTGAAAACATGAGGTAAAAGTAAAGATAATCCCTCAAATGTGACCAAGAAAGTTAGTTCAACAATGCAACAAGCTAGAGGAAAATAATATACCTGTGAATATTGGAACAACCTATATAGACAGAAAAAGCTCGTCTAGTTGTCTTAAAGTAACCTACATGAAAAATTCATACAAGTTTCAAGAAAGGATAAAGGACTATGTATAATAAAGTGCAATGTCTGTGAAGAGAATTCATAAAAGTTTCAAAAAATTGATACAAGTTTCAAGAAAAGAACAACCTAAATACATAAAGTTGATGAAAACAATCTCTTCCACCTACTGCAACTGCAATGTTTGCGAAGAGAATGGCTCTACATACATTTTAGAAACTCAGTTCATTCATTGACTAGCATATGGCATGGTTGATAATAATGTCTCATAAGTTATCAAACTATACTCTCTACGGAAACTTATAACTCGCCACAATAAATATCAAAAAAGCAAGCAATGCATTGAGAGAATTTAACTATCCAAATTGTAATAAACAGAAAGATGAAATGAAAAACAAAAAATCTACAATAATCCAAGATTTTTGCATTAATTAAGCTACAAAGTGATGATAATTATAACATAGAAGCATGAATCTGAATCAGGTAAGATGAAGGAAGAGATGTGAACCTTCTTGAGTTTTTGGAGGATGGAGGAGACAGAAGAACAAAGATAAACAGCGTCATCACGATGACGTGACGTCGCGAGTGGTGCAAGGGACGGGGAGGAGAGCGACGGCGATTTGGTCCTCAATAGATGAGGCGATTTGGTCCTCAGAAGCTTCTCTAGTAAGACGTATCGTGTGGTAAGAGCGTTGAATTCCAACAACAACTCTGGCAATTTGAGCTTGGTGTTGCGATCTTTGAGCTTCTATTGAAACCAGAGCGAGATAGATTTGCGTTCAAAACAAAATCCTAGGATGGGAAGGTTAATCGCAAACAACAGAACTTCTCCAGCCTCATCGAGATCGATTTCTACTGTGCCACCGTAAGTAGCCCTTCGCGTTGCCGTTATGGGAGTCTCATCGCTTCCATCCATGAAAACGAGAAAGAGGTAATACCCAATTTAGTCCCCGACTTTTCAAAAATGTTCAATTTAGACTTTTCACGTGTGTCAATTTCGTCCGCAGCATTTACAAATGTGTGTAAATTTGGTCCTTCTGTCAACCATGGTTAGTTACAAAACTGATGTGGCAAATGTCAGGGACCAAATTGACACTACCAAAAAAATAAGAAAAATCCATGTCAGCATACCACATCACACAAATGTTGGGGACTAAATAGATACTTTTTTAAAAAAAAAAATAGTTTGTTACGAGGACCAAATTGATACTAAGTTATATAAGTCACTGACCAAATTGATATTAAGTTCCATAAGTCAGGGACCTAATTGATATCTAGTAAAGAAATCAATGACCAAAGTGTTACTACTTTTTTTTAAGTCATACATGGTATTGTTTCAACAATCAACCCTGTTTATCTGTTTATGATTCTATTTCTATTGTTTCACAGCACTTCCATTTTCAGAGGTTGGTTGCTCTGGGGGCGATGTCGCTGTGCTCTATATGGCAGACATGGTCCGTTGGCAGTTTGGATACGTCTAGTAGATCCCTAGTCCACCCATTTCGGGCCCACGTCCACCTACAGACTCCATTGTAGATAGATTGTTGTTCTATCAATCTCCGGCGCGGACTTTCAGGGACACTTCTAGACGGACACTCGTGGCAGGTCTCTGCGATGATGACTACCTACGATGGTACTCGGAGGTGTTCATTCCCCGTATGACTCCGGCTCCACCTCCAGAGGATGATGTACCAGATCAGGAGGCAACAGCTGCTATGGATATTGGTCCACTGATTGCAAAGGATAGTATAGGATGGAGAGAGCAGCTGCACTTCTCCGAGGTGCCATGGTAGATGAGGGCATTCCACCTGCTGTATATGAGACACTTTCGACTATTTTAGGGCTTTTGACATTGGACCCGTAGTTGTATTATTTTCGTATTTTTTACCGTATTTGTACTCGTATTTTGTATATATCGTTTATCGTTATCGTCGTTTACCGAGTTTCGTTATATATCGTTCTTTATCATAATTATTTAATTTTAAAAAAAAAATAAAAATTTCCGGAAATATCCCTAAATAGGCATATATTCGTAATATAAAAATTTTGGATTTCCGGAAATACCTCAAAAAAGAGGTATTTTTGGAAGCAAAATTACCTTCCGAAAATACCTCTTTTTGAGGTGTTTCCGGAAATCCAAAATTTTTATATTAATTTCAAATATATTCCTATTTCCCGAAAATTTTAAAAAACAGTTTTTTTTTAAAAAAAAAAAATAGGGGCATTTTGTGGATTTTTGGTAAAATGTGGGTATAGGGGGAGAAGGAGGGGTAAAAGAACCTAAGAATATCTCTTGCAGCAAAATAAAACAAAGTAATAAGTAAGTTTGTAAGTGGTCCACATTAAGTCCACACACAAACAATGCAATGTCTCCAAAATGGAAATCTCTAATAATTTGCTATGAAGAGAAATCTTCCTATATTTGTTTGCCCTATCCCTATGCACCAAACTCAGAAGAGCCGGTGATTTTATTCCTGACCCATATTAATGACTTGAGAATTTCTCTCTCACTGCATCTCTAGTAAGTGGTCCACAGACATTTTGAAATTTTAGTGAGCGAATAACACATTGCTATGCGGAAAAGTGATAGCATCCACTTTTTTTAATTATAATATCTAAATTTTATATACATATTGAGATTCTAAAAGTAGTTTACATATAGTATGCGAACACTTCACAGACAGGGTGTTTATTTATTTATTTATTTATTTGTTGGTAATAAGTTTATTTTAATTAATGACAAGAATACTATTCTCCATTTGAAATTTTGAATATTAATGTATCGTCGTTGCTGTGGTAATCATTGTATTCATGCGGTTATACTTTATGCTACCTCTAAAAATAAGCAACTAAATTGCGTAAAAGTTCTAGCTAGCATTTTTAATCCATAATCGTTTATAAAAAATATTATACCACCCTCTGGTGGATGTACTAGTGTGTGTATTTATAAAAGATATTATAATTCAAAACATAATAGAATTAGAAAAAACAAATTAAAAAGAGATATGAAAACTTTTAATAAAATTAGAGGATTGAAAAACAGAAGAGAGAAAAAATAAAAATAGAATTAAAATAATACATGTACTTGAATAATTTATTAGAGATCGGAATCTGTTACAAGAGGCCGGATAGTTATTTGTCTATCACGGTTGTGAAGTAGATACAATGGCTGTTCGATGCCTTTCTCATTAGTCTAGGTTCGTATTTATAGCCGAGCTCTAATACAACGGCCGAGTTGGTTATATGCCGGGGTTCCACGTTGATGTTGCTTTTGAACTCCACGTGTCGATAGGCTTACACGTTGTTCTTATCCGATCTTCAGAGCCCTCCAGCCGAGCACACATGGCGATGTGCATTGGTGCCACCTGTCCGAGCTCTAATGAGTCATCGAGATGCACTTGCACGCCGAGGTCTTGATGTGTCAGGCCGGTTTGGTCGGTCCACAGCCCCCCAAGCTCGAGTCCTGTAAGGAGGAAGAGCTTAAGGAAATGAAGAAAGCCATTTTCCGGGTTATAATCATTTTTGCTGAATTATGTGGTCACGACCGAGTTGATGGGAAATGAAAAAGTTTTGGACGTTCCAATCATTTACTTTTGGACGAGTTGCTTGAAGATGAAACACTTGGGGTCTCAAGCGTGTGCGGCACGCGTGTGGCCTTGGGAATTGGTGCTTTTTTTTAAAAAAAAACCTCATCAACTCTGGTACATGTCACTTCACGTCGCGTCTGTTCTGCTTCTTCGTCTCTTCACCTACCTCACGCGATTTGGCCGCGTGTGCTTGCTAGCTGGGACTTACTCAAGTGATTATAAATATAGATGTATGAAAAGAAATCGAATACACTTACCATTGCTGAGTCTCCACCATAAGGATTTTTGCGGAGTTGTTTGTTGCCTTCTTCAAAGATCCAAGGGATTCTGATCATTCACTTTCTCTGAGGATTCTGCGTGCTTGTTGCAAGATATTGTTCTTCTTCTTTTCTTTTTATCTTCAGTCCCTTTTTTTTTTTCGTGTTCCGGGGAGATGGTGAAGATTTGGGTGTTAGACGAGAGTGGCGTTGAGGTTTCTGAAGTGCCTCCTAAGATTTATGTAGAGGAAGCTAGAGCCAGGAGTTTGAGGGAGGTTCTACGCCCTATTTCTGAGCTAGTTAGCTCGGAATCGTCGGAAGATGATTCGGATTATGACCCTGTTGCCTCTTATTCTTCAGGATCTGGACTTGTTGGTCGTTTTGCAATGCTGTCCAACTTTATAAGGGTGTACATGGCTTCGGAGGTAAGTTCTGAAGACGCTCCGGTGTTTGAGGCCAGTACGTTTTCTTCAATATTTTTAACCGAAGAGAGCATCACTGCTTTTTGAGCTAAGAATAAGATGGCAACGACTGGTATGGAGGAGGATGTGATTGTTGAATGTTGCCGTGAGGGTGAGCCGGTCTGCTTATCGAGGCCTAAGGGAGTAGCAGATGAGTTCACATACATGTATGCATGTTTGTTTAGGACCTAAAAATTACCATGCCCTTCACGCTCTTTGAGAAGATGGTTCTGAGAGCTCTTAACGTTGCCCCAACACAACTCCACCCGAATAGCTGGGCTTTTATGAAAGCTTTTCAGATTGTTTGGCGGGCTCTTCATATTGTTCCTAGGGTAGCCATCTTTTTTGCTTTTTATAGGACAAAAGGGGTAGACAATGGGAGGTGGATTTCTTTTACTAGTCATGCGAAGAGGCCTTTGTTAATTCCTTTCACCCAGTCATATAAAGACTTTAAGGATCGCTTTTTTAGAGTGTGTGGTAGTCCTTCCTGCCCTGAGATGTTTACTGATGCTAGAGGAGCTCAACAATTCCCTTTGTACTGGAGAAGTGATATTTTTACCATAATTGGGGTAAAGGAGGAGCTGTTATTGCCCGAATACCAGGCTTCCATTGAGTTTCTGTCTAGTTTTGCACCTATGTGTTGTAAAGAGGTCATTAGTTTGGAGAATAATGAAGAAGGATTACTTCAGATGCTGGGTAAGTATCGTTGCCTTGTTTTGTGTCTTTGGGCTTCTCGTTGTTGACTGATTTGTGATTGTTTTTACTTTGTTTTTCAGAAAGGATGAGTTCTTTGAGGGAAAAAGATTTGAGGAGCTACCTTAAGAAGGTGGCGGAGAAGAAAGCGGCTCAAGCTGTCTTGAAGGATTCTGAGGACGGCGTGCTGAAGGAGCCAAAGAAAATTGTGAACAAAATCATACTTGAGGGAAGTGAGCCTATTCCTGCTCCGCCTCTGAATGTTGCCACCAGCAGTCAAGGTGGTGCTGCTGGAAATAAGTCGGTGAGGACTCGCAAGCAACGTCAAGCCCTTCTGGAAGAGTCCACTGCTACGAAAAAGCCAAGAGTTGACGAAGGATTTGTGTCGTGGTCGGACACTTTGACAGATTTTTATGGTGAAGAAACTGTCAAGTCTCTTTGGGACAAGAGGTTTCCCGTTGGAGACTTCGTCTGGGATCAATTAGTTACTGAAGATGATGTCGGCCGGGTTGAAGCTGTGGGTTTAGATCAAGCTATCATTGCCCTCCAGTCTTATGGTTTGAAATTGCTTCTATCAGTCAGGTCGTAGGTGAGGAGTTTAATAAGCTTAGGATTCAAGAGTGAAACAATCGTAAAGCTCTTGAAGTTGCTAGAAAATCTTTGGCTGATCAACCTGACCTGGCCAATGAGGTGCCTCTCCTGAGAAGAAGGTGATTTCTGATCAAGAGACAAGCAGCAAAGAGAGGGAGGCGTTCGTTAAGAAGACTCTTGATGATACTGTTGCGGAGTGGACTGAGAAACTTGTCAAGGTTCGAGAAGAGTTAGATGGCAAGTCGTCCAGCCTTGTTCAGAAAGATGCAGAAATTGAAGACCTCGGGATGGGTGCTGCCGAGTTCTTGCTTTCTGGGTTTGATAAGGCCAAAGCGCAAGTGGAGCTCCTTTATCCAGACTTGGATTTGTCTGCACTCAGTGTGTTCAAGGTTATCTCAGAAGGGAGGCTGGTGGATGAGGATGCTCTTGTTGATAATGAAAATGCTGCAAATGGTAAGGCTGACGAGGTGGAAGGCGCGAAGGATACCAACTCGACTGCTTGATGTCAATGTGTTTTATCTTGTAAAGTCCTTTCTTGGACTTATTTTTGGTTTGCACTTGCTTTAGTATTTTGCTTTTGATGGTCTTGGTGTCAACTTTTGTATCTCTTTGGAGTGTGTAATCTGACTTGCCTTGGGGCTTTTTATATAATATATGTTGCGTTTTGCATTTCAGCATCCTTTCTGCTCTTTAATCTTTAGCTGTTTATCGTTTAACGCATTAGTTAACTGATTTTAAGATCAGATTTCTGATTTCGTGTTCATATGAACTCAGTTTTCAACTGCTTTCCCAAATTGTCAGATGTTGCATTTGCTGACTTCAATTGCAGTAGATGAATTTGGTTTTCTATGTTTCAGTTGGACTCAATGCTGAAACTTGTTGTTTTGTTTATTTTTACTCACTTCAATTGCGGTAGAAGTTCGTGGGAGTTGCTCTGTTAAATAAGAGTGAACCCTTGTCTCATATAGAGTTTGACTTTTTGCAGAGATCTACTTTATTTGCAGAGAGCTGCTTGTCCTTTGTTTTACTAACTTCAATTGCAGTAGAAGTTTGTAGGAGTGCCCTTTTTGTGTTAGGGTGAACCTTTGTCTCAGGGAGACTTGAGAATGTTTTACTAACTTCAATTGCAGTAGAAGTTTGTAGGAGTGCCCTTTTTATGTTAGGGTGAACCTTTGTCTCAGGGAGACTTGAGAATGCTTTTGGTAAGTTTTTCCAGATCGGAATTTTATAACAGATCAAAAAGTGAAGTTAAAAATAAGCATAAACACTCAAGAAGATTTTTCAACTGGCAAGCCTCGCTAAATACTCCCTGTGGGAGAAAAGAGTACTTGCCAGGATTTATTCATTGATATGCATTGTTTGTACATATGCTTCAGGTATTACAACAGGAACTGAAAATAACATAATCGAACTTACTAGTCGCTAACACTGAAATTAACACAAGCACTTGAATTTGTTTCCAATGAGCACCTTAGGGACGAGCAGCGTGCTCAACTGTAGTAGAAACGGAGGTTGTCCGAGTTCCATGCTCTTGGAATAGGAGTCCCTGATAAGGCTTCCAGTTTATAGGCTCCTGGGGAGAGTTCGGCCAGAATTCTGTAGGGACCTTCCCAACTCGGGGAGAGCTTTCCTGTACCATCAGACTTGGATACATTTCTTAAGACTAAGTCTCCCTGTCTCATTTCTCTGGGGATTACTTTGGAGTTGTACCTTCGTGCTGCGCGCTGCTTTGCTGCATATTCTCGCTGGTGAGCCACGTCTCTAATTTCATCCAACATGTCTAAATTGGCTTAGAGATTGACCGAGTTGGATTCTTCGTCTGTGTTGGTCCTTCTGAAACTGGGTTCTCCGAGTTCAACGGGAATCATGGCGTCAGCACCAAATGCGAGTTTGAAGGGTGTCTCTCCCGTTGTTGAATGTGGAGTTGTATGGTATGACCAGAGGACTTGACATAGCTGTTCTGCCCATTTGGTTTTGACATCGTCGAGCTTTCTTTTGAGGCTGTTGAGTATCATTTTGTTTGCTGCTTCCACTTGGCCGTTAGCTTGTGGATGCTCCACTGATGTAAATTTGTTACCAATGCCGAGCTCTTTGCAGAAGTCGGTCACCAATGAACTTGCAAATTGCGTGCCGTTGTCAGATACAATTTCAGCAGGGAGTCCAAACCGGCAAATTATATTTTTCCAGTAGAATTTTTTGACTTTAGCAGCAGTGATCTTTGCAACGGGCTCAGCTTCCACCCATTTGGTGAAGTACTCAATGGCAACTATTAAGTATTTAACTTGACCTGGGCCTGTTGGGAAAGGTCCCAATATGTCCGCTCCCCATTTGTAGAAAGGCCAGGGGGAAGTGATAGATTGAAGAGTTGTTGCAGGGGCATGGACCAGGTCGGCATGTTTTTGACATTTGTCACAGGCTCTGGTGAAATTTGTACAGTCTTTGTTGAGGCGTGGCCAGTAGTATCCAGCTCGGATAACCTTGTTTGCTAAGGCTCTCCCACCAATGTGGCTTCCGCAGATTCCTTGATGGATTTCTCTCATTACATAGTCTGCTTCTTCAGGCTGTAAGCACCGTAGTAGAGGAATGGAGAATCCTCTTTTGTAAAGTTTTCCTGCTACTATGGTGTACTTGGCGGCTTCTTTGCGAAGTTGCTTTGCCTCAGATTCATCAGCAGGAAGCACATCATTTTCCAAGTATGTTAAGATCGGAGTTATCCAATCTGTGCCTTGCACTGCGTAAATGTTTGTTTTGTATGTTGGGTGGACATGGGTCCAATTTGTTGTTGCTAAGGAGTAACATGGTTTATTCTCCGGATCAATGCTGGGAATTAGCAAAGTTTCTTGGATGACTGTGTGATTGTTGCCTGGTTTCTTGGTACTTACAAGTTTGGATAGGACATCAGCTCGGATGTTTTGTTCTCTTGGAACATACAGTAATTCAAAGGAGGTGAAGGAGTTGGTTAGTTCCTTGACTTTGTGGAGATACTTGCCGAGTTGAGCGTCTCTAGTTTGAAATTCACCAAAGACTTGGCTAGTGACAAGTTGGGAATCGCTTTTGATTTTCAGGTGCTGGACCCCCACTTCCTTAGCCAACTTCATTCCTGCTATTAGTGCTTCATACTCTGCCTGATTGTTGCTGGTTTGGAAGTTGAGAGATTGTTCTATTAGGAGGCCATCTGGGCTTTCCAATGTAATTCCTGCGCCACTGCCTTTAAGGTTTGCGGCTCCGTCTACAGACAGAGTCCATGATATCAATGATGAATTCGGATCATCTGGTGTGAGTTCCACCATGAAGTCGGCAAGGATATGCGCCTTTATGTTTCCTCTGGGGAGAAAATTAATGTCATATTCTGAAAGCTCAATTGACCATGCAACCATTCTGCCTGCTAGGTCTGGCTTCCTCAGGACTTGCTTAATTGGATGATCTGTTCTGACAATGATTTTATGACTTTGGAAATATGGTCGTAATCTCCGGGCTGTTGTGATGAGAGCCAGTGCTAGCTTTTCTATTTTCTGGTATCTGAGTTCTACTCCTTTCAAGGCTTTGCTGCAGAAGTAGACTGGACGTTGTTCTTTGCCTTCTTCACGAACAAGGACAGAGCTTAATGCCTTTTCTGACACGGCCATGTACAGAAGCAATGGTTCACCTGTCTTTGGCTTGACCAGGATTGGTGGTGAGGAGAGGAACTACTTTATGTTCTCGAATGCGGTCTGACATTCTTCGGTCCATTCAAACTGTCCTTTTTTCTTTAAGGAAGAGAAGAAATGAAATGCTTTGTCACCTGCACATAGAAACAGCAAGAAAAAATGTTTGGCCGAGTTGACCTATTAGTTGTGCGTCTTTGGTGTTAGAGATTTTCTTTGATCAATTGATATCTCTATCACCTACACATGACAAAAATCTGGAGAGTGCTGCCAAGCGTCCCGTTAACTGCTGCACTTCTTTAGGATTTGATGGACTTTGCATCTCGAGAATTGCCTTACATTTGTCCGGGTTGGCTTCAATGCCTCTGCTTGTTAGCATGAATCCGAGGAACTTGCCCTGCCTGAACACCAAAGGTGCACTTGGAAGGGTTTAGGCGCATCTGGTGTTTCCTGATTGATGAGAAGATGTCTTCCAAGTCGCCAACATGTGGTCTGCCCTCCTCAATTTTTACGACCATGTCATCTACGTAGACTTCCAGATTTTTTCCAATTTGAGTGCTGAAAACCCTGTCCATTAGTCGCTGGTATGTTGCTCCAGCGTTCTTGAGACCAAATGGCATTACCGTATAATGGTAATTGCAGGTATCAGTCATGAAAGTTGTTTTGTCTGCATCATCAGGGTCCATTTTGATCTGGTTGTAGCCAGAGTAAGCATCCATGAAGCTTAGAAGGCGATAACCTGAGGCTCCATCTATCAATGCGTCAATACTTGGTAGGGGATATGGATCTTTTGGACATGCTGCATTCAGCTCAGTAAAATCAACGCACATGCGCCACTTTCCATTGGATTTCTTTACAAGAACAACATTCGATAGCCAACTCGGATATTGGATTTCCTTAATGAAAGAGGCATCCAATAGTTTTTTTGTTTCTTCAGCAACTGATTGTTTTCTTTCTATGCCTAGCTTCCGCTTTCTTTGGGCTATTGGTTTGGCTGAGGGACGAATTGAGAGTTTGTGTGATATGAATACTGGGTCTATGCCTAACATGTCTGCCAGGGTCCAAGCAAAGAGATCAATGTTCTTTTTCAGAAGAGCTATAATTGTTTCAGCCTCATCTGGGGAGAGATTGGCTCCTATGTTAGTAATTTGATCTGGTGTGGCTCCGATTTGGATTTGCTTTAGGTCGTCAATCGGTTTAAGCCTTTGATCACTGAAATCTTCTCGGGGATCCAGGTCAGCAAAATTGATATTGTGGGAGCTTGCTTTTGGGGGATGTTCTGTGTTCTTCTTTTTGGTTCTACGACTATCCAGGTAGCATTGCCGGGCTGCCTCTTGGTCCGCCTTCAAGGTTCCCACGCCTCCATTATCCAAGGGGTATTTGAGCGTTAAATATCGTGTTGAAAGAGCAGCTCCTAACACATTCAATGCAGGCCTTCCCATAATGATATTGTACGATGATTGAGCGTCTACAACCAGGTAGCGGGCCTTGATCGTCCGGGCTTGATCTCCTGTTCCGAAGGTGGTCTTAAGGGTAATGTAGCCTTTGACTTGTACCTGCTCACCTGAGAATCCAACCAATGTCGTATGGTAAGGTTGTAAATGTTCACGGGACAGTTGCATGCCTTGGAAAGCTTTCCAGTATATGATGTCTGCCGAGCTGCCCGGATCGACTAATACACGGCGAACATTGTAGTTGAGAATTTGAACGACGATCACTAATGGGTCATCCTCGTGTGGTGCTATTCCTTCGAGGTCCTTTGGTGAAAAACTCAGGCTAGGCTCATTTAAAGAGACTGTCCGCCTTGTTTCAGCGTCTGCAACGTGCATAACTTGCCTTGCGTATCTTCTGCGGGCTGAACTTGTTTCTCCCCCTTCTGCAAACCCTCCTGATATTGTATTCAGTGTGTGCGCCACTGGGGGGAGTTCTTCTTCCTCTTCCAAGTTGTCTAGCTTGACAATTTGTGATTGTAGTTTCGGCCGAGGTTCATCTGGAGCCCGATTTGTTGATGCTTCTGTGTCAATTTTGATGTAATTCTTCAGCATTCCCTTCCTGATTAGTTTCTCAATTTCATTCTTGAGTGCATAGCAGTTTTCCATCTCATGGCCTCGACCTTTGTGGTATTCACACCACAAATGTGAATCTCTTCCAAGGGTTCTCCTGGTCGGGTTTAGTTCCGGCATGAGTTTCATGTGGAGGATGTCTTTTAGGATCACCTCTCTTTTCTGATTGAGTGGTGTCAAGCCTCCCTTTTGGGGACTTTCTCTTCGTAATGGCTCTCTTCGCTGGGAGGTGTTTCTTTGAAATTCCTCTGGCTGGTGACGCCGGTCATGCACCCTTTCTTTTAGTCTCTGCTTCGTTTTTTTGCGTTGCTCTCTTCTCCTTTCATGTATGCTTCTGCTCTGACAAGGACTTCCTGCATGTTTGAGGCCGGTCTGTACGCCAAAGATTCATTGAATTGGCCGCCTCTAAGCTGTTGGCGAAAGCGTCTGCAAACTGTCTTTGATCTGGGTGTTCTACGTCGACGGTTATGTCACCAAATCGTCCTAAGTATTCCCGTAGAGTTTCGTTGGGTCCTTGCCTGGTGTTGAACAAGGTTGCAGTGGTTGTTTTGCGGTGCTTTCGGTCTGAGAAATGTCTGATAAATTTCTTGGTGAAATCGGCATAGTCGGTGATTGACTTATGAGGAAGGCTCATGTACCATTGCAGGGCTGATCCTTTCATGGTTCCAGAGAAGAGTTTGCATTTGAGAGTGTCATGTGCCCCTATTATGGCCATTTGGGTGTCAAAGGCTGTCAAGTGTTTATGTGGGTCTCTCTTCCCATCGTAGTTTTCCAGTGGTGGAGGTTTGAAGTTCTGGGGTACGACGTCGGTCATAATAGCATCGGTGATCAGCGGTTGTGGCTTTTCTATTTGGACGTTGTCCAAACTGTTGGGGTCTTTGTCTTGTTGTAGTTGGTCCATTCTCCTTTGAAGTGCTTGGTTTTCTCTTCGAAGGTCGTCAATGACGGCGTTGACACCGGCTATTAGAGAGTGATCCTCGGTTCTTGGTTGAACTGGGATTGGTGATTGACGGCGGGTTAGTAACGTGTTGGTTGGTGTTGTTGTGGTTGTGGTGGTGGTTGTCTGTGTATAGTAGGTGTGGAAGTTTCTGGGATTGTATTTTGTGGTTGAACGGTTGGGTGTTTTGTGCGCGAACGCCCTTGCGGTCGGGGTTCATTTCTGATTGAGGTGGCCCGTGTTGACGTCGGCGATCTTCGTCGCCGGTCGCGGCGTGTCGTTACCATGGTTGTTTGAGGTGTGGCCGGGAAGAATTTTACCGGGCCCCACGGTGGGCGCCAATGTACTTGAATAATTTATTAGAGATCGGAATCTGTTACAAGAGGCCGGATAGCTATTTGTCTATCACGGTTATGAAGTAGATTCAATGGTTGTTCGATGCCTTTCTCATTAGTCTAGGTTCGTATTTATAGCCGAGCTCTAATAAAACGGCCGAGTTGGTTATATGCCGGGGTTCCACGTTGATGTTGCTTTTGGTCTCCACGTGTCGCTAGGCTTACACGTTGTTCTTATCCGATCTTCAGAGCCCTCCAGCCGAGCACACGTGGCGCTGTGCATGGGTGCCACCTGCACGAGCTCTAATGAGTCATCGAGATGCACTTGCACGCAGAGGTCTTGATTTGTCAGGCCGGTTTGGTCGGTCCAATACCATAATTGAAAACAAAGTTTAAAAATAATTGAGTTAAAAACAGTAATAAGAACATAACAAAATAATGAAGAAATAATTACAAGAATATAAAGAGATTTTAAAAATTAATAGAATTTAGAAAACGGAGTTGAAATATAGAATTAAAAGAGAGAATAGAAGAATATAATACAAAATAATTTAAAAAGAACAAAAGAGTAGTAATATATATATATATATATATATATATATATATAAAATAGAAAAACTGCTGTCAAAAAAAAAATAACAACAAAAGATTTGTTTTTGGTCCAAGAACAACTTCAAAAAATAAAACTAGTCCAAGACCCAAAAGAAGTCGAAGGGAAAAAGGTTCAGTGGACCAAACCTTAACTACACAGCACAAATGAACAATAAATTAAAAGTAAGATTTTGGGAAACCTTAACTACACAGTGAACCGTAAACAATAAAAGTAATTATAGGCTCAAGTAAAAAGTAGACTAGAAAACCAAAGTCCGTTTCTTTAATCACATGCTTGCTTGATTCCAAATTTTAACATAACAAAGATACATTATACAGGACAGTGTCCCAACCAAATCCAAACTACATTAATTTAAACAAACTACTACAACAACAACTGGTGAATACTTGACGGATCCTTCTAGAACTTCCTATAATTACTTGCAAGCATATTAAGCAGCCTTCCTTCCCCGGCCCTATACATTGCTCTTGGGTACCAGCCTCCTACCCATGACTAGTCCTCCTCATGCAAAGGGAAGCATAAGGAAGCTAGCATATGTCAAAGGAGAAGATGCAAGAAAACAAAACAAGAATAAATGGAAGATAGTTTGTTCGGTTGAGCAATGAAAAAATGGAAGATAAATTTAAATCTACAAAAAAAACACACAAAAGCCTTACTTAACCCATTTCCACATCATCTGCTGTGTTCTCCCTCTGACCAGTGCACTTCTTTGCAATAAACTTCCTAAGCAAGCATCTTCTGTCGAAGATGCAATGTAGAACAATGGCTAGGCCTAGGCCCACAAGGACACATTCGATGATATAAATGATAACAGATTTTGAGTTCATGATTTTGAGTTATAAAAAGGAGTGGAGTGGGGGAGAATGGTTCCATTCTTTCTTTCGTTTGAGTAAAATGAGTTGAGTGAGGGAGAGAGTATATATAGAGAAAGCAAGCAAACATACATTAACTAGAGTAGGTGTACCCTTCATTTTAGTTGAATCATCATTCTTAACAATTTTCTTTTTTTAATATTTATATTGGTTTTCAGATACTATTATTATTTTGCTCCTCTTTTACTTCTGATCTTAAAGATTTACGTATTTATTTGGTTTGGAAGTATTAGTTTTATGCATGATAACCAAGTTAAACCATGTCAAATCACTAGATACAACCCAAAGTAATAAATAGATGTTTACTGATGTTCAAAAGGTGTTCAAAAGGATCCAATATTGCTGATGTATATCTCAAATCTTATGTACACAAGATGAAATAGGTGTTATCTTGCCAGCTAAAAGCAATGTCATTATGCAGCAGGGATATCCGATAGGAACATCATTTTGGGGTTATTAGGAGGATCGGATCTTGTGTGTCAGGTATTACTATTTTTCTAGCCGTTATTACCATCCAAATTTACTTTTCTTCTTTTACTTCAATTCACTTACGTAGCCTTTTCCTTGAAACTAAACATTGTTCATGTAATAGCAGGTGATGTTCTGCATGCAATGCATGTCACCATCCCTACATTGACTATCCCTGCATTGACTGTAATATTAATTGGTTCTTTGATCTCTTAAAACACGTACTTGTCATTCTCACAATGTGTAGCATTCCACCTTAAAAAGTTAAGGGCTTTTTTTTTACCCCCCTCCTTATCAGTCATACTCTCATAAATTGTTTTTGGACCAGAATACCCCTAATTTTAAAAAAATAAGATGTTTTTTTAAAATTTTCCGAATCTACATCTCCTAAGCGGCTTGTCGCTAGAGGCGGGAAATGCTGTTTTTTTCCTGCAATCAACCCCAAAAAAATGACGTTTCTCCATATGGCCTTCCTTTGTTTACGTGGCATTCCCAAGCATTTCGTCTACTACATTTTATTTTGTTTATTGGTCATATAGTCCACGTGTCGCTGTTTTCGAATTTTTGCTTATTTGCTTTTGATATTGTTCAACAATCTCTTCTTTTTCCATCAATCTCTTCTCTCTTATCTTCTTCACTCTCTACAACCGGCGCCGAACAACCCTTCCCTCCTTCATCTGCTTTTTCCTTCTTCCTCCGTAGCCTTTAACATCGTGGGTTTCTTCTTTTTTCGACCTCATCTATGCCGATTTGGCTCTGTTCTATCTTTGATTGTGAGGGAGGGGGAGAGAGAGGTCACATGAAGAAGAGGGAGGAGAATGGTGATGAGAGAGAAACACATTATTGAGATAGGGAGAAACGAGCAGAGACAGTCGCCGCGACAACAAAACTGCGAGCAGGACCACCGCCCAGAGGTGGTGCGACAAGACGATGTTGAGAGGAAAAGGATTCAACTCTGGGTGGTACATTTATTTGCAAACGCACAGGGGACGGCGTGCATGGACTACGACGCGAACTCTGGGTGGTATCGAAGTGGCAGCGTGTAACATCCCCAATTTTACTAATTTCGATATTTGAAATTAGCAAACTTTTCATAGTAAATTGATGGTCAAACTAAGTAATTTAACTTGCTTGAGTATATATTAGCAAGGTTAAATTGCCATGTTGTGGAATTATGTTGCATTGGGGTAGTGTATTAACAATAATGTAGAGTGTTTATCACTTAGGGGTAAAAGGGTCCTTTTCTATTTAGTTTTCCTTCCGCTCACTTAACAACACAAAAACAAAACATATTTATTAAACACACACCCACACTAGAGGAAAACAAAATCAGTTGAAAAATAGAAAGCAAGAGAAAAGAGAGAGAGTGAGGAGAACTGTGAGAGGGAGAGAAGAGGAGAACCATAGATCCTCACCATCACCCAAATCTCATGCATGTTGCTTGTTTTGACACCATCACACTCAGTTCCTTCTCCTCTACTCACTGATATCCTTTTCAATACCCAAATCATACACCTCCTCATTTCACCATTGATGAACCTTAAGCTCAAAACTGTCAAAAATTGGAATTTGAGGGTCATGGATGCTTGATTGGATCTTGCATGTGAGTTTGAGTGCTTGAAGTTAGAGTCTCAGTAGCTGTTGTTGAAATATTGAAGCAAGAGGTAGGTGATCTGTACCCTGAGATCGCCTGTAGAGCTGGTCAAGGGACAGGTCGTCTGATGTTGTGACTAAGGTATCAAGTCGATCTGTATACTGATGAGGGCGGTCGACCTGATGCTGATGAGGGCGGTCGACCTGATGCTGATAAGGGCTGTCGACCTGATTGACTGCTAGTCGTATCCAGAGCTCGGGTTGTACCTGCAATGACACTCCAACGCCCAAGTCAGTGGGTAGAGTTTTGCAGAGTAACAGCAAGGGTGAATAATCTACCCGACAAGTGGGGTCAATCCCCTATTTATAGAGTCAGTGAATCGTGGGGAGTCGTTGGATCAACGTAAGTGGATCCAGACCGTCGAGATCTGATATGCTCTTCTTGCTTGCTTTTGGGCCGTTTTTGGTCACCTCTTTGATTGGATTGGGCCTTCGGTCCACTCCAGAACAGTTTCCCCCCAAGCCAATGTCGATCATTGAGCGGGCTTAGGCTTGATGTGTGGTTCTGATCGTTGTGCCCCCAGTTGTTACTTGGTTAACCTTTCGGTGCTTGAGATTATATCGGGTCGTTGATAAAAAGGAAAGGGGTGCTCAATAATCTCTACTGGGCCTTCTTTATTTATTTATTTATTTTTTTTCTTTGAGTTCATGGGCCCAAGTGTTTTTATCTTTTCATGGGTCATTACTTCAGTCCCAATTCTCTGCATACGCTGATCAAAGAGCAGAGTTCCTAGGCCATCGGTACTTGATCCAAGGCCAACGACCAGCGAGCCACGATCTAGGGTCCCTCCTTCGAGCAGCGACCAGCGAGCCACGACCAGGAGCCGTTTGCTATGGCGCGACCTGCCGGTGACCCGTGAGCTGTTTCTTCTCCGTGCGACGCGACCCACGACCAGGTCCGACGACGCGAGCTGCGACCTGCGACCCAACTCCGCGCGCGTTTCTTCTTCGTGTGAGCATCTGGGTGGTGCGACCTTCGAGCGCTTCTGGGACCTGTGACCTGTGACCTGAGACCTGCTTTTCTCTCTTCAAATTTTTGTGCGTGGTTTTTGGGTGGAAGCTTCTCACTTTTTCCTTCTTTCGCTTTGTTTTGACGCTTTGGTGTGAGTGAGTAGGGTGCTTGTAACTTAGAATAATTTTGCTGTTTCTCGTCATCAGGGTCACATCGAGGCCTGTGTCTTATTTGACTTGGTGATTTAATTTTCAAGGAGGGTCGATCTATCTTCCAAGGTATGCGACCTTGGTATTCGTTGTTTAGTAATCTGTCTGTTGGTTTCTGACTTGATGTGATACTCACTCTGGTCGACCTTGCCATTCAGGCAGCTTACCAAGTCTCTACTTGGATAAGTCTTCTTTAATTGCTTTGGTCGACCTCTTGTCGACCTCTTTTTGACCTCTTGTCGACCTCTTTTCGACCCTGCCTTGCCGGCAGCTTACATAGTCTCTACTTGGATAAATCTTTTCTAATCGTTTTGGTCGACCTCTTTTTGACCTCTTGTCGACCTCTTTTCAACCCTGCCCTTCAGGCAGCTTACCAAGTCTCTACTTGGATAAGTCTTCTTTAATCGCTTTGGTCGACCTCTTGTCGACCTCTTTTCGACCCTGCCTTGCAGGCAGCTTACCAAGTCTCTACTTGGATAAATCTTTTCTAATCGTTTTGGTCGACCTCTTTTTGACCTCTTGTCGACCTCTTTTCGACCCTGCCCTTCAGGCAGCTTACCAAGTCTCTACTTGGATAAGTCTTCTTTAATCGCTTTGGTCGACCTCTTGTCGACCTCTTTTCGACTCTGCCTTGCAGGCAGCTCACCAAGTCTCTACTTGGATAAATCTTTTCTAATCGTTTTGGTCGACCTCTTGTCGACCCTGCCCTTCAGGCAGCTTACCAAGTCTCTACTTGGATAAATTCTTTTTAATTGCTTTGGTCGACCTCTTGTCGACCCTGCCCTTCAGGCAGCTTACCAAGTCTCTACTTGGATAAATTCTTTTTAATTGCTTTGGTCGACCTCTTGTCTACCCTGCACTTCAGGCAGCTTACCAAGTCTCTACTTGGATAAGTCTTTTCTAATCATTTAGGTCGACCTCTTTTTGACCTCTTGTCGACCTCTTTTCGACCCTACCTTGCAGGCAGCTTACCAAGTCTCTACTTGGATAAATCTTTTCTAATCGTTTTGGTCGACCTCTGGTCGACCCTGCCCTTCAGGAAGCTTACCAAGTTTCTACTTGGGTAAGTCTTCTTTAATCGCTTTGGTCGACCTCTTGTCGACCTCTTTTCGACCCTGCCTTGCAGGCAGCTTACCAAGTCTCCACTTGGATAAATTCTTTTTAATTGCTTTGGTCGACCTCTTGTCGACCCTGCCCTTCAGGCAGCTTACCAAGTCTCTACTTGGATAAATTCTTTTTAATTGCTTTGGTCGACCTCTTGTCTACCCTGCACTTCAGGCAGCTTACCAAGTCTCTACTTGGATAAGTCTTTTCTAATCATTTAGGTCGACCTCTTTTTGACCTCTTGTCGACCTCTTTTCGACCCTGCCTTGCAGGCAGCTTACCAAGTCTCTACTTGGATAAATCTTTTCTAATCGTTTTGGTCGACCTCTGGTCGACCCTGCCCTTCAGGAAGCTTACCAAGTTTCTACTTGGGTAAGTCTTCTTTAATCGCTTTGGTCGACCTCTTGTCGACCTCTTTTCGACCCTGCCTTGCAGGCAGCTTACCAAGTCTCCACTTGGATAAATTCTTTTTAATTGCTTTGGTCGACCTCTTGTCGACCCTGCCCTTCAGGCAGCTTACCAAATCTCTACTTGAATAAATTCTTTTTAATTGCTTTGGTCGACCTCTTGTCGACCCTGCCCTTCAGGCAGCTTACCAAGTCTCTACTTGGATAAATTCTTTTTAATTGCTTTGGTCGACCTCTTGTCGACCCTGCCCTTCAGGTAGCTTACCAAGTCTCTACTTGGATAAATTCTTTTTAATTGCTTTGGTCGACCTCTTGTCGACCCTGCCCTTCAGGCAGCTTACCAAGTCAATACTTGGATAAATCTTTTCTAATCGTTTTGGTCGACCTCTGGTCGACCCTGCCCTTCAGGCAGCTTACCAAGTTTCTACTTGGGTAAGTCTTCTTTAATCGCTTTGGTCGACCTCTTGTCGACCTCTTTTCGACCCTGCCTTGCAGGCAGCTTACCAAGTCTCTACTTGGATAAATTTTTTCTGATCGTTTTGGTCGACCTCTGGTCGACCCTGCCCTTCAGGCAGCTTACCAAGTTTCTACTTGGGTAAGTCTTCTTTAATCGCTTTGGTCGACCTCTTGTCGACCTCTTTTCGACCCTGCCTTGCAGGCAGCTTACCAAGTATCCACTTGGATAAATTCTTTTTAATTGCTTTGGTCGACCTCTTGTCGACCCTGCCCTTCAGGCAGCTTACCAAGTCTCTACTTGGATAAATTCTTTTTAATTGCTTTGGTCGACCTCTTCTCGACCCTGCCCTTCAGGCAGCTTACCAAGTCTTTACTTGGATAAATTCTTTTTAATTGCTTTGGTCGACCTCTTGTCGACCCTGCCCTTCAGGCAGCTTACCAAGTCTCTACTTGGATAAATTCTTTTTAATTGCTTTGGTAGACCTCTTGTCGGCCCTGCCCTTCAGGCAGCTTACCAAGTCTCTACTTGGATAAATTCTTTTTAATTGCTTTGGTCGACCTCTTTTCGACCCTGCCCTTCAGGCAGCTTACCAAGTCTCTACTTGGATAAATTCTTTTTAATTGCTTTGGTCGACCTCTTGTCGACCCTGCACTTCAGGCAGCTTACCAAGTCTCTACTTGGATAAATTCTTTTTAATTGCTTTGGTCGACCTCTTGTCGACCCTGCCCTTCAGCCAGCTTACCAAGTCTCTACTTGGATAAATTCTTTTTAATTGCTTTGGTCGAACTCTTGTCGACTCAACCCTTCAGGCAGCTTACCAAGTCTCTACTTGGATAAGTCTTTTCTAATCATTTTGGTCGACCTCTTTTTGACCTCTTGTCGACCTCTTTTCGACCCTACCTTGCAGGCAGCTTACCAAGTCTCTACTTGGATAAATCTTTTCTAATCGTTTTGGTCGACCTCTGGTCGACCCTGCCCTTCAGGCAGCTTACCAAGTTTCTACTTGGGTAAGTCTTCTTTAATCGCTTTGGTCGACCTCTTTTCGACCCTGCCTTGCAGGCAGCTTACCAAGTCTCCACTTGGATAAATTCTTTTTAATTGCTTTGGTCTACCTCTTGTCGACCCTGCCCTTCAGGCAGCTTACCAAGTCTCTACTTGGATAAATTCTTTTTAATTGCTTTGGTCGACCTCTTGTCGACCCTGCCTTTCAGGCAGCTTACCAAGTCTCTACTTGGATAAACTCTTTTTAATTGCTTTGGTCGACCTCTTGTCGACTCAGCCCTTCAGGCAGCTTACCAAGTCTCTACTTGGATAAGTCTTTTCTAATCGTTTTGGTCAACCTCTTTTTGACCTCTTGTCGACCTCTTTTCGACCCTGCCTTGCAGGCAGCTTACCAAGTCTCTACTTGGATAAATCTTTTCTAATCGTTTTGGTCGACCTCTGGTCGACCCTGCCCTTCAGACAGCTTACCAAGTTTCTACTTGGGTAAGTCTTCTTTAATCGCTTAGGTCGACCTCTTGTCGACCTCTTTTCGACCCTGCCTTGCAGGCAGCTTACCAAGTCTCTACTTGGATAAGTCTTTTCTAATCGTTTTGGTCGACCTCTTTTCGACCTCTTGTCGACCTCTTTTCGACCCTGCCTTGCAGGCAGCTTACCAAGTCTCTACTTGGATAAATTCTTTTTAATTGCTTTGGTCGACCTCTTGTCGACCCTGCCCTTCAGGCAGCTTACCAAGTCTCTACTTGGATAAATTCTTTTTAATTGCTTTGGTCGACCTCTTTTCGACCCTGCCTTACAGACAGCTTACCAAGTCTCTACTTGGATAAATCTTTTTTAATTGCTTTGGTCGACCTCTTGTCGACCCTGCCCTTCAGGCAGCTTACCAAGTCTCTACTTGGATAAGTCTTTTCTAATCATTTAGGTCGACCTCTTTTTGACCTCTTGTCGACCTCTTTTCGACCCTGCCTTGCAGGCAGCTTACCAAGTCTCTACTTGGATAAATCTTTTCTAATCGTTTTGGTCGACCTCTGGTCGACCCTGCCCTTCAGGAAGCTTACCAAGTTTCTACTTGGGTAAGTCTTCTTTAATCGCTTTGGTCGACCTCTTGTCGACCTCTTTTCGACCCTGCCTTGCAGGCAGCTTACCAAGTCTCCACTTGGATAAATTCTTTTTAATTGCTTTGGTCGACCTCTTGTCGACCCTGCCCTTCAGGCAGCTTACCAAGTCTCTACATGGATAAATTCTTTTTAATTGCTTTGGTCGACCTCTTGTCGACCCTGCCCTTCAGGCAGCTTACCAAGTCTCTACTTGGATAAATTCTTTTTAATTGCTTTGGTCGACCTCTTGTCGACCCTGCCCTTCAGGTAGCTTACCAAGTCTCTACTTGGATAAATTCTTTTTAATTGCTTTGGTCGACCTCTTGTCGACCCTGCCCTTCAGGCAGCTTACCAAGTCTCTACTTGGATAAATCTTTTCTAATCGTTTTGGTCGACCTCTGGTTGACCCTGCCCTTCAGGCAGCTTACCAAGTTTCTACTTGGGTAAGTCTACTTTAATCGCTTTGGTCGACCTCTTGTCGACCTCTTTTCGACCCTGCCTTGCAGGCAGCTTACCAAGTCTCTACTTGGATAAATTTTTTCTGATCGTTTTGGTCGACCTCTGGTCGACCCTGCCCTTCAGGCAGCTTACCAAGTTTCTACTTGGGTAAGTCTTCTTTAATCGCTTTGGTCGACCTCTTGTCGACCTCTTTTCGACCCTGCCTTGCAGGCAGCTTACCAAGTATCCACTTGGATAAATTCTTTTTAATTGCTTTGGTCGACCTCTTGTCGACCCTGCCCTTCAGGCAGCTTACCAAGTCTCTACTTGGATAAATTCTTTTTAATTGCTTTGGTCGACCTCTTCTCGACCCTGCCCTTCAGGCAGCTTACCAAGTCTTTACTTGGATAAATTCTTTTTAATTGCTTTGGTCGACCTCTTGTCGACCCTGCCCTTCAGGCAGCTTACCAAGTCTCTACTTGGATAAATTCTTTTTAATTGCTTTGGTAGACCTCTTGTCGGCCCTGCCCTTCAGGCAGCTTACCAAGTCTCTACTTGGATAAATTCTTTTTAATTGCTTTGGTCGACCTCTTTTCGACCCTGCCCTTCAGGCAGCTTACCAAGTCTCTACTTGGATAAATTCTTCTTAATTGCTTTGGTCGACCTCTTGTCGACCCTGCACTTCAGGCAGCTTACCAAGTCTCTACTTGGATAAATTCTTTTTAATTGCTTTGGTCGACCTCTTGTCGACCCTGCCCTTCAGCCAGCTTACCAAGTCTCTACTTGGATAAATTCTTTCTAATTGCTTTGGTCGAACTCTTGTCGACTCAGCCCTTCAGGCAGCTTACCAAGTCTCTACTTGGATAAGTCTTTTCTAATCATTTTGGTCGACCTCTTTTTGACCTCTTGTCGACCTCTTTTCGACCCTACCTTGCAGGCAGCTTACCAAGTCTCTACTTGGATAAATCTTTTCTAATCGTTTTGGTCGACCTCTGGTCGACCCTGCCCTTCAGGCAGCTTACCAAGTTTCTACTTGGGTAAGTCTTCTTTAATCGCTTTGGTCGACCTCTTTTCGACCCTGCCTTGCAGGCAGCTTACCAAGTCTCCACTTGGATAAATTCTTTTTAATTGCTTTGGTCTACCTCTTGTCGACCCTGCCCTTCAGGCAGCTTACCAAGTCTCTACTTGGATAAATTCTTTTTAATTGCTTTGGTCGACCTCTTGTCGACCCTGCCTTTCAGGCAGCTTACCAAGTCTCTACTTGGATAAACTCTTTTTAATTGCTTTGGTCGACCTCTTGTCGATTCAGCCCTTCAGGCAGCTTACCAAGTCTCTACTTGGATAAGTCTTTTCTAATCGTTTTGGTCAACCTCTTTTTGACCTCTTGTCGACCTCTTTTCGACCCTGCCTTGCAGGCAGCTTACCAAGTCTCTACTTGGATAAATCTTTTCTAATCGTTTTGGTCGACCTCTGGTCGACCCTGCCCTTCAGACAGCTTACCAAGTTTCTACTTGGGTAAGTCTTCTTTAATCGCTTAGGTCGACCTCTTGTCGACCTCTTTTCGACCCTGCCTTGCAGGCAGCTTACCAAGTCTCTACTTGGATAAGTCTTTTCTAATCGTTTTGGTCGACCTCTTTTCGACCTCTTGTCGACCTCTTTTCGACCCTGCCTTGCAGGCAGCTTACCAAGTCTCTACTTGGATAAATTCTTTTTAATTGCTTTGGTCGACCTCTTGTCGACCCTGCCCTTCAGGCAGCTTACCAAGTCTCTACTTGGATAAATTCTTTTTAATTGCTTTGGTCGACCTCTTTTCGACCCTGCCTTACAGACAGCTTACCAAGTCTCTACTTGGATAAATCTTTTTTAATTGCTTTGGTCGACCTCTTGTCGACCCTGCCCTTCAGGCAGCTTACCAAGTCTCTACTTGGATAAGTCTTTTCTAATAATTTCGGTCGACCTCTTTTTGACCTCTTGTCGACCTCTTTTCGACCTTGCCTTGCAGGCAGCTTACCAAGTCTCTACTTGGATAAATCTTTTCTAATCGTTTTGGTCAACCTCTGGTTGACCCTGCCCTTCAGGCAGCTTACCATGTTTCTACTTGGGTAAGTCTTCTTTAATCGCTTTGGTCGACCTCTTGTCGACCTCTTTTCGACCCTGCCTTGCAGGCAGCTTACCAAGTCTCCACTTGGATAAATTCTTTTTAATTGCTTTGGTCGACCTCTTGTCGACCCTGCCCTTCAGGCAGCTTACCAAGTCTCTACTTGGATAAATTCTTTTTAATTGCTTTGGTCGACCTCTTGTCGACCCTGCCCTTCAGGTAGCTTACCAAGTCTCTACTTGGATAAATTCTTTTTAATTGCTTTGGTCGACCTCTTGTCGACCCTGCCCTTCAGGCAGCTTACCAAGTCTCTACTTGGATAAATCTTTTCTAATCGTTTTGGTCGACCTCTGGTCGACCCTGCCCTTCAGGCAGCTTACCAAGTTTCTACTTGGGTAAGTCTTCTTTAATCGCTTTGGTCGACCTCTTTTCGACCCTGCCTTGCAGGCAGCTTCCCAAGTCTCTACTTGGATAAATCTTTTCTAATCGTTTTGGTCGACCTCTGGTCGACCCTGCCCTTCAGGCAGCTTACCAAGTTTCTACTTGGGTAAGTCTTCTTTAATCGCTTTGGTCGACCTCTTGTCGACCTCTTTTTGACCCTGCCTTGCAGGCAGCTTACCAAGTCTCTACTTGGATAAATCTTTTCTAATCGTTTTGGTCGACCTCTGGTCGACCCTGCCCTTCAGGCAGCTTACCAAGTTTTTACTTGGGTAAGTCTTCTTTAATCACTTTGGTTCAAAGATATGACCGATCGATCACATTACGAGCCTTCAAGGGGGCGACCGTTTTACGAGCCCTCAAAGGAGGCGAACGCTTTTCGAGCCCTCAAGAATGCGACCGCTTTTCGACCACTCAAGGAGGCGACCGCTTTTCGAGCACTTTTCAAGCACTTTTCGAGCGCTTTTCGAGCGCTTTTCGAGCGCTTTATCAACTGGGGCGACCACACAAGGGGGTGACCGCTTTTTGAGCGCTTTTCGAGCACTTTTTGAGCGCTTTTCGAGCGCTTTATCATTGGCCGCAAGAGTGACGTCAACCTGCTGGGTCGTGCATGGCTGGGGACCGGGGGCAACGACCTCAGTGTTGGTCGTCGTTCCCCTCAGTGCAGGAGGTGATCGAACTGGTGTCTAGACCATACATTGTAGGCTGGTTGACCGCGGTCTGCCTCGGGTTGCCTTTGGAGACATCGGGAATGTTGATGGGATAGTGTTCTCCCACTGTGGTCGCCAATGATCTGTACCCTGAGATCGCCTGTAGAGCTGGTCAAGGGACAGGTCGTCTGATGTTGTGACTAAGGTATTAAGTCGATCTGTATACTGATGAGGGCGGTCGACCTGATGCTGATAAGGGCGGTCGACCTGATGCTGATAAGGGCTGTCGACCTGATTGACTGCTAGTCGTATCCAGAGCTCGGGTTGTACCTGCAATGACGCTCCAACGCCCAAGTCAGTGGGTAGAGTTTTGCAGAGTAACAGCAAGGGTGAATAATCTACCTGACAAGTGGGGTCAATCCCCTATTTATAGAGTCAGTGAATCGTGGGGAGTCGTTGGATCAACGTAAGTGGATCCAGACCGTCGAGATCTGATATGCTCTTCTTGCTTGCTTTTGGGCCGTTTTTGGTCACCTCTTTGATTGGATTGGGCCTTCGGTCCACTCCAGAACAGTAGGATTTTGGGAGTCAAATTCGAGCTCATAGGAAGCTTAAAGAAAGGACAAGGTTACTGGAAAATATTCTGCATAAAACTATTTTGAGCAACCCATGGTAATTTCTCTGTAACTCACTGTGCAGATGTCCTATGAAGTTAGCTTTTGATTCTTTTGAAACTACACATAAAATTCTTCAAGATAGGCGCAAGAACCACTTAATTTGAGTGAATATTGAGGGAGAAAAATTAATTACAATTTCAGTTTTGTAACAGTAATGTTTTCGAACCAGTCTCCGTATTTTAGCCGTAACTCCCTGAATACTCATCATATCAGTGTTGGACTTGAACCATTAGAAAATAGACAAAATATTCTACACAATAGGTACTGGTTTGAATGGTTTTGGCTAGAAATTGAATACTTTATTCTCATTTCTAAATTACTCACAGATGCTGACCAAATTAGATCCGGTATGGGTAGAGCTTGGTCGCGTCTTCCGTTATTTGAATTGTTCGTCTCTCCGGGTGAGTGTTCTCACCACGTTATGTATTTTAAAATGTTGTGTCTATTCTGAATTTACAGCATGAATTGAATTGGTTGATGAATTTTGATGATTGGCAGTGTTAAATGTGCATAAGGTTGTGCTGAAATTCTGTTTGGGATTGTTCGACATAACTTCAGTATTTCTGTAACTCTGAACTTTCTGTGTGTCCAAACATTTTAAGGTTTGACTTTCTGGAAAATAGGCACAATTTGCTACAATTTAGGCACTGAGTTTAGTAAATTTGGATAAGTATAACTAGAGAAATTGTACTCACAAGTCAGATCAAAAATCTAGGACTATACTGGGTGTAGGTTCGGTTATACAGTAACTGGGAACAATCTAGATGTCCAAAAATTTTGTGGTTTACCTTTTAGAAACTACACTTAATGCTTGTCAAATTGGTACTGGTTTGGTTGCATTTGGAGTTGTATAACTCGAGTTATAGGTGACACAAGTTAGGTTAAAATTCTGGAAACAATCTGGGTATGGGTTCAGTATTTCGGGCATGGTATTTTCATTTGGACTCATCTTTGAATGATTCTTATTTTATTGAAAACTAGACTTAATTGGCCACGATTTAGACTCAAGTTCCATGTAGTTTGAATGAGTATTGATCATTTTAGGAGAGTTTCAAGTTAGGTCACAGTAGCTGTTCCCTTTTCTGAACATAGTATCTTGTTTGATGAAACTGTACTTATTGGCTCATCATTTTGCAAAACAAAAGTCATATTCAGAAAATAGACATCATTAGCTTTTTGTAGAGGGGTCATTTGTTGAATTTCGTTGTCGTTTGGTCAGTCAAATAATTTTCCGAAGTTTATACTTACTTGCTGAAAACTTATTGCACCTAGACTGTCTATTGAAATATCATGAATTTGAATTATGTTTATGTATGGTGGATGATAACTTGTCACTTGAGTTCGTTAATTGAATTATGTGTTGATCGGAATGTGGTATAAATGAGTGGGAACCCATAAATGGTTTTAAAGTGATGTCCAGAACATGTGTAATATTGTTCTGTGACCCTTAAAAGGTTTTAAATGGATTTCCTGAACATGTGTAATATTGTTCAGCGATTAATAATGTATTAACGGGGTGACGACTCCGAGTTATTTAGCATACTTGGTGGAGGGAAGTCATGAGCCCAGAAGCCAAGGCCCCCGCATTATCCCTCATTGGTATGTTGGATTGGGGTTTCTGTGATCTCGTGAGATTTCGTTTCACGGATTATGCTAAGCCAGAGATAAAAAAGAAATTATTTTTATGGAAAATATAATGATTCGTGCAGTGATTGCCGGATTAGAGGGCTCGTAGGGATTGAGTGATTTGGTCTCTCGAGCCGGTCTTCAAAATAATTAAGATAACTAAAAGAGAACGAATGAGAGGAACCGTAAGGGGTCTCGGAGTCACTCATTGAGATTTGTAATCTCACTGTTTATTGTTGATTGTTTTTCAGATACACAGGTAAAGTCTAAGGATTGTTCAGGAAGTTCAGGACCCTAACTGCTTGGGGCTATCATGTTGAGGAAGTTCACGGGTCATGATGGGTACTCGGTATTAGATATCGGGTTATGGCCGAGTTTAAGTTTAGGACTAATGCACTTGGATTAGCGAATTTTTGTAATGACTGGAATTATATGAATATTTGTGGATTTGTTTATGTATCAAAATATAAAGTTTTAAAGCAAATTGATAATTCCAGTTATTCATAATTGATTCATCAGTTACGAATTTTTGAATTCGTAGAACTGCATCTCTGAATGGCTAAAGGAAATATCTCAAATTTGTTTTTGTCGACTACAAATTTGGGATGTTACACAGTGACCACTGTAGGTGGTGGCCGATGGTAAGGTTTTCATACATCTGTTTCAACGAATGTTCGAAAACAGTTTCAATCAACATCTTCTCTCTCTTTCTTTGGAACCTTCCTTCTCTGGAAACCTATTACTGATTACATACCAACCCATTATTTAATTGGGTTTACGGTCAATCATTTGGGGTTGAAGAGAAGGAGAGAAGAAGTGTTTCAATTTTCTCAAAAAAGGGGTTAGGTTTTCATTTTTTTTAAATTCAATATCGATCCTTTTTTTTCTGGGTTTTCTGAAATTGATGATAATTTTGAGTCTTGTAGGTGATTTTTGAATCAAATAGCTAAAAAGAAAGAATTTTTTCTTGTGGGGGGTGGGAAAATGGATTTGGGGATTTCTGATGAGATGTTAGGGACTTTTGCCCTAATTTTAGTTAACTGGGTTTATTCTGGTTTTTATGTTCTATTGGGGTTATTTGCTGAAGATTATAGGTTACACTCAAAACAAGATGAGGATGAAAAGAATTTGGTTTCTAAGGTTGATGTGGTTAAAGGGGTTCTTTTTCAACAAGTTGTTCGGGCTGTGTTTTTACCCTCTTGTCTGCGGCGAGTTTCTATGTTTTTCTAGCTTTCCTTTTAATGGATTATTATTCTTCACATGTAGGTACATTAATTGAGTTTATTTTGTACTATTGCTAAAACTGCTTTAGAGGTTTAATTGCTTAGCAAGATGTCTGAAAATGAAAGAACAACAATAGGATGGGTTGCAAGAGATCCTTCAGGAGTTCTTTCTCCTTACACCTACACTCTCAGGTCCACCTCGATCATTTTTAATTAATTACAAATTTTCGTCATTTTCTCAATGTTTTTTTTTGCTGGTTCTAACTTTGTTGACAATTATTTTGCTTAAAAACATGCAGAAACACAGGACCAGATGATGTTTACATTAAAGTTCATTATTGTGGAGTCTGCCATTCTGATCTTCATCAAATCAAAAACGATCTTGGCATGTCCAATTATCCTATGGTCCCCAGGTACACACACTAATGAAATTTTTTTGTTCAATTTAAGATTAAGGTTGTCGTGTTTTTTTTTTGTTTTGACTAATGTTTATGATCATTTCAAAATAATAATAAATAAAAAAACAGGCATCGAGTGATTGGTGAGGTGCTTGAGGTAGGTTCAGATGTTACTAAATTCCATGTTGGAGAAATTGTAGGAGCTGGTCTCCCTGTTGGATGCTGCAAAAACTACAGAGCATGTGATTCTGATATTGAACAATACTGCAAAAAGAAAATCTGGTCTTACAATGATGTTTATACAGATGGAAAACCAACTCAGGGTGGCTTCGCTGAAACGATGGTTGTTGGACAGAAGTAAGTAACAAATACTCCGTCTCATTTATAAGCAAAAAGTACACTTTTTAGGTTCATTGAATAACTGCGGTGTATAATCTAAAAACCCGCTTTCATCAAATTAATATATTTGTTTGTTTTAATTTTATCTAATGATTCATGTGTGTGTATTTTACTATATATCAGCTTTGTTGTGAAAATACCAGAGGGTTTGGCACCAGAACAAGCTGCACCACTATTGTGGGCAGAAAAAGAAGGGATTAAGAGGTGGAATATTGGGGCTTGGAGGAGTTGGACAAATGGGGGTGATTATAGCAAAGGCTTTTGGCCACCATGTGACTATGATAAAGCTCTTCTGATAAGAAAAAGAAAGAGGCTCTTGAAGATCTTGGAGCTGATGCTTATGTTGTTAGAGCACGAGCAAAATAATTTTATCTAGACTAGCGATGTATGAAGGTTGGTATATTATTAGAGTCTGTGCTATCAATTAGCAATGGTTTTTAATTGAATTATTGTTTTAATTTTTGACCTGTAATAAATATTCATTGAGAGACATGTCGTACAATATTCTGATATTCTCCTCATGACCCTGTTTTAAAGTGAAGACTGGGAATTTAGTGATGAAATATGGTCTTGGAATGGGCAACTTTAAGTAGGTTTTTAAATTGATAACTTGGTCTTTGGTTCCAGAGAAACTAATTTGCTGCTACCTTACTTTGCTTCTGCCCTCTTCAAGCTTGCACAAGTATTTCTCTTGATCTGAACTTTTCTCCTCATAACTCAACCTTTTCTTTTACTAAATTTGATGAAATGTAGATAACAATTGAGAAACTGTTAGACCCTTGTTTAGTTTAAAGTTAGTTATTTGTTAAGTTAGTTTTAGTTGTTTTGGGGTTGTTAGGGGGTGGTTAATTCTGTTATGTTGGGTAGTTATTTCATTAGTTTGTTGTAACTCCCCTTTTCCCCCTTGTTTGATAGCCTATAAATAAAGGCTTTCTCCCCCTAGAGCTAGTATCTTTTGGAAAATCATATCATAGAGTGTGTTTAGATTTCCTTTGGGTTAAGCCAAGGAATCTACTGGTGGGTTAAGCCACCACCCTCCCCTGTTGTAATTCCCCAAAGAGATCAATACGATTCCCCCATTTTCCAACCTCAATTCAGAATTTGCCTCTTTAATTTCTGCTCTAAACATCTCTATTAGTTTTGGTTCCTATCAGAAACCATTTCTGTAGAAGTGTACAAGATAGATAAAAAAACAAGAGAGAAAAAAGAGCCATCCATGAGAGTCAGAGTGTACTGTCCAATACGCACATAAAATAAAGCTTTTGATTATAAAACAAAGATACATGTATTGAAAACATTTGATTAGAAAACAAGAGAGACATGAATTGAAAAAAGCCTATTAGTTTGTGAGCCCTGGTCAAAAAGTAATTATCTGTCTAAAGAGAAACAAATGAAAATAATGATGATGATGATGTGCACAGAAGTCTGGAGTTAAATTTGACAGAGTTGACAATGCTAATTTATTATTGTCTTTTTATGAAAGCTGAAGTGGAATTTGACAGATAAAACATGTTCATGTTTTTCCCTATTAGGCTGAGAAGATGGGTATGTGTTAAATGTGTTATTGAGTGATGCTGAGGATGATGGCAAAATGTTGTGAGTTTAGTCTGTCGTTTTCTAACTTGCCACACGATGCAGATAAATGTAGTGTGGGACTTCATTCATGTCACAAGTTCATATTAACTCCATTAACCTCAATAGTAATAATTGATGTTTCAAAAATGTAACGAATTCAATTTAACGTTATTCTTTTCTTGCAAACATCATTCTCTGTCTGCTTTTTAAATTTCAAATGTTAAGGGTCATACATTTGGCTCTCTTGCTGTTAGCAATTGGCACTAGCTGTTTTTGTGCATTGAATTGGTGCTGCATTTGCTCGAGTTCTTTCTCCACATGTTGAACAAGCTGAAAGGATGCAATGAAGCATAGTTGTTGGAGGGACTCTAAACTTGGAAGCAGAATGTTGAATCCGAACATGGATTTTGCCACGGATGTGGGTGGTGTTGCAGCAAGAACGATGCTAATTTCGATTCAGTTTGTGTGGCCATATGGGGAAGAAGTATGTATCTCAGTTATTCGTTTACAATGTACATCTTTTATGAATCACCACACCTTAATGGTGGGAGAAGAGGAGAGATGCAGAGTGAGTCACGAGCGAGGGAAACCAGAAGGGAGATCCACCAAAAGAGGAGGAGAGGAAGGGGGAGAGGAACGTGTGCGTCATGGATGGCCACGGCGAGATCGCCGGAAATTACCTGATAGCAGACCCCTGGTAAACAGGGTATACTATAGGAGGAATAGAAATAATAGTAGCACTTAATAAGGGTAAATGAGTAAATGACTCATTGTACCAGCATTGTATAAATAGGAATTCTCTAGTCACTGTTAGGATATGCAGAAAACAGAATACAGTTTGTAAGTAGTTGCTGGACTCAATAACCAGAACTGTGAAATTCCATTGATTCTGTTATGCAATTCAATCTCAAATTTCTTCCTATCAGTTGATCCCTATCAACTGGTATCAAAGCAAGTTCTTTCCACGGAAATTCATGGTGCGCAAGAAAACAGTTTCAACCACAATGGATAGTCGTTTCGAAGAGCTAAAGAACAAATTGCAGGAATCGGAGGCTCGCGCTGAGCGTCGCTTGGAGGAGGCCATTGCTCGCATGGAAGCACTCTTCACAACGATGCAACAACCACGACCGGATCTTTCGCAACCCGGTTCACAACCCGGTGACCCGAAGTTCAAAGAGAAGTTCGTTAGTAACGGTAGCAGTGGCGACGGTGAAAGGAGGTTACGCAAGGTGGATCTTCCCGTCTTCAACGGCGACGACGCTACAGGTTGGCTCACGAAAATCGAGCGATTCTTCAAGGTTCGCAAGATCGACTAGAGTGAGAAGCTGGACGCCGCGTTGATGGCAATGGAGGGCGAGGCGTTGTCTTGGATGCAGTGGTGGGAGGCGAATACAGAAATATTGTCTTGGAACGGGTCGAAGGAAGCAGTTCTCCGTCGTTTTCAACCAACGGTGGTCACCAACGCTTTCGAGATGCTATTGAACATGAAGCAGGAGAGCACTGTGCATGAATATCGCAAGAAGTTTGAAACCATTGCCAGTCACATCAAGATACAAGATCAAGACTTGTTCTTGGGGATGTTTTCGAATGGATTGAGGGAAGATATACGAGCAGAGGTACGATTGCAAAGACCTAGAAATCTTGCTGAAATGATGGAAATTGCACTGCTAGCAGAAGAAAAGGTAGGAGCAGTGGGTAGAATTGGGGCACGCAATTTTGGTGGATTCAAGAATGCTCACAAACCTGTTACAGAAGCAACTGTGGCTTCTAAGGGTCATGAAACAGGGAAAACGTGGCAATTTGCAAATACCAGAGCTGTAAGGGGTAAGGAGATTGAAGAAAGGAGGAAGAAGGGACTGTGTTTTACATGTGATGAGAAGTATGTCACTGGCCATGTGTGCAAGAACAAGGTACTAAAGATACTCTATGTAGAGGAGGCATCTGATGAGACAAATGAGAAAGAGAATGAAGAGGAGGAGGAGGATGAAATTGTTTGGGAAGCCACGATGAAGAGCCTGCACCTCTATAGCATGGCAGGCTTGTCCTCAAAGAGCTCATTCATGTTAAGGGGCTTATTAGGGATACTGGAAATTTTGGTGCTATTGGATTGTGGAGCCACACACAATTTTGTCTCTAAGAGATTGGTCAAGGAACAGAATTTGGTGGTGCAGAATACACCTCCCTGTTGGGTGAAGGTTGGCAATGGACAAAGAATTATGATAAATGGAGTGTGTAGAGGGGTGGAACTCCAATTGCAGGGTATGTTGATCAGAGTTGATTGTTTTGTGTTTCCTTTGGATGGGGAGGACTTGGTATTAGGAATGGACTGGCTGGAGAAATTAGGCAACATTAAAGCGAACTTCAGAGACATGACACTCAAGTTCAAGGTTGGCAAGGATACTATATGCCTCAAGGGGGGCCCTACATTGTCCAAGAGGGAAGCCACAACTAAGGAAATCATCCTGGAGGCTCAAACTCAGGAAGAATTGTTCATAATTGACTGCAGAAGCTTGGAGGTAGAAGAAGTGGAACAATCTGCCATACCAGAGGTAATACAAACTGTCATTGGTGAATTTGAGTCATTATTTCAGGAGAATTGTGAGCTACCACCTACCAGACCCACTGACCATGCTATAGTGTTGAAAGAGGGTGCTAGTATTCCAAATTTGAGACCCTATAGGTACCCACATTTTCAAAAAAATGAAATTGAGAGACTGGTGACTGACATGCTAAAAACTGGGGTGATTAGACCTAGCACTAGCCCTTACTCTAGTCCTATAATACTGGTTAAGAAGAAAGATGGCAGCTGGAGATTTTGTGTGGACTACAGGGCACTAAATAAAGTTACAGTGCCCAATAAATTCCCAATTCCACTAATTGATGAGCTACTGGATGAGCTAAATGGTGCAGTAATTTTTTCCAAGTTGGACCTCAAATCTAGATACCACCAGATAAGGATGAGAACTGAAGACATACCAAAAACTGCTTTTAGGACACATGAGGGCCATTATGAATACTTGGTAATGCCCTTTGGATTGACCAATGCCCCATCTACATTCCGAGCCCTCATGAATGAGATTCTCAAGCCTTTTTTAAGAAAGTTTGCACTGGTTTTTTTGATGATATACTGATATACAGCAGATCTACCACTGAACATGCTGAGCATCTCAGGAAAAAATTTTCTGTATTGAATGAAAATCAATTGGTGATCAACAAAAAGAAGTGTGATTTTGGGGTAGCAAATGTGGAATACTTGGGACATGTTGTTACTGCAGAAGGTGTGGCTGCAGATCCCAAAAAAATCAGTGCTATGATTGATTGGCCAACTCCCAGGGACATCAAGGGGTTGAGAGGGTTCCTAGGGTTAACTGGCTACTACAGAAGATTTGTGCAGAACTATGGCATCATAGCAAGGCCCCTCACAGAATTGTTGAAACAAGATAAACTGTGCTGGAATGAAGAAGCAGAGCAGGCTTTCAACCAACTCAAACAACTCATGACCACCTTACCTGTGTTGAGAATGCCTGACTTCACTAAACAATTCGTGTTGGAGACTGATGCTTCAAGTAAAGGTGTGGGGGCAGTACTCATGCAAGAGGAGAGGCCAATAGCTTATTTCAGCCAGAAACTATCTGTTCGTGCCCAGCAGAAATCCACATATGAGAGAGAAATCATGGCAATAGTGCTAGAAATTCAGAAGTGGAGACACTATCTGCTAGGACAACAATTCATAGTAAGAACAGACCACCAAAGTCTGCAGTTTCTCACTGATCAGAACTGGCTGGGTGGTGAGCAAGTGAAATGGGCCTCCAAGTTACTAGGATTTGACTTTGTTATACAATACAAGGCAGACAGTGCTAACAAGGTGGCTGATGGATTATCTAGACAAATGATATTTGCAGCTCTCTCTAGTGTCACTCTCCCAGAATGGTGTGATTGGGAGGAAGAAATAAGAAGCTGTCCAGTATTACAGGTACTCCTGCAGCAGGTAGTTTTGAAAACTGCAGAGACACAGAAGTTTCACATTAAACAGGGACTCTTATATAGGGAGAACAGTCTGGTGTTGCCCAGAAACTTCTCCAGAATTCCCATTATCTTGAAGGAGTTTCATGCTTCACTACAGGGTGGTCATTCAGGTCTGTTCAGGACTTACAAACGCATTGTGGGGGTTTTCTACTGGCAGGGTATGAAGAAGGACATAAGGGAGTTCATCATGAAGTGCCAACAATGTCAGCAAAATAAGGTGCAAACATTAGCACCTGCTGGACTCTTGCAACCACTCCCTATTCCCACTAAGGTTTGGTCAGATATTTCTATGGATTTTGTTAGTGGTCTCCCTAGAGTAGGCAAGCAAGACACAATTCTAGTGGTAATTGACAGGTTAACAAAATATGCTCACTTCCTATTGCTTGGCCATCCATATACAGCTAGTGATGTAGCTCACTGCTTCATCACAGGGATTATCAAGTTGCATGGATTCCCAGAGTCCATTGTGACTGACAGAGACAGAATCTTCTTGAGTCAATTCTGGAAAGAGCTTTTTAAGCAATCTGGCACTAAGCTAAAGTACAACACATCTTTCCACCCCCAATCAGAGGTCAAACTGAGGTGACCAATAGATGCCTAGAAATCTATTTGAGGTGCTTTGTGGGTGATTATCCCAAGTCGTGGCCTAAATGGATTGATTGGGCAGAGTTATGGTTCAACACAAACTACAATAGTTCCATTGGAATGACTCCATATAAAGCCCTTTATGGTAGGGATCCTACTCCTATCATCAAAGGCCCAGCAATTCCTTCACAGGTTGAGGAGGTCAACCAACTATATGAAGCTAGAGACACAATATTAGAACAGTTGCACCACAACCTCACTATAGCTCAAGGGCGCATGAAGAAACAAGCTGATAAGAAAAGGAGAGATGTGACATTGGAGGTAGGTGATTGGGTCTACTTAAAGGCTACACCATACAGATGGAAATCACTAGCAGCTAGGAGGAATGAAAAGCTGAGCCCAAGGTATTATGGCCCTTATAAGGTAGTGGAGAAGATTGGATTCGTAGCTTACAAGCTTGAGTTACTACTAGAATGTAAAATTCATCCTGTATTTCACATTAGCAAGCTAAAGAAAACTGTCCCTGGAAGTTACCAACCACAACAGATGCCTGTAGCATTGACAGAAGAAGGATTCTTACAGCCTGAGGTTGAAGACCTGTTGAATTTTCGTTACAACAGTAGAGGAGAAGCTGAAGTTCTGGTGAAGTGGAAGGATTTACGTCCCTGTGACAATTCATGGGAGAATACGAAGAAGCTGTTGCATCTATTTCCTAACCATCACCTTGAGGACAAGGTGAAAGCTTTAGGGGGGGTATTGATAGCAGACCCCTGGTACACGGGGTATACTATCGGAGGAATAGAAATAATAGTAGCACTTAATAAGGGTAAATGAGTAAATGACTCATTGTACCAGCATTGTATAAATAGGAATTCTCTAGTCACTGTTAGGATATGCAGAAAACAGAATACAGTTTGTAAGTAGTTGCTGGACTCAATAACCAGAACTGTGAAATACCATTGATTCTGTTATGCAATTCAATCTCAAATTTCTTCCTATCAGTTGATCCCTATCATTACCTCTTCATGGAAGAGGCGTTAAAGGTATGAGTAGGAAAATGGTTTGTTGGCTGCTATGTTCTTTTGATATGATTCTGTCTAAATTCTTATTTATAACTCTACTAAAGGTAAAAGAGTGGCTTCACAGTTCAAAGTTTTGGAATTAGGTCAGTAAGTTAATGATGAACTTGATGATGGAGTTGTACCTTTACGTAATGAAGATATTGTTAAAGCAGATATTAGGTCAGCAACTTAAAGATTTAGATGAAAAATACTTCTTAGTTGTTGACTCAGATCTTTCCTGTTATTAATATAGGAAAATCATCTATATTTTATTCATAAGAAAGTCGCATTTGTATGAAAGCAGCATTATCCAAGTAGTATTATTATTTTTTTTTGATGTGGAAGAAGTAGTATTAATTGGATGAAAAGAAGTAAAGAGACATACATATCAGCAAAGGATGATAAGGTAGGCCTATGGGTAACATAACCGGTTCTTGATTTTGTAGAGTCTTCCTGCATGTGAACACTTATAGGACTGCAAGCATCGTATTCATATACTTATAAGCCTATAATTAATTTACAAGGGTTTCTTCCCCTCACAGATTCTCCTAATTTTTAAATTTTAGAGAAAACAAAGCAATAAATTCTACTATTACCAATTAACAAAAATAAGAATCAAGGTTCTCTATGTTGTACATTGTGAGAGTGTCAGTAACCTGAGTAGAGCCTCTTTCAATTTGTAGTGGACTATGGCCTATGGTTTAATTTGATCCAATGGTGTTTTTTTGTAAAGGAAATGATGATTCATGAAAGCAGAAAGAAATTTTTATAATATCCTTGGGAAGAAAGTCATTTTAGGGAAAACAACATATAGATCTTGATTGGCATTAAGTATGGTAATTGCTACTAACCTATGACATCCAAAAACATGGATTTAGTACAAGTTAATTTTTAAGTCTAGGTTTTCTTCCTTATATCTTTATTTCCTTGCAATTTGTATTGTCCTAAAATTTTCATTCACCGAGAAAAGGAATCATTTTTTGCTTCAATTGCAGATTATTTTGACTCAGGAAGGTGCTGATGCAGCCTTTGGATTGCATGATATATCTGATGTGCAGCCTTTTAGACCAACAGATGATATCGATCCCGCTTTTATCTACCAAATTCAGCACGATTTCCTTGAATTTCGCCAATGGTTTCTCTTTGATCTCTATTAGTCCCTTTGCTAATTCAGTTGTCATTTCTCACCCCACAGAGGAGTTCTAAATCTATATTTTATTTGTATATTTGTGATGGAGCTTTGCCAGATTCAATTTGTCTTTCAAGTAGCGGATCTTTTTTATTTATTTTTTGATGTATATTTCTTTTTGATTTTTCAAATTTAGTTGGATTTCTTTCAAATTGCATATCTGTAATGCCATGTACTTCTTTTACACCAAGTACATTACATTAAGAGTTATTCTACTGATTTTGTTACTATGTGATTCTTTTAATACTCACGCCAAACTAAAGAGTGGACGGGACATGTTGGAAGCTCCAACTTGAAATTTTCCTCTGTTTCTTAAGAACAAAATGAAGCATCAAAACTTAAAATTAAAGCTTCCTTTTCTTTTATGCAGCCACCTCTTCATTTGAATCTCTGTTAATATGTAATCAAAATTAGTCCTCTCTTTCTTTTGTCTGGCTCCATGTAATGGTTTCCGTTATTCATGTAATTCTCCTTGTGCATGAATAATCTTACATTGTGCATGTGTATAGCAAAACTCATGGGACTAGATCATTCTATTATATACTGATAATCAGGAAGTCTATAACCGCCTCCTGCGTTCACCTGAACAATTATGTAGAAATAGTTAAGACATGTTAAGTTAGCTACAATGTATTTACTTTATCATATTCTAAATTTGAACAATTATGACATTATCTATGACATATTAAATTACCTACTTCACTTAGCCTCATTAGTCGACTTATATGTAGGAGCGCACTTATGAACTTCGCGTGTAAATTCGGAATATATTTTTTTAAATTGTATTCCGAAACTACATGTAAATTCAGAATATTTAAAAAAAATGTATTCCGAATTTATGGGGTAAATTTGAAAATTTTTAATTTCGAATTTACCCTTAAATTCGGAATACTTTTTTTATTTTTTCCGAATTTAACACATAAATTCGGAAATTTAACACTCCGAATCTATGTATAAATCCGGAAAAATGTAAAAAAAAATGTTTTTTTTTAAATTAGGGGCATTTTGGTCCAAATGGCAATATGGGGGGGTATGGGTGATAAGGAGGGGGGTACAAAAAAAAAACCCAAAAGTTAATAGTAAGAAACACCCTTAGTTTTGTACAACAGAAAAGAAAAAAAAAACTAGCCCATCCGAAGTAATCCACAGATTGGATTTGGAGGCCCAAATCTGACCATTTCAAAAATCGGTTTCTGGCGAATTCGGTTATGCGGGCCCAACGGTTTGGTGGGTGGGTAGTTGTGGGTTGGGCATTCCCCCATAAAAAGTTAATAGTAAGAAACACCCTTAGTTCACAACTTCAAAGTTTACAAACACTTAGAATATGCAATCTGCATATATAATAAAACAATAAACTTAGTTAGTTAAAACAGTAATAATAACTTAATTCTGTAATTATAAATAAATCAACCACTTAGTAGCACTAACCTTGTTACTTATAGGCAAATAGCTTAAATATCACCCCAATTAATCTTGGATACTTTTCCAGAATCTAACAAACAAGATAGTTTAACAAATTAATCTACAAACTGAATATAAAACACATACAGCAGCAGAATAAAACAGCCAGATACAACAGCAACAGTTTTAATCAAGACAGTTTACCATATCAGTTTTAGACGGCAGCAGAATAAGAGACAGCCAGATGCAGCAGCATAATAACTCTCTTTTTAATGTTGACTAATGTCCAAAGTTCCAACAAAATGAACTTCATTTCTGAATCAGAAACAGCCAGATACAGAGTAATTAAAACATAAATACAGAATGCAATAATCTATTAGAGAGTAATTAGGAAACCTTTACCTTCATCCATACCCAAAACATAAGTTCCCTTGCATTTAGTTATATCATGGGATCATGTTGTGAGTCATGAAAGACTCCAAAAGAACAAACAAGGTTGCTATTTTGTTGATGCAATAGTTGGCAATAAGATGTCAGCCATGTGACTCCAAAAATTCAAAAAAGTTATAACTGCAAATGTTAAAAATTGAAGCTGTTAAAGGACTAACAAAAAAAAAAATGAAGCAATAATCTAGTTAATAGTGTAATAGAGACTCACTGAAATTCTTTTCAGCCACTGCCAATATTAATTGGCTGTTACTGAGATGATATGATGAGCTTACTCCAGCAACTCCATCACCCACAGAAACCCCTCATTGATATTCTATAGAACATAAAAAACAAATATTAACTTATATAGAATTAGAAATCAAATATTATCAAAAAGACCAGAATTATTCATATAACCGGCCACAATGCTCTCAAAATCTTCAAACTCTTCATCTATGTTGAGGTGTTTAAACTGGAAGAAAGAAGGCTTCAACCAGTTTTTAGTACATATAAGAGCTTCTGCCATTTCTGGGCTTAAGCAAAAGCAAATCAGTTTCCAACTAATAATAGCATCACTAATTAATCTTATAACTTACTAACTTATTAATCTTATGACAAAAGCAAAAGCGAAACGGATTACAACTTACTTACTAACTGATTCACAAGTTACTAACTTACAACTTACAAGTTAATCCAGAAACTGATTCACGAGTTACTAACTTACACTTACAAACTTACTAACTTACTTACCAACTGATTCACAAGTTACAACTTACTAACTTACTTACCTGCAACATTTTGACTCTATGGCAACGCTTGAAAATCGTTTTTTAAGCTAAAAAAACCATTCCCTTATGTTGGCAACGGTTTTGAAACCGTGGTACTTGCGGGCGCTGCCTATTCTATTGGCAACGATTTTTTGGTAGCAATGACAACGCCTCCGAAAAACCGTTGTCATTAGTATGACAAAAGCAACGGTTTTTGTACTGCTCTACTACAACAGTGTAAAACTGTTGCAATCAATGGCAACAGTTTTTGACCGATGCCTAATATAAAACCGTTGCCTATATTATCATACACAACGTTTCAGAACCGTTGCTGTTGATAATGACAAAATAAAAAAAAAAAGAATATTTGGAGGTCAGTTTATTCATATGGAAAAATAAATTAGGTATGATATATCACTAAGATTTAATAACACAAAAGGTCAACTATACAAACCAACTACAGAGATCTACCTCCACTAAATTCCTATTTTCTTTTTGGTAAAACCACTATAGATTACAATTCAAAATAAATGAGAAAAAATTACAAACAAAACTCTAGAAAGCCCTAGACTCACTTGAACAACCAATGTGTGCTCGTTAAGTTTCAACTAAAAAACCATGGATCCGATGTGCATGCTTAGTCACTTCATTCCTTCTGAATTTACTGCAGAAAATAATAATTAAGAATACTATCAATGTATGCTCCAAAAAGGAACAGGGACAATAGAAAGGACATCAATAAACAATTAGCTTTATAAACATAGAGATTTCAAGTTTGAAAGAACAATTAGCTCAATATAGTCACTTATGGGAAAATCAACTATGAATGACAGTAAAATGGGCTTTAAGACAGTAAAAATCAACTATCAACTAAGATAGGAAAAATGGGCTTTAAGACAGTAAAAAATTTCTGAACCATATTGACAAAATCAAGAACCAATTTGAGAGCATAGCATCATGTATTAGCTGATTAATCAAATCTTCAATAGAGATAACACTTAGAGAATGAGAGAAAACATTGAAGATTTGCAGTTGAACTTTAAAAAACAATAAACCACTTAAGGAATTTCCTTTAGCTTACTTGAAATTTGGGAAGCTTGTTCCCCAGTTTTACTCCAATAACTTAGACCTCCTAATTTCACCATAATCTAAGCCTCCACGAAGTGTATCTTCAAATACTTGCACAAATAACTCTTGACACTCTAATCTGAAAAAAGTTCGTACAAGTTTGAGAACATACATCAACCATTACTTTCTCAAGGATCGAATAATCATTTTGGTTTACCAGACCGAGCTTTCATATTGTCCTCAATGCCATCCATACAAATCCTCAACTTCAGCACCAACAACAACCTTTTTGATAGAAATCAACTCCTCTAAGAAGCAATGCATTTATATCTGCGCGCATACAAATCGGGATCATATGAAGAAGTAGCTGCCACAAAGGATAAACAGATTCTTGTATTTTGAAAAAAATAGAGATAAACTTATTACATCAGAAACTGACCTGTTCATAGATCTGAATTTGTAACTTAATTATGATTGAGTCCTTAAGGAGAAATTGTACAAAACATTCATCATCTTGGAGAGACTATCTTATCACCAAGACCATTAAGCCAAACTCAAAAGATCTTCTCACTATTCTACACATGAAGAGATAGTATTCATACCTCACTACAGATGTCTTCCGAAACTCAAAAGCCCTTCTCACTGTTCTACTATCTGCACTTGTAAAGAAAGTTATTATTTAATATTATGCTAAATTTGAAAACATGAGGTAAAAGTAAAGATAATCCCTCAAACGTGACCAAGAAAGTTAGTTCAACAATGCAACAAGCTAGAGGAAAATAATATACCTGTGAATATTGGAACAACCTATATAGACTGAAAAAGCTCGTTTAGTTGTCTTAAAGCAACCTACATAAAAAATTCATACAAGTTTCAAGAAAGGATAAAGGACTATGTATAATAAAGTGCAATGTCTGTGAAGAGAATTCATAAAAGTTTCAAAAAATTGATACAAGTTTCAAGAAAAGAACAACCTAAATACATAAAGTTGATGAAAACAATCTCTTCCACCTACTGCAACTGCAATGTTTGCGAAGAGAATGGCTCTACATACATTTTAGAAACTCAGTTCATTCATTGACTAGCATATGGCATGGTTGATAATAATGTCTCATAAGTTATCAAACTCTACTTTCTACGGAAACTTATAACTCGCCACAATAAATATCAAAAAAGCAAGCAATGCATTGAGAGAATTTAAGTATCCAAATTGTAATAAACCGAAAGATGAAATAAAAAACAAAAAACCTACAATAATCCAAGATTTTTGCATTAATTAAGCTACAAAGTGATGATAATTATAACATAGATGAGGTGCAAGGGACGGGGAGGAGAGCAACGACGATTTGGTCCTCAATAGATGAGGTGATTTCCTCAGAAGCTTCTCTAGTCACTAGTGCAAAAATGACTTTAGAAAGCACCATTTAGCATCGGTTGTTTGAACAGCCGATGCTAAATGTGTAACCGGTGGCATTTTTGAAATTACGAGCAAAAGTTTAAGTTCACGTTAGACTTTTAGCATCGGTTCTTTTAATAGCCGATGCTAAATGTACTTGCCTTGGACATTTAGCATCGGTTGTTTTTAACAACCGATGCTAAATGTCCAAGGCAAGTACATTTAGCATCGGCTATTAAAAGCACCGATGCTAAATGTCAAAACCCAATTTCAATTCTCGCACAAAACAGAACCCGTTTACGCGATGCACACAAGCCCTTCTCTTCCTCACACTTCCTCACACAAACCCTTCTCTTCCTCACACAAGCGATGCTCCATTTTTGAAGGATCTGCGACAAACTCATCATTGAAGTCACTTTGTTTTCGTTTTCAAGCTTCGTTTTTGTTTAGAAGCTTCGTTTTCGTTCAGAATCTTCAAGCTTAGTCCAGAAATCTTCAATCTTCGTTTTCGTTCAGAAGTCACTTCGTTTTCGTTTTCAAATGGTAAGCATCTTTACTCTTTCTTCCTCTCCCTTCGTTTTCGTTTTCAAATGGTAAGCATCTTTACTCTTTCTTCCTCTCCCTTCGTTTTCACCGCTTGAAACCCTAAGTTCGTTTTCGTTCATCGTGAGCTTGTTGCTGTATATCTCACTTTGAACACGTTCTCACTCTCGATCTGAACCTCCACTTCCTTCCAGCCAACCGTCACCGTCGCCTTGCTCTCGCTCACGCCGTAGCCTTGCTCTCTCGCGCTCTTGCTCTCGCTCTCGCAAACTAAGTTCTAATCTCTGAAATCTTAGGTAATCACATCACGATTCATTAGAGAGTAATCTTCGAAAGCTTAGGTAACTAGACATCACGATTCAGTGAAAACAAAACTTTGAAACCCTAAGTTTTTGTCTTCGTCATTGCTTCAAATTCTGAAACCCTAGCAGGTGATTCACAGTTACATTCATAGCCATGGTGTTTACTCAGCGGCAGAACTAAAGGTCGTCTTCACCAGAGAGTAACCAAACATAACGATTTGAATAAAAACTAAAGGTTCTCCTCTTTCTTGTTTTTTTTTTGGTTCTTTTGATTTTATTTTTCTCTTTTTTTGATGCTGAATTGGGCTTAGAATGCGGTGATATGATTTAGTTTGTATATATAAGCAATATTGGACAGAAATTTTTTGTTTTTCAGGCACTTGGTGTTCCTGTGGATAGGCTTGTTCAAGCAGTTGATTTAGTATCCGTGTGTTTCTTCTTTTTCCTTTTATTTTATTCGACAAGATTCATGAAAAGGCTCTTCTAACATAAGTCTTACCAACTTGATATTCTTTTGAATATATTACCTATCCAAAGGTTTGGGTGCTCCAGCTGGATTCGTTATTGTTGATAACTTTATAGGCTAGACGACTTCAAAAGACCTTAGGTGGCCAATTTGCTATCGTGAGAAATTGGATCAATTTGGTATGGCCAATTTCTTCTGTAGCTGGAAGTGAAGCTATATTAATGCTTGTAATGTGATATGGGTAAGTCACTTGATTGTATTTCTAGTGGCTTGGTACATCTTGTAGTTTCCATAACCATTAAAACTTAAAATTACTTTTTTCTCAAACTGTTAGTTTCATGAACTTTTGGAATGGACTGGAGTCGAATAGTAATATATATGTTCTCTTTTTTTAACTCTGATTTGAGGTTATGTTTTGGAACAAGTCATCTTTCCCATTCTATCATATATTGTATAATCACCAGTGTATGTTCATGGTGTTCAAAACTTGGGGATTGCAAAGGCACTTAATAAAATTGAATGTTTTTGAAATGAAGACATTCAACTTCCTTTGTTAAAAGTTCTTGTTATTTTTCTTATTTAAGTTATTGGTTTGTCAGTTTTCTTATTTAATTGACTGACTTTTAAGAATTTCCTTTTCAGGCCCCGAAGAATATGAAGTGTGCAACTTTGTGATATGTTAGCTGAGTTGTATTTCTTTACCAGATTTTGTGAGTTCACCAAGTGCTGAATATTTTAATTAGTCATTACAATTAAGTTGTTTCTTTTAGTTCATAGTAGTTATCCATTCTTTTAGTATGTGTCCAATTCAATTGATGATATATGATACATCTTTGGTCTTGTTACAACAGAATAGGAGCAATCTGGATCTAGTTGAAGTTCCATTTGTTAAAAGTTCAAGAGACCTTCAAGGGCTTGCAGAGGATGCTAGTATTTTGAAGTTGTAAGTGCTACTGAATTTGTTGGAGAAAACTTCATCTACTTTAGTCTATTATTTAGGTTTATAACTTATATATAATTAGAAAATACTTAAGTATGATAATTCTCAAGTTTATCATACTCATTGATATGATATGTGCTAATTAAGTTAGTTTATCTAAGGAAAGATTTGGTTGTCTAAGACTTGTTTAATCATCTCTCTAGTGGGCTATGCAACAAGATTTTGTATGCATGTCTGTATTGTTTTAAATGTGAACCTCACAAAAATGCTTGGCATGAGATGCTGAAACTAAACTGATGCTTGGCATTCGTGGCTATTTGTGGATGGCATGTGCCTTGAAATTGCGACTGATTCTTATGCTTTTTTATGCAGATATGAGATAACAAGTGCTATTTACTGTCTGGTTGCTTATAAGATGTTGCATGTTTAGTTCTTTATATGATATTGCTGATGCTTATAAGATGTTCTTATTCAAGTTTTTGGCTTCTTTTTTAGGTCCACATAATGCCTTCTCCATTTTACAATAATGAAACGATTTCAACTCAAGTCAACTATAAATTACGGCACATTTACACTGATCTGGTAGAGCAAAACACTGATCTGGTGATACACTACCTATGCCACCTATTAGCTAATTATGAAACTACATTTACACTACAGACACTGAGTTTTCAATCTGGAAGTCAGAAACCTTCTGTTAAGACCTTATCTTACCTTAGTTTGACATTTGTGTTTTAGAAACATTTTGTTCAAGTTTGTGTAAGAAACTTGTAGAAATTTTAAGTTTCATGAATTGTATTGTAAGATATTAAATTAAATGAAATTTGAAGAATTTTAATGAATTTATTATGTGTTGCTGTTTGGAAATAATTTTGTATATTAGGATTTTATAAATTGGTCAATTGATATCTATTAATAGTGCCAATTATTTTTTTTTAAAAAATAGACATTTAGCATCGGTTATTCCATACAACTGATGCTAAATGTGCCTGTTAGAGACTTTTAGCATCGGTTATTCTATACAACCGATACTAAATGTGCTTGTAAGAGACATTTAGCATCGGTTATTCCATACAACCGATGCTAAATGTGCATGTTAGAGACATTTAGCATCGGTTATTCCATACAACTGATGCTAAATGTGCCTGTTAGAGACTTTTAGCATCGGTTATTCTATACAACCGATGCTAAATGTGCATGTTAGAGACATTTAGCATCGGTTATTCCATACAACTGATGCTAAATGTGCCTGTTAGAGACTTTTAGCATCGGTTATTCTATACAACCGATGCTAAATGTGACTTTTAGCATCGGTTAAATAACCGATGCTAAATGTCCTACTTTTAGCATCTGGGGATTTAGCATCCTCGGATAACCGATGCTAAATGTCCAAAACAACCGATGCTAAATGTCTTTTCTGCACTAGTGAGTAAGACGTATCGTGTGGTAAGAGCGTTGAATTCCAACAACAACTCTGGCAATTTGAGCTTGGTGTTGCGATCTTTGAGCTTCTATTGAAACCAGAGCGAGATAGATTTGCGTTCAAAACAAAACCCTAGGATGGGAAGGTTAATCGCAAACAACAGAACTTCTCAAGCCTCATCGAGACCGATTTCTACTGTGCCACCGTAAGTAGCCGTTCGCGTTGCCGTTATGGGAGTCTCATCGCCTCCATCCATGAAAACGAGAAAGAGGTAATACCCAATTTAGTCCCCGACTTTTCAAAAATGTTCAATTTAGACTTTTCACATGTGTCAATTTCGTCCTCAACATTTATAAATGTGTGTAAATTTGGTCCTTCTGTCAACCATGGTTAGTTACAAAACTGATGTTACAAATGTCAGGGACCAAATTGACAGTACCAAAAAAATTAAAAAAAAATCCATGTCAGCATACCACGTCACACAAATATTGAGGACCAAATTGATACTAAGTTATATAAGTCACGGACCAAATTGATACTAAGTTCCATAAGTCAAGGTCCTAATTGATATCTAGTAAAGAAATCAATGACCAAAGTGTTACTATTTTTTTAAAGTCATATGTGGTATCGTTTCAACAATCAACCCTGTTTATGATTCTATTTCTATGTTCAACCATGCATACATTACATTAAAACGGATACTTCAAATTGAGCAAAATAACGTGCATTTTATAAACTTTCCAAATACACAACAGAAAGTGCAATTACATAAATTTGTTACGTGGAACACTAAATCCAAAAAAACCACACCATAAAGTGCAAAATAGCTAAACCATAATGTATAATTAACGGTTACATAAACCATAAATTTGTTACTTGAAACACTAAATCCAAAAATAATATATTAAACGGTTGCCTTGGATGCATCTGGTAAACAGGGCGATTTAGTGTTCTAATGTACTAAATTAATGTTTTAATATATTATTTTGCACTTTATGGTTTGATTTTTTTTGGATTTAGTGTTTCATGTAACGACTGTAGGGTTTGTGTAACCGCTAATTATACATTATTGTTTAGTTTTTTGACCAAGTGTTTCACGTGACGAGTTTATGTAATTGCATTTTGTTTTGTTTATTTGGAAATTTTATGTAATGCATGTTAGTTTGCCCAATTTAAAGTTTCCATTTTGGTCATTGACTTATATAACTTAGTATCAATTTGGTCCTCGTAACAAACTTTTTTTTTAAGAAAAAAGGTATCAATTTAGTCCCCAACATTTGTGTGACGTGGCATGCTGACATGGATTTTTTATTTTTTTGGTAGTGTCAATTTAGTCCCTGACATTTGCCACATCAACTTTGTAACTAACCATGGTTGACAGAATGACCAAATTGGCACACATTTGTAAATGTTGAGGACTAAATTGACACATGTGAAAAGTCAGAGACCAAATTGAACATTTTTGAAAAGTCAGGGACTAAATTGGGTATTACCTCAATAGAATATACTCCAAAACCCTAATCTAATCCAAAAAAGAATCTCTGTACTGTTTTGACTTTTTTTTATAACCCACCAGTTTTTTATATCCAATTTCATCCTCAAATTTTACAAAATTTCAATTTAATTCCTCATATTCACAATATATTACCCCACTTCACTTTATAAGAAACTTTTACAGTTTTAAATTTATTGAATAACTAGTTAGAGATAGTATCAATTTAGTCATTGACTTTTGCAAAATCTTTTCAATTTAATCCGGTAGTTATACTATCAATTTTGTCTTGATAAACTCTAATTTAGTACATTTATTAGAGATATTTTGAGTTGTTTTTAGAGTAATTATTACTTTTTTTTATGTGGGCTGAAATTAGAAGAAATGTTAGAATAAAAGAAAGCAAGCGCAACCCATTAATGCAAGAAGGCCCACAGTAATAAAAAGAAGAAGATCCTCTTAGAGATTTCAATTAAAAGTGATGCACATGTGACTTGGAGAGAAAGAAAGAGGCATGGAGTGGATAGCAAGCAACACATATTTAAGAAGGATCTAAATCCTAATATTTAGGGATTGAGATATCTTGCAATTAAAAGAGGAAACAATCTTGACCTGATCCCTAGCTTGGAGAGAAAGAAAAGGAACTAATATAAAAGGAGGGCTTCACTTGTGAATGGGGAAAGCCACACACCACATACAAAAAGGAGAGTTACACGGATGCGGCGGAGGGAGAGAAGAATTTTGGTACTCGTTCTTGACACTGTGAGAGAGCTCTGGAGTAGAATAAGGAGATTGAAGACAAAGATTAAGACTTTCTCTACATCCGGGTTATTCTTATTTTTGTAATTCATAACCTTATTTTTATTTCATTGTTCTTGACTATTATGGATACCTAAATCCTCTTCTAGGGTCTTAGGTGAATCTTGCATGATTAGAGACCTCTTTATGTTCTAATTTCTGGTTTGAATTCCTATTTTTATTTTAATTAACATTGTCCTATTGTTTTTATCACATAATTAGGATTAGCTACCATTTTCATGTTCTTAATCAATTAGTTGATCAGCGACTGTACTGCAATTAGTTGGTGGACCTATAGGATAATTGGGGCTATAATTAATGCATGACCAAACTTTAATTTAGTCTTCCAATCATTCAACCTTTTTGTACTTTATGCTTTTCTTAAATTTAAATTCTAGCATGACCAAACTAGGGTTAATTTAGGAAAAAGAATATTAATCGCGAACGACCAAACAGATTAATAGCTTTAGTAAATGGATTGGTAATTAAATAAAATAAGGGAATTCAGGTAGAATTAGACATAGGGGAATCGAAGCTTGCAAGTGAAACCGCGACCCTAGACTTCTCTCAATTAATTTAGTCTCGCATTTTAATTGTTGTTATTTATTTATTTCTAATTTGTTTCCTTCACATCAAACTATTGCTTCGTCTAAACAATATATAATCTCGACTAGTTTAGTACTTGATAATTAATCCTGTGGATACGATAATCTTTTATACTACTTCTGCGAAAGAGTACACTTGCTCTAAGTGTGCTTTTAACGCAACATGTCTCTATCAGTTATTCAATGAACCTAAAATTTGCAAAAAGTTTATGATAAAGTGGATCGCAGGTAGTACCAATTTAGTCTCTGAATTTTGCAAAAGTGTTTCAATTTAGCCCCTCAATTATGCTATCAATTTAGTCCCTCTATTTCATATTTCAGAAAAAGGGACTAAATTGAAATATTTTTACAAAGGTAGACTAAGTTGATATATATGGTAAATGAAAAGGATTGAATTGAATTTTTGTAAAATTTCAGGGACTAAATTGACTAATAACTCCATTTAACCTGACATCGCAGTCACAATAAATTAATAAAAAAATATTATATAAATGTCAAAAGGATAAAATAAAAATATTATAGGAAAACTAGTCTTATAGGATAAAATAAAAATAATATTATATAAATGGCTTCAATTGGAAAGAAGGTTTCAAATATAATAGCATGCAATTTCAATTTACCTTTTATTTTCAAGGAAAACTAGTCTTAAACTCATTATCTCAAGCTGGGAGGCGTTATTTGTCTAACGCTCAATGAGTGTGTATATATTCTTCTCTATTCATTGAACAACTTGTTGAGGTGGTCAGGCTCAACAACTTAGTCAAAGGACTTCGAAGGATAAATACTACACTACAAAACACCAATTGTAGACATTCTAAGCCGGATCACTACTATACACATAACTCACAGTCCGATAGGATCGAACTGCTCTGATACCATATTGTGACACCCTAAATTTCATAAGACATAACTTCCAAATATTTGACATGAACATGAGTGTTTAAGGATTCATACATGTAAAACAAAAATCTAGCTTTACATAACTAGCTTAGCCAACAATAAGATCCCTTGAATCTAGCTTAGCCAAACCCTAAGTTTTCCCTCTTCATTTCTTCTCTTCTTTCTTTCTCAGTTCTCTTCTTTCTCTCCTTCTGTTTCTCGCTCTCTCTCTTCCTTTCTCTCGTTGTTTCTTTTTTTTTTTCTGGTTCTATTTCTTTCTTTCTTTTTTTAACTAGTTAACTAATAAAAACACAATTTACTAACTACACAACCTTAATTACTTATGCACCTTCTATCTCAACTTAGTTTACTTAGACTTAGGACATTTAGATCAAATTGTTTCTATATAGTTTTTTTTTGGGATATTACATTCTTCCCTCCTTTTAAAAATTTTGTCCTCAAAATTGTAGTTGGAAGACAAATTAATTGTATACTCTACTATCCCATGCCATCCAGAACGACGAGGAAACAATTACATTCCTCTACTTTGAATACATGCTCAAACTTCTATTTCTTAAGTCACGCGAAGTCCTTTCTCATACCTACCAATATATAATGATTCAAATAATTGCATGCATCCGTTCGTGAGATTAAGTACTAATTAAACTTATATCTTCTTAATATATGAACACAAATTATTACTATTTTCTTATAAGCTTCTAATGCTAATTTTGACTCTTAGGGAATGCTAACAAAGAATTCACAATCACATTCTCAAAGTAACTTCACTCCAAATAATATGTCATGATAAAAATTTCATAATTTAGAAACATGTATTAAATAGTACTGTACAAATACCATTTCAGCTAAAGTTATTTTCAATCATCTATCTATATGTGTATATTATGCATTTTCAATCTGAGAGAGAGAGAGAGAGAGAGAGAGAGAGAGAGAGAGAGCTTATCTCGCTTACTATGCAGACATAAATTTTCTTGCAAAAAAAATCGTGAATTCTCTCTGTTTTTTTTCTTTCTTCTTTCTTATAGCACTTTTAGCTCCTAACTCATCAGCAAAAAGCAATTGAAATCCGTAGCTTTGTGACATAAGACCAAGTCAAGAGTTTGATAGATTCATGATAAGCTGCCACTTTAATACATTAAAACACTATTCTAATAAATCGAACTCACATAATACATGGAGAAATCCTAACAAATTGTTTAAAAAGCATTGATCAAAAAGTCCTTAAGCAGAAATTGTATCTTTATATGAACAAAATTAGAGCAGAATTTTAACGCATGAATGCAAACATTATCGACTTCCTTTTAAGTAAGTGATACAACTATACTTTTTTTTTTTTGCAGGTACACATCAACTTTGATGCTTTTATCAAAATACCAACTAAATGAGAAAAGCTCAAAAGAAATTCTATAGAAAAAGTTGTAGGCAAAACAGTGGATATATAACTATACAAATTTGGTGAAAATTATCATACCATTCCAATTCATGCACAAAATTTTCCAAACCAACAATTTTTCTCATCATAATAATAACCCCAACACATCAGAAGGCACACTAAGACCAAGAATCTACCCCCACACTTATATTGAAAGAATACATGTGCTTACACTTCTCTTCATGATGCGCGTAATTAAAAGATCAAGTAACAAAATTTTAATATTACTCATTAGTGTGTATGCTAGTTCATCAACACCACTTACATCAAGCATCAAATTTTAAATTTCAAGTATGAACAAAGATTAGTAGGCGAAGTTCAGAACATGACATCTGAAAAGAGAGAGAAAAAAAAATCTCTATATTCTGTCTATCTTAAAAGTATATATATACAGGTCAAAAACCATCAAGTTGATCTGACTAAACATCATGACTATTTCATTTAATGTGCATACTCATAAAATAACTAAACAAATTTTGATACATAAGTTCCTTCGAATCTTTTATATGCATCAAACGCTAACGATCACAATTGTATACAAGTTGTTTCATATTCCCAAAACAGATTCCATAACATTCAAGATATAGGTACACTAATTATTCTCAAATTCTCATTAACGTATATAAGGAAATTGATCATCCTAAGAGATTCCATACACGCTTAGTGTTTATAGTTAACTGTAGGTTTATTAAGTCTATTCTTAAGACATACTTTCATGGCATAACAAAGAAGAGCAGATCCTCATACTAATCATACTTAAGTGTTTTGGTATTCTATTGGAAAGAAGGTCTAGTTTATAGTTGTTCAGCACTTCAACTTCAAAACAATCCAACAAGTGAAGACATATATAGGATATATTATCTATGCATTGCAAAGTGTAAGAAGCACATTACTTGCTTAAGTACTTGGTAGCATACTCTATATCAGTTATCCCTATAGATCATGTAACTTAATCATACTTTCAAAACATTCTTATTCATAATCATAAACAACAGAACTAACCAAGGTAGATATACTCACACTTCGACATATGCCATCATTGCACAACAGTCATTAAACTACTGAAACACATTCAATTACAAATCAATAGAAATACCAGAGAAAGATTTGCAATTTGACCTCTAAGACATAAAACATCATTCTTGGCATATAATATATCTTGAATAAGATTTCTCTTTATATTCAATTTGAAAGAAGACTAACACGTACTAGATCCGAGTATATAGAAAAAGAACACAAAGCAAACTAATGATAAGGAACACGGTTGACCAAAATAACAAAACAAGCCAAACCACATAGATATTACAACACACATTTCTAACTTCTAGTATTACAAACACATAACATCTATCGAGCAACACAATATTTCTAGTTTTTAAAACCAAGATATAAGAATTATCATTTCTTCTTTAAGGCATTAATTTTATACCTGGAAGGATAAAGTCAACATATCATCATGGCAAGCCAGGTAAATAAGGTATACAAAAATCTTACTTGTTTCACTCCTTTAGTGCTATTATTTATTATCCTTAAGTTAACACTTAGGGTCTAACCATCACAAAATAAAATTCAGGAAATGAAGAAAAATACTTTCTCTTAATGGGCATTATGTCATCAAGGTGCACAACACATGAAGAAAATCTAAAAAAAACAAACATTCAATGCATACAATAATTAGTTCACACATAATTTTAAAATCTACTTTTGAAGTCATTGCCTCTTATTTGATACTTCTTCGTTGGTAACTACTCATGAATCAACTTCCAAGACAAGCAACCTTTCAATTAAAAGCAATTATAATAGCACGCAATTTGAATTTACCTTTTATTTTCAAGGAAAACTAGTCTTAAACTCATTATCTCAAGCTGGGAGGCGTTATTTGTCTAACGCTCAATGAGTGTGTATATATTCTTCTCTATTCATTGAATAACTTGTTGAGGTGGCCAGCCTCAACAACTTGGTCAAAGGACTTCGAAGGATAAATACTACACTACAAAACACCAATTGTAGACATCCTAAGTCGGATCACTGCTAGACACATAACTCACAGTCCGATAGGATCGAACTGCTCTGATACCATATTGTGACACCCTAAATTTCATAAGACATAACTTCCAAATATTTGACATGAACATTAGTTTTTAAGGATGTAAAACAAAAATCTAGCTTTACATAACTAGCTTAGCCAAAAATAAGATCCCTCGAATCTAGAACTCTGATTGTGATCCGGTGACTGACACTCTACATTGGACTACTGACGAGCAATCCGGATATACTCTTCAGCTTTCCAATGTTATCTGTTATCTGGAAACATCACCCCCAAACATAGTGAGTTTTACAACTCAGTAACAAAGAAAATATGGAGAGAAAAAAATTTACTTGATGAGTTGATGTTTCCAGCCATATCCGTGTGCGAGATATGGAAAAATCCTCTCTACAACCTAGAAACTATAAATCACATACAAATGTTTTTCATTCAAATACAGTTCTCAGATAATGGCGAAAGAAGCACAATAGTATTGGACAATAATCACATTGCATAAAAAGATCACAATAAACTTTCCTGCGCGTATATCACAGATATCATAAACAGGACACTTGTCATACTATGTGCACAAAGACCGCATTATCTCTTCGTCGTGGCAAACGGTAATCATAGGCCGTATTATCTCTTCGTCACGGCAAAACAGTAATCATTGGCCGTATTATCTCTTCGTCACGGCAAAACGGTAATCCAAAAGGACTATGAGCATTTCACCCATAGGCTGCATTATCTCTTCGTTGCAGCTAACGGCATTCCACCACAACAACAACAACAAATAAAACACGTAAACTAGAAACCGATTTTTATCTCTTATTTGTAAACCGATTTATTTGAGAAATTCTATTTGTTTCATAAAACTCAGCAACTCCAAAGTCCGTCTATTTTCTATTAGCAAAAGAATGGATCAAATTCATCCGTTGTTCAAAAGATATAGCTCTACAACTACAATAACATCTATATAAAACTTTGGTTTTTCTTTCACAACTTGCAAGTAAGTTTTCTCAATCATTACTCAATGTAAATAAACCACTTTAGAGTCTATTTCATATACAATGTTATTAATTTCTAATGGTTAATAAATCATTTCCATAGGATCTTTGTGGAAAAAGATATGAGCAAAATACATACGAGATATCAAAAACTATTTTTGAGAATAGCAGTCAGTATAAATTAGAAATAAAATGTCAAATGAATTCGAATAATTTTTCCAATTTTTCTAGAGATAGTCAGCTCACTTACTAAATTAATGCAATTGGTCCCACATCAAAATTCAAAGCCAATAATTCGACAAAAAGCACGCACTAGGACTGATTTATGCAGTATTTTTCAGAAATTCAAAATATCTCACATACAACTATAAAAGATATTTCTCTTCATCCAAGTATACAAGTACCCAAAACTTCAATCAATTCTAACCTTATTCAATCCTTAAACCAGAAAGATATGAAAATGAAAGTTCATTCCATATACATTTACACTCAAGATCAAGAAGCAACAAGTAAATATTCCAACTTTGAGCAAAAATCAACTTAACACACAAGAATTCACACACCACTTCTAACAAACACCTTGTAGGCAATTCAACAACTCACTTTCCTCTAAAACACATGCCACACCATTTCTTTATCCTCAATCATTCAAAATCAACAACAACCATCATTCATTTTGGGGATTATTGTAAGGTAGAAGATGATGAATAGTAGCATAGGTGTATTTTGGGTTTTTTAAGTTTTGAATAAAAAATTAATTTTTAATGAAAATTCTAGGTGGACATGCCACATCATCACCGTTTTGCCACTTAACCATTTTTGTAACGGAGTTAACAAAAAAACGTTAAAAGGGACTTATGCGTTACGTTTTTAAAAGTTAAGGGACCTGTGCGTTATAAAAAAAGATAAGGGACCTAATCGTTACAAATAAATAAGTTAAGGGACCTGGGGAGGTATTTTGCCTAAATTTTTCCACCTCCTTAACTTTTAAGTTTTATATAATCTAGTTATATCTAATATTTAGCACTCAATATACCATATAATCAGGGTGTTCACTAGTTCAATGACAGATTCGATTCAAGCACAGTTAAACCGTTGAACCTTGAACCAGTGCCTTCACCAGTTCAATGGCCGGTCCGATTTTATAAGAACATGTTTGGTTTGACAGTGGGAACACTTAGAAGTGCTTTTAACCTTACTTTCGTGAATCTGCTCATCTGAAAGGTGTTTGGGTGACTAAAAGGGAAATCAATTTTGGTTCTTAAAATCGATTTTAGGAGAAGCAACACCATGTAGCTTCTGTGCTTGTTTAAAATCCATTTTACACAAATCACACATGCCTTTCCTGATTTACCCTTCAATCTATGAATCGATTTGCCCTTCAAGTTCAGAGATGAAAAAAAGAAACAAGAAAGAAGAGAGGAGGAAGAAGATATGGCAGCATGTTGTGCGACTGCAGAGTCAAGAGAAGATAATTTAGGTTTTGGCTTCATGGGAATTAGGAGATAGTGGGCTGGCAGATACATTTTTTTTTGGTTTTGACTTTTCCCAACCCCTTACTCAACACACACCCCTAAATCCATAAATCTCAAAAATACCCCTCACTTAAAAACACTTCATCTCTCACTCCCCTCACTCTCCCCCTAACCCCTTCACACCTCCTCACGCTCACTCTAACACCAGGAAACTGAACCCTAAACCTCCCACCCCTCTTCGTCTTCTCACTCTCACTCTCCCTCTCAATCTCACCTCCTCCATTGTTGAAGAGACAATCTCTAACCATCTCTCACTCTCAGGCATTGTACTCATCAGGTACTCCCTCACTCTCCTATTCTTCCATTTCTTCGTTTTATTCCATTCCATTGCATTTTTTTCTGCACTTTCGCACGGTTCGGTTGCAGACAACCGGTAACATCTTGGATTTTAGTCGACAATAAAATCCCAAATATTACTTTTCAGACATCTTAGAGGTACTTTTGCACTTTGGATTAAACTAAGGAACAACATTTGTCCTTAAATGACTCACATACATTGATAGGATTTTCAAAAAAAACTTTTAATCGAAGATCTTGAACATAAACCGATTTTCCATGCACCTATCGGATTCGACATGACCAACTTAATCCAAAATACAAAGTATATGAACCTACGACATAATAGGATGAGCCTAATACTATATCATAATACAAAGATCCTCATCTTGAAATTAGCACCAATACAATGTGCTTTAACTTATACATAAACATCACTATCCTTCAAGGGTGGAATCCTTTCCGATTGCTATAAACCTTCCTTAACTTTCACCTGCTTGTCTGAAAAACAACAACAATGAGGGGTGGGATTACATAATCTCAGCGAGTTCTTCGTGACTCCCTTACCATAATACGCTCCGAATATCTTTTAATAATTACCTATGATGCATCCCCCTGCACCTTAGACTTACATAATATAAAAGCTACAACGATACATATAGGGAACCCGTGTTCTATAAATAAATAGAACACACTCACCTAACCTCTTGGACCTTGAGATTGGTTCATGACACCGACCCCAAGTACATCAACCATTCTTTAATTCATTTACAGTGTACTTATATATGTACTAGATAGTTTTCTCACCCGTATTTTCGAAAAGGATTTTAACACAACACAAAATCGTTTAACTGTGACCTCTAAACACATTACAAACAATGAAATAAATTCAAACATATCAATAAAATCAATGAAAAAAACAGTGAATTTACTAAAAATTAGACTTAAAAAAAAGACGTCAACTAAAGTTTAAATTTAGAACAAATAAAAACCAAATATAAAATTATTGAGTACGTTATGGATTTGTATAATATTGTATTTTTTGTTATATCTAGTTACGTTTTTAATATAATTTTTTGTGAAAAATAAAGTTGTTAATATATTTTTAAGTTTTGAGCCATTTTGCTAATTTTGCACTCAAAAGTAATTTTGGTCAAATTTATCCAAAAAACAAAAATTAATAAAATCACTTTTTACGGGATGTATCCAAACAAAAATCACGTAAACTCACTTTTAACTAATATAAATTCTGCAAAATCAATTCTCGCCACCGCAAAACCAAACATACACTAAACATACTTTTCTGGGACTTTGGTTGACTTATTCCCAATGAGGAATTTGATATCAGAATGTGGGAGAAGCTGCGCACGTGTTTGAGAGAAGGTGGGAGGATAATGGTGAATGTTGGATGTAGTTGTGTGGATTCTGAGAATAAACTTAGAGATGCGAAGGTTGTGATGGAAGAAACTTTGAATGTTATGAGAATGGTGTTTGTGGGTAAGCTTTTTTGTTCTTAGACTTGGGAATTGTGGTGTTGATAGTTCCCTTGCTCTTAGTGGGGATTTTCCTAAACCTGGTACTTGGAAGAATGTGTTTCGACCTTCATCGAAATATTATGTTTATATATGGACTTCTTATTCTCGCTAGTATGGACGCGCATCACTTGTTTGGTTTATTCCTTTGTGAAATTAATCTACCCCTTCGCATCAAAGAGGTTTTCTTTGTATTCCTTCATTTTTCGTTTTTGGTATTATCCTCTCATTGGAAACTAGCATGCATGTAGGTAAGAAGAAGAAGTTGAAGATGAGAGGTAGATTTTAGGGTTGAAGACGTAATTGAGAAATTGGGAATTTCTAGATTCTAGGTTTGTTTCTTTCAATTTCATTCTAATTTTGTAATTTATTTTTAATTTTTATGTTTCAGTTTAATTTTCTTTGTCATTAAAAAAGTTGATGTTGATAAAATTTTGTTTATAAAAGAACCAGAGGCAATATTAATTAAATAAATATGTAGCACAGTGATGTGTCTCATTCACTGACGTGACAATCATGCGGATCTTGACCGGAATTCGACCGGAATTCTTTGGGGGGCCAAAGTAATGAGTAATATATATTAATACTTTCTTAAATATGAACAATTGTTTGAATTGTTGAAATGGTAAATTTTACCTTGTTCCAAGCACTTGTAACGCGGTTAAATCCCCCACTAAAACCAATTTTGTGTTTTTTTTGTTGAGAAAATAAGGCTAGCAAATTAAATAAAACAAAATAGCCAAAAAACATGACTTGAACTGTGTAACAAATACTTATAGGCAAGCAACCTAGCCACTGCACCAAAGCTACTATTGTTGATACAAATGGTCATATTAATATATATAACCTAATTCTAAGTCAAAAATACTTGTATATATAGCATGAAATGGTGTTTGAGCTTATAGCTATCGTGTTTTCTTTTTTTTTTCTCTCTCATTTTTACCATTGCTACTTTAATTAATTTCCTAAATTATCGTTCATTAAATGAATATTCTTTCATATTTAAACATTAGGTACAAAGGTCCATTTATTTCATTTTATATTTATAAGCTAGTTCAATCAGTAATTTTACCATCAAATACTTTAAATTTAATCCACTAGCTTAAACGCTATAAGCTAACTTATCTGCTATCTGCTAGCTTATCCGCTATATACAATTTTTTTGAACAAAGCCTAAGTTGCATTTTCGTAAAATATTAAATGCTATAAGTATGTATTACTTTTTCTTATTTAATGTATATACTCCCTCCGTCTCAAAATATAAAGCCCCTTTTCATTTTTACTTGTCCCAAAGTATAAGGCCCTTACAACTTTCTAGATACATTTATTGCTCTTTTTTCAAACATATCCTTATTAATAATACTAAATTGTGTTGGTATATGGAAAATTAGCATTAAATGTTAGGGTAATAGTGGTAATTGTCATACAAAATTTTAACATATTAACTACACCAAAACTTTTCTTAATACCGTAAAAAGTGGAATGAGGCCTTATATTTTGGGACGGAGGGAGTATTAAATATCTCAATAAATATGTATTACTTTTTATTATACTTCAAATTTTAATTAATATTATTGCCTTTTGAGTTAGTTTTATCTTTAATAAATCATATTTCTAAAAATAATTAATCGAAAGGTTGACTTATTATTATTATTATTATTTGACTACTCTATTGTTTTATTAAGTATAGAGGAATTCTTGTCATAAAATATTGAGGAAGTTAGATAGAGACCACATTAAATTATGTTGTGTATATATACTGAAAAAACTTTTCTACATAATAAGTCATTTATTATACATAATATATAAATCGTTTATTATGCACAACACTTTCCTTGTCAAAGATATTGCTCTAGTTTTCATTGGATTCTGTTACATACTTATTCTATTATTCTCTCCTAAAATAAAACAATCGAGAGTACTCTTTTTTCTTCTATATGACTTTTTTAAAAGAAAGTTTTGCATAAAAAGGTTTTAATGAGACTCTTCTTAGTTTCCTTTTATTTGCCCAAAAATGTCATTTAATGAACATTATAATTTGTACCCATTATAATTTTGTACTTATCATTAAAAAAATTAAATGTGCATTTTGAATGAATTTATGATATTTAATTATAAAGGTAATCATAAATGTAATAATAAATGCTGCTAAAATTTTCTTTGAATTTGATGTATAGGTGTATCTCAAATTTGTCTATATAAATAGCATAACTACTAGAGTATTAATAAAGCCATAACAAATACCATTTTCAGAATTTTGTTATTGCTCATTTCTCTCTACTTCTCTAATCGGGGTCATGGCTAGAAGGAAGGTGAAGCTTGCATACATAGTCCAAAACTATAAGAGGAATTCAACATTCAGAAAACGAAAAAATGGTAAGAGATTAGCTTTGCTTAATCTATTCAAAGAATCTATAACTTTTGCATATCTTTTATATTACACCATTATGAAAATTACTTGGATCAATAATCACAATTTTCTCTGCAATCTTACAAATTCAGAATCTAGCTATTTGTATCAGGTAGATCAATACCCTCTATACCAATTAGTATAAATTTTTAGTTTCTCATTTCTCACCTTTCTCTTCGTTCTTGTTATGGCTCTTCAAATGTTTTTCATCAGGTTTAATCAAGAAGATTAATGAACTCACCGTCCTTTGTGGGGTCGAAGCTTGTGCTATAATATATAATCAAAATGATCCTCAACCAGAGGTTTGGCCATCCGAATCTGGAACCCAACATGTGTTGAATAGGTTACAGACCACACCTCAAATAGTGCAAAGCAAGAACAAGCTGGACCAGGAAAGCTATTTGAACCTAAGGATCCACAAAGCCCAAGAGCTTCTGATGAAACAACAGAATGACAACAAAAAGAAGAAGATGGAAAATATGGTGGATCAATTCATGCTCACTGGCCAGATTGCTGACAATGCTGACATGACTGATCTCTTATCGTTCATTGATGAGAACTTGAAGGGAATCGAGTATAGAATGGAGTCGATGCAATCCGAAGAGGGGTCTCAAAATATTGGAGCGCAGACTACGAATGTTGTTGGAGAGCAAACAAATATGGGTGATATCCAAGGAGTTGTAATGGAAGGAGATCATATGAATATGGATAATGTCCAAGGAATGATGATTGGAGAAGAGCAAGTAAATACTGGTCATACACAAGGACTAGTGAGTGGAGGAGAGTTGGAGGCATATACTGGTCAAGATTTATCTATAGACTTCACCAACATGGGATTGAATACCAACATGGATCATATCCAGGTTGATCAAGATTTATCTATAGACTTCACCAACAATAATGATGGTATGCTTCCATTTGGAGATGCTGATGTTCCAAATGCCTTTTGGCTTAATAATCCACATTTCCCTTGAAAAAACTCTCTTTTGTAGTATTTGAATCATCTATTGTTTGTTTTCTATTTATTTGCCTTTATATGTGTTTATGTTTACAGGACCATCCATGGTCGTTTCTTTGTTTAAGCTATAAGAAGCCTTTAGTTTTTTTTTTTTAAAATATGTTTACAATCACCAGTGGAAAAAATGCATTTTATAACAGTAATTCATATCGGTTAAAATCGACCTGATGTTAAAAGTGACGCGGTGGCAATTTTGTAATTATTTTCACATTTTTTACATTGGTCACTTCTCAAACAGATATAGAAAACTCTAATTTACATCTTTTATATCAGGCCACGCTGCAGCTTTTATAGAAAACGCTCTTTCATATCGGGTCCATGATATACCCATTATAGAAAACGCTAATATGTTGGGCGCGGACCAAAAAATTTTCGCGTGCACTCCTTCCCTCTCGCTGGAACTCTCTTACGCTCTCGCTGGAACCAAAAAAAATTTCGTTGAGAGAAACTCTCTTGTCATCAGAAACCCTATCATCATCACAACGCATTTCAACGCTCTCCCTTCCCTTTCAATACGTAATCAGAAACCCTACCATCATCAACTCGTAATCAGAAGCAAGAACTCGTTTCAACCTTATCATTAAACGGCAACCATCTCGCTGCAACCACCGCGACACGTCGTCTTCTTTAACCAGGTTCCCTTTTATGATTTTCGCAACATTTGAGTTAAGCAGTTCTTATGTTCTTTGGTATTTTACTGGATTTTTGAATTTTAGGGTTACACGATTGGGATTTGCGATCCTTTTTTGGGTGTTTTCTGCTTTTTAATCTTATTTTTTTCTTATTTTACTAGGGAGGGCTGAATCATAAAAAGAAGTAGCTTTGTGAGAAAAGCTTGAAGTCTGAGACATTGTAAAGGTGAGGGCTTCAACTTCATTTTTGCCTTTTGAAGGTTTTTCATTGATGAGTGATTTGTTTTAATGTTTAATTTTGTAGCACTTTCACACTTGAAGCCTTTCATGTTGTTCTCTTATACTTTATCGTCTTTAATTTGCTTAATCATTTTAATGAAGCCACACCCCTTTGATGTTTGTTGGTTTGTCTAAAAGAAAATGGCAATGGTTTTGGAGTTTGCTTTCTACAAGATGTTATTGTGTTTGTCTTTGTATCATTCTTGTAAGTTCACTAGTATCAACGAAAAAGAATTAAATCTTCGCATTTGAAAGTGAGAAACTGAACATCCAAATATAATATATAGATGTTGATAATTACTTACCATATTAAGTTTTTTATATGCAGCTTCCTACACTAAAATTTCTCAATGTGGAAACAGGTGCACTTTTTGTGATTATTAGTGGAGCTCCAAGTTTGAAGATGCTTGGGCTGTTACAGGTGGTTTCATTGGTCAAACTAAAAAAAATTCCATGTTATATGATTGTATTTGTCATTTTGCTATCTTAAAGCTTAATGTATTTCTTTCAAAAGAAGGGTATTGCTGCTGGTTTGATGCTGAGTATATCATTCTTTGATGTTGCTTATAATGTGTTAAACTCACTTGGCTCCTTTGGGTATCCCTTTCTCTTCTCTTCACTCTTCATCATGATTCAAGTATTCAAACTTATTCTCTCATATTTGTTCTGACCATGAAGTTTTATTTTCTTCTTTATATAGTTCTTTGCTGGTGTCATATTCTTTGCCGTTGTTGCCAACTTCATACAAGAACCAATAGTTGCTGCTCCTCCTAATGAGAGGAGAAGAAAGGTTGTCCTCAAATTTTTCTAGCTATTGTAGCTGCTATATTGGTACTAACTAATTCTGATAATTTGATGCATGACATGGTTGAAAATATAAGGTTGGGAATGAAGAAAACAAGAACATTATGAAAAACGTCGTCATCAAGTTTCAGTTAGTGGAATTATTACAGCCATAGATTTTGGCATTATGGCTAATTTTAAAACTTTCATTTATGGTTTTCTCTCAGGTATAAGTTTACAAAATTTTCTAGAAGGAATGGCAGTGTACCTTGGATCCATGAAGGTACAGCTTCTTTCAAAATATTTAGGTGGCATAATTTTCTTACTGAGATTATTCCTCTTTTTTCTCTGTAGTCTGTCTAGTAAATCCTGAGATTCTTGAGGGTTTACTTGCATCAGGTTTGCTTCCACTGTTCTTAATTTGTTTTTGGTCACTTTAATTTGTGCTGTATATTTGTTGATTGTTCTGTTATAATTATAATTACAGTTGGTGGCGTTATGGCAATTTTAACCCTTCATGAAATGATTCCACCGGCTTTTGAGTATGTTGGGCAGAAACAATCTGTTAAAGCTGTCTTCTGTGGCATGGCTTTCATGTCTGCAAGGTGATACATCTTTTTGCCAATAAATATTTTTACAAAGTGCTTAAACAAAAATATACTACAACTAAATTATGTATTTCTGGTTATGCATTTCTACGTATCAGCTTACCAGAAGACATGGGAATGTAGCCTTCTGCTTATACTGCAACTAAATTATGTATTTCTAGTTATGTATTCCACTAGTGATATCTTATTTGATTTAATATTTTCATCATCGGCTATTTCAATAGTTGATTCTTCTTGTCTTATAATGTTTAAAGTACTGTGTGATGTAAATAATATGCATGTGATGTTTAAAGCAATTTTATGTGAAGAAGTCATTGGTAATTAGAACAGACGCTTGTTGTATGACGTATTATTACATGATTTACAATGTTAACTGGCTTGGTTTCAAGTTGCAACAGATTGATTAGTTTCTACTAAAATATTTTTGATATTTGGTTGTGGTGCAGATGATGGTTTTTGTAGCTTTCTTTCCACCTAACTTGGCTGGGACGCTTCTGCTTTTGACGATTATGAAGTCTTATTTTGGATTCTGTTTCAACTCTACATGCTGGTGTTAGTAAAATATAGTGTGTTTATTAGATTCATTTTTTGTATTTGGATATGGATATCGAGTATAATTTGAGATCTTTGTATTTGGATATAAATATTGTATTTGTTGTGATTTTGTTGCTTTGCTGTATATCCAATTGAGGACCATTTTTTTTATTTTAAAAAAAGACTTTTTATATCGGTTCCTCTAGATAACCGATGCCAAAAGTACTTTTTAATATCGGTTCTCAAAAAAACCTGATGTCAAAAACACGCTTATATTTGATAAAAGTTGACTTTTTATAACGGACGTACGGGTAACAGATATGGAAACTATTTTTCGCATCTGTTCCGCGTCTGATGTTAAAAGTCCCTATTTTTCATATCTCCTTTTTCTGCATCTGTTCATGAACCGTTATGAAATGCCTTTTTTCCACTAGTGAATGCTGACTTGCAATATTTTGTTTGAGAGATGAAGATATTGTTCTTGGTTTGTTTTATTTGAAGCCCGAGAAAGAAGTTGAGTTCTCCCATTATCGACATTTCAAACTCATTCTACATAATATCAGAAAATTCTTTGCAAAGCAATTCATTAGTAGCATCGAATATAATATCATCCACATAGATTTTTACAAGTAAGATGTGATCTTTTGGCTTCTTTATAAATAGTGTAGTGTCAACTTTCCCTCTTTGAAAATCATGATTGAATAGGAATTTGCTGAATCTTTCATACCAAGCTCTTGGAGCTTGCTTCAGATCATAAAGAGCCTTTTTGAGTTTAAAACATGATCTGGTTTTTCATAATTTTCAAAGCCAGGTGGTTTGTTCAACATACATCTCTTCTTGAATAAAACCATTCAAAAATGCACTTTTGACATCCACTTGATAAAATTTAAAATCCATAATTGATGCAAATGCAAGGAGCATGCGAATAGCCTCTAATCTAGCTACGGGTGCATATGTTTCATCATAGTCTATTACTTCTTCTTGATTATAACCCTTAGTTACTAGCCTAACTTTGTTTCTAACAATTATGCCCGATTCATCTAGTTTGTTTCCTCAATTATTTTATTTCTTTTATTGAAGATTCTAAATGCTTTACTAGATAATAAAGAGTAACCAAGAAAATTTCCTTCATCAGCTATAGCATCAAATTTCCCTAGGTTATATTTTCCATTGTTTAAGACAAAACATTTGCATCCAAAAGTTTGAAAGTGTGCAATGCTTGATTTTCTCCCTTTGTAAAGTTCATAAGGGGTTTTCTTTAAAATAGGCCTAATCAAAACTCTATTCATAACAGAACAAGCAGTACTTACAGCATCAGCCCAAAAGTATTTTGGGATGTCATGATCATTCAGCATTGTTCTGGCAAGCTCTTCCAAGGATCGGTTTTTCCTCTTAACGACTCCATTTTGTTGAGGAGTTCTAGGTACTGAGAAGTTGTGATCAATACCAAGTTCTTCACAGAAATTTTCAAACCTTTCATTCTCAAATTATCCACCGTGATCGGTTCGGATGGAGACAATTTTCAACTTTTTCTTGTTTTGAATGCTACAAGCAAGTTTCGTAAAAGCTCCAAATGCATCGCTTTTATTTGCAATAAACAGTGTCCAGGTGTACCTTGAGTAGTGTTTGCTGGTGTTTTTAGCAAACAATCACTAGTTTTATTAGAAGGTTTGTGAGATCAAACTAGAAAAATCTCAAAGCAATTGCCTTTGAATTGCGCGTAGTTTTTGTTTCAGAAAATGTAGAAAAGGGGACGATTTGCAATGATTAACAGAATTGAAAAGAAAAGAAGCAGTAAATGGTGCATGAATTGTAAAGAAAAGACAAGTAAATTGCATTGAATTGTAAAAGTGGTACACGATCACATACAACGATTCTTCCACTCATTTTTCGCTCTGGCTTGGAAGTTAGAGTTTCAGGAATCGGATTGTGTATTGTGATTTGCGACCCCTGTTTCTTCTCAGAAACTACTATTTATACAAAGGAAAAGAGGGGGAAAAACTGAACCAAGTAACTGCCTAGAAATTTGAAAATTAATAACTGCTACTCCTACTTTCGACAAGAACCGCTTCATCACGCTTCGACCAACTGCTAGTTCTTCAGCGCATAACTGCTCTGTTTTCTGTTTGTCGAAAGCTTGTGTCCATTTTCCTCTCTCTTGCTTTTGCTTCCCCGGAAGCTTGTCGAGTTTACCTTGCGCATGACCATTTTCTCTGTCGAAATAATTTGGTCTTCGTCGAAATATAAGTCAGGCCTTGTTGACCATTTTCAATGAAGCCTGTCGAAATTACAGGCTAACAAATTGCCCCCCAAAAATGTCTTTTTCGACTGAACTTGAGGAGGAAGAAGAGAAAGACATTTTTGAATTCACCATCGAAATAACTTTGCACTTGAGTAAAATAGCTGTATACCTGATGTCACCACTGTTAAGTGTTGTTGACGTTACTCCTATATTGGTGTATTACGTGGCCTTCAACGTTTTACTTCTCAGTAAATGCCTTATCTCACCATTTCCTATAAGGCTTCTCCAATTCTTCCACTTCTTTTACCTCATAAGTTGCCATCAATAATCCATATTCAAACCTTGAACTTTAACAGCCTGTAATTTCGGCCTTTGACTATGTTCACTGATTCTCTGTTTTAACTTTGAATGGTTCCACCATTTTCCGTTACGTTACTAACGCCGTAATTAAAGTGATGCCTCACTTCTCGGAACGCCAAAATCGTAACCAACTGACGCTCTTTCATACTTCTCCTTATAAATAGAAGAGTTTTGTTTCTCATCTTCACCACTCCATGATTTTTCCTCTTTTCCTTTCCCGTTCCAGGATCATTCCCTTTGCTTTGAGTCTTCCGCGTAACCTCATCTCTCATAATTGCAGTGAGGTTGCCGGGAGGTTCAAAGTGATGGTTTTTGATCTCTGCGAATTATGGCTTTGCTCCTTTTTTTCCATCATGTCTCTTGATCTTGCAACTTTCTGAGTTTATGCGGGAGACTCAAAGTGGGAGCAGGAAGATTCATCAGGTGTTTTGCCTTGATGATGACTGTCTTCCTTGGGGAAGCTTAGAGGGTTTCTCCCCATTCTCTTCACATCAATATCTCCTCTCTGAAGGGCTTCCTGAGGTTTACCAAGCAAGGAAACACCCAGTTGAAAGGCTTACAAGCCTAACGCGCAGACGAAGGAATGACCCCCCGAGCGACGGGAAGCGTCAACGTGGCCGAAGAAGACCACCCAAAAGAGAAGTTACTTGGTCGTAAAAGACCAACTGCAATTCAGCGTTTTATTTATGCCTAGTTTATTTACCCTTTCGGCACTATGTAATTCACAAATGCCTCCTTTGGCACATGTAACTTGGCAACATTATAATGAAATTTCTTCCATTTTATTCTTGAGCAATTCTTATTCTATGCTTTCGACAATGTTTTGGCAACTTAAATGCCATGTTTTTACGCTTTCTTTATATTTATTCCAGCGTTATTTTAACTTCTTGCAACGTTGGCTTATACTTTTTCAAGTATTTGCCATTTATACGCAAAATTCTTTCATCAGCGCCAATCTCTTTGACCTCATATGCGCCGTTTGAATAAACTTGTAAAATTTTAAATGGTCCTTCCCAACTTGGGGACCATTTACCAAAGACTCTATCTTTTTTATCCATAGGCAATAGGACCTTCCACACTAGATCACCTGAATCAAAGGCTTTAAACTTAACCTTTTTGTTATAAGTTTTAGCTACCCGCTCTTTCTGTCGAATAAGCATATCTAAAGCTAATAACCTTTCTTCGTCTAAATCAACCAATTCATCAAGCATCATATTCCAATAATAATCAGAGGGAATCTCCCACTGTCTTTGAATTCTTGTTGATTGTAGACAAATTTCAACAGGCAACACTGCATCGTGTCCAAATGTTAGCCTATAAGGAGTAGTGTTGATTGATTCTTTGGGTGAATTTCGACAAACCCATAATGCTTGATCAAGGGTATTATGCCAATTTTTGGGTTTCTGCCCAACATGCTTTTTAATCAAATTAATAATAACTTTATTGGCAGCTTCTACTTGTCCATTGGCTTGCGCATAATATGGTGTCGAAGTTAATAACTTAAAACCATTTTCAGAAGCAAACTCTACCATTTTTCTACCAGTGAAAACTGATCCCTGATCTGTAGTAATGGTTTCTGGAATTCCAAACCTATAAATGATATGATTTTGAATAAACCTTATCACTGCTTCTTGATCAACATTGGCTAAAGGTATAGCTTCAACCCATTTGGTGAAGTAATCAATTCCCACAAGGATATATCTATGGCCCTTCGACGAAGTTGGCTTTATCTCTCCAATCACATCTAGAGCCCAACCTCTAAATGGCCAAGGTTTGACTATGGCATGCAATTCATTTGCAGGTCCATGTTGTATCCCAGCATGCTTTTGACACTCTTGGCATCCCTTAGCAAATTCTATGCAATCTTTCAGCATAGTTGGCCAATACATTCCTTGTCGAAATAATAACCACTTCATTTTGTGGCCTACTTGGTGTGAACCACATGCTCCACTATGTGTATCAGAAACTGCTAAATATGCCTCATTTTCACTAAGACATTTTAATAGTACTCCTTCAGGAGTCTTTTTAAACAATTCGTTTCCAATTATCACATAGCTCAAAGCTCTGTATTTTACCTTTTTATTGGTATTTCTTGTGGGATTTTGCAAATATTCCACAATAGGCCTTCGCCAATCATTATTGGTCATATTGTCAAGAGCAAAAATTTCTGCTAAGTCAAAGTCACCAAAAAATTGACGTTTTTCGACAACGACTAGTTCCTCGTTTGCGTTTGTTGCCCCCCCAGTTCTTGGTGTTGACAATAGTGACGAAGAATAGTCATTAGAAATGATTTTATCCTTTATTTCAATTAACTCTTCCAGGCTTTGTTTTGAAACTTTATAGCCTGAAGCAACTTGTGCCAATTCATTTGCCACTTGATTATCAATTCGTGGTAAATGTTCTAAGTGAACAGACTCAAATCTTTTTAACAAAGCATTGGCAACAACAAAGTATCTGATAAGGTGCTCTTTAATGCATTTGTACTCTTTTGTCAATGGTTTGACAACCAACTCAGAGTCACCTTTTATTTCGACATGACTTGCCCCCAGCTCAAGTAAAATTTCAAGGCCTACTATTAAAGCCTCATACTCAGCTTCATTATTGGAGCAAACATCTCGAATTTTAAACTTATACTTCGTTGGAATGTTAGTAGGAGATATTATTAAAATACCAATCCCAACTCCATGTTTATGGCTTGAACCATCAAAGTACAACCTCCAAGGATATACGTCTACAAAACTTAATGTTTCTTCGACAACAGAATGGTCTACTATAAAATCAGCAACCACTTGTCCTTTAATTGATTTTAGAGGTTGATAAGTTAAGTTGTATTCTGACAAAGCCAAAGCCCATTTACCAATTCGGCTATGCATTATTGGTTTCGACAGCATATGCTTAATAACATCAAAATGCGAATAAACAGAAACATCAGCTGGTTTTATATATTGCTTCAACTTTGTACACGAGAAATACAAACAAAGGCACAACTTTTTCTATAGGAGTGTACCTCGTTTCGGCATCAATTAAGACCCTACTGAGGTAATAAATGGCTCTTTCGACACCACTATCATCCTCTTGTGCTAACATGCTACCTATTGTTCTATCAGAAGCTGCTATATACAATTTGAGCACTTTGTGTTTAATAACAGGCAACAAAATTGGTGGTTTCATCAAATAAGACTTGATTTCGTCGAAGGCTGCTTGATGCATTGGTTCCCATTTGAACTCTTCTTCCTTCTTCAGTCTTAACAATGGCGAAAAAACTTGTGTTTTGCCAGTTAGATTTGATATAAATCTTCGAAGGAAATTGATTTTTCCCAGCAACGACTGAAGCTCCTTTTTGGTCGAAGGGGCCTTCGTTTCCATAATTGCCTTAGTCTTATTTTGATTGATTTCAATGCCTTTTTTGTGCACTATAAAACCCAAGAAATCACCTGCATGTACACAAAAGGCACATTTTAATGGATTTATTTTCAATCCATATTTCCTCATTCTTTCAAAAGAACGGCGAAGATGGTCTAAATGACCACTTTCTGAGGAAGACTTAACCACCACATCATCTATGTATACTTGCATAAAATCATCAATAAAATCATGAAACATAGAATTCATTGCCCTCTGATATGTAGCACCAGCATTCTTTAAGCCAAAGGGCATTACTACCCATTCATAAACACCCAATGCCCCTGGACATCTAAAAGCAGTTTTCGACACGTCCTCTTCAGCAATGAAGATTTGATTATACCCAGAATAACCATCGAGCATACTAAGATAATCAAATCCTGCTGCTGAATCTATTAGCATTTCTGCCACAGGCATTGCGTATTCATCCTTGGGAGTTGCATTATTTAAATCCCTAAAGTCTATGCAAACTCTAAGAGTCCCATTTTTCTTTATTACAGGAACTATATTGGCTAACCATTCGACATACCTGGCAGTTCTGATGAATTTTTTTCTGAATAGCCTTTCGATTTCCTCTTTGATCTTAGCCAACACTTGAGGAGCAAATCTTCTTGGCACTTGCTTCACTGGTTTCTTTCCTGGTCGAATTGGTAATTGCATTTCCACTACTTCTCGACTTAACCCAGGCATTTCGTCGTAATCCCAAGCAAAGCAGTCTTTGAACTCCCTTAGCAATGTGATGACTTGGTTTTTTAGAGAAGCATCAATATTTGCACTAATATAAGTTGGCCGTTTTATTGAGCCATTTCCCAAATCAACTTCTTCTAACGGGTCTTGAGCTTGCATATGCTTTGTCGAATCTCTAGGATCCTTTTCTAAACCTAATGGATCATCATCATAAATACAGTCAAGTCTTTCATCTATGACTATGCCATTTTCTTCATGTAACTCACTGGCTTCGACAGCCATTGTTTGTTGAATAATTTCGGCCTCTATAGCCGCTTTAAACTTGTTTTCGGCCATATAAGCCGTAATTTTGTCCCATGCATTGGGCACTGACATAAGAACATTTTCAAGAACCTGTGTTCCACCCCGTTGGTCGAAGAACACCATCAGGATAAACACTATCATCTCCCATTATTTCTCTTTCCCAAACAAAACCATAATTTGGGTCAAGATGAACTGAGGCAAGAACATTATCCGCAGGAACATATGCCTCATTAGAAGATGAACATGGCGCAATCTTCGCCATTTGTTTCTCAAAATTTTCCTTGGTAATTTGGTTCACATCAGCACGAAAGTAGCTCTGATCGGCTTCAACATACTCTACCAAACCATCTTCCTTCCACATTACTAAACGTTGATGCAAAGTTGAAGGGACAACACCAACTCCATGGATCCACTCTCTACCAAGGAGTAAATTAAAAATCGCTTTAGAGGCTATCACTAAGAACAATGTAGTCCTCTTTATGGAACCAACGATTAAGTCCACCTCAATGGCCCCCAAAGAATGGCCAGTTTTGCCTTCATAGTTGCTTAAGACAATGTTATGTGGCCTGAGGTCAGTGTCGAACTTACCAATCTTCTTCAAAAGACCATGTGGCATTAAATTCACTGCAGCTCCACCATCCACTAACACTTTGTTAATTCCAACACCATTGACTTTGGCTTGGACATACAGGGGTTTCAAGTGGTTTTGCATACTCATATCTGGCTTCTCAAAGGTAGCCATTTGGTCTTCGACACAACCATTGTTCATCACATAGTAACACATTGGCTTATGATGAGCCATATCCTCTGTAAAATCCTCTTCAACATCATTTGGTACTGTGATAACATCGTACTCAAGAGGCAGTATTGATACCACATTGCAAACAACATCGAAATCATCTTCAGAATCATCAAAATCAGACTCCATGTCTTCATCCATGTCGAAATCAGCATTCTTTTCTTTCACTGTTGACAATGGAGGAAATATTCTTTCAAGAGCAGGCCTTCTTGGCTTTTCTGTTACCACAGCTTTGCCTTTCGCCTTATTTTCTGCACACACATGACTAGCAACATCAGCATTCCTCTTTGTGGCAACTTCAGCTTTGTGAACCTCACTCTTCGCCACTATTATGCTGCGTGGAATTTGATTATTAGCCAAATGACTTGGAACCTTGTTAATGTCAAAGTGTGCCTTCTTCTTCTGTTGTCTTTGGTAACGACGCCACTGTGTTTTAGTCATGGGGTTCTTACCCTTATAGTTATTCTTATAGTTAAACTTAGCAGCATCAGTACCTGGCTTGACAGCTTTAGCACGTTGATTATTGGGCACCCACGCTTCGACAGGAGCACTAGCACTTGGGACAAAGGATTTATTTGTTGACAGCTTCAAATACCCTTTCGCTAAGGACTTCTGCTTAGCAAATTGTCGTTTGCTTGTTGAAGGCTTTGTTGACAAATTAGCCTTATAGCCAGGAAGATCTCCTTTTGCAAAGTCAAATTTCGGCCTGTTATCAAGCCATTTTCTTTTATGTTGTTGTTGATCCTGATAACCTTCGACAGCTTTAGCTGCTTCTTTGTCGAAGACAGCGCTGCACCTTGGGCAAAGCATAACTTCAGAGTTATTCCACTTACACCGATTGAGGAAATCTATCAATTCTTCCTCAGCCTTTGGATACACAGCATGTATCTTCCCATCATATTCTTTTAGGGTCACTTCCTGTTTCTTACCTTCAGCATACATAAAACCTTTTAATTTTTCGGTGGCAGTCTTGACACACTTAGGAGGGTCTGCCATTTGAGCATCCACCATGCCTACATCAGCTTCGACAGGTTCAGAATACATAGCTTCAGCCTTAGGCAATGGATCAACATCAATCTGCATAGGAGCTTTCATTTTCTTATCAGCAAATTTGAGTCTTCCTTCGTCAACTGCTTTTTGCACAATATCCCTGAAAAGCACACAACGGTCAGTGTTATGTCCCAAAAAATTATGGAACTTACAATAACCCTTTTTCTTTCTTTGGTCAAGAGTTGGTACTTTAAGGCCTTTAGGCACTAATATTTGACCATCAGTTACTAAAAGATCAAAAATTTCATCACATTTCGTAACATCAAAAGTATAAGTCTTAGGCATAAATCTATCGTTCTTAGGCTCTACAGGGTTATTCCCATTCGCAGGCCTTAATAATTTACAAGTATAAGGAGGACCAGGCTTAAGTTCAGCCACGTCTATCTCCTCTTCTTCGACATTACCATATGTAACGTCGAATTCTTCTTCGACATATGCCACTTTTTCTTTTTTATGATACCTATTCAACCTAGATTTTTCTTCTCTAAGCCTTTCAACTTGTCGAACTCTATCAGCCAATTGAGCCATATCTCTCAAATGAGATGTGTCTAATTTCTTTCTAATTGAGTAATCAAGGCCACCAGCAGCCATTTCGACAAGCTCATGTTCAGGGACTTGTGTGAAGCAACGAGATTTCAACAGCCTAAATCTGTTTAAGTAATCATCAATAGTTTCAGGCATTTTGCGCCGAACACTAGCCAATTCTTTAAGACTAATTTTCGACTGGCCCATGTAAAACTGTGCATGGAATGCCTTTTCTAATTGCCCCCATGTGAACATAGAACCAGGGGGTAAGGTCGTGAACCAAGTGAAAGCATTTTTAGTTAGAGAATTTGGAAAATATTTCATCTTCAAATTCTCATTTTGTGCTAAGTCCCCAGCCTCAGTCAAAAAACGAGCAATGTGTTCGACTGTGGACTCATTTGTATCACCACCAAACTTAGTAAACTTGGGAACTTTCCATCCCCTTGGTAACTCAGTTTGTAATACGTATTCACATAATGGTGATACGAAGTTAGGCCTTTGTAAACCTATGTTAAGGCCATTTTGCGCCAAAATAGTTTCGACTAAAGTAGCTATATTGTTTTCAGCGCCAACATTGTGTTGTTGCACTTGTCGAACAACTTCATCAGCGTTCTGGTGTCTATTTACCAAAACTACTTCAGAGACGTGGTTTACTGCCCCTTGTAGTTCGCCTACAATTGTGGACGCTTCGACTGCAACTGCTTCTTGGGGGTTAAATGGCGACGCATTACCCACAATAATAGGAACTTGCCTATTATTAACCGCTGGAGCCCCAAAGAAATCTGCAATCCTACTCATCTGATTTGCCAACATTTGGTAACTGTTATTGGTATTTTGAATCAATGGATTGAAAACTGTACCAATTTGTTGGGTAAGCATATTAACCATATCGTGATTACTCTCGTCTACTTGCTGTCTTAAGGCCAACAAAGACGTATTGGTTAATGCTGGGGGATTCCGACCAAATACACTCTCAGAAGAGACATGTGTAGGGGAAAAGGTCGAAATATGTGGCATTCCAGTAGGCATGCCATACATTCCCAAAGGAAATGGGGGTAGATGCACGTTATTCAAACGTGGGTCTAAACCGTTCCCCATTGCCATGTAAGGGCTATGAAGCCCTGCACTTAAAGGCAAAGACATAGGCAAAGATGCCATTTCTGACTGCGTTGAACCAACATTAGTCATTGATAATGAAGGAAAAGTTGTTGACGATGATGGTCCTGCGCTAATGCTCGCAGAATCCATTGTTGTTCCTTGCCCTTGTGAAACCACAGGGTTGGAACTAGACGCATTATTCGTACTAGAACGAACCATTTTACCACTTCTTAAGTGCATACAACAGCGAATACAAATAAGAGAGTACGAAAATGAACAAAATCAAAGGCACAGTCCCACCGGGCGTGCCAATTTGTTTGCTGGTGTTTTTAGCAAAGAATCACTAGTTTTATTAGAAGGTTTGTGAGATCAAACTAGAAAAATCTCAAAGCAATTGCCTTTGAATTGCGCTTAGTTTTTGTTTCAGAAAATGTAGAAAAGGGGACGATTTGCAATGATTAACAGAATTGAAAAGAAAAGAAGCAGTAAATGGTGCATGAATTGTAAAGAAAAGACAAATAAATTGCATTGAATTGTAAAAGTGGTACACGATCACGTACAACGATTCTTCCACTCGTTTTTCGCTCTGGCTTGGAAGTTAGAGTTTCAGGAATCGGATTGTGTATTGTGATTTGCGACCCCTGTTTCTTCTCAGAAACTACTATTTATACAAAGGAAAAGAGGGGGAAAAACTGAACCAAGTAACTGCCTAGAAATTTGAAAATTAATAACTGCTACTCCTACTTTCGACAAGAACCGCTTCATCACGCTTCGACCAACTGCTAGTTCTTCAGCGCATAACTGCTCTGTTTTCTGTCTGTCGAAAGCTTGTGTCCATTTTCCTCTCTCTTGCTTTTGGTTCCCCGGAAGCTTGTCGAATTTACCTTGCGCATGACCATTTTCTCTGTCGAAATAATTTGGTCTTTGTCGGAATATAAGTCAGGCCTTGTTGACCATTTTCAATGAAGCCTGTCGAAATTACAGGCTAACAAGTAGTCATCTACTATGACAAGTGCATAATAATTTCCACCAAAGCTTTTCGTCTGTGAGGGACCAAATACATCATTGTGTAAAAGCTGCAATGGTTTGTTAGTAGACACAATATTCTTTGATTTAAAAGATAATTTTACCTGTTTGCCTTTTTGGCATCCATCACATAATTTATCCTTTTCAAACTTGATTTTAGGAAGACCACTAACTAGTTCCGTAGTGACGAGTTTGTTAAGATGATCCATATGAATATGAGCTGCTCTACGATGCCATAGCCAAGAGTTTTCTTCCTTACTAATGAGACAACATGCTTTATGAGGTGAAACTTCATCAAGATTAATCATGTATATATTTTCTACTCTGTTTCCTATCATTCTAACTTATTTGCTCTTTTTAGCTTCAATGATGCATGATCCTGAATCAAATATTACGGCTAATGCATAAAGTAAAATAAAGTAAATGCGATAAAGGAAGATAAATTGAAATAAACGTAGAGTTTGATTGATTGATGTGTGTCCTTTACATTTCACTCTAATGCTATATATATACACAGGCCCTCGTCGGCCACTATGTTAGCCAACATTTTCCTGCCGTTGGATTGATCTAAGATCAACGGCTCTCATTGCTTCAAAGGCCCTCAATGAAGCGAAATAACTGCCCACAATCCCATTGGCACGGTTAGTGGGGTGAGTGCTCGTTGCTCCGCATTTTCCGGCCTCGCTCTTCTGCGTGAACTTTAACTGTTCCCAAGTTCTGTCTTCGTGCCGTGTCTTGCCTTCCAAGTAACGCCCGCCCTACCTCGGCTGTATGGTGGCTAGGTTGTCCTGGCTCACTTTAGGCAATGATTAAGGTGTCCGAGCCACCTAGGCCTTGGCACTCTATAGGCCGGGGCAATCACTTTCCCTCGGCTTGGCTCATTGGCCCTCGGGTGTAGCCCTCCCTCGGGGGGTTTTGTCACTCAGCGTGCCCCGAGGACCTCCTTTTGGCGTCACTCTTTCTGGCAAATACCTTTTCTGCCCTTGTCGTGTGGCTTGCCTTCATACCATGACTCCCTTTTTTCTCTCTTTGCCCTCGGCCTACGACTTATTTATTTTTGGGTGTTAATAGTTATATCTCCAGTCATGTGCTTTGAGTTATATCAAGTGGATGTCAAAAGTGAGTTTTTGAATGGCTTTATTCAAGAGGAAGTGTATGTTGAACAACCACCTGGCTCTGAAAATTATGAAAAACCAGATCATGTTTTTAAACTTAAAAAGGCTCTTTATGGTCTGAAGCAAGCTCCAAGAGCTTGGTATGAAAGATTGAGCAAATTCCTACTCAATAATGATTTTCAAAGAGGGAAAGTTGACACTACACTATTTATAAAGAAGCCAAAAGATCACATCTTACTTGTAAAAATCTATGTGGATGATATTATATTCGATGCTACTAATGAATTGCTTTGCAAAGAATTTTCTGGTATTATGTAGAATGAGTTTGAAATGTCGATAATGGGAGAACTCAACTTCTTTCTCGGGCTTCAAATAAAACAAACCAAGAACAATATCTTCATCTCTCAAACAAAATATTGCAAAGAGTTGCCCAAGAGATTTGAAATGGATAAGGCAAAAGAAATGACCAATCCGATGAGCACCTCATGCTACTTAGACAAGGATGAAGAAGGTAAACCGGTAGAATTAAGCAAATATCGAGGTATGATTGGCTCACTTCTCTATTTAACTGCTAGTAGACTGGATATCATGTTTACTGTTTGCGTGTGTGCTAGATATCAAGCAAATCCAAAAGAGTCACATCTAGTAGCAGTCAAGAGAATCATGAGATATCTCGTAGGAAAACAAAATGTTGGTTTGTGGTATCCCAAGGGTGCCACATGTAGGCTTGTCGCATACTCCGACTCTGATTTTACAGGTTGTAAATTTGATAGCAAAAACACTAGTGGAACATTTCACATATTAGGCAGTGCATTAGTTTCATGGCATAGTAAGAAACAAGTCAGTGTCACACTGTCAACTGCTGAAGTAGAATATGTTGCAGCAGGAAGTTACTGTGCACAAATCCTTTGGATGAAGCAACAACTTCTTGACTATGGTGTAGATTTAGATCATATTCCGACACAAGCGCAATTAATCTTACAAAGAACCCCATTCAACACTCTAGGACTAAGCATATAGAGATTAGACATCATTTTCTTAGAGATCATGTTCAGAAAGGCGATTGTGTGATTGAGTTCGTTGAGTCGTCAAAACAACTGGTTGACATTTTCACAAAACCATTGCAAAAAGAAAGTTTCGTTTACATTCAAAGAGAACTCGGAATCATTGATTCATCATCTATTTGAATGAAATATGAGTTGTTTAAGTATTTCAAAAAGAATTTAAATGAATTTTATCTCATGCTTACCCTATTGATAGCTGTGCTCTTTCGACTCGCAAACTTTATCTCACGCTTACCCTTTTGATCATGACAAAAAGGGGGAGAAATATAGGATTGTCACTTTGCATTTAGGATTGTCACTTTTCATTTATTTAGGGGGGCATCAAGTAAGGGGGAGTCTAGATACATATCTTTAACATTAGTGCATTGTTTTGCTTGATGAACTAACCTCCCATCTAAGATGAATTAAAATTTTGTCATCATCAAAAAGCGGGAGAATGTGGATATCTTGTGTTGCAGGGGGAGAATGTGGAACTCAATCACACAATCGCCTTTCTTAACAAAAATATGAAGATTAATTTGCTCCATGAAAAGTTAATATTCTTGACATAATTTGGCTCAATTTAGTTCCGAATGGGGATGAAATTGTCCTTAAAAAGTTTCGCAAAAGAACTAGTTTGACACATTTGAGGATGTTGAAGACCAAATTGATATTTTTCATTTCTCATAGACTTAATTAGTGTCCACTTTTTTTGTTAGTGATTAAGGTATTCCGTAACAAAGTATTTTAAAAAATTAATCTTACGAAAATAAATTTTAAAAAAGTAACAAGGGAAAATGTGATAAATATTACTATTGAATATGTTGAATCAGTTTTAGCACACTCAAAAGGTTGTAGCTTCTAGTAAACTCAAGTTTAGACCCTAGAATTGATTTTTCTAAAGAAATCTAAACACCCATATAAATGAGTGGAAGCACTTTTAGATGCCTAAACTCATGTTTGATGACCACAATCACCCAACCAAACATGCAATATGTAAGTTTACCAAACTGGAATAGCTAAGCACCATATCTATGATATTGAGAACGTTCATTGGAAGGAAAAGTTAGTATCTTATGATACTTGCATTGCAGATCGAATAGTTATTATCTTATATATGGAAGGAGGTTTTAATGAGGCTCCTTGTATCTGTATCGGTTGGGGAGCCCGTTTGCTCCCTCTTTAAAATAGTTTTTGCTTATAAAAAATATCTCATGCATGGGTAGACCTACATAAAAGCTGGAGGGTCGGTTACACATGTGGAAAAGAATAAAACTTCACTTAGTTCAATAAAATAATTATTGACTCCTCCAAAATTTTATTTTTGCATCTTGACTCTTGATTTTGCACCACACAATCCTTACACTCACACTCCCCCATTCTGCCACTGGTTTTATGTGATTCAATAAGTCAATCATCTGATACATGTTTTTTCATGAATATATGATTTGTGATCTTTTCAAAAATTTATTACCTTGAAATAATTTGAATTCATCATAATTTTGAAGGGAAATCTGGACAATGCATCTCCAAGTGTTGGCTATGTGCTGCTAAGTGTATGTATTTTATGATGCAATATATTTGTAAGGCATTGCACAACTAGTTGTTAGGTAGGATACTTTATGTGGTTACTTAGTGTGTGTGAGTTGATGGTATGATATTAGAAATCTCCACTTTGTGTGTGAGTTTCTGGTGTGGTATTTATCACTTTTTCTGTAGACCAAAAAATAAATAAAATAGGCAAATCAGTCAATAATGTTGTGAAGTTAAACTATTAAGGAGTTATTCCAACTACATTTTTTTCTGAATTTCCTTAATCCTAACTAAATCAAATATCAAATATCAAATTACTTGAAACCAGAAAGAAAAAAAAGCTCCATTCATTCCATTGAAAGTCAGCATTGTAAACATATTTAAAAAAAGAAAACTAAAGGCTTCTTATAGCTTAAACAAAGAAACGACCATGGATGGTCCTGTAAACATAAACACATATAAAGGCAAATAAATAGAAAACAAACAATAGATGATTCAAATACTACAAAAGAGAGTTTTTTCAAGGGAAATGTGGATTATTAAGCCAAAAGGCATTTGGAACATCAGCATCTCCAAATGGAAGCATACCATCATTATTGTTGGTGAAGTCTATAGATAAATCTTGATCAACCTGGATATGATCCATGTTGGTATTCAATCCCATGTTGGTGAAGTCTATAGATAAATCTTGACCAGTATATGCCTCCAACTCTCCTCCACTCACTAGTCCTTGTGTATGACCAGTATTTACTTGCTCTTCTCCAATCATCATTCCTTGGACATTATCCATATTCATATGATCTCCTTCCATTACAACTCCTTGGATATCACCCATATTTGTTTGCTCTCCAACAACATTCGTAGTCTGCGCTCCAATATTTTGAGACCCCTCTTCGGATTGCATCGACTCCATTCTATACTCGATTCCCTTCAAGTTCTCATCAATGAACGATAAGAGATCAGTCATGTCAGCATTGTCAGCAATCTGGCCAGTGAGCATGAATTGATCCACCATATTTTCCATCTTCTTCTTTTTGTTGTCATTCTGTTGTTTCATCAGAAGCTCTTGGGCTTTGTGGATCCTTAGGTTCAAATAGCTTTCCTGGTCCAGCTTGTTCTTGCTTTGCACTATTTGAGGTGTGGTCTGTAACCTATTCAACACATGTTGGGTTCCAGATTCGGATGGCCAAACCTCTGGTTGAGGATCATTTTGATTATATATTATAGCACAAGCTTCGACCCCACAAAGGACGGTGAGTTCATTAATCTTCTTGATTAAACCTGATGAAAAACATTTGAAGAGCCATAACAAGAACGAAGAGAAAGGTGAGAAATGAGAAACTAAAAATTTATACTAATTGGTATAGAGGGTATTGATCTACCTGATACAAATAGCTAGATTCTGAATTTGTAAGATTGCAGAGAAAATTGTGATTATTGATCCAAGTAATTTTCATAATGGTGTAATATAAAAGATATGCAAAAGTTATAGATTCTTTGAATAGATTAAGCAAAGCTAATCTCTTACCATTTTTTCGTTTTCTGAATGTTGAATTCCTCTTATAGTTTTGGACTATGTATGCAAGCTTCACCTTCCTTCTAGCCATGACCCCGATTAGAGAAGTAGAGAGAAATGAGCAATAACAAAATTCTGAAAATGGTATTTGTTATGGCTTTATTAATACTCTAGTAGTTATGCTATTTATATAGACAAATTTGAGATACACCTATACATCAAATTCAAAGAAAATTTTAGCAGCATTTATTATTACATTTATGATTACCTTTATAATTAAATATCATAAATTCATTCAAAATGCACATTTAATTTTTTTAATGATAAGTACAAAATTATAATGGGTACAAATTATAATGTTCATTAAATGACATTTTTGGGCAAATAAAAGGAAACTAAGAAGAGTCTCATTAAAACTTTTTTATGCAAAACTTTCTTTTAAAAAAATCATATAGAAGAAAAAAGAGTACTCTCGATTGTTTTATTTTAGGAGAGAATAATAGAATAAGTATGTAACAGAATCCAATGAAAACTAGAGCAATATCTTTGACAAGGAAAGTGTTGTGCATAATAAACGATTTATATATTATGTATAATAAATGACTTATTATGTAGAAAAGTTTTTTTAGTATATATACACAACATAATTTAATGTGGTCTCTATCTAACTTCCTCAATATTTCATGACAAGAATTCCTCTATACTTAATAAAACAAAAGAGTAGTCAAATAATAATAATAATAATAAGTCAACCTTTCGATTAATTATTTTTAGAAATATGATATATTAAAGATAAAACTAACTCAAAAGGCAATAATATTAATTAAAATTTGAAGTATAATAAAAATTAATACATATTTATTGAGATATTTAATACTCCCTCCGTCCCAAAATATAAGGTCTCATTCCACTTTTTACGGTATTAAGAAAAGTTTTGGTGTAGTTAATATGTTAAAATTTTGTATGACTATTACCACAATTACCCTAACATTTAATACTAATTTTCCATATACCAACACAATTTAGTATTATTAATAAGGATATGTTTGAAAAAAGAGCAATAAATGTATCTAGAAAGTAGTAAGGGCCTTATACTTTGGGACAAGTAAAAATGAAAAGGGGCTTTATATTTTGAGACGGAGGGAGTATATACATTAAATAAGAAAAAGTAATACATACTTATAGCATTTAATATTTTACGAAAATGCAACTTAGGCTTTGTTCAAAAAAATTGTATATAGCGGATAAGCTAGCAGATAGCAGATAAGTTAGCTTATAGCGTTTAAGCTAGTAGATTAAATTTAAAGTATTTGGTGGTAAAATTACTGATTGAACTAGCTTATAAATATAAAACGAAATAAATGGACCTTTGTACCTAATGTTTAAATATGAAAGAATATTCATTTAATGAACGATAATTTAGGAAATTAATTAAAGTAGCAATGGTACAAATGAGAGAGAAAAAAAAAGAAAACACGATAGCTATAAGCTCAAACACCGTTTCATGCATATATCGTTTCAAAAACATTATAAACTAGTGAAAGTGTTATAAGCTAGTCGTACCAAACACTTACAAAGAGCTTAACCGCTATAAAATAACAAGTTGACATTGCCAAAAAGAATTTTAAAAAACTTCTATATATACACGTATTTTTGACTTAGAACTAGGTTATATATATTAATATTACCATTTATATCAACAATAATAGCTTTGGTGCAGTGGCTAGGTTACTTGCCTATAATTATTTGTTACACAGTTCAAGTCAAGCTTTTGGCAAATTTGGCTATTTTGCTAGCCTTATTTTCTCAACAAAACAAACACAAAAAAGGTTTCAGTGGGGAATTTAACCGCGTTACAAGTGCATGGAACAAGGTGAAATTTACCATTTCAACAATTCAAACAATTGTTCATATTTAGGAAAGTATTAATTTATATTACTCATTACTTTGGCCCCCCAAAGAATTCCGGTCAAGATCTGCATGGTTGTCACGTCAATGAATGAGACACATCATTGTGCCACATATTCCGGTTAAGATCCGCATGGTTGAATCACTTTTTCTGTAATCTTGGGCACTCCATCTTAATGTGACCGGGTTTGCCACATTCGTAGCAAGTTGGAGGACTAGATGAGTTTTCCTTGCTTGAGAACTTTTTAGGAGGGAAACTCTTCTTAGGAAAACTTTTCTTTCTCATGAACTTTTTGAATTTTCTAACCATAAGAGCCATGTTATCATCATCTTCATCATCTTCATTTCTAAGTCATCACTGTCATCAGGTCGACTTAAACTAGAAGCCTTTAAAGCCAAGCTTTTCTTTTTATTATCTTTTTCTCCATGCTCTGCTAGACGAGTGAGCTCTAGTTTGTGCTCTTGTAGTTTGCCAAAAAGAGTGGCGAGTGCCATGGTAGCTAAATTCTTTGATTCAGCTATAGCTGTTACCTTCGTTTGCCATTCTCTATTCAAACACCTTAGCACTTTGTTGATCAAGTCTTCAGCAGGAAATGATTTTCCTAAGAGTGTTTGTACTTGCCCTTTTTACCTCACTAGTACCTTCATGAGTGACTTGAAGATTGTCACACATTTCTTGGGCATTGTTGCAATTCGACACCCTGAAGAACTCTTCGGGGCTTAGTGCGCAAGTAATGATGTTTTTGGCCCAGAGATTGTGCTGAACCTTTTTTTATCATCATAAGTCCATTCAGCTCTTTCTTTGACAGTGGGGGTACTATTTACCATGTGCGTGGGGACATAAGGTCCATTTTCCACAGCATCCCATACATCTATATACCCCCTTCAATGAATATTCTCATTCTTTCTTTCCAATATGCATAATCTTTCCCGTTGAATCCCGGAGGACGGGTAAGAGACGCACCCTCTTGCGTAGACCAACCTGAAGCCATTTCTCTTGAAGCCGCTAGGCCCTTTAAACAAGAGTCTAGCTCTGATATCATTTGTTACCAAGTGGCTTCAGTCTCAAGAGGGGTGTGAATTGAGATTTTTGAAAACAGTTCCTCTTTTTAACGACTTAGATTAATTTTTGCGTAGGTTAATGAAATGAACGAATTAGAATGCAGAGCAGTAAAGCACGCACGAGATTTATACTGGTTTGGTCACCTCCCAGTGACCTACGTCCAGTCCTCACAACCCTTTGTGAGATTTTCACTATCAAATCAAAGTTTTCAATCGGGTGCTTTAAAACCCATACAGACTCAGGCGCTCTTCACCTAGGATACCCCACCTTGTGTAAGAGTCCTCAAAAAAAAATTACAACAAGAGATACCCCACCCTTGTTACAATCAAAAACCCTAGAGAGATACCCCACTCTCTAGTATAAACCCAATAACAATATTAAACAAATTACAAGGAAATAAGAAATACCTCTAAGAAGGTGAATACAACAACTTGAAGATTCCCAACATAACCCTTGAGAGAGATCAGCTCAAAGTGATGAAGAACATGAAGAATGAGTGTGACAGTGAGAGAGTTCGTGTTTCGCTTTTTGAGAATTGTAGGTTGTGATGGATTCGTGAAAGCCGAAGTCATATTTATTGACTTTTTAAAAATATGACTGTTGGAACAATTTTTAATACTATTTTGATAAGTGGAAAATCGATTGATTGTTTATAAAAATATAATTTGAAATCGATTACGTTCTTTGAGGAAAGAAAGATAGGAATCGATTGTTTGCTTAGAGCAAAGGAATCAAGAATCGATTATGTGCTTCCAAGAAGAAGCCCTAAATCGATTTTGAGCTTTAATGAGACAAGTAGACAATCGATTGTTTGCTTTATAAAATGAAGTTTCACAAATTTAGGAAGGCAATCTATTTTTCTCTTTAAAACCACAAGCCATAAATCGATTGCTAGCTTTAAAACTAACAAGTCATGAATCGATTTTGTGCTTGCAAACAACAAGCTCAAAATCGATTCTTTGCTTTATAAATCAAGTCAAGAATCGATTATTTTCTTCCAAAACCAAGTTCTTTTAAAACCCAATGGATTGTTGGCTTTAAGGAGCAAGTCCACAATCGATTTTACTGGATTTTACTTGTTTTAATTTGTGCCTAACCTATTTAGCATGCTTATAGGTTTAAGGAGCAAGTCCACAATCGATTTTACTGGATTTTGAGCCGATCCTCAAAAGCGGTTTATAGCAAAGAATCGATAGTGTGTTGAGTGATAATCAACCTAACATATGCCTTCAATTGAAAAAAACATGCTAAATAGGTTAGGCACAAATTAATACAAGTAAAATCCAGTAAAATCGATTGTGGACTTGCTCCTTAAAGCCAACAATCCATTGGATTTTAAAAGATGAGAGAAGATGAGAAGAAGAAGAAGAGAAGAACAGAGTTTCAGAGAAAGAGGAACGAAAGAGATGATGATTTGGCATCAACGTTGGCGGGACGAAAGAGATGATGATTTGGCATCGACGTTGGCATCGACTTTGGACTACAACATTTTTGGTCTTCGGCAACAAATGTTTTTCCAACGGGTGAAAAATGTTGCTTGAGAGATATTAAACAACATTCTAGAACTGTTGCCATAAAATGAATGTTTTTAATCAACACATTTTTCACAACATTGAGTATTTGTTCCCTAAAAGCCTTATAACTACATTTTTAACCTGTAACTAAACGAACTTGTTTGCAACTCTTAATCAATGTTCCCTAACATTTAAATGAGGATAATTGTGAATTGTTGTCATAAATTTTGTAAAAGACTACATTTTCTAATGTCCTCTTAAATTTTGCAAAAGGTTTGTTTCCGGATGCTATGCTCAATTGAAAGTTTTCAACGTTGTCCAGGTTGCTTCTGAATTTGGGTATAACAGAATTGTTCTAGGATCATGCATTTCAAGGATTGCTGCTCATGTCATTTCAGCCACTGTGAAAGAGGAATAGAATTGGCCCCTCTACAAAAGCAGTAGTGGGACACAATTGAACTTTTGAACACAAAAAGATGGTATGATTTTCTGTTATAATCTTGTATTATCAACATTTTACTGCTTAACTCATATAGTCCGTTTCATTTTCAATTTGTTTGTCACTGACAATTGGTTTAACTCCTACTTTTTTACCTCTTATTATTACTTGAAATACCAAACTTTTCTTTCTATTGAGCCTTGGGAATAGAAGTTTAAATTTGAGACTGTCCTATGGTGGGATTTACAAGACTTATTCAATAACTTTGTAAATCCCACCATAGGATAGTCTCAAATTTAAACTTCTACTTTTTTACCTCTTATTTTGACATCTATTTTCTTACCTTTATTTTGTAATTTTTTCTTTCAAAGATCATATTTGATAATGTTACACATGTAATCAAAGAAATGTTCTTTCTCGTGTATCTGAAATGATATTTGTTCTTTTTGGAATGATATTCTTTAATGGAAATTATGAAATCTATAGAAAACTTTTTATGGAATTTGTAAAAACTCCGAACACATATATATAATGTACACTTAATTCATTTACTAATAAATTTATGAAATTAAAATATAATTTTATGAAATTAAAATAAAATTAAGTGTACAACTACCGAATGTTGCCTATAAAATTAATTTTATGAAATCTACACTAAAAAGAGAGTTTGGATTAAATGTTTAAATTGTTCCTGATACCATATACAGCAGTCAAATAATGTTGCTAATAAGTATAAGGCGGCATTTTTAAAATGTTGTCATTTTATGGTTAGGGAACAGTTATGACATGTACTTAAATGCACCAACATTTTGTGAATGTTGTGTTAGGCTCACGTGTTAAATCTTGCCTACTCATAACCTAGAGGCAACATTTTTCGAAAATATTGCTAGAAAGTACAAATAAATGTTGCCTTAGACAATAGGTAACAATGACTTAGTCTACAATTGGAAAATGTTGCCAATACCCTTAGGCAACATTTTTGATAGTTTTAGCTACTATTTTTAGTTGTTGCCAAAGACCAAAAATGTTGTAGTAGCGTTAGTCTAAAACTAACAGTAGCGACCAAACTAGAAGCGTTTGGTATTTGCAAGGGCTTTTTTAAAACATTTTTTTGCAGGGACCAAACTGGATTATTGAGATATTTGCAGGAACTAAACATTACTTTAAGCCTATATATAATAACAAATTTAACCACAAAAAAAAATTCCAAAATACTTTTTTAATAATTTAATTAAAATGATTATATTTATATTAAATTATCTACAATTTACTATTTACTATGATCTACTAAAACTACTAAAACCAATCAATTTAAAAAATAACAATTACAATAAAAATTAGCCACTTTCAAAAAATCCAAAATAATTTTCTTAAAATAATTTAATAAGTTAATTAAAATATTAAATGATCATTGCATGAAAAATATAAACAAGTGGAAACAAGAGCGATGACGAGAGACTGACAACGAGAAGCGGCAACGAGAGACAAAACAGGGAGCGGCAACAAGGGTGCATATATTATATTAGATATCATTTTATTTTTTCGCATTTTTACTCCATTATTAAAATTAGAAGAAGATTCTGACTTTTTTTAACTTTTTGGAACACGAGTTTTTTAAGCAAGTTGAAATATAGCCTTTTCTCAAGTTTTTATTTTTTCTTTTATTAAATTTGACAATTTTCAAAATATTAAGGACTGTTGTTTCCATGTATTTGGTTGTGATTGTTGTTTTAAGTAACAAGGACTGTTTGGGAAAGTTTGATGCTAAATCAGATCGTGCAGTATTCTTAGGATATTCTCTCACATCTAAAGCATATAGAGTTTATAATCTTAGGACTAAGAATGTTGAAGAAAGCATGCATGTTATGTTTATTGAAACTAACAGTTCAACAGATAGAAATGAATATGATGAGATAGATACAGATAAGACTGATGAGAAGGGTAATGAAATTCATGAGAAAATAGAATCTGATTCTGCACTCATCCCTTCTCAACATCTAAAGAACCCCCAAAATCAACCAACTCAAGCCTCTGTGCAACTAAGGAGTTGGAGATTGGTGACTAACCATCCTCAAGAGCAAATAATTGGAGAAACTTCTAAACAAGTTAGAACCAGAAGTTCATTCAGAAGAGAAGCTTCTCACAGTACTCTGATTTCAGCAATATAACCAAAGAATATAAATGAAATTGTTAATGAATCATGAGTTGAATGAGGTATGAAGCTTAGTTCTATCTCCAAAGCACCAATCTGTTATTGGCACAAAATGGGTCTTTAGAAACAATATGGATGAGAATGGTAAGGTTATCAGAAACAATGCAAGTCTAGTTGCTCAAGGTCATAATCAACAGGAAGGTATTGACAATGATGAAACATTTGCTCCTGTTGCCAGGTTAGAAGCCATTAGAATACTTCTTTCTTATGCTGCTCACAATGATTTCAAACTCATTCAAATGAATGTCAAAAGTGCTTTTCTAAATAGATTTCTACAAGAGGAGGTGTATGTACACCAACCTCCTGGTTTTATTGATCAAAAATATCCTAATCACGTTTTCAAATTGACTAAAGCTCTCTATGGTCTTAAACAAGCTCCTTGAGCATGGTATGAGAGGGTTAGTACTTTTTTGATCAAAAATTGTTTTTCATGAGGAACTATAGATGTTACACTTTTTAGAAAAATCCTCGAAGATGAATTATTAAATGTTCAAATTTATGTTGATGACATCATTTTTGATGCAACCAATGAAAAGCTTTGCAATGACATTGGAAAATTAATGAAAAATGAGTTTGTAATGAGTCTCATGGGTGAACTGATAGGCCGCAAGTGCACGGTTCTATCGCGTAATAGAAAGTATCGATCCACAGGGAGTATAATGTGATTACTAATCTAGTTTTTGATGTTGATTAGCTGAAAGGAATGATTTGAAAAGGGAGTATTTTTGTTATGTAAAATTCAAAGTATAAAAGACGCCTTGGGATCGTGGTTAGACCACAATGATGGAAATAAACAACCCTTTAACTATTCTCTATCTTATTTTGAAATTGTTTTAAGGACAAGGTATTCTTTTGGTGTAATTCAAGCTTCCTCTCGGAATGCAAGAACGTGTCTCGAAACAATGATCAAACCTATTCTCATGGTTGATCATCGCAGAGACCCATTAAGCACAACCTTATTGTCCCAAGGTTAGCAATGCTATTCTCATGCTTTGCTTTGCCTTGTCTAATTCCATTTGTTCCAATATCAAACTTCACCTCTCGGTACTTCGTTTGATATTTGTTTAATAGAAATTTAGTTTGATGGAATTAGATTAAAATCAAGTTTTAAATAAGATAGAGTTTAGTCTTGGATTTGTTTAGGGACCCATCATTGGATTGTGTCCCACAATCCCAAGACTAAAGAAGTCTACTCACTCATGATCATAGTAGACAAGGGAGTAGAAGAGAATGACATAAAGGTAAATGACATAAAAAATAAATAACAGAATGTAAATGACAAGAATGTAAAGAAAGCAATAGAGAGCTGAAATGTAAAGTGCTGAAATGTAAAAGAACTGAAATGTAAAAGAACTGAAATGTAAAAGTGCTAGAAGATAAATGGCAGAAAAATAAAGAACAAGAAAGTAAAAGAAAGCAAGTAAACAAGAACTTAAAATGGAAGCAAAAACTTAGATAACTTTGAGTGTAATTTTCAAGTATGCAAAGGTGAGATTACAACTGAAATAAGGTCCTATTTATAGGCTAGGATCAGTAGACAAGCTGATCAATTCGCATCAAATACAATAAAGACCATAAAGAGAGAAAGAAAACAGTTTTGAAACTGTTTTCTGGGTCCTGAAGAGTTGCACGGTCCGTGCAACATTGACACGGGTCGTGCTGAGTGAGAATACAAGCGAAACTGGAGATTTTAAGGTCTGCACGGGTCGTGCAACTTTAGCACGGGTCGTGCAATGTTTCAGGTGCACTTTAAAAGTGACTTTTCAGCAACCAACTTGAACAGCACGGATCGTGCTGCTTCTGCACGGGGCGTGCAACATTTCTGGCTAAAATTCCTTGGCTTTTCGGTTGAGCACGAGTTGTGGCACGGTCCATGCTATATTCCTTGTATCTTGGCACTATTTTTCTCCTTGTTTTGCACTATTCTTCCTTGCTTTGCACCTTCTTTTATTCTCTTCTGATTCTTGGCCTATTCTTCATGCAATGTTCATTCTTTCTTCAATTGTAATCCCTGAAAATAAAACTAATACTTGTAGTAAAATGGTTCAATAATGGAACTGAATTCCCACAATATTTATTCAAATTAAACATTAAAAACACTCTATTTTTGGACTTATCAAACTCCCCCATGCTTGAATCTTTGCTTGTCCTCAAGCAATAACAATCAAAATCAGCAGCACAAATTAGTAGAAGAAATTTTTCATTAAAGTTCAATCAAATTTTATTTTTGAAAGGCTTTGTTCTCAGGGTACACTTATCATACTTCTCTATGCTTTTCATGAATTTTTCAACCCAACAGCTACTCCAAGTGGTTGTGTACACTCATAGGTCCGGTCCAGTCCAGTCACCAACATAGTCACAAAAATTTCGCTTTTGCCTTACTTAGAAATAGTCTTCCTAGATTGTGCTTCACTTGATTACAAAGATAAAACAAATTTGACAATTGATCCACATTTGGTGGTCAGGGCACACTTGAGATTTTTCAGTTGCTTCACTTTTTGAATTTTCTAATCAGCCGGAACAACCTAGTTTAGATATATTACCCTGACTTCAGGGTATACTTTTGATTTTTCAGCTGTTCCGCTTTTTTGAAATTTCTACTTAGCAAAAACAACCTAGTATATGTATATTACCCTGACCAACTTGCTTAATTTCTATTTTTCTTTGTTGTATCAAGTTTAGCACAATTGTTGGCTGACTAAAACAAGCTCAGCTTTGACTAGCTTTTGAACTATTTGGCTTCCTTTCAAGACCTAGAGTTTTAAGTGCAAAAACAGATGTGGGTTTAGAAAACAATTCAAGCAAAAAGTTGTGCTTACATGCGCAAATTCATCATAGAACTCAGCCCTTATATTTTTATTTTTATTTTTATTTTTTTTCTCTTTTTTTTTCTACTACTAATAAGTGCTGCACTATAACATTTATCAAAAAAAAAAACACAGCAGCGATTCAAAACATGGAAAAGAAATTCAGTCTCAACACTACAAGAAAATAAAATAACAGAAATTTAAATGACAGAAATTAAACAACCAAGGGTAAAGTACCCCCCTATGCTTGGACCAGACATTGTCCTCAATGATATAAAATTAAAAACATATGAGAGGGGTAAAGAAAGCTCACATTGACTAGCATTTGTAGCTTTTCTTCTTATTCCAGCAAAATAAAACAAAAGTAAACCTGTGGGTTGCCTCCCACGCAGCGCTCTTTTAACGTCATTAGCTTGACGCTTGTCTTTCAATACCTCAACCTGGATCTTTTTTCGCAAGAGGTGCTGATTTTTCTCCAACTAAGGCTTCAATGCCCAAGTTTTTAATGGGAGGGTTTTCATCCAACAATTTGTCATCAGTTTGAGTTTTCTCAGCCACATTTTCATTCTTGCTTTTTATGAAACCTGTTTTCATCCCATCATTTGAATATGGCTCCAAAATGCATTCTTCCACACAATGGTCTATTATATCAACCCTGCAACAAGAATCCTCAAGAGAAGGGCTTTTCATAAGGTTAGCAAAATCAAACTCAAATTTCTCCTTACCCACATTAAGAGAAAGTTTACCATTTTTAACATCAATGATGGCCCCAGCTGTAGCAAGGAAAGGTCTCCCCAAGAGAATTGGAACTTGGGAGTCCTCTTCCATTTCCATCACCACAAAATCAGCCGGTATATACAATTGTCCTACCTTGATAGGAACATCCTCTAAAATTCCAACCGGGTATTTGATGGAACGGTCTGCTAATTGCAATGACATCTTTGTGGGTTTGAGTTCACCTACGCCTAGTCTTTTAAAAATGGATAGAGGCATTAGACTCACACTAGCTCCTAGATCACACATGGCTCTCTCAATACTCTCACTCCCAATCACAACTGGAATGGAAAAACTTCCAGGATCTTTGAGCTTAGGAGGCAATTTATTTTGTATGATAGCACTACATTCTTCCGTCAAAGCTATTGTCTCATTGTCATCTATTTTTCTCTTTTTAGACAAAATCTCTTTCAAAAATTTAGCATAAGATGGCATTTGAGACAAAGCTTCAGTGAAAGGAATGTTTATGTAGAGCTTTTTCAAAAGATCCACGAATTTTTTAAATTGCTCCTCAACTTTGGATTTGGCCAATCTTTGGGGGAAGGGTATGGGTGGTTTGTATGGTGGTGGAGAGACATAAGGTTTTTCTTTCTCTTCTTCTACCACCTCACTTTGTTCATTTTCTTTCTCACTCACATTTTTCTCATTGGTGCCCTTTGGTTCCTCTAATTGTTTTCCACTCCTAAGGGTGACAGCATTTATTTGGGCTTTAGGATTTGGTTCTGGCTGTCCAGGGAAGTTGCCGGTGGTTCTAGAGGATGAAGCGACTTGTTGAGCCACTTGAGTGATTTGATTTTCAAGCATTTTGTTGTGTGTGGCTATGGAATCAACCTTTGATGTTAACTTGATAAGAGTATCATTCAAAAAAGAAGTTTGATTTTTGAACTCTTCATTTTGCTTAGTTTGAGTTAACACAAAGTTTTCCAACATAATTTCCAAGTTGGATTTTTGAGGACTTTTTTGAAAATTTTGAAAATTTTGAAAACCGGGTGGTGTTCTAGCCGCTGGTTGAAAAGAGGGGTTGGATGGAGGATTCTTATAGGAAAAATTTGGATGATTCCTCCATCCGGAATTATAAGTGTTTGAAAAAGGATCCCCCTTTTGAGCATTAGATTGCTCAATAACATTAACAGACATCCCTAGTTGGCATTCAACACCAGTGTGGCCAACAACACCACAAATTTCACAGGGTGGTACAGAAGGAGTAGAAGGTGAAATAGCATTTACACTCAGCTTATCAAATTTAGCAAACAATGCATCTACCTTAGAAGCTAAATGATCAAGAGTAGAGACTTCATACTTACCTGGCTCTTTCTTTGATGGAGGTGTAGTAGTGATGGCTCTCTCACCTGTCCACTGGTAGTGATTTTGAGCCATGTCTTCAATCAGTGCATAAGCCTCTTCAATGTTCTTGTTCATTAGAGCTCCACCCGCAGCAGCATCCACGGTCATTTTTGTAGTGTAAAGCAAACCATTATAGAAAGTGTGTATGATCAACCACTTCTCTAGTCCATGATGGGGGCATAGCCTTAGCATTTCTTTGAAACGCTCCCAAGCATCATAAAGAGATTCCCCATCATTTTGAGTGAATCGTGTGATTTGATTCCTCAATTGAGCAGTTTTGCTTGGGGGAAAGAATCTACAAAGGAATGCTTGCCTTAGTTGATCCCAAGTTGTGACAGATTCATTAGGTAATGAGTGAAACCAAGCTCTAGCTCTGTCCCTCAATGAGAAAGGGAAAAGTTTTAGCCTTATAGCTTCTGGAGTCACTCCATTTAATTTTAGAGTGCCACAATATTCAAGAAAAATAGAGAGATGAAGATTTGGGTCATCAGTAGCATTACCAGAGAATTGGTTCTGCTGGACCATAGAGAGCAAAGAAGGTTTAAGCTCAAAATTGTTTGCATCAATATTAGGATGCACAATAACTGCATGTGGCTCAGCCGTAGAAGGCGTAGCATACTCTTTAAGAGTACGATTTGGATTAGCAGCCATTTCTTCGTTATTGCGCAGTTCTCTCCTTCTTTGGTGTAAGAATCTTTCAATCTCAGGAATTGGTTGAACAATATCTTCGAGATTTCGGACTCTTTGCATTCAAGAATGAGAGAATCCAAAAGAAAAGTAACAAAATAAAAGAAAATAGAAATTTTCAGTCTAACCGGTACCAAAAGGTTGATTAATATCACTACTCCCCGGCAACGGCGCCAAAAACTTGATAGGCCGCAAGTGCACGGTTCTATCGCGTAATAGAAAGTATCGATCCACAGGGAGTATAATGTGATTACTAATCTAGTTTTTGATGTTGATTAGCTGAAAGGAATGATTTGAAAAGGGAGTATTTTTGTTATGTAAAATTCAAAGTATAAAAGACGCCTTGGGATCGTGGTTAGACCACAATGATGGAAATAAACAACCCTTTAACTATTCTCTATCTTATTTTGAAATTGTTTTAAGGACAAGGTATTCTTTTGGTGTAATTCAAGCTTCCTCTCGGAATGCAAGAACGTGTCTCGAAACAATGATCAAACCTATTCTCATGGTTGATCATCGCAGAGACCCATTAAGCACAACCTTATTGTCCCAAGGTTAGCAATGCTATTCTCATGCTTTGCTTTGCCTTGTCTAATTCCATTTGTTCCAATATCAAACTTCACCTCTCGGTACTTCGTTTGATATTTGTTTAATAGAAATTTAGTTTGATGGAATTAGATTAAAATCAAGTTTTAAATAAGATAGAGTTTAGTCTTGGATTTGTTTAGGGACCCATCATTGGATTGTGTCCCACAATCCCAAGACTAAAGAAGTCTACTCACTCATGATCATAGTAGACAAGGGAGTAGAAGAGAATGACATAAAGGTAAATGACATAAAAAATAAATAACAGAATGTAAATGACAAGAATGTAAAGAAAGCAATAGAGAGCTGAAATGTAAAGTGCTGAAATGTAAAAGAACTGAAATGTAAAAGAACTGAAATGTAAAAGTGCTAGAAGATAAATGGCAGAAAAATAAAGAACAAGAAAGTAAAAGAAAGCAAGTAAACAAGAACTTAAAATGGAAGCAAAAACTTAGATAACTTTGAGTGTAATTTTCAAGTATGCAAAGGTGAGATTACAACTGAAATAAGGTCCTATTTATAGGCTAGGATCAGTAGACAAGCTGATCAATTCGCATCAAATACAATAAAGACCATAAAGAGAGAAAGAAAACAGTTTTGAAACTGTTTTCTGGGTCCTGAAGAGTTGCACGGTCCGTGCAACATTGACACGGGTCGTGCTGAGTGAGAATACAAGCGAAACTGGAGATTTTAAGGTCTGCACGGGTCGTGCAACTTTAGCACGGGTCGTGCAATGTTTCAGGTGCACTTTAAAAGTGACTTTTCAGCAACCAACTTGAACAGCACGGATCGTGCTGCTTCTGCACGGGGCGTGCAACATTTCTGGCTAAAATTCCTTGGCTTTTCGGTTGAGCACGAGTTGTGGCACGGTCCATGCTATATTCCTTGTATCTTGGCACTATTTTTCTCCTTGTTTTGCACTATTCTTCCTTGCTTTGCACCTTCTTTTATTCTCTTCTGATTCTTGGCCTATTCTTCATGCAATGTTCATTCTTTCTTCAATTGTAATCCCTGAAAATAAAACTAATACTTGTAGTAAAATGGTTCAATAATGGAACTGAATTCCCACAATATTTATTCAAATTAAACATTAAAAACACTCTATTTTTGGACTTATCATGAACTAAGGCATTTCCTTTGTTTGCAAATTAAGCAACTTAAGAAGGGTATCTTCATCTCTCAAGAGAAGTATATCAGAGACCAACTTCTTACGAAGTATAAGATGAGTAGTGCCAAATTTATAGCCACTCTAATGCACCTTTCTGCTAGTATTGAAAAAGATGAGCAAGGTAAGTCTGTTTCTAAAAAGGAGTATAGATGCATGATAAGTTCCTTATTATACCTCGCTGCAAGTGGACCAAACATAGTCTTTCTTGTAGAACTACGTGCTAGATTCCAAACTGCTCCAAAAGAGTCTCACCTTACAGTTGTCAAAAGGATTTTAAGATATCTTATTGGAACACCTAACCATGGTCTTTGGTACAAAAAGAGAATACATTTTGAGCTTATAGGGTATTGTGATGCTGACTATGTGTTTGCTGGTGTTTTTAGCAAACAATCACTAGTTTTATTAGAAGGTTTGTGAGATCAAACTAGAAAAATCTCAAAGCAATTGCCTTTGAATTGCTCATAGTTTTTGTTTCAGAAAATGTAGAAAAGGGGACGATTTGCAATGATTAACAGAATTGAAAAGAAAAGAAGCAGTAAATGGTGCATGAATTGTAAAGAAAAGACAAATAAATTGCATTGAATTGTAAAAAATGGTACACGATCACGTACAGCGATTCTTCCACTCGTTTTTCGCTCTGGCTTGGAAGTTAGAGTTTCAGGAATCGGGTTGTGTATTGTGATTTGCGACCTCTGTTTCTTCTCAGGAACAGTTATTTATACAAAGGAAAAGAGTGGGAAAAACTGAACTAAGTAGCTGCCTAGAAATTTGAAAATTAATAACCGCTACTCCTACTTTCGACCAGAACCGCTCTATCACGCTTCGACCAACTGCTAGTCTTCAGCGCATAACTGCTCTGTTTTCTGTCTGTCGAAAGCTTGTGTCCATTTTCCTCTCTCTTGCTTTTGCTTCCCCGGAAGCTTGTCGAGTTTACCTTGCGCATGACCATTTTCTCTGTCGAAATAATTTGGTCTTCGTCGAAATATAAGTCAGGCCTTGTTGACCATTTTCAATGAAGCCTGTCGAAATTACAGGCTAACAAATTGCCCCCCAAAAATGTCTTTTCGACTGAACTTGAGGAGGAAGAAGAGAAAGACATTTTTGAATTCACCATCGAAATAACTTTGCACTTGAGTAAAATAGCTGTATACCTGATGTCACCACTGTTAAGTGTTGTTGACGTTACTCCTATATTGGTGTATTACGTGGCCTTCAACGTTTTACTTCTCAGTAAATGCCTTATCTCACCATTTCCTATAAGGCTTCTCCAATTCTTCCACTTCTTTTACCTCATAAGTTGCCATCAATAATCGATATTCAAACCTTGAACTTGAACAGCCTGTAATTTCGGCCTTTGACTATGTTTACTGATTCTCTGTTTTATCTTTGAATGATTCCACCATCTTCCGCTACGTTACTAACGCCGTAATTAAAGTGATGCCTCACTTCTCGGAACGCCAAAATCGTAACCAACTGACGCTCTTTCACACTTCTCCTTATAAATAGAAGAGTTTTGTTTCTCATCTTCACCACTCCATGATTTTTCCTCTTTTCCTTTCCCGTTCTAGGATCATTCCCTTTGCTTTGAGTCTTCCGCGTAACCTCATCTCTCATAATAGCAGTGAGGTTGCCTGGAGGTTCAAAGTGATGGTTTTTGATCTCTGCGAATTATGGCTTTGCTCCTTTTTTCTTAATGTCACTTGATCTTGCAACTTTCTGAGTTTATGCGGGAGACTCAAAGTGGGAGCAGGAGGATTCATCAATATCTCCTCTCTGAAGGGCTTCCTGAGGTTTACCAAGCAAGGAAACGCCCAGTTGAAAGGCTTACAAGCCTAACGCGCAGACGAAAGAATGACCCCCCGAACGACGGGAAGCGTCAACGTGGTCGAAGAAGACCACCCAAAAGAGAAGTTACTTGGTCGTAAAAGACCAACTGCAATTCAGCGTTTTATTTATGCCTAATTTATTTACCCTTTCGGCACTATGTAATTCACAAATGCCTCCTTTGGCACATGTAACTTGGCAACATTATAATGAAATTTCTTCCATTTTATTCTTGAGCAATTTTTCTTCTGTGCTTTCGACAATGTTTTGGCAACTTCAATGCCATGTTTTTACGCTTTCTTTATATTTATTCCAGCGTTATTTTAACTTCTTGCAACGTTGGCTTATACTTTTTCAAGTATTTGCCATTTATACGCAAAATTCTTTCATCAGCGCCAATCTCTTCGACCTCATATGCGCCGTTTGAATAAACTTGTAAAATTTTAAATGGTCCTTCCCAACTTGGGGACCATTTACCAAAGACTCTATCTTTTTTATCTATAGGCAATAGGACCTTCCACACTAGATCACCTGAATCAAAGGCTTTAAACTTAACCTTTTTGTTATAAGTTTTAGCTACCCTCTCTTTCTGTCGAATAAGCATATCTAAAGCTAATAACCTTTCTTCGTCTAAATCAACCAATTCATCAAGCATCATATTCCAATAATAATCAGAGGGAATCTCCCACTGTCTTTGAATTCTTGTTGATTGTAGACAAATTTCAACAGGCAACACTGCATCGTGTCCAAATGTTAGCCTATAAGGAGTAGTGTTGATAGATTCTTTGGGTGAATTTCGGCAAGCCCATAATGCTTGATCAAGGATATTATGCCAATTTTTTGGTTTCTGCCCGACATGCTTTTTAATCAAATTAATAATAACTTTATTGGCAGCTTCTACTTGTCCATTGGCTTGCGCATAATATGGTGTCGAAGTTAATAACTTAAAACCAATTTCAGAAGCAAACTCTACCATTTTTCTACCAGTGAAAACTGATCCCTGATCTGTAGTAATGGTTTCTGGAATTCCAAACCTATAAATGATATGATTTTGAATAAACCTTATCACTGCTTCTTGATCAACATTGGTTAAAGGTATAGCTTCAACCCACTTGGTGAAGTAATCAATTCCCACAAGGATATATCTATGGCCCTTCGACGAAGTTGGCTTTATCTCTCCAATCACATCTAGAGCCCAACCTCTAAATGGCCAAGGTTTGACTATGGCATGCAATTCATTTGCAGGTACATGTTGTATCCCAGCATGCTTTTGACACTCTTGGCATCCCTTAGCAAATTCTATGCAATCTTTCAGCATAGTTGGCCAATACATTCCTTGTCGAAATAATAACCACTTCATTTTGTGGCCTACTTGGTGTGAACCACATGCTCCACTATGTGTATCAGAAACTGCTAAATATGCCTCATTTTCACTAAGACATTTTAATAGTACTCCTTCAGGAGTCTTTTTAAACAATTCGTTTCCAATTATCACATAGCTCAAAGCTCTGTATTTTACCTTTTTATTGGTATTTCTTGTGGGATTTTGCAAATATTCCACAATAGGCCTTCGCCAATCATTATTGGTCATATTGTCAAGAGCAAAAATTTCTGCTAAGTCAAAGTCACCAAAAAATTGACGTTTTTCGACAACGGCTAGTTCCTCGTTTGTTGCCCCCCCAGTTTTTGGTGTTGACAATAGTGACGAAGAATAGTCACTAGAAATGATTTTATCCTTTATTTCAATTAACTCTTCCAGGCTTTGTTTTGAAACTTTATAGCCTGAAGCAATTTGTGCCAATTCATTTGCCACTTGATTATCAATTCGTGGTAAATGTTCTAAGTGAACAGACTCAAATCTTTTTAACAAAGCATTGGCAACAACAAAGTATCTGATAAGGTGCTCTTTAATGCATTTGTACTCCCTTGTCAATTGTTTGACAACCAACTCAGAGTCACCTTTTATTTCGACATGACTTGCCCCCAGCTCAAGTAAAATTTCAAGGCCGACTATTAAAGCCTCATACTCAGCTTCATTATTGGAGCAAACATCTCGAATTTTAAACTTATACTTCGTTGGAATGTTAGTAGGAGATATTATTAAAATACCAATCCCAACTCCATGTTTATGGCTTGAACCATCAAAGTACAACCTCCAAGGATATACGTCTACAAAACTTAATGTTTCTTCGACAACAGAATGGTCTACTATAAAATCAGCAACCACTTGTCCTTTAATTGATTTTAGAGGTTGATAAGTTAAGTTGTATTCTGACAAAGCCAAAGCCCATTTACCAATTCGGCTATGCATTATTGGTTTCGACAGCATATGCTTAATAACATCAAAATGCGAATAAACAGAAACATCAGCTGGTTTTATATATTGCTTTAACTTTGTACACTAGAAATACAAACAAAGGCACAACTTTTCTATAGGAGTGTACCTCGTTTCGGCATCATTTAAGACCCTACTGAGGTAATAAATGGCTCTTTCGACACCACTATCATCCTCTTGTGCTAACATGCTACCTATTGTTCTATCAGAAGCTGCTATATACAATTTGAGCACTTTGTGTTTAATGACAGGCAACAAAATTGGTGGTTTCATCAAATAAGACTTGATTTCGTCGAAGGCTGCTTGATGCATTGGTTCCCATTTGAACTCTTCTTCCTTCTTCGGTCTTAACAATGGCGAAAAAACTTGTGTTTTGCCATTTAGATTTGATATAAATCTTCGAAGGAAATTGATTTTTCCCAGCAACGACTGAAGCTCCTTTTTGGTCGAAGGGGCCTTCGTTTCCATAATTGCCTTAGTCTTATTTTGATTGATTTCAATGCCTTTTTTGTGCACTATAAAACCCAAGAAATCACCTGCACGTACACAAAAGGCACATTTTAATGGATTTAATTTCAATCCATATTTCTTCATTCTTTCAAAAGAACGGCGAAGATGGTCTAAATGACCACTTTCTGAGGAAGATTTAACCACCACATCATCTATGTATACTTGCATAAAATCATCAATAAAATCATGAAACATAGAATTCATGGCCCTCTGATATGTAGCACCAGCATTCTTTAATCCAAAGGGCATTACTACCCATTCATAAACACCCAATGCCCCCAGACATCTAAAAGCAGTTTTCGACACATCCTCTTCAGCAATGAAGATTTGATTATACCCAGAATAACCATCGAGCATACTAAGATAATCAAATCCTGCTGCTGAATCTATTAGCATTTCTGCCACAGGCATTGCGTATTCATCCTTGGGAGTTGCATTATTTAAATCCCTAAACTCTATGCAAACTCTAAGAGTCCCATTTTTCTTTATTACAGGAACTATATTGGCTAACCATTCGACATACCTGGCAGTTCTGATGAATTTGTTTCTGAATAGCCTTTCGATTTCCTCTTTGATCTTGGCCAACACTTGAGGAGCAAATCTTCTTGGCACTTGCTTCACTGGTTTCTTCCCTGGTCGAATTGGTAATTGCATTTCCACTACTTCTCGACTTAACCCAGGCATTTCGTCGTAATCCCAAGCAAAGCAGTCTTTGAACTCCCTTAGCAATGTGATGACTTGGATTTTTAGAGAAGCATCAATATTTGCACTAATATAAGTTGGCCGTTTTATTGAGCCGTTTCCCAAATCAACTTCTTCTAACGGGTCTTGAGCTTGCATATGCTTTGCCGAATCTCTAGGATCCTTTTCAAAACCTAATGGATCATCATCATAAATGCAGTCAAGTCTTTCATCTATGACTATGCCATTTCCTTCATGTAACTCATTGGCTTCGACAGCCATTGTTTGTTGAATAATTTCGGCCTCTATAGCCGCGTTAAACTTGTTTTCGGCCATATAAGCCGTAATTTTGTCCCATGCATTGGGCACTGACATAAGAACATTTTCAAGAACCAGTGTTCCACCCCGTTGATCGAAGAACACCATCAGGATAAACACTATCATCTCCCATTATTTCTCTTTCCCAAACAAAACCATAATTTGGGTCAAGATGAACTGAGGCAAAAACATTATCCGCAGGAACATATGCCTCATTAGAAGATGAACATGGCGCGATCTTCGCCATTTGTTTCTCAAAATTTTCCTTGGTAATTTGGTTCACATCAGCACGGAAGTAGCTCTGATCGGCTTCAACATACTCTACCAAACCATCTTCCTTCCACATCACTAAACGTTGATGCAAAGTTGAAGGGACAACACCAACTCCATGGATCCACTCTCTACCAAGGAGTAAATTAAAATTCGCTTTAGAGGCTATCACTAAGAACAATGTAGTCCTCTTTATGGAACCAACGATTAAGTCCACCTCAATGGCCCCCAAAGAATGGCCAGTTTTGCCTTCATAGTTGCTTAAGACAATGTTATGTGGTCTGAGGTCAGTGTCGAACTTACCAATCTTCTTCAAAAGACCATGTGGCATTAAATTCACTGCACCTCCACCATCCACTAACACTTTGTTAATTCCAACACCATTGACTTTGGCTTGGACATACAGAGGTTTCAAGTGGTTTTGCATACTCATATCTGGCTTCTCGAAGGTAGCCATTTGGTCTTCGACACAACCATTATTCATCACATAGTAACACATTGGCTTATGACGAGCCATATCCTCTGTAAAATCCTCTTCAACATCATTTGGTACTGTGATAACATCGTACTCAAGAGGCAGTATTGATACCACATTGCAAACAACATCGAAATCATCTTCAGAATCATCAAAATCAGACTCCATGTCTTCATCCATGTCGAAATCAACATTCTCTTCCTTCACTGTTGACAATGGAGGAAATATTCTTTCAAGAGCAGGCCTTCTTGGCTTTTCTGTTACTACAGCCTTGCATTTTGCTTTATTCGCTGCACACACATGACTAGCAACATCAGCATTCCTCTTTGTGGCAACTTCAGCTTTGTGAACCTCACTCTTCGCCACTATTATGCTGCATGGAACTTGATTAATGTCAATCGTACTGCGTGGAACATGGTTATTAGCCAAATGACTTGGAACCTTGTTAATGTCAAAGTGTGCCTTCTTCTTCTGTTGTCTTTGGTAACGACGCCACTGTGTTCTAGTCATGGGGTTCTTACCCTTATAGTTATTCTTATAATTAAGCTTAGCAGCATCAGTACCTGGCTTGACAGCTTTAGCACGTTGATTATTGGGCACCCACGCTTCAACAGGAGCACTAGCACTTGGGACAAAGGATTTATTTGTTGACAGCTTCAAATACCCTTTCGCTGAGGACTTCTCCTTAGCAAATTGTCGTTTGCTTGTTGAAGGCTTTGTTGACACATTAGCCTTATAGCCAGGAAGATCTCCTTTTGCAAAGTCAAATTTTGGCTTGTTGTCAAGCCATTTTCTTTTACGTTGTTGTTGACCCTGATAACCTTCAACAGCTTTAGCTGCTTCTTTGTCGAAGACAGCGCTGCACCTTGGGCAAAGCATAACTTCAGAGTTATTCCACTTACACCGATTGAGGAAATCTATCAATTCTTCCTCAGCCTTTGGATACAAGCATGTATCTTCCCATCATATTCTTTTAGGGTCACTTCCTGTTTCTTACCTTCAGCATACATAAAACCTTTTAATTTTTCGGTGGCAGTCTTGACACACTTAGGAGGGTCTGCCATTTGAGCATCCACCATGCCTACATCAGCTTCGACAGGTTCAGAATACATAGCTTCAGCCTTAGGCAATGGATCAACATCAATCTGCATAGGAGCTTTCATTTTCTTATCAGCAAATTTGAGTCTTCCTTCGTCAAATGCTTTTTGCACAATATCCCTGAAGAGCACACAACGGTCAATGTTATGTCCCAAAAAATTATGGAACTTACAATAACCCTTTTTCTTTCTTTGGTCAAGAGTTGGTGTTTTAAGGCCTTTAGGCACTAATATTTGACCATCAGTTACTAAAAGATCAAAAATTTCATCACATTTAGTAACATCAAAAGTATAAGTCTTAGGCATAAATCTATCATTCTTAGGCTCTACAGGGTTATTCCCATTCGCAGGCCTTAATAATTTACAGGTATAAGGAGGACCAGGCTTAAGTTCAGCCACGTCTATCTCCTCTTCTTCGACATTACTATATGTAACGTCGAATTCTTCTTCGACATATGCCACTTTTTCTTTTTTATGATACCTATTCGACCTAGATTTTTCCTCTCTAAGCCTTTCAACTTGTCGAACTCTATCAGCCAAATGCGCCATATCTCGCAAATGAGATGTGTGTAATTTCTTTCTAATTGAGTAATCAAGGCCACCCGCAGCCATTTCGACAAGCTCATGTTCAGGGACTTGTGTGAAGCAACGAGATTTCAACAGCCTAAATCTGTTTAAGTAATCATCAATAGTTTCAGGGATTTTGCGCCGAACACTAGCCAATTCTTTAAGACTAATTTTCGACTGGCCCATGTAAAACTGTGCATGGAATGCCTTTTCTAATTGCCCCCATGTGAACATAGAACCAGGGGGTAAGGTCGTGAACCAAGTGAAAGCATTTTTAGTTAGAGAATTTGGAAAGTATTTCATCTTCAAATTCTCATTTTGTGCTAAGTCCCCAGCCTCAGTCAAGAAACGAGCAATGTGTTCGACTGTGGACTCATTTGTATCACCACCAAACTTAGTAAACTTGGGAACTTTCCATCCCCTTGGTAACTCGGTTTGTAATACGTATTCACATAATGGTGATACGAAGTTAGGCCTTTGTAAACCTATGTTAAGGCCATTTTGCGCCAAAATAGTTTCGACTAAAGTAGCTATATTGTTTTCTGCGCCAACATTGTGTTGTTGCACTTGTCGAACAACTTCATCAGCGTTCTGGTGTCTATTTACCAAAACTACTTCAGGGACGTGGTTTACTGCCCCTTGTAGTTCGCCTAATTGTCGACACTTCGACTGCAACTGCTTCTTGGGGGTTAACTGACGACGCATTACCCGCAATAATAGGAACTTGCCTATTATTAACCGCTGGAGCCCCAAAGAAATCTGCAATCCTACTCATCTGATTTGCCAACATTTGGTAACTGTCATTGGTATTTTGAATTAATGGATTGAAAACTGTACCAATTTGTTGGGTAAGCATATTAACCATATCGTGATTACTCTCGTCTACTTGCTGTCTTAAGGCCAACAAAGACATATTGGTTAATGCTGGGGGATTCCGACCAAATACACTCTCAGAAGAGACATGTGTAGGGGAAAAGGTCGAAATATGTGGCATTCCAGTAGGCATGCCATACATTCCCAAAGGAAATGGGGGTAGATGCACGTTATTCAAACGTGGGTCTAAACCGTTTCCCATTGCCATGTAAGGGCTATGAAGCCCTGCACTTAACGGCAAAGACATAGGCAAAGATGCCATTTCTGACTGCGTTGAACCAACATTAGTCGTTGATAATGAAGGAACGGTTGTCGACGATGATGGTCCTGCGCTAATGCTCGCAGAATCCATTGTTGTTCCTTGCCCTTGTGAAACCACAGGGTTGGAACTAGACGCATTATTCGTACTAGAACGAACCATTTTACCACTTCTTAAGTGCATACAACAGCGAATACAAATAAGAGAGTACGAAAATGAACAAAATCAAAGGCAGAGTCCCACTGGGCGTGCCAATTTGTTTGCTGGTGTTTTTAGCAAACAATCACTAGTTTTATTAGAAGGTTTGTGAGATCAAACTAGAAAAATCTCAAAGCAATTGCCTTTGAATTGCTCATAGTTTTTGTTTCAGAAAATGTAGAAAAGGGGACGATTTGCAATGATTAACAGAATTGAAAAGAAAAGAAGCAGTAAATGGTGCATGAATTGTAAAGAAAAGACAAATAAATTGCATTGAATTGTAAAAAATGGTACACGATCACGTACAGCGATTCTTCCACTCGTTTTTCGCTCTGGCTTGGAAGTTAGAGTTTCAGGAATCGGGTTGTGTATTGTGATTTGCGACCTCTGTTTCTTCTCAGGAACAGTTATTTATACAAAGGAAAAGAGGGGGAAAAACTGAACTAAGTAACTGCCTAGAAATTTGAAAATTAATAACTACTACTCCTACTTTCGACCAGAACCGCTCTATCACGCTTCGACCAACTGCTAGTCTTCAGCGCATAACTGCTCTGTTTTCTGTCTGTCGAAAGCTTGTGTCCATTTTCCTCTCTCTTGCTTTTGCTTCCCCGGAAGCTTGTCGAGTTTACCTTGCGCATGACCATTTTCTCTGTCGAAATAATTTGGTCTTCGTCGAAATATAAGTCAGGCCTTGTTGACCATTTTCAATGAAGCCTGTCGAAATTACAGGCTAACACTATGCTGGAGACAAATTGGAAAGTAAAAGCACAAAGCTATCACACTACCAGATGTACACATAGAATTAATTGCCAACATCTTATATAGACTTTTTTTTTTGACGTGTACATCTTATATAGACTTGATCTTGAAGTGAAGTGAAATAAGAGAGAAGACAAAACACTTCAAATCCTGAAAACAGAAATTATAGTTATAATAATGCAAATAAACCAAAGGCATTAGCTGACATAAAGCAAATTGATTTATATTGATAATAGGAACAATTTTACATAATTCCCACTCAGAATCCGTGTTATTTCTAAGCACCCTAATTTACAAAAGCTACCTCCACTCTCATGCTTCTATATATAAACTAATGAAACTAAGATGTATATATTATGCTATTTGTTTCATGCTTCTCATTACAAATAAAAAGGTTGGAAAGATGTCTTACTTATCCGTGCAACTTGTATTCGTTGGAGTTATCATCTTCACCATTGGTGTGGGGAATTCCGAATCTAGAGTACTAGAGTCTGTGCCAGTGCCGCCGCCACCACCACCAAGTGATCCACCAAAACCTGATGGCGGACCCATATCATCTGCACCCAACCCTATCCTCATCCCAGCAGTGCCACACATTCTGAATCCCAATCAACAAAGGCCAGTTCGACCGCCTCCTAATTAAGATATAAAAGAATATTTATATCTATATCTATATCTATATATATTCAGATGTTCAATCATCAATGAAAGGAAAATTGGAACCTTTTGAAATATCTTACAGACTTACACTGATTATGGTTACTCCTTTATATCTATGTATATGTGAATTTCAAATGTATTTTTGGGTGTTTGTTATTTTTAGTTTATAAATATTCTTTGTACCTTTTATCCAGAATGATTTTAATGCGAAAGTTTATACGCATTTTGCATAATTTCTTCAATTAATTATTAGAATCGCACCTCTCTTCATACTTTATTTTTAAATAAATGAACATCAATTCACCACTCTTATTTTAATGACCACTTACCTCTCATCGGTTTTGCTTGTTTAAATGACCCAAATACTCATCTATATATTTTCGCATACTAGAGAAGATGCATGGAATTTTTATTGGAAAAGAAGAGTATGTGTTACTTAACTGAGAGGGGGTGATAGTGTCTAATGGTTTGTTGATTATTCTTTTAAGGGTGCCAACCATAATACAGCTACATATATGAGGTTAATATTCCTGTTCAAATTTACAGGAACAATTTGTTGTATGCATGAAGAGATAAACCTGGTAGAATGTCCTTTGACAAAGCTTAGGGGTGGTTCTATATATAGGTGTAGTTGGTGTTGTTTTCCAATTTTACCATGACATGTGAAACACAAACTATGGAGAAAGGTGAACTTGTTTCACTCAATATAAATACTATAATATAATAATATAATAAAATCATATGTTAAAAAAATGTCATTTTTAGTCTACTTATGAGCATGTTATGTGTCCAAAAATAAAGACAAATAGGTCAAATCATCACTAAAAGACAAAAAAAATCTACATTTTTCAAGTTTTTGGCTAAAAGACAAAAAACACATGAAAAAATAGTTTCTTAGTCACATATATGTTACATATATAAGACTTAAAGGTATGTTTAGTCCATGTAAATATCTCAATAATCCAGTTTGTTCCCTGTAAAAAAAAGTTTTAAAAAAGCCATTGCAAATACGAAACGCTTCTAGTTTGGTCCATGCCGTTAGTTTTAGACTAACACCGTTAATGGATGCTAACGTGGCTGCCAACATAGAGGGATGCCAAGTTGGATAAAAATGGATTACATCATCATCTTCTTCATTCCTTCTTCTCTGAATCTGTATTCTGCTGCTCCTCCTCCTCCTTAAATCCACAAACAACAACAATAAACCCAAAAATCAAACCCTCTCACCATCTACTAAGAGGGTTTACTACAAATAGTGTGGGGATTTTGAACGAAATCGCACCAAACACGAAGGAGAAAAACGAAATCGCACAAAACCCGCAGAACAGTCAAACAGTTTTAATTTGGGGATTTAGGAATCTTTTTTTATTGAACGATTGATTTTCCCTATAACAACAAAATCAATCATCAACCCAGAAACAAAATTAATTTGTTTGTACTGAAGATTTGTTGTTGAATCGTTGTTGTTGTTGTTGTTTGTTGAAGATGAACAAAATTATTCGATGCAGTCACGAACCAATTTCATTTTCCAGATTTTGTATTCACCACTGAAATATTGTGAATGTTATCACCGTTGTTGGATTTGTTGTTGTTGAAGAAAGAAGAGAGAAGATGAGAAGAAGAAGAAGAAGAAGAGAAGAAGAGAGAAGATGAGAGAAGAACAGAGTTTCAGAGAAAGAGGAACGAAAGAGATGATGATTTGGCATCGACGTCGGACTACAACATTTTTGGTCTTCGGCAACAAATGTTTTTCCAACGGGTGAAAAATGTTGCCTGAGAAATATTAAACAACATTCTAGAACTGTTGCCATAAAATGAGTGTTTTTAATCAACACATTTTTCACAACATTGAGTATCTGTTCCCTAAAAGCCTTATAACTACATTTTTAACCTGTAACTAAGCGAACTTGTTTGCAACTCTTAATCAATGTTCCCTAAAATTTAAATGAGGATAATTGTGAATTGTTGTCATAAATTTTGTAAAAGACTACATTTTCTAATGTCCTCTTAAATTTTGCAAAAGGTTTGTTTCCGGATGCTATGCTCAATTGAAAGTTTTCATCGTTGTCCAGGTTGCTTCTGAATTTGGGTATAACAGAATTGTTCTAGGATCATGCATTTCAAGGATTGCTGCTCATGTCATTTCAGCCACTGTGAAAGAGGAATAGAATTGGCCCCTCTACAAAAGCAGTAGTGGGACACAATTGAACTTTTGAACACAAAAAGATGGTATGATTTTCTGTTATAATCTTGTATTATCAACATTTTACTGCTTAACTCATATAGTCCGTTTCATTTTCAATTTGTTTGTCACTGACAATTGGTTTAACTCCTACTTTTTTACCTCTTATTATTACTTGAAATACCAAACTTTTCTTTCTATTGAGCCTTGGGAATAGAAGTTTAAATTTGAGACTGTCCTATGGTGGGATTTACAAGACTTATTCAATAACTTTGTAAATCCCACCATAGGATAGTCTCAAATTTAAACTTCTACTTTTTTACCTCTTATTTTGACATCTATTTTCTTACCTTTATTTTGTAATTTTTTCTTTCAAAGATCATATTTGATAATGTTACACATGTAATCAAAGAAATGTTCTTTCTCGTGTATCTGAAATGATATTTGTTCTTTTTGGAATGATATTCTTTAATGGAAATTATGAAATCTATAGAAAACTTTTTATGGAATTTGTAAAAACTCCGAACACATATATATAATGTACACTTAATTCATTTACTAATAAATTTATGAAATTAAAATATAATTTTATGAAATTAAAATAAAATTAAGTGTACAACTACCGAATGTTGCCTATAAAATTAATTTTATGAAATCTACACTAAAAAGAGAGTTTGGATTAAATGTTTAAATTGTTCCTGATACCATATACAGCAGTCAAATAATGTTGCTAATAAGTATAAGGCGGCATTTTTAAAATGTTGTCATTTTATGGTTAGGGAACAGTTATGACATGTACTTAAATGCACCAACATTTTGTGAATGTTGTGTAAGGCTCACGTGTTAAATGTTGCCTACTCATAACCTAGAGGCAACATTTTTCGAAAATATTGCTAGAAAGTACAAATAAATGTTGCCTTAGACAATAGCTAACAATGACTTAGTCTACAATTGGAAAATGTTGCCAATACCCTTAGGCAACATTTTTGATAGTTTTAGCTACTATTTTTAGTTGTTGCCAAAGACCAAAAATGTTGTAGTAGCGTTAGTCTAAAACTAACAGCAGCGACCAAACTAGAAGCGTTTGGTATTTGCAAGGGCTTTTTTAAAACATTTTTTTGTAGGGACCAAACTGGATTATTCAGATATTTGCAGGAACTAAACATTACTTTAAGCCTATATATAATAACAAATTTAACCACTATAAAAAATTCCAAAATACTTTTTTAATAATTTAATTAAAATAATTATATTTATATTAAATTATCTACAATTTACTATTTACTATGATCTACTAAAACTACTAAAACCAATCAATTTAAAAAATAACAATTACAATAAAAATTAGCCACTTTCAAAAAATCCAAAATAATTTTCTTAAAATAATTTAATAAGTTAATTAAAATATTAAATGATCATTGCATGAAAAATATAAACAAGTGGAAACAAGAGCGACGACGAGAGACTGACAACGAGAGTGAAAACAGGGAGCGGCAACAAGGGTGCATATATTATATTAGATATCATTTTATTTTTTCTGATTTTTACTCTATTATTAAGATTAGAAGAAGATTCTGACTTTTTTTAACTTTTTGGAACACGAGTTTTTTAAGTAAGTTGAAATATAGCCTTTTCTCAAGTTTTATTTTTTCTTTTATTAAATTTGACAATTTTCAAAATATTAAAAGGCTCATAGCAAATTATAACTAACAGTGTCACGATGCATTAGTAAAATACTAGTGGTGTTATAAATGATCCTTCGGTACAAGAATATACATGTGTTACACATAGTGTGTAATTTTACCAAATTAAGTTTTGTAGGTATGAAAAGTATAGGTCTTGAAAATTTGGGAATTTTTAATCGAGACGGGGTCAATAGTCATGCAGTTCAACTACTGACTCATCGGTCCGACCCTTGACCCAGTGAGCCGATACCTTCATTGAGTTGGTCACTGATCCGGTTCTTAAAACATTGATTTGAGCACCTCTAAGGGAGAGAAGAGAAATCAGAAGCGAAAGAGGAGGAGACACGTGTACTCGAGTTCAAAGGAACGAAACACACGAAGTTGAGTTGAGTGTCACCTAAGCTTCGTGTATGGAATTTAAAATAAATATAAATTTTTGAAAACAAAAATGGAAAATATTTTTAGATATATAGTACATGGGGATATTTTGCAAAGGTTTTTTTTACCCCCACCATCTTCACCTATACCCCCACATAAAAGTGAAACCCCAAAATACCCACACAAAAAAATTGCTCGGATTTATCTCCATGGGAGAAAAATCCAATGCGATTATACCACAAAAATACAAATCGGATTTATCTCCTTGGAGATAAATCCGATTTGTAAAAAAATTATCTCCATGGGAGATAAATCCGCTTTGTTTTTTTTGGGGTATTTTGGGGTTTTACTTTTATGTGGGGGTATAGGTGAAGATGGTGGGGGTACAAAAAAAACCCTTTTGCAAATGACTTTCAGCATCGAATTTTTCATAATCCAAAAGACATACACTTTTTTATAGGCTAAAGCTTATATTCATGAGAGTACAAGAGGTACTTCAACCTGTACAGAAATAAGGAGCTTCATTAAAACTTTCCTGAGCCAAAACCCCGTGAGAAAAAGACTCAATGAGGAAAAAGTGTAACTCAGGAAGAACGAGGCTAAAAAGCTAATTACAAAGAATTCAAACAAACTAGTGGATTTTCCCACCACTTAGCAATCGAAAAACCAAAATTACTACTACATTTCTAATTAGGGGTGGGCGTTGGGTGGGTTTGATCCGTTTAAACACACAACCCAATCAAATATTTATGGGTTTCGTTTTTGTTATGGTTCTTCTTATGTTTACCAATGATAACTCTATTTTATATAGAGTTATTTATGCATCTAAAACTAAATAATTGTTTACAATCAAGTAAATTATGTGTTCAATATACTTATATGAATAAAATAAACAACATTCAAGGTTTATACTCATGATTTAGCATTTTGCATATATATTGGTATGTTTGATGTGTTTGTTCAGTGCACCTGCAGTTGATGCATCTGCACCAGAAAACAAGCAGTGCATCTGCACTGGATGCAGCTGCACCAGATTACCACAGTGCAACTATATTTAGTGCATCTGCACCATCCTGCACCAAGGACAGATTACTTCACAATGGAAACCTCAGTTCATACAAAGGCATAAATATCTCTATGACATCATGCTTAGTCACAAGTCACATGGAGGCACATGGCAACTTGTAAAAGGAGGCGTCTACAACATAAGAACCATCATGAAGAGCCATTCACATGGGACACTTGGCCATCCATAAGTGGACCTCTCTTTGAGGTTGCGTGTTGGACTCAAATGGCTTTATCAAGTTCTAAAAAGTAACCATGGTTAACTCATCAAAGTTAACTTAATCTCCAAGCAAACCCTCACTTGAAGGAAAGCTCAAAGCCTATATAAAGACCTTCATTCTTCACTTGGAAAATCATCGTATCTCATATCTCTAACATCTCTCATAGCATTTATTTCACTTCTCTTTTCATAGTTTTAAGTTAGTTGTTAGTTGTAAGAAGGCAAGGAAGGAATTGACGATTTCTCCCTTTACTTCTTCATAGAATTAGTTAGTGCAGGGAATCAGTGCATCTGCATTGCTTGGCAAACATATGCAAGAGTACTTCAATTTGTGTAAGCTCTACCTTATTGTTTTCTCTTGTAATTTCCATTATATCAACATGTTTTATTTTATCTATCTTTGTCTTGCAATGCCTATTATGAGCTAAACTTCTTAGGTTGAGATGTTCTAACCTTATAAGGATCTTTTGAGAAAGTTATTGTGTTTTTACATGGTGTATGCATTTTGGTTCTTGTGTTATACTACATCCATCTTATTTTAAGGTTGATCGCTTAGAATAAGTAGAGTTATATTCACAGACATGGTTTATAACTAGAAATCAAGAACTAATAAGGGTGAGTGTTTTAATAAAGTCTTTGTTAACTTGTTTAATAAAGAAATCTTTGTTAATTCCATGTTAAGTCCTAGACATAGGATAACATAGTCCTTAGGGTGATTCAGTGGGTACTTCAAAGGCAAGAGTGAACTTATTTAGCATGCCTAGACATAGGAAGCTTGTAACGAAACTCTGAAGAAAGTAGCTGAAAAGCACATACTGATGCAGTTGCACTCAGTGCATCTGCACCACATAAAAACACATAACTCTTGAAAGTGACTTATTTGGTGAAGACATCTCAACTATCATTCTCAACTGATTTCCTCTACATTTTATTGCATATTTACATTCTGTTCGCTTAACACCATAATCCAAAATTGTGATTAGGATAGCTTGCACTAATTTATACACTTTGAGCTACAAGAATTAATCCAATACCTGTGGGTTCGATCTTTTATACTACTTGTTTGTGACTGTGTATACTTGCACACTTTTTCGCACACCAAGTTTTTGGCGCTGTTGCCGGGGATTGCCATTAATTTTTGTTGTTTAGATTTATAAATTAGTATTTATTACTCTGATAGTTTGTTTCCTGTGCAGATGCACTAGCTTATGCCCAGGGGCAGATCACCAGAATTTGAATTAAATCCAGAAATAGAAAGACAGTTCAGAAAGTTGCTTAGACTCCAGAAACAAAGACTCCAAAGCTGCAAAAATACAATGTCTCAACAAGGTGAAGGACAAGGCTCAAGACCAGCCTCAGTCAGAGGTGGTCCTGGTTCTAATCATGATACTGAAGCATATCATAGAAATCAATTCATTCACATGGGACCAATAGGTATGATTAATGATAGAGATAGGCCAATGAGGGACTATGCTATGTTTGATCATCAGAATATGCAAACAAGCATAGCAAGACCTCATATTGATGTTGTGCATTTTGAATTTAAACCATTGATGTTTCAAATGTTACAAACAATTGGTCAATTTGGTGGATTTCCTCATGAGGATCCCCATGAACATTTAAAACAGTTTCTAGAAATATGTAGTAACTTTAACATTTAATGAATATTCTTTCATATTTAAAAATTAGGTACAAAGGTCCATTTATTTCATTTTATATTTATAAGCTAGTTCAATCAGTAATTTTACCACTAAATACTTTAAATTTAATGCACTAGCTTAAACGCTATAAGCTAACTTATCTGCTATCTGCTAGCATATCCGCTATCTACAATTTTTTTTTGAACAAAGCCTAAGTTGCATTTTCGTACAATATTAAATGCTATAAGTATGTATTACTTTTTCTTATTTAATGTATATACTCCCTCCGTCTCAAAATATAAAGCCCATTTTCATTTTTACTTGTCCCAAAGTATAAGGCCCTTACAACTTTCTAAATACATTTATTGCTCTTTTTTCAAACATATCCTTATTAATAATACTAAATTGTGTTGGTATATGGAAAATTAGTATTAAATGTTAGGGTAATTGTGGTAATAGTCATACAAAATTTTAACATATTAACTACACCAAAACTTTTCTTAATACCGTAAAAAGTGGAATGAGACCTTATATTTTGGGACGGAGGGAGTATTAAATATCTCAATAAATATGTATTAATTTTTATTATACTTCAAATTTTAATTAATATTATTGCCTTTTGAGTTAGTTTTATCTTTAATAAATCATATTTCTAAAAATAATTAATCGAAAGGTTGACTTATTATTATTATTATTATTTGACTACTCTTTTGTTTTATTAAGTATAGAGGAATTCTTGTCATGAAATACTGAGGAAGTTAGATAGAGACCACATTAAATTATGTTGTGTATATATACTAAAAAAACTTTTCTACATAATAAGTCATTTATTATACATAATATATAAATCGTTTATTATGCACAACACTTTCCTTGTCAAAGATATTGCTCTAGTTTTCATTGGATTCTGTTACATACTTATTCTATTATTCTCTCCTAAAATAAAACAATCGAGAGTACTCTTTTTTCTTCTATATGATTTTTTTAAAAGAAAGTTTTGCATAAAAAGGTTTTAATGAGACTCTTCTTAGTTTCCTTTTATTTGCCCAAAAATGTCATTTAATGAACATTATAATTTGTACCCATTATAATTTTGTACTTATCATTAAAAAAATTAAATGTGCATTTTGAATGAATTTATGATATTTAATTATAAAGGTAATCATAAATGTAATAATAAATGCTGCTAAAATTTTCTTTGAATTTGATGTATAGGTGTATCTCAAATTTGTCTATATAAATAGCATAACTACTAGAGTATTAATAAAGCCATAACAAATACCATTTTCAGAATTTTGTTATTGCTCATTTCTCTCTACTTCTCTAATCGGGGTCATGGCTAGAAGGAAGGTGAAGCTTGCATACATAGTCCAAAACTATAAGAGGAATTCAACATTCAGAAAACGAAAAAATGGTAAGAGATTAGCTTTGCTTAATCTATTCAAAGAATCTATAACTTTTGCATATCTTTTATATTACACCATTATGAAAATTACTTGGATCAATAATCACAATTTTCTCTGCAATCTTACAAATTCAGAATCTAGCTATTTGTATCAGGTAGATCAATACCCTCTATACCAATTAGTATAAATTTTTAGTTTCTCATTTCTCACCTTTCTCTTCGTTCTTGTTATGGCTCTTCAAATGTTTTTCATCAGGTTTAATCAAGAAGATTAATGAACTCACCGTCCTTTGTGGGGTCGAAGCTTGTGCTATAATATATAATCAAAATGATCCTCAACCAGAGGTTTGGCCATCCGAATCTGGAACCCAACATGTGTTGAATAGGTTACAGACCACACCTCAAATAGTGCAAAGCAAGAACAAGCTGGACCAGGAAAGCTATTTGAACCTAAGGATCCACAAAGCCCAAGAGCTTCTGATGAAACAACAGAATGACAACAAAAAGAAGAAGATGGAAAATATGGTGGATCAATTCATGCTCACTGGCCAGATTGCTGACAATGCTGACATGACTGATCTCTTATCGTTCATTGATGAGAACTTGAAGGGAATCGAGTATAGAATGGAGTCGATGCAATCCGAAGAGGGGTCTCAAAATATTGGAGCGCAGACTACGAATGTTGTTGGAGAGCAAACAAATATGGGTGATATCCAAGGAGTTGTAATGGAAGGAGATCATATGAATATGGATAATGTCCAAGGAATGATGATTGGAGAAGAGCAAGTAAATACTGGTCATACACAAGGACTAGTGAGTGGAGGAGAGTTGGAGGCATATACTGGTCAAGATTTATCTATAGACTTCACCAACATGGGATTGAATACCAACATGGATCATATCCAGGTTGATCAAGATTTATCTATAGACTTCACCAACAATAATGATGGTATGCTTCCATTTGGAGATGCTGATGTTCCAAATGCCTTTTGGCTTAATAATCCACATTTCCCTTGAAAAAACTCTCTTTTGTAGTATTTGAATCATCTATTGTTTGTTTTCTATTTATTTGCCTTTATATGTGTTTATGTTTACAGGACCATCCATGGTCGTTTCTTTGTTTAAGCTATAAGAAGCCTTTAGTTTTCTTTTTTTAAATATGTTTACAATGCTGACTTTCAATGGAATGAATGGAGCTTTTTTTTCTTTCTGGTTTCAAGTAATTTGATATTTGATATTTGATTTAGTTAGGATTAAGGAAATTCAGAAAAAAATGTAGTTGGAATAACTCCTTAATAGTTTAACTTCACAACATTATTGACTGATTTGCCTATTTTATTTATTTTTTGGTCTACAGAAAAAGTGATAAATACCACACCAGAAACTCACACACAAAGTGGAGATTTCTAATATCATACCATCAACTCACACACACTAAGTAACCACATAAAGTATCCTACCTAACAACTAGTTGTGCAATGCCTTACAAATATATTGCATCATAAAATACATACACTTAGCAGCACATAGCCAACACTTGGAGATGCATTGTCCAGATTTCCCTTCAAAATTATGATGAATTCAAATTATTTCAAGGTAATAAATTTTTGAAAAGATCACAAATCATATATTCATGAAAAAACATGTATCAGATGATTGACTTATTGAATCACATAAAACCAGTGGCAGAATGGGGGAGTGTGAGTGTAAGGATTGTGTGGTGCAAAATCAAGAGTCAAGATGCAAAAATAAAATTTTGGAGGAGTCAATAATTATTTTATTGAACTAAGTGAAGTTTTATTCTTTTCCACATGTGTAACCGACCCTCCAGCTTTTATGTAGGTCTACCCATGCATGAGATATTTTTTATAAGCAAAAACTATTTTAAAGAGGGAGCAAACGGGCTCCCCAACCGATACAGATACAAGGAGCCTCATTAAAACCTCCTTCCATATATAAGATAATAACTATTCGATCTGCAATGCAAGTATCATAAGATACTAACTTTTCCTTCCAATGAACGTTCTCAATATCATAGATATGGTGCTTAGCTATTCCAGTTTGGTAAACTTACATATTGCATGTTTGGTTGGGTGATTGTGGTCATCAAACATGAGTTTAGGCATCTAAAAGTGCTTCCACTCATTTATATGGGTGTTTAGATTTCTTTAGAAAAATCAATTCTAGGGTCTAAACTTGAGTTTACTAGAAGCTACAACCTTTTGAGTGTGCTAAAACTGATTCAACATATTCAATAGTAATATTTATCACATTTTCCCTTGTTACTTTTTTAAAATCTATTTTCGTAAGATTAATTTTTTAAAATATTTTGTTACGGAATACCTTAATCACTAACAAAAAAAGTGGACACTAATTAAGACTATGAGAAATGAAAAATATCAATTTGGTCCTCAACATCCTCAAATGTGTCAAACTAGTTCTTTTGCGAAACTTTTTAAGGACAATTTAATCCCCATTCGGAACTAAATTGAGCCAAATTATGTCATGAATATTAACTTTTCATGGAGCAAATTAATCTTCATATTTTTGTTCAGAAAGGTGATTGTGTGATTGAGTTCCACATTCTCCCCCTGCAACACAAGATATCCACATTCTCCCGCTTTTTGATGATGACAAAATTTTAATTCATCTTAGATGGGAGGTTAGTTCATCAAGCAAAACAATGTACTAATGTTAAAGATATGTATCTAGACTCCCCCTTACTTGATGCCCCCATATCTAAATGAAAAGTGACAATCCTAAATGCAAAGTGACAATCCTATATTTCTCCCCCTTTTTGTCATGATCAAAAGGGTAAGCGTGAGATAAAGTTTGCGAGTCGAAAGAGCACAACTATCAAAAGGGTAAGCGTGAGATAAAATTCATTTAAATTCTTTTTGAAACACTTAAACAAAGCATATTTCATTCAAATAGATGATGAATCAATGATTCCTAGTTCTCTTTGAATGTAATAGAAATTTTCTTTTTGCAATGGTTTTGTGAAATTTTCTCTTTGAATGTTTAACTTCACAACATTATTGACTGATTTGCCTATTTTATTTTTTTTTGTCTACAGAAAGAGTGATAAATACCACACCATAAACTCACACATACAAAGTGGGGATTCCGAGTTCTAACCTAAGTAACCACATAAAGTATCCTACCTAACAACTAGTTTTTCTAGGCCTTACAAATATTTTTCAACATAAAATACATATACTGAGCAGCACATAGCCAGAGATGCATTTGTAAGATTTCCCTTCAATATTAAGATGAATTCAAATTATTTCAGGTAATAAATTTTTGTAAAGATCACAAATCATATATTCATGAAAAAAACATTTATCATATGATTGACTTGTTGAATCACATAAAACCAGTGGCAGAATGGGGGAGTGTGAGTGTAAGGACTATGTGGTGCATAATCAAGAGTCAAGATGCAAAAATAAAATTTTGGAGGAGTCAATAATTATTTTATTGAAGTAAGTGAAGTTTTATTCTTTTCCACATGTATAACCGACCCTCCAGCTTTTATGTAGGTCTACCCCTGCATAAGATACTAACTGTTCCTTATCTGCAATGCAAGTATCATAAGATACTAATTTTTCCTCCCAATGAACGTTCTCATTATCATAGATATGGGGCTTAGCAGTTTGAGTTTGGTAAACTTAGTGCATGTTTGGTTGGGTGATTGTGGTCATCAAACATGAGTTTAGGCATAAAAAAATTGCTTCCACTCATTTATATGGGTGTTTGGATTTCTTTAGAAAAATCAATTCTAGTGTCTAAACTTGAGTTTACTTGAAGCTAAAACCTTTTGAGTTTTCTAGAACTGATTCTACATAATCAATAGTAGTATTTATCACATTTGCCCTTGTCAGGGGTGAGAATAGGTCAGGTCGACCAGCTGGGGCCTACGGCCTAGCCAACGTCAGGCCCAGGCCAGGCATTTTTAAAATATATTAAGCTAAGGTTTTTTAAAAACCTATTTAGCTAAAAAGGATATGCTACAGAGCATTGAAAAAGCCTTTTAGGCCTACCAGGCTGGCCTATTTAAGTAAATATAAATAATATTTTTAACACTGCAAGCCACATTTGCTTCTGTTTTTTGCCTCACAGCATAATTTTAATCCTTCAACTATCAAACATACAAATGCGCAATGGTTGATTAGACTTATCGGTCTTGCTCAAGAATATTGACGTCCCAAAATTCTATTTGCCATTGCTAGCAGTGTTGGAACACCGACTAATCTAGATGATAAAACAAGTAAAAGCTCATTTGATTGATCGTTTGGTCATTTTTCCTGCATCTTGATTGATATAGACTTGAAGTCAAAGCTTAGGAATCAAATACTAGTTGAGAGGTCGGATTATGTTTTTTTTTGGCATTGAGTGCGACTATTTGAATTTCTTTTGTATGAATTGCATGATATTGGTCATTCGATTGGCAATTGTTAAAAAGGGTGCACTCTGGTCTGGAAAGTAATGGGGAACAAAAGTTCCCAGAAAATGTTGTTTAGTCAAAGCAGGTATCTCAATACGTTCCTAAGTTAAAGGTTATTAACAAGAAGAATTCTAAGAAGAAAGCTCGGGTTATAAGTATTCAAGTGAATATTAAGGAAGCTTTTAAAGGTGACAATAATGTACCTTGGGAAATTTTGGATCCTAATCCTTTACTGGGGTTCACACAGCCATCTAATGCTCAACAGGCCTTATTTTCAGAATTTGGCTAATGGCACTACCTCAATCCAATATGCTACTATCTATGATACTATTAGTGGTACTAATATTGAAACTTCAATTATTAGCTCTAATTCAAATGTAATCAATGGTGTATATTGCTAGTCTTCTTTGGAGTGATTATTTTGATTCATCCTCCACTCAACCTCCTACTATCAGGCTAGATTCGCTAAATGCCTCAATGTCCAATGCTACTTCTAACACAGGGGTTGTAACATTCCAAACTGCTTCCAGAACTATTGGCTGCCCCCACAAACCAACACGACTCTTTTCAACATGCGTTGTCCTCACTTGCATGCTTTCCGGAAAACTTCCTAGAAGGTCGCCCATCCCACTACTACTCCAAGTCAAGCACGCTTAACTATAGAGTTCTTATGGGAAGGGCTCCCTAAAAGAAGATGCATCTTGTTGGTATAGATAGTCCAAATCAAATCTTTTAAGCCGTCCTTCAAGTGTACAGTCCCATACCTGCACAGACTCAGGATCCCTCTCATTCTGGTGCGTATTCAGTTCATTCACGCGCCCCTTCGCTTAATTTGAAGCTGCCAGGAACCGCTCTTTGCCATGCCACCTTTTTGGGCACCGGCGATGACTCCCGCCCTCATCAACCACGTCTGTCACAGTGGTAGCATGTGACATGAGAATACTAGAGAAACTTTGGGGTGATGTTAGTTTATTTCGAACTAGTTGTGTCCAAGGCCTAAAAGAAGAACAAGCTAGATTTGCTAAATGCCTCAAAGTCCACTGCTATTTCTAATCCGGTAGTAGCATCTGACATGAGAATATTATAAAAGCTTTGGGGTGAGGTGTCAGATGATGTTGGTGATCCTATGGCTATCGATACCCAAGGAACAATTACGCGGTATGATAAATTCGTGCCGACTGTGTCCAAGACCTAAAAGAAGAAATTGAGGCAAAAAAAGAAATTGGTCATTGGGTATAATATTCGTTCAAGGACAAATTCTGCCTCTGTCTCCTTTTAATTTGATTTTGTAATTTAGTCATTTGGAACTGTCTTATCATTTGTTTTTAAGATGGATTGTTTTAGGAGGTCTTAAAGTTAGGGTTCCCTATTATTGCTTTGACTTTATTTACTATTCTTGCCAAGTTTGGTCTAGTCCCCCCGACCCTCTCTTCTGCCTTCTTTCCTTTTATTTTATTTTTTGAATAAAATTAGGGGGAAGTGCTCTTTCCTTCTACTTGCCTAATATATATTTTTGTATTTTGTGTTAAATCATAAATTTATTAATATTTTCTGATAGTTTAAACATATTCATGTATATCAATTTTTGACATATTAAAGTTATTATTATAAGATAGATTTTAAATTGGATGTCATTGTATAAAATATAACTCAATCTCATTTACCTATTAATCTCACTTGAGAACTCAAGTCGATATTGTATTGTACTTTATATTATATTTTTAATTGTAATTTTAATTCAGATATTTTACATTAGCAATTTAGTATTTTTGTTGACTAGTTTATCATATGTTTAGCTTCTAATATAATTTTAAGTTGGGCTAAATTATACCAGAGGTCCTTTAAGTTATTTAATTGTAACAAGTTGGTCCTTTAAGTTTTTTTCGTACCACTTAGGTCCTCTTTAGGTTTTTTAATTGTAACATGTTGGTCCTTTAAGTTATTTTGTACTATTTGGTTCTCTAAGTTATTTAATTGTAATAATTTGGGGCTGGAAAATGTAAGTTTTTTGGTCTTTAAAAGTTAAAATTAAATAACATAAAGGACTAACTTGTTGCAATTGAATAACTTAAAGGACCTAAGTGGTACAAAAAAAACTTAAAGGACAAACTTGTTACAATTAAATAACTTAAAGGACCTAAGCCGTACGAAAAACACTTAAAGGACCAACTTGTTACAATTAAATAAGTTAAAGAACCTTTGGTGTAATTTAGCCTTTAAGTTGAGACCCATTTTAGTAATTTCACACCCAAAAGAAATTATGATTTAACCTATCCAAACAACAACTTTTTTTGAAAATCACTGCTCTCATAATATATCCAAACAAAAATCATATTATGTTCAAGTCATTTTTAACTAAAATCAATGTTGCAAAATCAATTTTCATCACTGTTGAACCTGCAATATTCCTTATAGTTGACAGAAATCTCATTCGCAAAACGACATCACGTTATTCCCGTTCCCTCGCCATGAAGCTTTGTAGCATCTTTTTCATGATTTTTTAGCTCCTCTAGCTTCATTATTCATATCTAAGTATAAATTTAATTCATTATAGCATTCAATTACTTTGAAAAGATTTGTGAAGCAAATAGAAACAAACACATCACTAATAAGCGAAAATTCTAAGAAAATAAAACATAAAAGAGATACTCAAATTAAGAACAAATTAAACCTATCCATAAGCTTCATCAATGCATCTACAATTCTCTTGTTTTTCACTGGATCAGATAATAAAAATTTGTGGCACAGGTTAACATTTGTACGTGAATGGGTTCTCTAATTTTTTGGCGGGAAATTTCCTCTAACTTTCTATTTATCTCTCTCCTTTAACAATTCTCTCTTTTATTATTTCTCTCTCTTTTTACTTTTTCCTCTTATCAAAAAACGCCTAAAGTTAGCAAAAGTTAAAGATTACAAAGTTAGAGAATCCATTTCCCATTTATAGGACGGTAAAAGCCATTGTTTTTTACTAGATCATCTTTTACTCCAACATATTTTTCACTCAAAAACCGGAAATAGAAACTAGTATTGCCAACCAGAATAAGAAAATTGCTCTCAAAGACAAGCTCAATCAAAAATCGAACATTTCTCGCAAATACACACTCAAATCAAAATCATTCAAACATGTAATGCAAACCAGGATTGCAAAGAATTCAAAACAAGTATTAAAACACAAAAGAGAAAGATATTAACCAAAGCTGTTGTACAATTCTCTCATTACTCCTACGAGCTATTAAAAAAGGTGTTGGATCTTTTATAAACGTAAAAAAATGTAGTGGATCTTTTATAACGCTTTTAAGTGTTAATAAAAGTCATCAGAAACTAAAACTGAAAAAAAAAATTGGGGCACCAACATGATGTGGCACAAGTGGTAGATAATTGGGTCCCTTAACTATTTGGTCATGGGTTCGATCCCTGGCCGGTGCGTATGGAAAAACATTTGTTGGGAGAGGTCAACCCCTTAAATAGATCTCCGATACCTTACAGTTGTCGTGGATTGTACATTGGTTTACCAGAAAAAATCTAGCATTGCTAGCAAATTGAAACTCAAATCAAAATCATTAAAACATGTAATGCAAACCAGAATTGGAAAGAATTCAAAACTAGTATTAAAACACAAAAAAGAAAGAAATTAACCAAAACTGGTGTAAAAGATCCCTCATTTTTCTAAGCGCTATTAAAATTAGTGTTGGATCTTTTATAACGCTTCTAAGCGTTAATAAAAGTCATGAGAAACTAAAAACATAGAGACCTAAGATTTATAGGGACCAAAAACATATTTAACACTATAAAGTATATAATATTTCCTTTTGGTTAACTTTGTTAATTCATATGTAAATGCCACAACAAGATAATAATATATCATTGTGAGTAGTTTTTTGATAAAGTTAATGTTGGCAATTGTGAGTGTGTGAATTGTTGATAATTGAGAGAAGGTATAAGGGTTTTAAAGTATACATTTACTTTAAAAAATTTCAAAAGCCAAATAGAGAAATCCCACTTAAGTGTGCATGAGAAGTTTTCTAAATATATTATTTATCGTGAAAATATTGTGTAGATGACACATAGAAAATCACTAATTAAGATTTTTTGCAAATGTTATTAGTATATAGATAACAATATTAGTTGTCTTCATTTGTGCAAAAAAGTAACAGGAGTTGAATATATTCATATACTATATCACATAAAGGTTAGAGTGAAAATAGAAATTCATCGAGATGTCGTTGGATTTCTACCAGTGTGTGGTCTTTGTTGATGAATAGAAATTGTATAGACTGAAAGATAAAACAACTCAAATGTTATGAATATTAAGATTGTTAGTGGATGTCCATTTGTCCCTTCTTCTCATCATTATCTTGTGTAGTGGTATTTTATGATTGACCACTCACTTTCAATTCCACCCCTTTAAATAGGATTCACCCTCATATGTAAAGGAGCACTTGTGAAGAGAATAATGCAAAGCTCTAATATTCTTCATCTTTGTTCTTGTTCTTTATATCTTCTCTCTTTCTCTTGTTTTTCTCTTACTATAATTTTGGTTATTTTCCTAACACGTTATCAGCACGAAGCTCTTATGGTCTAAGTATTAGCAACCTTAGGTACATAATATTAGTTCTTACTTATTACATGATACAACTTATTGTGATAGTCTTATATTGGTTCTTACTTACCTTGATCTGAAAAAGCATTATAAGCTCAAATTCAATTGCTATTTAATTAGTGATAGTCTTATATTGGGTTTCAGTTAAGAACCGTACCTTGAGGTCTTCTGCGTGGATGATCTAGGGACGGGTCGTCTGCTACTGTAGACTGAGGAGGACCTGAACGCGCGGGGGGGGTGTACCTGCAAGGACACTCCGACACCCAAGTCAGCTATATCGAGCAACAGTATAATCTAGTGAATATTCGAATAAATTGCGTACCTGACACCTGGTGACTGATGTTATTTATAGTGATAAGTTCGGATCGTTGACGTTGGATAGCCCAGTTGCCCTGGGGGCCCAAGTATCAGTCGAGCGGATCCTCCCCTTGCTGGGTTGGATGATCACTTAGTGGATTGGGCCTGACAACTGGCCCACCCAGTCCAGAACAGTTGCCCCCCAAGCCAAGGTCGATCGTCGAGTGGGTAGGCTTCACGTGTAATCGGGATGGTTGTGCCCCCAGTCGTCCCTTGGGAACATTTTCGGCGATCGGGATCGTAACGGATCATTTGATAATTGAGGGGTGTTTTTGCATCTCCTCGTCTTTTTCTTCCAAGATTTCTCTCTGGGAGGATCCCCACTCTTTGGAGCGACCACTCTACCTTGGCCGAGCCCCAATCTTGGGCGACCAGCCATTTCTCGGTTGATCGCTGCTACTAGCAACCACCACGCGGGCGACCAACATCAGATCTTCGGGCGACCAGTCAGACATGATGATCCGTCCAACGGGCGACCCGACCCCGACAGATCGAGCAACAAGGCAGATTGCGCGACCAGATCTGCTCGGACCCCGTCGCGAACGCCTTCTTCGAGGTGATCAGTCTGTGCAGCGACCAGTTCTTCTTGCGATCGCTCGTACGAATTTCGATATAGTGTTCTTGGTAGGATCTAGATATCTTAGGATGATTTGATATTTCGCTCTCCAACTTGTATGCACCTTGTGTGGTCTTGATGTGGTGAACTTTGGTAGGGTCTAAATAACTTAGAATATTTTCCTGATTCGGTTTTCACGTTTTGGCTGTCTAATTTCGGTTCGATCTAGCTCCCCAGGTAGGCTACCTTGATTTTCCTTGCTAGAGGTTTGTCATGATTATTATCTTGTGCGCTTTGAATTATGATATTTTGTTGGTGGATGATCTGCAGTGCTAAGGAGAGACCATCCATCGTGTGACTTGAGCAACCCTTCACTAGTATTTTCCTTCTTGGTGTAAGACGTACTTTTGGGTATTCACCTCTTCTCCTTTTCAAGTATTGATGTAGTGATTTCAGGTAGGATCATAATAACTTGATTATTTGATTTTTCGATCTTCCAAGTCACATCGTTATCTTGCCTCTTCTCGATTTGGTAGGTCCCCCTCTTGGGGGAGTGATCACTTTCTTTCCCTGGACGATCACTTTATGTCTGGGACGACCACTACTGGGGTCTCATCTTGGGTGACCAGCCTTCTTTGGACGAGCTACCCTTCTTGGACGATCTAGAGTTGGACGATCTAGATTTGGACGATCTAGATCTGGCTAGATCTCCTGATGAGTTGGTTGAGGCTTTAGGTTTGTTGTCTTCTTTATCTTATGACTTGGTTCTTGTATCGTTGCCCACAATCTTTGGGTCGACTCGCGAGCATGATCGCCCATACTCCTCGGGTTGCCCATGATCATTATTTTGCTTAACATCTTTTCTTTGTGACTAATGTTTTTCTCTTCTTCTTTTGCAGATAAGATGGTGGGTAAAGGTTCGTCCTTCGATCGGATGCTTTCACGGGCTGGGAAATGACCTATGGAGGGTTCGACCTCTGCTCCTCCTTCTACCCCACGGAATCCAAACGACAGCTCCCACGTTACTCCGGAGGATCCAAATTTGCATTTGTTCTGACTTTTGTAGTAATCCAAACTTTGATCGTTTGTGCTTTTGATACTTTGTTGCACGCTTGATTTTATTTTTCTTTAAGTACATTTGGTCTTTCATCTTTGCACGATCGATGCTCAGTATCTTTGGGTTGCCCATGCCTCCATGGTGCCGATTGCCCATTTTTGTGCTGTGGGCGCCCCAATACTAGACGACCAGCCGAGGTTGAATACGTCCGAATTAGATTTTGAGCTCAACATAAGAATTGTAGCTATGCTTCTAAGCTTTCCAACGCATGCTCACACGCCCCCATCGGATAAACATGGACGAAGTTATGGTCTCCATACTAGACAGCTCTCCCAGATTGCACGCGGGCGACCAAGAAGTGGGCGCCCCAATCTTGGGCCACCATCTGGGGTGGAAAACGTTCGAATTACACTTTTAGTCCAACACTAAAGTTGTAGGTATGCTTCTTAGCTTTCCAACTGATAACTCTATTTTATATAGAGTTATTTACACTTCTTAAGCTTGAATTGTTGTAAGAACTCAGTAATTTGTTAATCCAAATAAAGAATAATAGTTGAAATCAGCATCATTTAGCTTTGGAACTCATTAGAATTGAATTTCATAATTTGTGGTATTTTTTGATGTGTTTGTTGAATATTGTAGCTGCAATGGAGACCGCAATAGGTGCACCTGTAATAAGCTGTAAAAAGCAGAAGACAGGAGCATTGCACCTGCATCATACCCAAGCATTGCACCTCCATCTATTGCAGCTGCATCAACTCAAGTAACACAGAATTGCTCCTACAACCTGATGATGTCAGCAAATGCAAGTGGCAAGCGCAAGTTGGCCAAGTTGTTGAAGGTGGCGCCAAGTTCCTACATCTAGCCTCAAAGAGAAAAATCTCACTTTCCACTTGTCATTACACCATTGGACCTCCCTTAATATTTTGTGGGGGTTCTTATCACACTTTTTACTTGACAAGAGGAGAGAGAAACAACTTGGTGGTCAAGGAAGATGGATCATGAAGCCTATAAATACCACCCTCTTCTCCATTTGAAGGACACTCAATTCTTATCATTCAACAATACATTTTATATTCTAGTTTCTAGTTTTAAGTAGACTTATTTCTCTTGTAAGTTGTAGTACTCAACAAAGCTTCAAGTAAGTGAGATAGTGATACTTCCTACTCATCTTATCTTGTGAAATTGTTGAGATACTCTTGTGAAGAAGTGTAAGCAACCACATTGCTAGAAAAGAAATGCAAAGAATCTTCTTTTGTGTAATTACTCTTACCTCTTATTCTCTTTGCGTTTTTCTTGTTATAAGCATGAGAAATCTTGTTTGTATCTTTCTAGTTATGTCAAGCATGAGCTGAACCCTTTGTGGTTGGGATGCCTTAGCTTAGTAATGAAACTTTGAAATGTTATAAAGTTATGTTGATGTTTTTGTAATTTAGTTCTTGCGTGATAATTCTTTCAAACTTATTTTAACTTGATCACTTAAAATAAGTAGGGTCATAAATTCAGAAATGGTTTGTGATTTGAAATCAAGAACTAAATAAGTGTTTTAATAATAGGAAATTTTGTTAAAACCATGCTAAGACCTAGACATAGGATAGCATAGTTCATGGGATGATCTGTAGGAGTTTGATTAGGCAAGGGTGAACTTATTTAGAGCTTAGAAATAAGACTTGTAATGAAGCCCTGAAGATAAGTACTGAAAAGTACAAAACTGTTAGTACTGCATCCATTGCAGGTGCAATCATTGTAACTGCAAGACATTGCAGGTGCAATGATTGTAGCAGTAAACCATTGCAGGTGCAATGGTTGCAGATTCATCAATTATAACTTTATACATTCAAAGTGAACTTACTTAAGTAAAAGCATTCCATCCATATTTCTCAACCGATTCACAACTTACATTTACTTGTTTTAATTTACAATTTGTCTATACACACACCACAATCATCATTCATTTTATATTTTATTTTTGTTATCATTAACTCTACTATTAATTTAAACTTAGTAAAATTAATTCAATCCCTGTGGGTACGACAGCCTTCTTATCTCTATATTACTTGTTTAGACTGTGTATACTTGCACATATTTTTTTCCACAACACCAACTCATGCTCACACGCCCCCATCGGATAAACATGGACGAGGTTATGGTCTTCAGACCAGACCGTCCTCCAAGGTTGCGCAACCTTGGGCGACCATCTGGGGTGGAATACATTCGAATCAGACTTTCAGTCCAACATGAAAGTTATAGGCATGCTTCCTATCTTTCCAAAGCATACTCACACGCCCCCATCGGATAAACATGGACGAGGTTATGGTCTTCAGACCAGACCGTCCTCCAAGGTTGCACGCGGGCGCCAAGAAGTGGACGCCCCAATCTTGGGGGACCGGAAGGGGTCGAGGACGTGAGAACTGGATTTTGAGCTCAACATAATAATTTTAGCTCTTCTCCTTAGCTTTCCACCACATTCTCACACGCCCCCATCGGATAAACATGGACGAGGTTATGGTCTTCAGACCAGACCGTCCTCCAAGGTTGCTTGCGGCGACCAAGAAGTGGTCGCCCCAATCTTGGGCGACCATCTGGGGTGGAAGAAGTTTGAGTTACACTTTCAGTCCAACATGAAAGTTGTAGGCATGCTTCTTAGCTTTTCAACGCATGCTCACACGCCTCAATCGGACAACCACAGCCAACGTTATGGCTTGCAGACTAATGTGAGGGCGAGATTCCTCTTTCGCGCTTGAGTGAAGTCGTCTTTATTCTTAACTGGTCGGGTCTCATCCCTACTCCTTGACATATTCGTTTAAGTGCATGTTCGTTTAAGTGCATTGTCGTCCATGTCAAGCCAGGTCGTCCTTGGTAGGCCTTTGCATCCTTGGCAGGCCTGGTCGCCTCTATTGAGCTGTTCCTTCCAAAATAGGGACGCTCGCGCCTAAACAAATAGTTTGTTTGCTTTGTTTGTTGCATCGTGCAAATTGCTAAGTGATCTATGCCTGAGGTCGCCTTGTGCAAGCTTTTAGGAATCAGACTTTATCTGGAACTGCTCTGGTCGCTCTCCACGGGCAAACAAAGAGGGCGGGTGTACCTGCAAATACACTTCAACGCCCAAGTCAGGAGCAAACGAGCAGAGTATCAATACTAGTGAATATGGTGTACCTGACCACTGACGCAATGAATGCTTATATAGGGTGCGTGAATCGCGTTTGGCCGTTGGATGGTCGTACGGACTGATCAGAGCCGTTGATATGGTTCCTTGCTCTCTGGCCCATCGTCGTTGGGCCGACCTAATGCTGGCGCACTGGATTGGGCTTCGGCCCACTCCAAAACACTAAGTCTGCTTTAGTTTGTCGTGTTATCGCTCCACTTGAGTCGATCTTTCCAAAGGAGGAGCGCTCTGCACTAGAAAGAGAGCATGAACCTCCTGAAGAGTAGAGGGGGTCGCCCCTTGTGAGTTGATCCTCCCAAAGGAGGAGCTCTTGATCCTCCCAAAGGAGGAGCGCTCATTATTTTATTGCCTTATTCGCTTAGCTATTTATTTTCGTTTCCTATGTTACTCTTTCGACTCGTTTCTTTCGAGTAGGATCGAGAGTGCCCGTGGGCAGTTTACCAGGTTTCTACCCAGACTTAACTCGCCTTTGGGGGTGCGACCAATCTTAGGCCACTTCGTTTGTACTTAAATTCGTTTTAGTGCCTTTGGACATTTTACCGAGCTTCTACCCGGATTTAACTCGTCCTCAGGGGTACGACCAATCTTAGGCCGCTTCGTTTGTACTTAAATTCGTTTAAGCGTTGTATCCTGACCCCGCAGTTTATCGAACGCGGTTCGAACTTAAGTCGCACGGTAGGTCGAACCTTTGAGCTTCGTTCTCGATTGGCCGTTCGTAATTAAAGAGACATATGAACACATATATAAAAGAAATTGTCTTATTTAACGGTCGGGCGGACCTCGATAAAAAACCCTGTGGGAAAGAGTGTTCCACCCTTCTTTTCATTCATGACATACAATCAGTTCTTACAAGGCAACTTGCCTTCCCCTTGATCTTCTGGTATCCGGGACATCATCGTCCTCGTCCTCCTCTTCCTCTCTGATTTTGGCCACTTCGTCGATCGGCGCCTTTCCCTTTCTAGGTGATTGCACCTCCTTCCTGTCATCCCTCCAGTCGGCCTAGTCCTTCTTTACATATTGAGCCAGTTTCCCTTTTCTGATCAGCTCTTCGATGTCGTCTTTGAGGGCCATGCAGTTGTTGGTATCGTGCCCGTTGCTCTTATGGTAACGGCAGTACTTCTTGGATGGGCGCTGCCCTTCCTTGCGGACGAGAGGGTCTGGTATTCTTATCTCTCTAAACTCTGCATTTGCACATTCTAACAGGATCTGTGCGTATGAGGTATTCAGTTTCGCTCAGTCCGTGAACTTCCTTATCGTGGAATCTCTTGGTGGTCCTCCCTGATCCCTTCTAGGCCTTTGGTCGCGATCTTTGCTAGGTTGTCGATTGATCCCCCTTTCAACGGCTTCAATAGCCATCATGCTCTCGTCATAATTCATGAACCTCTGAGATCTGCGGAGGAAGGTTTCCAAATCTCTTGGCAAGTGTAAGCCTACTTCCACTTCAAATCTACTTCCTCGGAGGAGTCCGGTCCTTAAGAACCACAGCCTTTGGTTGTCATCCAGATTCCTCACCTGGTCGGCTTCCCGGTTGAACCGCTCCACATAGCTTCTGGGGGACTCATTGGGTCCTTGTCTGATCGCAATTAAGACATCCTGAGACTTAGGCTTTACCCTTGAAGTTGGGAAACAGGCGGAGAACACCCTGGCCATCTGTTCCCATGAAGAGATGGTGTTAGGCCGTAGCTCAGTGAACCACTCCAAAGTTGATCCTTCCAGGGTCAATGGGAAAATCTTTCATTTGATAGGACTGGGCGCCCCCTATACCTCATCATAATGTCGAAGTGCTTCAGATGGGCGTCAGGATCTTTCACGCCATTGTACATTTTCAAGTCGGAGGGGGTTTTTTTTGTAACGAGCGTGGGATACAAAACTCGTCTATTTCTCTGGTAAACGGACCCAAACTCATGTGCACTCTACCCCTACGAGGTGGTCGGTCCTCGAAGTGTCGAACTCGATGACCACGTCGTTCTTCATCAGAATTGTCTCTTGAATTGTTGTGTGGGCGCCTTTCGTAAGACCGGCTGCGCGATCGATGGTTGCGTGGGCGCCTTTCGTAAGACCGGCTGTGTGATCAAGTGGACGAGTCGGGTGAGCCAGACAAATCATAGGAGGATTCCTGCTGCGAAGACTCCTCCGGCCAGTAGGTATAATTTGAAGTGGAGGGAGTGATCCTTGGCGGAGTTGGTCCTCCTCCTCGTCCCCTTCTGCGGGGTGGAGATCTGTGGACGAGCTGTCTTCTGGGAGGCGAACGATGTCTCCTAGACAGGTCGGCCCGTGGAACGGACGACCTGTTGTTGCGACGGCGTAGTTCGGGTGCTGTGTTTGCTCGCCTGGACGTCTCCTGATCCTCCATCTAGGTGGAGGTCGTTCTGCCGGGCGATTTGCAGGTCTCGGTTTCGAAGTTGTTCCCGGAGCTTTTGAACCAAGTAGGCCAGATGGGTGACGTCGACCTGCTGGGTCGTGCCTGGCTGGGCACCGGAGGCGACGACATCAGCGTTGGTCATCGTTCCTTCCAGTGCTGGGGGTGGAGGGACTGGTATCTCGACCATGCTTTGCAGGCAGTTCGATCGCGGTCTGCCTCGAGTTGTCTTTGGAGGCATTGGGAATGTTGGTGGGATAGTGTACTCCCACTATGGTCGCCAATGAACCGTACCTTGAGGTCTTCTGCGTGGATGATCTAGGGACGGGTCGTCTGCTACTGTAGACTGAGGATGACCTGAACGCGCGGGGGGGTGTACCTGCAAGGACACTCCGACGCCCAAGTCAGCTATATCGAGCTACAGTACAATCTAGTGAATATTCGAATAAATTGCATACCTGACACCTGGTGACTGATGTTATTTATAGTGATAAGTTCTGATCGTTGATGTTGGATAGCCCAGTTGCGCTGGGGGCCCAAGTATCAGTCGAGCGGATCCTCCCCTTGCTGGGTTTGATGATCACTTAGTGGATTGGGCCTGACAATTGGCCCAGTCCAGAACAAGTTACATTATCTCTTTCATTAATTAGAGTGATAGTTTGGTAATTGTAATTTAAAGAACAATATTCTTGAGCTTTCCCTTTGGTTTTTAGTACATCAATTTAATCAACTCTCGATTTATACTCTTGATTTATAATGTATTTCAGTGTTTCAGTGTTACTCTTGATTTATACTTTTGTTATGGCTGTTAGATGAAGTTATTGAAAATTTTGATTGCATTATGTTTCGGACTATCAATTCACTCACCTAGTTGCAATTGCCCACATTTGATCTGATAAATCCTGCAAATTTCTTTTCTACATTTTTTTTCTTTGACGAACCTTTATTTTTGTGCGGAGGTGAATAAAAGGTTAATCCATCAAGCAATAAGTTGGTACGTTATTAATTAAAATGTGAATTTAATTGGTAAATCGAAATGTCAGTAGACTATGGCATAATTTTATGTAACTATCTCCTTAGGAAACTTACTCGGATTGTGACTATTTTTATAAATATGTTTTCTAGTATAGAATATTACTTAATTATTGTGTTGTTGCGATTTCAACTAAAAGTCAATGGAATATCATGAGGCCCATCCTACTAGTAGTGCTCCATTCCCAGAAGTGAATGTAGCAATATATTATAAGAAAATAATGAACTTTTGATAAAAATCATGAGACTCGTCCTACTAGTATTGCTTCATTCTCAGAAGTGAATGTAGCAACACACAATCACTATTGCCAAATATGTGGTCACAGCCTTGATCATAGTAACAATTAAAATTACAAGAAGATGTATTTTCACCAGAAGTGGAAAAATGTAACATCCATCTTTATTCTTATACTTATCTCTTATCAAATTTCTTTATTTTGGATAGAATGATTATTTACACTAACATCAACAATGGAGATATGTGCATCGCTGATAGCAGAACTACTCATACGATTTTAAAGGATAAAATATATTTCTCTTATTTAGTAAAACGAGAAAGTAGTGTTAGCACTATATCTCGCACTTCAAAGATAATTGAAGGCTCTGGAAGTGCTAATATATTGTTATTTGGGGGAACAAATTTACACATTGAGAATGTATTATATTCCCCCTAAGTCTCGTAGAAAATTTAATAAGTTTAAAAGATATCTGTCTAAATGGATATCATATTGAAACGAGATATGGATGAGATATTGAATAATGAGACATATTTTGAAAAATATAAAGTGTAGTGGAAAAGTTGTCTGTCATTCCTCTGATTTGTACTACACTTATATATGTGAAATTGAACCACATGTTGTAAACCAGAAGTTTACATAATAATTTTGTTGTTGGCAAGATCGGTTGGGCCATCCTGAGTATATTTTGATGCGAAAAATGGTTAAAATTTTCTATGTGAACCTGTATTGAAGAGCCATCAATTTTTTCAATCTACTAATTTTGTGATCACTAGTTCCCAAAGAAAATTGGCAATTTGAGAGAATAAATCTCTTGTATTTCTAGAACTTATATAAGGTGATATTTGTAAACAAGTACACTAATCATATGGACCATTTAAATATTTGTGATTTTAATTGATGCATCAACTAGATAATATATAATATTTGTATATATTTGTCGTCAACTTAAAACCGGAAGTTTGTGAGATTATTTGCTCAAATAATTTGAGTAAGGGGTCATTATGTGAATTAAACTTAAAGCATTTGATAAGTATTGTATGTCGATTATAATTGATATTGGACTTGATGTAGCATACGTTCTTTCGTAAAATGGTCTTGAAGAACCACTCTTTAGACGTCTAAAGTTAATATATGACCAATACCTATGAGATAAGAATTTTGAATTTCTACTTAGGAACATGAAATTTTACATGTTGTGACTTTGATTCTCTGATAGCCAACAAGTTATCACAACTCTTCCCCTTTCCATTTAATTTTTGGTCACGAACCTAATATTTTCGATCTTAAAATATGTGGATGAACAATGTATGTTCCAAACTCTCCATTCACAATGCATTATGATGATGGCACTAGTGCAGAAAAGACATTTAGCATCGGTTGTTTTGGGCATTTAGCATCGGTTATCTGACGATGCTAAATTCCCAAATGCTAAAAGTGGGACATTTAGCATCGGTTATTTAACCGATGCTAAAAGTCACTTTTAGCATCGGTTTTTTACATAACCGATGCTAAATGTGTTTCATCACTGTCTAATATAGTCTGAAAAATGACATTTAGCATCGGTTGTATAGGATACCCGATGCTAAATGTCCTAAAAAATGACGTTTAGCATCGGTTGTTTTGAATAACCGATGCTAAATGTCCTAAAAATTACATTTAGCATCGGTTGTATAGGATACCCGATGCTAAATGTTCTGAAAAATGACATTTAGCATCGGTTGTTTTAAATAACCGACGCTAAATGTCTATTTTTTTAAATAAAAAAAAAGGTTCTCAATTCACATCTTACCCCACACTCACTAATTTGGGGTAAGATGTGAACTGAGAACCAGATTCCCACCTCCCACTATTCCTTGACATCCCAGTATTAAGTTATACTTCAATACTAACATCAAACAACTAAAATTGAACATGAAATTCATAAAATGAGTCAATAACCACTCAGTCAAACTCACATTTTGCATATAAGCAGTCCATTATAACAGTAAAATAGATAGAGCAATAGATAAAATCAACCACAAAATAAGACAACTCAACATCCAGAAGTTAATAAATGGCTCCAGTATATGAACAAAATGATGCTCTGGACAGCTCTGGAAGAACTTTACAAGCTTCTGAACTGCATCCTTCTTCAGCAATGCTTGTTTAACCTTCCTATTATCACTGTTGGGTACGTAGGAAACCTGCTCTCATGGTGCTAAGAAATCTATGAAGATTACATGCATGCAAGATAATCAGCTATTAATAGGACTAATTCAAGATAATTTGTATTCAAACATAGTTGGGTAACATAGAGGGCACTGCACTTACCCACAAGTTCAAACAAAACACAGTATATAGTAGCAAAAATAGGTAATGGTATTGATGCGAATAAATCTCCAAATTCACCTGAAACATACAAGCCATGCATTTTAAGTGAAAACTATGAAATTGGAGTAAATAAATTTACACATTCATATAACCTTAGTTTGCCACTGACCTAACATTGAGAAGAATATCATGAATCCAGCAAAAACTTGAATGAGTCTTCTGCTGCCAATACGATTGCTTCCTAGAAGTCCTACATTCTCCCTGTCATGATTCTAAATGAATTAATTTTGGTTCCATAAAAAGTCAATAAAAACCATGAACGAGAAGAAGAATAGCACTTACACAGATACTGTTGAAAAGTCAAAGTTTCAAAAAGGCCATTCAGCAAGGACATGAGCAGGAGGTGGTGTCGCACTTGCTAGACGTGATGCAGCTTTGAATGCACCAGTTGACTGTCAAAAAAACCATAAGAGAAAATCATCAAGACGAGTCCATAATAATAAGATAATGACACGAGCAAGGTTTTAAAAAATGGTCTGTGACTGCAATCTGAACCGCGATATCCTGATTTTTGACATAATTGTGACTGCGATTCAGGCTACATTAGTCGCATTTGACTAAAAGTTTTCGTATTATTTAGGATCAAGACACAACTACAACCGTTGTTGTTAACATTATCGCGACCACAATTTAAAACCTTGGACATGAGAACTATTTATAAGCACATGCAATAGTACCTCAACTAGTGAGACTAAGACAGCAGCCATCGTTCCAAAGGAATGACCAACATCAAATGTAGGAGCACCCCACTCAAGAGGGTATGGAATTTTTATCCTGCAGCAACATGTTCAAATGTTAAAGGCTTTATTGATATACAATATTTTCTTTTGTTACAAATATTGAACCACAAAGATGATTTTGGTACCAACCATGGAGCAGAAAAAATGAGATTAGCCCTGTCTATCCTAAAACTATGTTGGGTTAAATCAGGGCGGTGTTTGTATGCTCCACTTGCTGTTAATAAATGTGCATATGCCCATATCACTGTTGTTGATATGAGTAGAGCAAATCTCTCTAGTATTGGTACTTGTCTTGTTTGAAAATTTTTCAAATACTGCAGCAAAACACATAACGTTATTATTGTCCACAAGTTAATTTAGAAATGAACTTATTATAATTCACTAATTTGATTCAACCACTTAATTTGTACCAGAGAGAAGACTATAAACAAGATTAGCATGGGAATCCCAATTTCAACACAGGTCCCCACTTGATAAAAGACAGTACAACATGGTGAATAATTTGAGCCAAGAAAAAATATAGTTAAATAATCCAAATACTAGTACAAGGGACATGGTTCAGTGTTGTTATTATACCACAGGGAAACCTCTGTCAAATAATCCAAAACCAACTAATACAACTACCAGAACCATTTCAAGTGGGCTAAAAAATCTGTATATAAAGGAAAAGAACATTAATTATTTTTGACATAGACTATGGATTTAAATTTTTCTTTGAATTAAAACCACATTAAAGTAAAAACTTACCTAAAATAAATAGCCCAAATTTGACTACATCCCACTCACTTGTATTCTAGTGTCCTTTTCTTCCTTCATTGCTTGTTCCCCAGTTGGATCACTTGTTAACTTTCTCCCTGATATACAGCAGCCAGTTTTAACAATGCATTCCACTAACAAATAGGAAAAAAGTATTGAATCTAGAACGAAAAGTTACCTTGATTAATTTCATCTAATGGCCTAGAAAGTTGCTGATTCTCTTTTCCCAGGTCCTCCTTTTCCCTTGATAGCATATCCATCTTCTTCTATAAGTATTGAAAAGGAAACAAGGCATGAAAAAGAAAACAAAATGAAACCTATAATATCAAGCAAAAAAATCAGTACTATGAAGTTACAAATGGAAAATCCAACTCATAATTCAAACTAAGAATTTGTATACACCTTAAACTGAGCGAGCAGTTTCCTATGCCTCTCCGCTTCCTGTTTTAGGCTAGCCTATTTGAGATTGGCATAAAACATCAAATGTTGTAAAAATAACAAAATATTCTCTCTAATTTAAGACAGAATATGGGGAGACCTCAGTGTTCAGAATATCATTAATTCTCTTCTCTCTCTGTCCATAAGCTTAAATCTGCCGTTTGAAAGCTCTTACTCAAGGTGTGCTTTGCTGAAATAATTTTGCTAGTTTCCTCAATCTGAGCATCTCAATCTCTTAGTTTATCCTGGTGAAAAACATGAAAAATAGTAAATATATTATAGAAATGAAGTATCTCAACAAAAATAAAGCATAATAAAATGAAAACTTCGATGATGTAAATGATAACAGATTTCTATGAATTAAACGAAGGAACAGAGAGAACTCCCAACTTATATAGCTGTGAACTGTTAATCAAATTGGCCCTAGGAGTCGAGGCCAACACATATAACACGCAAAAATGGTCAAAACCCTTAATTAGGAAAAGTTCAATCTCAGTAACCAAAATACAATAAACAAGCCAAAAACACAATAAACAACCAAAATCTCAAGAACATATAGAAAAATAACAAGAAAGAAGCGAAAATCTCAAGAACAAGCACAAATCTCAGTATATAAATCAGAATCGAAGAAATAGGAATAAGTTATTACAGCATTTCAGAATTACATTAATAAAGGAAGAGAAAATGGCCTCAATTTACAGAGATCTAATCAATTTTGTTTGCTTCGTTCATCAAACAAAAAGTTAGGGTTTAGGGATTTTGGGATTTTAGGGTAAATAAGTTCAATATAGCAAACCAGTTTGAAGCTCACCGTAAATGGAGAAAGAAGAGCTGAGAATGAGATTTGAGAGTTGAGAACGTGAGTTGAGAGTTGAGAGTTGAAGGTTCAAAGCTCAGATGACGAGAGATGAGAGACGAGAGACGAGAGTTGAGAACGGAGGTGGCGAGGACGGCGGTGGCAACGACGACGGTGATTGTTGACGGAGTGGCGGTGGAGAGAACGAGAGTGAGAGAATGGCGATGATGGTTTCAGTGTTTCAGAGAAGAGAAGAGAACGAGCGAGAGAATAGAAATGACTGAGGAAATTAAAGAACGCGTGTTTTAGAAATAAAAAGAGACCTTTAGCATCGGTTGTTTATACAACTGATGCTAAATGTGGGCGTGAAAACTGAAAACTTCCACTTAATTGCAAAATTGCCACCGCCTCTACATTTAGCATCAGCTGTTCAAACAACCGATGCTAAATGATGCTTCCTAAAGTCAATTTTGCACTAGTGTGGGCCCTTAAAGAATTTTGGGAATATATATTGGATATAAATCTCTATGTATAATAAAGTATCTTGAACCAATAATTGGAGACTTGTTTATAGTCTTGTTTGATGATTATCATTTGATGAATTAAATTTCTCAATATTAGGGGGAGAGAACGAGCAGATGAAAAAAGAGGTCAATTGGAATGAATTATAATTGTCTCATTTTGATCCTCAAACTAAACAATGTGAACTAGAAGTTCAAAAGATAATTCATTTACAAAGCTTAGAAAATCATCTACCAAATGCATTCACTGATCCAAATGTGTGACCAAATCAAACTTATCAGCTGCTAATGCTCTAATAAAATGAATGTCCATGTTGGACAATCTAATATTGAAAATGAGTCTCACCCATGCATAAAGCGTGGTAGACCAATCGATTCCAAAGATAAAAATCCTCGAACAAGAAAATGAGCTAAAAAAATATGGTCCAAGCGAGGATATAGAAACTCTAAAAAAGAGTATTTAGACATAATTGACATTTCAGTTCACTACAACAGATTTGGGGATGGGCAGCATTTTTTTTTTGCCATGGGCAGCGTTTTTGAGCGCTGCTAAATTTGGCGCTGCTGATTCCTCCCCAAAAATGGGCAGCGTTTAAGAAGCGCTGCTCATTGGTAGTCATAGGCAGCACTTGCAGGGAGAAGCGCTGCTCATTCACCTAGCGCGTTTAGCAAGCGCAGCTCATTCACCTAGCGCGTTTAGCAATGGGCAGTGCTTCCTTTTACAAAACGCGGCCTATTGCTAAACGCGCTAGGTGAATGAGCAGCGCTTCTCCCTGCAAGCGCTGCCCATTGTATAATTTTTTTTCTTCTGTCTTTATGTATTTTCCTTTTTACATTTGATAATTTCCTGGTCATATACAGCCAATACCAATCCAATCCAATCCATTATATACTAACAACATATATATATATAAACTAGTTATATATCCAAATGCACCAATATGACAAACCAAAACAAACTAGCTAACAAGTTATTATGTATCCAAAACTTAGCAACTTACAATATTAACCAATTCATATGTATCCAAATCAAACTCTCTAGCAATATGTATCCAAAACCAGCAAGCTACTTACAATATGTATCTAAATTAAAACAAGCTAGCAACTTACAATATGCATGAACCAATTGATATGCATGTATCCAAATCAAACTCTAACAATTTACAACATTACAATCTATCCAAAATCAAAAAAGTTGCGAGACATAATGGCACCACTCTGCCCTAAGCTCATCAAGCTGGGCAGTAGCGTATGTCTTCCACCGACAATCGGGAAAATACTGAAATTATATAATTAAATAAAATTAGAATTGAAGTATATGGTTAAATCAAAATAAAAAAAGAGTTCTAAGATGATCTGGAGGTATGGGTAAATTGTGCATCAAAGTTCCCAATTGGTCACATGTGAAGCCTATTGCAACCATTTGGTGTGAGTTTGAGATATACAATTCACACTCACACTCATTGTTGTCCTAAATCAATTATAAACAAAAATTAATAAATACATTGCGTAGAAGAAAGAGAGTTAAATAATTAATTTCTTATTTATTGTCAAAAAAATTAATTAATACCTTAGTTAATTAATACCTTATTTATTGCGTAGACAGAATGGTGCATCTATCTCGTGCGCTATCTGTGGCAGGGGATGGTACTGCAGGCGAAACCAACCCATAGTGCAATTTGATTTGACTAAGTTCAGACCTTAGACCTTCATACAATACCCGCAACTCTCTACTTTGTTTACGATCATGATGCTCATCATAAGTTCTCTTCTTTGATCCAAGGTAGTCGGTTGGATTAATGCCAAATCCACAACCCCTTGTACGACCTGGGTATTCTTCCCTTTCCAAGGCACGAGTAAGGATTTCCTTTTCAGAGCAATCAGTGATCTCTCCCTGTGACACAGACTCTGATATGGTTTCCTGATTCACAAACAAAAGTATAATAAAATTATTATACATTTTAAAGATCATAAAAGTTTCAAAACAATATTCGAATTTTGGAAATACTTACAATTCTGTCTGTCACCTCCTTAGTTTTGAGATCCACAATCTCCCCATCCTTTTGTCTGGCTGCTACCCACAAAAAATGTCGCTCAATACTTTCTTTAGTAGGATCTTTCCCACTCTCCTCCAACTATATTTAAATTTACCAAATGTTAAGAAATTATAAATCAAAAGATTTATTAAACAAAGAGAAATCAAGCTTATTGTGTCTTACCAATCTTTCTTCAAAAACTTGATATCCACCGCGTCTATAAGGGTACTCACAACCAGAAGCTCTCTCTCAATTCGCTTGGCATAGTTTCTATTTAGAGAGATAACTATACATTAATGTATAATATATAATTGTCAACTATATTTTAAGTTATAACTTAATAGATTATAGTACTAACCATGAAATCTTCATCTTCGGTGTGTCTCCTAACAAATATATCCCAATCCTCCTCCGTAATAAATCCACTATATGGCATTGGAGGCTTCCATCTGAGGTTTCCACTATTATCTATCAACCATTTTTTTAGACTAGTCCTGAAATTCCGATGTAGCTTTCCAGCTTCCTTCATACACCAGTCTTTTCGGGACTGATCCACATCAAAAAATTTCTGCATACACATATTCAATGAAAATGATATAAATATATATGGTTATAAATTTATTAAATAAGATTACTAAAGAGATGTAAAATTATATGCCTGTATTGTTAACCAAAACCCCTCTTTGTGTTTCCTCAAAACAGCATTTTTCTCACTCCAAGTAGTGATTGTAATTGGTACCATTTGTTTTACCTTACTACCGAGGAAGGTAATCAAATGTGAGTGATTTATTCCAATTGGCTGACCCTTAATACATCTCAAGGTCACACAAAGTGACAGTAATTTCTCTTTGCAATGATGGCAACTTTCCAGGGTCAATCACTCTACTACAAATCGCCTTAAAGAAGAAACTAAGTTTGGTTAGGGACTTGCGCACTTTCTTAGGCAAAAGGGAATGTACATCAATGGGTAGCAATTTCTCCATTAGAGCATGGCAATCATGAGACTTTAAAAACTTTAACTTGAGGTCTTTCATCGATACAAGGTTCGTAACATTTGAAGAGTAACCCTCTGGAACTTTAACTCCATGAAGAAACTTACAAAACACGGTCTTCTCCTTTTTAGATAAAGTATGAGCTGCCGGAGGTAGATATGTACGTGTACCCTTCTTTATCGGAACCAATTTTGGTCTCAACCCCATACTAAGCAAGTCCAACCTCAAGTTGATGGTATCTTTAATCTTTCCTAGCATATTGAGTAAGGTACCAATGACACTTCCAAAGACATTTTTTTCAACATGCATCACATCAATGAAGTGCCTTACATATAATGACTTCCATTATGGCAACTCAAAGAAAAACGACTTTTTCTTCCACCCCCGTTTGGCAAGCTCTCCTGCAAAAGGCTTCCAAAATTTAATGTTCAAATCTCTCACCTTTTCAAATAGTTGTTCACCCGTCAAAGCCATTGGAGCTTTACGGGTTTCGATATTCCCATTGAATGCCTTTTTCAACAGTCGATACGGATGAGTATATGGCAAAAATCTACGATTACCACAGTAGATATTCTTCCTACCATGTTCCAACCACATCCAATCAGTGTTATCTTCACATATAGGGCACGCACACTGACCTTTGTTATTGTACCCAGATAGATTGCCGTATGCTGGAAAGTCATTAATTGTGCCAAAAATCATAGCCCTCAGGGTGAAAGTTTCTTCTCTGAACCCATCATACACCTCTACTCCAGTCTCCCACATTAGCTTCAAGTCTTCAATTAAAGGAGCCAAGTATACATTTCCCGGTTGCTTGGGCCCAAAAATTATCAAAGACAACATCATATATTTGCGTTTCATGCAAAGCCATGGAGGTAAGTTATAGATCGCCAAAATCACGGGCCATGTACTGTGGGAGCTACTCTGAATGCTGTGCGGATTAAATCCATCAGCAAACAATGCAAGTGGTAGGTTTCTTGGATCCAACCCGAAATCAGAATAATCAATATCAATTTTCTTCCATTGCGGAGAATCCGCCGGGTGTCGTAGCATGCCATCTTTAATCCTTTCATCATCATGCCATGTCAAGTGTTTTGCATCTTCTGAACTATGGTACATGCGCCTAAATAGAGGAATTATGGGAAAATACCACAACACCTTTTCTGGAGCAGATTCTTTCTTTTTATACCGTGATGCATTACATTTAGGACACGACTTTAACGATGTATGTTCATTCCGAAATAAAATGCAATCATTGGGACAAGCATGTATCTTCTCATAGTTCAACCCAATGGACTCTAACATTTGTTTTGCATCATACGTCCAAGAAGGGAGCACATTATCCTTCGGCAACATTTCTTTCAATAGTGCGAGTAATTCCATAAAGCTCTTATCCGTCCATCCGTGGCAAGTTTTCAAGTTATACAACTTTAACACAACCAATAGTTTTGTGAATTCAGTACAACCTGAATACAACGGTGTCTCCGCATCAGTTATCAATTTCTCAAACATTTGAGGACAGTGATTAAGATCATCTTCAACAGCCTTTGCCATCTCTTCAAATTCGTCCCCATCAAATGTAGGTCTTTCGGTGTCAACCGGTGCACATCTCTCAATACTATTACCCATATTTGAAGATTCACCTCTTTCCTCACCATGCATTGTCCAACAAGTGTAACTTTGATCTATTCCGTAACCCTTTAAATGTCCTGCCAACTCCTCTGCATTAACTGATTTTACATAACAACAACTCAAACAAGGACACTTCATGTTACTAGAAGTCCCTAAACGTTCAACAGCACACTTCACAAAATAATCCACTCCAGCAACATATTCCTTGGACAGACGATTGGCAGACATCCACTTTCTATCCATAATTTCCCAATATTTATTTATAATAAAATCTTGATAAGAGAACTTAAAAACCTATTATAGGTGAAAAACACACAAAACGAACAATTTTTTTGAAGCTAATACATTCAACTTTTTTAAACTAAAGAAATCAAAGACTTTGATGTCTTCCATATTGTCATTCTTCATATAATAAATACAAGAAAACAACAAAAGTACCTGAACAAGTGGAAGCAACAATGAACTCCAACGAATGCAAAACACACACTAGCAAATGAAGCGAACTCTCGAACCACTTACATAGTGCATTTTTAATAAATGCTGCTTAAGGTAGCTACTTTTTTTCCCACTTCTGGCGTAGTGGTTCCAAAAGAACTGATCAGGTACCTGAATTTTTTTGAAATTAAAGAGATCTCAGTGAATTATGTCATGAATGAAATACAATGGAACAGAAACGAAGTCAAGGTTGACGATGTTTTTTTATATATAATATAGCGCTAAATGTGATAAATGATAGTGAGGATCATAAACCAAAGTCTATTAAAGATTGTAGACAAAGTGAGAATTGGCCAAAATTGAAAGATGCAATTGAACAGAATTAAACTCGTTTTACAAAAGTTTTTGGACCTGTAGTCCAAACACCATGAAGGTGTGAAACCAGTCGGATACAAATGGGTTTGTGTGCAATAACAGAATGAGAATGGTGAAATTGTGAGATACAAAGCTCGACATGTTGTTCAAGGGTGGATGCAAGTACTTTTCAGTACTTAATTAGCCATGTAGCACATGAAGAGCTCAATTTTCACAAGATGAATGTTGCTATGACTTATTTGTCTGACTCATTTGATAGTCATAATTAGTTGAAGATCCCCGAAGGATTTAATATCCAATACACACATTTTGGATTCTCGAGATGATTACTCAAATTGAATCAAATCCCTCTATGAGATCATATAATTTGAACACATATGGTATATCATCTAAATTTATATTCTAAAGGAGTGATATAAAAATGACATCACTTGTCCATATAGTTTTATGAAAATATTTGGAAAAGAATTTGTTATAACTGATGTCTATGTTGATGATATAAATATTATCGAAACTCTTGAAGAGCTTCCAAAAACTATAGACTGTTCAAAGAAAGAGCTCTAAATGAATGACCTCAAATTATATCTGATGGATTTTGAGGTTGAACCTGTAGGTGGCCTCTACATGGAAAATTCCAGAAGGATTCAACATAAAAAGAAATATCTTGAAATAAGTTCTTTTGGAAACAAAGCTCATATTGATCCGCTGAAATTATTTATATTGAATACATGAGTTGCGTGGTAAGAATATATGAAATATCTTAGTTCCGGAGACTATGAAAGTATGCATGCATATCACATTTTATATCCCTTTATATGATAATTTTATGTGATAATTAGTAGGAATATAGTTCATTGCAAACCAATATGCATTAGAACAAAGTGGGATGCATATTTCTTTTTTGACTATCCTAATGAATAAATCATTTTATATATGTTACCCAAATTAGCCATGCAGATACAAAGTATTTTTCTAATCTAGATCAAGTCAGACTGCAAGTCAGCTATTATCTACATGTGGGGACGTTGGAATATATTTTTAATCTACAAGAAAATCTATGGTTCATGATTCTTCATTTCATGCTCAAATGCCAACAATTCAAGGAAGATGTTCTGAAGATAATACTGAACGCAAGGCTCTATTAATAGAGGATATATCACAAATGACAGAGTGGAGTAGATTTCTCCATATGCAATCCGGGAGAAAATCAAGATGTTGGAATTCATATTCTTAAGTGACACTTCAAATAGGGGGAGAAAAACTGCACTCTGTTTCCCTTCGCTATGGTTTTGTTCCATTGGGTTTTCTTGGCAAGGTTTTTAACAAGGCAGTTCCCATAGAAAGGATATTGTACTATTTTTTTTTCACTAGATTATTATCCCACTGGGTTTTTTCAAGTAAGGTTTTAATGAGGCATATCCTCAACGGACATCCAACGGGGAGTATTATGGATATTAAGATTCTTAGTGGATATCCATTTGTCTTCTCCATTCTTCTCATCATTATCTTGTGTAGTGGTATTTTATGATTGACCACTCACTTTCAATCCCACGCCTATAAATAGGATTCACCCTCATATGTAAAGAAGCACTTGTGAAGTGAATAATGTAAAGCTCTAATATTCCTCATCTTTGTTCTTGTTCTTTATATCTTCTCTCTTTCTCTTATTCCTTCTCATACTATAATTTTGCAAATGTTATTAGTATATAGATAACAATAGTTATCTTCATTTATGCAAAAAAGTAACAGGAGTTGAATATATTCATATACTATAGCACATAAAAGCTGGGGACGGGTCTGCCCCCAGAATGGGACTTGTCCGCCTGTTTCTTTGAAGGGCCAGTCCCAGAGGCCGACCCATAAGTTTTATCTGCATTCTTCTTTGCAGAAACACTTTTATCTATCTTGGCCGAAGTATCTACTCCGGCCTCGGCGAAGACAGCATCGAGGTCCAACTCTTCGATTTTACCTGCATCAATAAGAAAGGAATCAGCAACAATGACTTGCCGAAGCCGACATGCAACAAATCAACAAGAAAATATCAAATAAAAAGAAAATTACAAGTGTCAAAGTATCTATTCAACTTGGCTTTAAACTCGGCCACGGTGTCTATCATAGAGCCACAAGGAAATCTCAGGCCGGCCTTAACCATTATTTTTCCCCACTTGTAAAAAAGTTCATATGACTTCCTATTCTCTCCTTGCAGCTTATCAGGATTCATCATGTAACTCTAGGTCCCGACCTCCACTCCATCTCAGACAAAGTGCCTCTGATCCCAGGACAGCGGGAAGTGCGCCTTTTTTAACTTTCCATTTTCGAAGTCTCCAACAGAAAGCTTGGCGGCACTGCTTAGAGCACGGACAAAGAAGAAGTTCAGCTTGAAGTCCCGATTTGAATCGTTGGCTGGAAAGAAATAAGAACGTTGGGCGTTGCACCAGAGTACAATGTGTCTTTGCCTCTTACCGTTCGAAGAGCGGAGCACGTTGAAGAAGCAGAAGATGACTTCCGCAGTGGGAACCCTCCCGAGGCGCTCCATAGCCATTGCGAAGCCTCGGACGAAAACCAACCGTTCGGCTGCAGTTGTGAAGGAGCCACATGTTGGAACCTCAGCACGCCTTTCTTGAACTCGGTAAGTGGAATCCGGACCCCCATGGTCTCCAGAACGACCCCATAGAAGAAGAATCCTACTCCGTTGTGTTCCGTGCATACTGGACAGTCCTCGACCTCGATCAGCTTCCACCTCTGGTCAGCAGGGGCCACGATGAACTTCTCGTAGTAAGATAGGGGCTTATCCGCCCTCAATCTGGCAGCAGTATTGCAGATCCTCCTGGCTACCCAACTATACAAGACCTCGGTTGGGACCTCTTCTTCATCCACCTCGGTCTCAACTTCAAGCTCGGCCTCAAGTTCTTCCGCCCAAGATTCAACTTCAGCATGACCCATTTCTGGATTCTCCTCAACAGTGCACTCAAAAGTCTGTCAAACTGGCTCTCTAGCCGGAGCCCCCGACGCCGCCGGAGAAGGGGCGTATGTTGAAGACATCAGAGACGGGGACCCCCTAGGGGCCGGCATCGGATATCCTATTGCCGATTTCCTCAAGATTGGTTTCCCAGGTGGCTTTCCGGGAACCGGGTGCTCCTCACTCCTAGTTCAGACCATTATCTACAAGGGGAGGATGGCACCGTCACCAACTAAATCTATCTATATCAGGCTTCCTAAGGTCTTAGAGGTATGTGTCTGGGACTCGGAAACTCCCAAGGCCGAAAAACCTGCTCCCCCTGGAGTGAGCAGCGACGATCGCCAAGGCAGCGACGTCGGCCGCTAGCAACGTTAAAGCATTTAAAAGTTTGTACAGAAAAACTAACCTCTGTGCAGATACTTTCGGATGTCGGACTGAATGGTGATCTTGTCGAAGGAGAAACCCAGGAAATGATGTCAACAGGTGAAATGTTGATCTCGCATGCCTACGAAAAGGGTTCGCTTTGCAGAGCTCACAACGATGGAATATGTAAGAATAATCAAATGAATCTCCAACTCGCCTTTTATGGGGGCAGAAGGCGAAGCATCGCAACGAATTAATGTGCGCCTCTTCAACTCTGCAAACAGGTGTCTGAACTCCCTAAAACGTATATTTATTCAACCTACTTTTCAGGGAGAAGGTTCAACAAGTCCCCACCTCGGAAGACAAGCAGAAAACAAGCTAAGGTCGAACTCATGATGCCCTCACCCTAAACTTGAGGGGTCACTGTTCCGGACTGGGCCAAACCTTCACTGGCTTGGGCCTGGCCCACTTCCGTATTCCAGGACATCCGTGTCTGAGTTCCAAACGCACCCAACGGTTAGGATCCGTCCTACGCATCCAACGGCTCAGGTAAGACACCTCGTCTATAAATTGAGGTTCCGCCCTCCGATCCAGGTACGCATTCACACAATATTAAGAATTTCCAAACTCATGCTACCACACGTTCTCACACGAACTCCCTCCAATCGACCTCGGCACCACGCCGTGCTCGTATCCCTCATGATTCTTTTTGATCTCTCTATTTTACTTACCTCTATTCTTTACTGACTTGAGAGTCGGAGTGTCTTGCAGGTAGCCCCCACCAGATGTGGATGGTGTGTGGAAAAGTGTGCAAGTATACACAGTCACAAACAAGTAGTATAAAAGATCGAACCCACAGGGATTGGATTAACCTTTGTAGCTAAAGTTTATAAAAATCAGTGCAAACTATCTACTCACAAATTGGGGAAATGGTGTTTATGAAAACAGAATGTAAATAAACAATAAAATGTAGAGGAAATCAGTTTAGAATGATAGTTGAGATGTCTTCGCCTTATAAGTCACTTTTAAGAATATTGTGCAGTTAAGTGGTGCAATTGCACTGGATGCATTTGCATCAGTATGTGCTTTTCAGTCACTTTCTTCAGAGTTTCATTACAAGCTTCCTATGTCTAGGCATGCTAAATAGGTTCACTCCTGTATTTTGTCGTCAATTCCTTCCTTACCTTCTAACAAACTAACAACAAACTAAAAACCTAGTGAGAAGAAGTGTAAAACTATATTATGAGTGATGTTCTTCAAGTGAGGAGTGGGAGTCTTTATATAGCCTTCAAAAGTGATCCCTTCCTTGGAGATTAAGTTAACCAAAGGAGTTAACTATGGTTACTTTTCAGATCTTCAAAAAGGAATTTGATTCCCACACTCAAAGGTAAAGAGAGGTCCAATTAGGGATAACCAAGTGTCCCATATGAATGACTCTTCAAAGTGGTCTTCAATTCTAAGCGCCGAAATTTGCATGTGGCATGTGCCTCATGTGATCCATGACTAAGCATGATGTCATCCTTGAGGTGCTTGTGCATTGGTATGGTTGAAGGTGCTTCTTGCATTTGTAATCTGTCTTCAGTGCAGGAGCATCCGATCCAATTGTACTGCTTTATTATGGTGCAGTTGCACTGCTGTTTTCAGGAGCAGTTGCACCTTGTCTTGTTTCTGCCTGTTCTTTAGTGCAGTTGCATCTAGTGCATATGCACTGAACAAACACATCAAACATACCAATATATATTTAAAATGCTAAGTTATGAATTCATCCTTTCTTGAAACCTTGAATGTTGTTATTTTATTCATACAACTATATTTAACACATAATTTACTTGAATCTAAGGAATTATCTAGGTTTAAATGTATAAATAGTTCTATATAAAATAGAGTTATCAGTGGACAACAGATCACCTCGGATGCTCCGAGCTCCAACTCCAAATTTCCAAACTCAGCCTTCGTCCAGAGAAGACTAATTCTACAGGAAGCACGCAAGTATCCTAAGCCCCAGGTCTGGACCACGCTAAGATTCGGGCGCCTTAGGCCCGTACTCCGGTACCGAACAAGACTAGTCTTTGTTTATGCTTAAGATCAAATTTCGCATTGTCCAACACCGAGTTTGTCTACTGTGTTGGCCAGTGTGAAAAAAAATTGATCACATAAGCTCACCACCATCTCTCTCAAAACAATACCAGAAACCCATCTGGCCCAAAACACTACCTAGAAACCCCAATGCTCTGGAAAATCACTATGCCAAAAATGGGCTTTGACAGCAATTTTTTTCGGCAGACATAGGATTCGAACCCGCTTCCAAAGAGAGGTAACCAAACTGAAATACCACTGAACCAAATGTTGCACCCTAATTTTGTCCGACATTTTATTTTAATTCCTTTTTAAATAAAAGAGCTAGAATCATATCACAATCTCTAGGCGACAAAAATCACATGGAGTTCTCACTTTGAAAGTGTTGTACATACCTTTTAAGGGTGATGAGTTACCAACGAATATATAAGAATCCAATTCAATAGAAAAGGCACCTGAAGGAACACCTGCTAGTGGTGGTTTGCTTGTAATTATCATCCATGAATAGGGGACTAAGTCGAATGTACATTCGGGTTAGTCAGCGTTCTAGGATGATTGAGTTGTACGGCTCAGGAGTCCTAAAATCCCTATTCCAATAAAATCAAACCACCACACATCAAACTATTTTTTCGAACTTCAAAAAACTCCATTTTCAGAAAATAGGGGACTAAGTCGAATGTACATTCGGGGTAGTCATTGTTTTAGGATGAATGAGTTGCACAACTCAGTAGTCCTAAAATCCCTATACTAAAAAACACCATCCAACAAACTTTTTCTACCCAAGAACTACGTAGCTTTGATTTCTCCATCGCACCTGGAGATACGTAGGAGCAGGGGCCCACTCCTATCAAGCGCAAAAAACTAAAAAAAATCTTTTTTTTTCTTCGTCTTTTCTCATTCAAATAAAAAGGGTAAAAATAAACATAAAATACAATTGATTAGAAGGCAACCTTCTTTAGAAAGGATGTCGTGGGGTGCTAATACCTTCCCCACACATAACGAACTCCCGAACCCAAATCTGGTCTCAAGGACCTTATCCAAACTAAAGGAATTTTCCAATATTTGCCCTTAAACTAAAATTTGGTGGCGGCTTCATTCATGAACCTTTGAGGAATCCTTTCCCGGATTTTTCGGTGGCTACAGCTGGCGACTTCACTGGGGACAATTTAGAGAGTCAGGCCTAACCTAATTAGTTGTAGGATTTGTTTGGTTTTTACCCTTCCTTTTTGTCTTTTATTTCTTATTACATGCGATATTTTTGTATGTTATGTATACCTTAGGGTAGAAGACAATATATTTTGCATATGTGTTTGCTTGTTTTGCAGCTTGGGGGTTACTTCAAAAAAAAATTGCTCCTACACACACTCCACTATTACACTTCTTCACACACGTGAGTACAGTCCTATACCCAGACTTGAGCATAACCTAAGTTAGAACGAGGTCGCGTAGTGATGGCCCCCTGGACGTACGTCTTGTTGGGTGGTCACGAAAACCTCACCTAGAGTTTGGTTCCTTTTAAGGATGCTGTCACTTCTACTAGCTTGCCTATTGTTATGACCAGTGTTCTTAACTGAGGTCGTTGGCTCTAGGAACCGTATTTAGGATCTTTGTAGAGCTACCCTTAAAAGGTTCACTCAGTAGAAAAACCATAGATCTATCCTCAAAGGAACCCTCGTAGGACACAAAGGAGCTCAATACTCTTGCATTCAAACAAACACTATATATATATATATATATATATATATATATATATATATATATATATATATATATATGTTCACTTCCCATTTTCTTGAAAAAAATAATAATCCAAAAATTCATTTTTATTAGAAACATATCATGCATTCTTCTTTTTCTTTGCATATCATAAAAATTAAATATATAAATATCTCATTTTGCATGCATTTCCATTCATTCAAAAATCATTCACAAAAGATCATCATCATGTAGTGTAGACATTGCATTTTTAAAATATTAAAAATTAAAAAAAACATTACATTCACACATCATCTCACTCATGTTGTTATCCTAGTACAAATGCATTATTTCTCCGTACATGCATCATTTTCTAAATAAAAAAAACATGTTTCATCATTTTATTCATAAATCATTTCGCATGCAAAATTATGCCATTATTCTTGCATCATCCATCATCAAAAAAATAATATCTAGTTAGCATTCCATTTTAAATTATAAAGTTCATCATCATGTGTCAGTTTATCCATTGCATTTTAAAAAAAAATGAGCATCCTTTTTAATAAAAAAAAAGTATGATGAGAGACGAGACGTTCTTGCGAAATACGCTCTAATTGATTCTTCTTCTATGGAAGTTGCCAACTCAAGTTGTTTTCAGACACTCAATTTCTCAAAAAAAAAGAAGAAATTATTCACTGTTTGCAGCTCATTCATATTTCTATCAGCAAAGCGTTGCATATCATCCATCCCATGCTAAATATTCATAATGGTCCATTTTGTTAACTAATGTGTTATAATTTTTTTTGTCATGTTTTAACAAATGTTAACTCTCTATGAAGCATTCGTGTAGTAAATTTGTGTGACATGTGTTTTTATTCTTGTTTGAGTCCGTTAGCGTCCCCATTTTTGCATCGCCATCACCTGTTCGTGTCTAATCCCACCCCGACCACCCATAAAGTGCATGCTCGTCACATCAGTACATAGTTGACTTTTGTTGGTTCCCACTAATGAAATAACACTTTATGTCCTCCATACTGGGGCAAACTTGTGATCACTAGACATCATGTCAATATTGAATCCCTTTGGTGCAAGTCCTTTACAAAAAATCAAAAAAAAGCCTGTTAGGTTGAAAACTCGTAAGAGCAGCCTAAACAAAAATTAGGGCATATAAAAAGAAATAAAGAAAAAGAGCGAATATATAAAATAAATAAACTTTTGTCCTTGAGTTAAATTTTGAGAAAATTCATAATTTGAAATGAAGTTTGGACCATCTTTCCATATCAAAAAAATCCTTTCCTACCTACTTTGAGCCGAAAAACCAAAAATCTCTCAACCACCGTAGACAAGGATTAATTCCACATCTAAAAATGGTGTATCACTTTTATCAGCTCACTCAGCTCAAAAAAGAGAAAGAAAACTCACAAAAAAAGAGAAAGAAAATTCAAAAAAAAAAAAAAGATTGAAAAAAAACACGAAACAAGCAATAAAAAAGCAAAACTAGTTGAAATTGTGAGCTGACACTTCCTACCATTAATCACATAAGAGATCCTTGTCTCAATGAACCCTCAAACCCTTCTTTTGGCCTAAATTTCCTATCCTCCATAAACCCCTAGCCGCGTTACAAATCTAAACAGATCCATTCTACCATGAGGCGCATAAGAGATCCTCGGCTCAATAAACCATCAAACACCTCATTGGGCCTAATTATCCCTCAATTCATAAACCCTCAAACACATCCTTGGGCCCAATTATCCCTCCTTTCATAAACCCTAAAACACCCATTTGCACCTAATTATCCTATCCTTCACAAACTCATAACCATCAGCCACATTAGAACCTCTTTCTTTCATAAACCTCTAACCATCAGCCACACTACAAAGCCCTTTCTTTCATAAACCCCTAACCATTGACCGCATTATAACCCTAAAAAGTCCATTCTGATCAATGACTGTTTGATTTCATTTTCTCGAAGTTTTAATTTTAGGACAAATAAGTGTATCTATTTACAATATGTTTGCTAAAAAAACAAATCAAAAAAAGAAGAAAGCTAAAAAAAAAGAAAGTTCAAAAAAAATCAAAAGGCTTGCACTCCAAGATTCATTCAAGTTGCACTGATATTACGACAAGGTTTAGTGATCACCAAGTGAAGTTTTCATCCTAACAAAAAGTCTAGACTGTCATAGTCTTTGGAATTCCTCTTAAAGAGAGCCAAAAGTTTGTACTAGGACCATCACCTAGATGCAAAGTGGGGGCATTCCATCCACCCCTCCTTCCACTTAAGCTTTGTCCATTATCCATCCCTCTCATATACCACAACCAATCTATATAGCCATTACCCTAACTCTGTCACCTTTCACAACCTCACTCAGAGCAACCATTTGAAATAGCATCCAAAGTGGGGCAGTCCTGTCACCCATCACTCCACCTAAAGTGGGGAAATTCGCCGTACACCCATCTCATTCCCTTACTATATTCACATCCATAAAACCACACCAAGGCCGTTTCTGAACCTACTATCCTAAATACGCCTTTTTCCAATACTACTTCAGTCGGGGCATCCTTGTCATAATAGGGGCAACACCAAACTCTGGGGGTTAAGACAAAATCTCCTGCTTTCCACCTTTTATTCCAAAGTCAAGCCATTCCCAATTCATCATCTCCTCTACGCCCCTGAATGTTGTCACCACTAGACAGGGGCAAGTTATTCACTCATCGTCATAAAGTCTAAACTGGGGCAGTCCCACATTTCTTGAGTTGGGGGAGAACCTACCTTTCATGGCTTCAACAATAGTCTTGTCATTCATCCTTTCACGTGTCACATATGTTCATACCCTAGACGTAGAACCAAGTGAACAGACTCATTCATCTATATTTGCACTACTATACATGTTTACTAAACAATGCTTCAAAGAGAGAACTCAAGTTAATAATGTGATACTGGAAATCCACTTAGTTAACTTTGTGGACCTAAACTTCGGTCATCATGGGTAATGGAAGAGAAAAATAAGCGAGCCTGCAAATTTAGTCAAGGACTTTTTCACATCAGTGTCTGTAAATAACAACCTTGAGGTTGCCAAAGTTTGAATCATATCTAATTTTTCCAAGGAATGATTAATAGTCACCTCTGCTTCCCGCACCCAAAGTCTTGCATATCATCATTACCAAGAAAATGTTTCTACCTCCCAATCATCCATATCATATTATCGAACCATGCATTTATGCACTCTATTTTATTCACCATAGCATTCGCATCCAAATATTACATTTGCGTCATATTCACATTCTCATTTCATGCATTCATCATATACCGAGAAAAGAAGTAAAAAAAAGAGAGCGGAAAGCAAAGCCATCAAAAAGAACAAAGCAAAAAATAAGAAAAATTACTTCCACATTTCATTCATCATCCCACCAGATACTAATCATTGCACATGCTTGCATTACATACCTGCATACACATACCATTCATTGCTCCAATAGACGTCCCGAACGTCAGTCATCTTGCTTTTTCTTTGATCAACGCGGCAAGCGATGATTCAACATCACATTCCTGATCATTCCTGTTGATCTTTCAGACCTATTACTGGTCCATAAATCAGACCAACGTCCATTGGTCCATAAATCATACCTATGTCGGCATGTGAGTCAAACCGATGTTTTTCCATAAACTTGATCATTCCTGTTGATCCTTCAGAGCCCCAGTGCTCCTTCAGACCCCCAGCGGTCCTTGAGAGCCCCAATGCTCCTTCAGACCCCAAGAGGTCCTTCAGAGCCCCAGTGCTCCTTATTTATTGCTTTTTCAATCGACTTCAAGTGTCGATCCCAATGTTTTGTTCTCTTTAAGTCAAGGCGACGAGCGCTGAATCCTATATCACACACCAAATCCTATAGCACAGAGTCTAGCATAGATCCTTCAGACCAAATCGGTCCTTCAGTTCAGTTCGATTTAACCTGTCAAAAGGACGGCTTCGAACTCTACCTTCAGATCATAACGTCGTCACTGAGCCCGGCGGATCCTTCAGACCCCAAGTGGTCCTTCAGATTAATTGTGTCTGCCTAAGACATGGCGTAAATCCTTCGTGTCCAACATATCAGTTCTAGATCTGATCTTGACCCTCACGACCGCAATGACGTAGGTCACCCTCAGACTGTTTTTACTAGTACCATAGCTAGTTGCAGTCCATCAGACCATTTTTGGTCCATCAGGCCCAGGCAGCCCTTCAGACTTACCAGTCCTTCAGTTTAATTCAAATCAATGCGCCAAGCATCGACTGAAGATTAGACCTTCAGACCCCAGTGGTCCTTCAGATCTCCAATGATCCTTCTTTATAGCTTTCTCGTTAACACGCCAAGTGTTACGTGTAAATTCTGAAAATCTCCCAACTTTCCTACTAATCGGACAAAATTAGCGTTTGACTTATCTTTATTTCTATTTATACTACAAAAAAAACTGAAGACTCTTCTGTTTTTCTAGCAAAACATAAATAAAGAGGGGCAGCTGTTGCACCCTAATTTTGTCCGATATTTTATTTTAATTCCTTTTTAAATAAAAGAGCTAGAATCATATCACAATCCCTAGGCGACAAAAATCACATGGAGTTATACTTTGAAAGTCTTGTACATACCTTTTAAGGGGGATGAGTTACCAACGAATAAAGAAGAATCCAATTCAATAGAAAAGGCACCTGAAGGAACACCTGCTAGTGATGGTTTGCTTGTAATTATCATCCATGAAGTCGAAGACGTTGAAGGAAAACACCATACTAATCCATATGTACACCTCATATTTAAAGGAGAGAAAAACCAAGCATGTAAAGAAAAATAGAAATCCAAGATGGGGTTAAAGGTTTCAAGTTATGTTGGAAGAACCCCCCACTCATGATAGGCTTCATGTTGAAGTTCAAAGTGCCTCATCAAAGTTTACAAATTGAGAACAAGAAGATAAAAATACCCAAAATTCTAGCTACTTTACATGGGCAATATCTTTCTCCTCAGACCTCGTTTCGATGATCCTAACGGTGAAAGTGAAGATATATGTCTCACGAACTAGTTGTCAAAAAATGAAGGCGATCCAACGGTTAACGAATCCGGAATCGCACATTTACGGTGACATGTTTGAAAAAAACGGGAATTGCTTTCTCTAAATGAGAATTATGTTCTCTATCTTGTTTTTGTCCCACATTGCTTGGGAGAAGCAAGAGCCATCTAATATTTGGCTATAAAAGAGGTTGACATGCAAAGACTAAAAAGAAAAAAGATTTGGCGGGCTAAGTGATCTTTTGGGCTAAGCCTTTGCGGTCCATTTCACTAAGAGCCTGTCTTTGATTATGTTGCACGCTTTGATTGAGTCGGCTTTTCGGTTCCCAAAGCGATTTTTTTTTGCAACAGACGATTTTAGGGGGTCAAAATTGAACCAGATGGGATCCCGGTTCGCGGTTGACCTGGACAGACCTATCGACCAACTTCGACATTCGACGTGTTAAGGTTATTTTGTATTTAATTTTTTTTATATACATATTTATTTATTTATCATTTATTTATCGTTTGTTTATTTATTTATTTATTTATTTATATATGTATATCTCTTTATGTATGTATGTATATAGTTAGTTATTTATTTTTTAGTCAACTCTTTATTAATTTTTAGTTTTGTCATTTTTTTAATGCACAAATTATTTTCTTTGTCAAAATTCCAAAAAAAAAACCTTTTCTTCTAAAATGAATAGGGATTAAGTCGAATGTACATTCGGGTTAGTCAGCGTTTTAGGATGAACGAGTCGTACGACTCAATAGTCCTAGAGCCCCTATAAAAAATAATAAATCAATAAATACACCTCTTTTTCAAAATAGGGGACTAAGTCGAATGTACATTCGGATTAGTCAGCGTTCTAGGATGAATGAGTCGTACGGCTCAGGAGTCCTAAAATCCCTATTCCAATAAAATCAAACCACCACACATCAAGCTTTTTTTCGAACTTCAAAAAACTCCAAAATAGGGGACTAAGTCGAATGTACGTTCGGGTTAGTCAGCGTTCTAGGATGATTGAGTTGTACGGCTCAAGAGTCCTAAAATCCCTATTCCAATAAAATCAAACCACCACACATCAAACTATTTTTTCGAACTTCAAAAAACTCCATTTTCAGAAAATAGGGGACTAAGTCGAATGTACATTCGGGGTAGTCATTGTTTTAGGACGAATGAGTTGCACAACTCAGTAGTCCTAAAATCCCTATACTGAAAAACACCATCCAACAAACTTTTTCTACCCAAGAACTACGTAGCTTTGATTTCTCCATCGCACCTGGAGATACATAGGAGCAGGGGCCCACTCCTGTCAAGTGCAAAAAACTAAAAAAAAAAAAATTCTTCGTCTTTTCTCATTCAAATAAAAAGGGTAAAAATAAACGTAAAATAATACAATTGATTAGAAGGCAACTTTCTTTAGGAAGGATGTCATGGGGTGCTAATACCTTCCCCACACATAACGGACTCCCGAACCCAAATCTGGTCTCAAGGACCTTATCCAAACTAAAGGGATTTTCCAATATTTGCCCTTAAACTAAAATTTGGTGGCGGCTTCATTCATGAACCTTTGAGGAATCCTTTCCCGGATTTTTCGGTCGCTACACCACACAATTATTTGAGAATATTATTCCAACAAATGATATATGTTACGTAAACACGTGTCTTCTTCTTCATGAGATCTGCAACTGTAACTTCAATTCGTTTTTTTGTTTGATTTTGTTTTTTCGTTTCCAGATTAATAAGATTTTTTTCGTTATAGTCTCTGAATGTATTAAAATGGCAAACATGTTTTTTATTGAAAGGTACTAAATATGGTCAGCATTTTCATAGGGACTAAAATTTGAAGATTTGTAATTGTACAGAGACTAAAACTAAATTTAACTCTTAAATTTCTTGTATTTAAAACTTATGTTTTGGTCAACAAAAAAAACCTTATGTTAGAATAAATTTTGGCTTAGAGACCTATGACAGCGCTTGTGCTATAAAGCGCTATTAAAGAGGTGCTGTAAAAAATTGGATCTATGAAAGCACTTTTTGTAAGAAAGCGCTGTTATAGGAATCCTTCTAGAAAAGCCTCACTCATAGAGACCTTTGAGAGCGTTGTTCTTAAAAAGGGTTTTTAAAGATGACACCTATAACAGCGCTTCTTAACCCAAGCGCTGTAAAAAACCTCTGTGTATCCTTTAGCAGCACTATCTTTTAATAAGCGTTGTGAAAGATGCGTTGTTATTCCCCCTTTTTGGCATAGTGAATGTTGGATTTTCAAACTGAGTGCCAAGAAAAGAAGAAAAAATGTTCAATTTTGAAGCCTGGCCATGATTTCCCTTCCTCTGTTCCGTTAAATTTCAATGCGTATTGGAGATTAGCGGTTCGTTCTTTCAGTTCTCCTAATTCAGATTTCTCAAACAACTAAGATTAGGATTCAGATTTCCCTCTTTCCTTTCTTAGTCCCTCTCCACCTGTCTCTACGTCTCTGTCTTATAGATCTCTCTGAAAACCTCTCTCTTCCCCCTCCCCTCTCTATTTTTCTCTCCCTCTCTCCTTTCTATGTCTCTCTCCTGTCCATGTCTCTCATATAGCTCTCTCTCTGTTACACTTAAAAAATAAATAATTAAATAAATAAATAAGATGTGGTGGAAGAATTTCAAGTACCACATTACATAGAGAGAGAGAGAGAGAAAGATGAGTAGTGAGGAGAGAGAGAGATGAGAAAGACATAGAGAGCAGGGAGAAAATGGAGAGAGAGGGAATACACACACACCCGCGCGCACGCACGCGAGTGCACTCACACAAATATATATATATATATATATATATATATATATATATATATATATATATATATATATATCACATCAACATGTTATATTTATTCTATGTTTAAAAGGTTTTTAAGAGGAGATAAAGAGTGTGGGGGATAGAGAAGTTTTGAGAGAGATAGTGAGATATAGAGAGGAGAGGGAGACAAAGGGGAAGAGAGAAGTTTTGTGAGAGAGAGTGTGATAGAGATAGATATATCGAGAGAAGAGAGAGAGATATGAGAGACATAGAGGGAGAAGGGGAGACACACAAAAATAGATGCCAAAGACATGGAGACGGGGAGGGACAAAGAGAATAGATGGAGAGAGATTAGAAGAAAAATAGAGAAGAGAGCGAAAGGGGATAGAGAGAGAGGGAAGAGGGAAGAGAGAGAAATAGGAGACAGGTCATTTTTGTCATTGAATATGTCAAAATCGTCCCTGAATATGTTAGAATGGTCCCTCATGATGTGTCTCTCTTAGCTGCCCATGACATGTCTCTCTTAGCTGCCCATTGAGCAGCGCCACCATGCCAAAAAAAGTGCCAACTCAGCCAAACTAACAGAGCTACTGAGGAGAATTAACAACAAGGACAATCCCAAGTAGGTAGCTCAGTTGGTGAGCTAAGGGATACCGAAGAAGTGCACCAAAAGAGTGCAAGAAGGAGGTCCCAGGTTCAATCCCCGGAAACTAACATTTCCCCCACCCCCACTAACATTGCCTATCAAAAAAAATAACAGGGACAATCGTGACGAACAAATTTATCATTTGAGGACTTTTTTGCCTTTTTGTTCAAGTGAGGATCCAAATTTACCGCGACCAACACTTTGAGGGACCAAAGTTGTTGTTTACCCCTAAAAAATTGGGGTCCAAATTATAAACATTAAGTGAATAGTCTCCAACTAATTAAAAATTGACTGTCATTTTATTTATCGCTTTTAATTAAATTTCTTATTTATTCTGCAGCAAGTCAACAGTCTCTCATTTATAAGCATTAATTAATTATACTCATTTACGTCATTTTATATTTTTAAGTTAGTAAAAGCACTAATTTTACCAAACACTTTAAATTGACACCGCTACCTTATCCACTATAAGCTAGCTTATCCGTTATCTGCTATTTTTTTTACTAATAGAGCCTAACTGTTAACGCTCGTTTTGGCAATGCCATTTCCTACTTTACAGCGGTTAAGCTCTTTGTAAGTGTTTGGTATGACTAGCTTGTAGTATCATTTTTCGCTAGCTTATAATATTTTTGGAACGATATATACACATGAAATAGAGTTTGAGCTTATAGCTTATAGTGTTTCATTTTTCTTCTCATTTTTACCATCGTTACTTTAGTTCAATTGCCGATTTACTTTTTATTAAATGAATATTTATCTCATACGTAAACATTAGGTACAAATGTCCATTTATTTCATTTTATATTTATAAGCAAGTTCATCCGCTATAAGCTAAGTTATCTAATATCTGCTATATATTTTATCCGCTATCTACTATTTTTTTCAAAAAAAAGCCCAAGTTGAATTTTGTAAGAATATAAGATGATGACGATGGGCATTTATACTATTTAACACATTTGTTTAATGTTTTAATTAAATATCTCAATAAATATGTATTACTTTTTCTTAAACTTCAAATTTTAATTAAATATTTATCTTTAATAAATCTTATTTTCAAAAATAATTGATCAAAAGGTTGACCATTATTATAATTATTATTTGACTACTCTATTATTTTATTAATTATAGAGGAATTCTTGTCATAAAATATAAAGGAAGTTAGATAGACCACATTAAAATGTGTTGTGTATATCACTACATTTACATCCGGAGGTCTTCTCCACGTAGGAGCTGCAGCGGCTCATGGCGCCAACCTCCGGTGGTTTCCCTCCAATTTCCGGCCAGTCAGCGGCTGCCAATTGCGCCATGTAGGATCCAGGTAGGTTCTGCTGCCAAGTAGGCTTCAAATGGCTTCAAGAAGTGGTCTTGATGATGGTTGTTTGCTGGTTTGTTCAATCAAACAGTGGAAGGGCAGCCGTGAAATCTTCAGTGAAGAAGTGAAGATAATGGCAAATATTTAGTCTCAGTTGTGTTTTGCCATGTGTCGTTGTTTATTTGCTTCGTTTCCCGCATCCTTGACTGTTCCCTGTTCTTCTCCATTCTCTCTTCTCCACGTGGGTGAGTTTTGCTACTTTTCTTCATCTTTACTCTTCTATTCCTTCAGCGATTTGATGCACCCAAGAAGTTCCCAATGCTGCTGTGTTAGTTTCAGCAAGCTAACCTTGCCAACACCAATTTGTAATCATAGTTTCTTCTTCCCACACACTATACTCAATGTACCACATTTGTACCCCTGGTTGGAAATCTAGCTCCTCTTGCTATAAATTGCCAGCCTTCTACGTTGGAGCTGTGATCTTTAAGCATTTCCAAGTGGGGATGTTTTTTTGCAGATGGGTCTTAGAATAGGGCAAGTTCAGAAATGGTGGGAAAAGGGGCTTCAACCAAACATGAGAGAGATGACTTCAGCTGAAGATCTTGTGGATTCTCTGTTAACTGCAGGGGATAAATTGGTCATTGTTGATTTCTTCTCTCCTGGTTGTGGTGGCTGCAAAGCACTTCATCCTAAGGTATTATTATTTTCCTATTTTTACACTTCTTTGTTCTTAATTTTAATTTTTATGATTGTGTGGTTTGATGAATTGAACGGCGGAAAGAGCACAACTTTATCTGCTTTATGGTTTACTTTTCCTGGTGTTGATGAAGACCGAAGAGTGGTGTGATATGGTTTGCTGAGGTACTACCTAATATTTTCATTAAAATTGATTTTTGTTTTCTAAAACCCTATTTTTCTGCAGGCCAAATGCTATTTGCTTTGTTGGTAAGTTGTTGTATATGCCAATGTTTATGGGAGATTAATTGCTTTTTACCAATCACATTTTTTTTTTGTTTTGGCAAGTTTCTATTCCCATGATATAGGTTAGGAGGCTTCTCTCAAAGATGATTATTTTGCACATTAGGTGTTTGTAATATATCCATATCAGTTCAATAGAAGAGATAGACTATAATATGATATAATATAGCTATCTGATATGATTTATTACATATTAAGGGTGCTTCATTGTACAATTTTACGATAGCAGATTTGAAATGTGAACACTGAGGGGAATTTGGCATTTTTTTATACCAGGATAGGGAGATGAAGATACAAAAGAGTTGATGTAACCCAACTTCATTTACCATTATTTTCTGATGCATCTACTAGAGATATTCTATAATTATGAAGTGCTTTGTCATTGTTAATCAATATATTCTTCATGTTTTAACTGATTTTTTTTATTATCATTATTGTTACAAACTAACATGTTAGCATTATTGTCAAGGTTTCTTTTCCCCACAACCCTTTTTGCTATTAATGATGTTGCTGCGTATTTCTTAGGATTCTTTTTTGGTATAACACCTCTGATCAAGTTATCTCCAAAGAAAACGTGGGAAGGTTTTCTTGGAGCATCTGTTGCCACTATGATTGCTGCATTTACGGTATGCATCAATTACTAATACATGATTTGGTGATGTTTTTCAGTATCATTTCCCAACAAGATGATTTCACAATAATGTTGCAGTTTGCAAACTTCTTGGGTCGCTCTTCTAATGGCTAACATGTCCAAGGAAGGTAACGACAATATTGATTGAGTACAGTCACATAAGATGAAATATTTGTGTTGTTTCTAATGTTGATCATTTGCAATTGCTTAGATCGTCATCCATTATGAACATTTTGTTTATCATAGCATGCTCAAAGACTATATTCATGGAGATCCGTTGTTGTAATTGGCTATGTACCATCCATCCTTATATTGTAACAAATGTCCAGGACTATGTTTATGGTCTTTCATGTCTTTATTTAGGATTATTAGGACTACGAAAACCTATGGCTGGGTTGCAATCATATTTCATTTACCGATTTGCTAATTAATTTATGTAGTATCGTTTCATTCATATGAATTTGCATTTCTCACTCAATTATTCACTACTAATATATCAACTCATTGTCTATCAGCTCATTGTTTATTTGAATTATCCACTACTAAAATGATGGTCTTCTCATCGTCCATTCCAAGAGACAGTTTAATTTGATATGGCCTTGCAACAATATAAATATAGGCTACTCATATTTTGATATAACTTACTCTTTTACTCTTATTGTGAATCCTCTGATTGTCATGGGGCAAGTAGATTAGCAGGGCAGTATAAATTTGGTGGAAGAAGTGGAGGTTGTGTCGCACCTTCTTGCTGCAGTAAAATTGTTATTGGGATTAGTTTTGGGCACTTCTTTGGCACACATTTTAAAGCAACTTCCTGTGGGAATCTTAGGTGTGTCACTCTTATTTACTAGAATTGAATTAGCTATGTGTTGTAGGGATATGAAGAGTAAAGAAAACTCCTTTGTGATGCTCATTTAGTGAAAGCAGTAATCCTACAGTTTCAGAATTCTTTTGTCTTTCTCTTCTTTTATGTTGTCTCCTTCTGTATTATCTCCTGGATAGATAATTTATAGTATTTTTTCATTTAATATATGCAGAAAAAGCAAAGAGAAGACACTCAGAAAGAATGCGGCGTTGTAAGATTGACCAATGACCATGATCCACCTCAGATTACACATGTGCATAACTATAGGTATATTTCATGTTGCTGTGCATTCTACTGAACTATTGCTTTTATATTGTTATTGTTGTGAGATTTAGAAGAGTTGTTATGCATACAGAATCTATGCTGCTACTTGGAATGTAGCCCGACAATCTCCTCCAAGTTATGTGAGTCATGAAGATTGGCTTCACACTTCTCCTCCTGCTGATATGTATGTCCTTGGGTAGATTTCTGATTAATTAAAGTATCATTTCATTTAGCTATATAATAATGATGGTTACAATATAAAATAGTTTGCATTTGGCTTATCAAACTCAGGTTTCAAGAGATTGTACCACTCAATGCTGGTAATGTTTTGGGGAAGCAAGTGTGTTAGCCATGAAAATATATGAAGAGCAAATAAACACCCTCATTCAATGGATTCGGAGGCATGGCCCTTCTCAAATCAGCAAGAAATCATCAAGGGTAAATAAATTTGCTTAACTTTATAAATTATAGTTACTTTGGGTGAAAGTATTACTATTAATCTAATCTTAGCAACATAGGTTGGACTGTTAATATTTGGGGTTCTTTTTGCTGTCTCATTCTCCATCAGTTTGTTCATGGTAACTCCAGGAATCTAATCTTAGCAACATGTGCATTTCTATTATTTTGAATTATTTCTCTGATTTCATTTCTACTATAGTGTAACCCTTTACTGGGAATCTAGCAGTGAATTCTTCATCTGATAACCATAGAACAAATGACATTTTCAACAAACTCTAATTAATCTGTTTTCTAATGGTTATCCCTGCTTTTATCATTCTATTGATTTGAGTCCCTTTTGTCTCATTTGCTTATGATTGGGTCACGAGCACCATCACAGTGAGACTGTGAAACTCATTATGTGGGCTACAAATCAAGAGACCATCACAGTGAGTTTGCCAGACTCATTATGTTGGTTACAACTCAAGCAAGATAAATTTGTTTCTCTTGACAATAATTTGAGTTAGTTAATGGTTACTCTCTTCTGAAACATGTTTTTCTGTTAGATAACCCTTTGATGCATGGTTGAGTTGTTTCCGGGAAAGTAGAAGGAAATTTTAGGTAACAAAAAGGGGTTGCTTGCTTGAATCAGCTAACAACTGAAGTTGTTATCTTTTCTTTTTCTCTTCATTTTCTCAGCTTTCACTTAGGAAGAAGAAGTGGAAGAATGGAAAGGGAGACAAACATGGACTCTTTTGAGAATGAGAATTGTAAGATTTATGTTTTGGATCGTTTTTTTGCACAAGTTAGTTATCCAAATCCTCCTCCTCAAGTGTATCCTCTTCCCTAAAGGACTGATGCCAAATATATATCTCCTCCTTATGGTAAAATTTTAGTTCCCTCATCTCCTTCCTGTTTTTAGCATTTTTTGATCAAACCATTGACTCAAGAAGATTGTTGGTAAATAATTTGTTTATTTTTTATTCCATTTATTCTTTATTTTGTATTCCTGGTTTCCTCATTTGTATTTGTTCACTGTTTTTCTTCCAGCATTTGCCTTCTTCAAGGACAATGGAGTTGTTTGAGTGTTCGGAAAGATAGCTACTCAACTCTCTACTTTAGCTTGAGTGCTCCTCCTTTTCTTGGTCCTTTTAGTGATCTCACTTTATTTTGGATTAATTTACATTGCTCTTCATAGAGGATTCATCATGTATTTTGTTCTTGGCTTAGAATGTTTCAGCTACCTTCTTAGTGTTTTAGTCACTGTTTCTTTAGTGTATGTATTCAAAGTTTGGTGTAGTTTGTTTACTTCCTTTTTTGTTTCTGGGGCATGTGGTCTGTACATATCCCTTCCTTATTAGTTTTTATTCAATATCTATGTTAGTTTGTGTCGCCTTTTATTTTCTGTAAATACTTCATATATTTATATCAATCAAATACCGAAGATTCCTTCAGCTATATCAATTGTTACCTTTTGTCTTAAAAAAGATCATGTTTCTTTTTATGGTTACTGATTTGGACAGTCTAAAGCTCCACATGTATTTACATATATCAACTATTGCTTTTCAACAACCAAGGGAGATAGACTCCATTGTTCTTTCTCTGGCTTAGTCATCTTAGCATTGGCTTAGTCAAATACTCTTCATGTGAATAAGACTGGACAGTCATACTTCAAGACCAATACCACTGCTATAGTGAATCTCTTTTTTTTTGCTTGATGGTCTTGCTCTTTTTGATTTTACTTAATGTGTATGCATTTTGGATTTTTGGAATTCTAAATCCATCACTAAGACTATGTCTAGCTACTCTTTCCATCGCGAAGAATATGTTTATGGTTTATATATGCTGAACCATTGTCTCTTTAATTTCTACAACCGTTATTTCGACTTACTAATTTACTTCTTAACCATTTATTTCATGTTTTGATCCTTTTTATGCTTTTCATCACTTTGCAAACATTTAGCTTCATAAGTAATTATTCAATAAACAAATTTTTCTTTTTTTTTGACAATAAACAAATTTTTCATATATATCTCACTATTGTTCTATTAAATAATCTGACTCAATTAATCTTCAAATTAATCACACAATATGTTCAAATAGTCACTTTAAGATACATTTCAAAAGGTCCTTTTAATTTCTTTGTAATTTTTCAAAGCTTCTTTCATATTGTAGTCTAAACGACAAATTTTGGTATCCCGATAATTTTTGTGTTAATTACAATTTTTACTATTGTTATCGCTTTTGAATCTTTTACGCACCTCTTTGTTGTTAGAATTTGACTTTAATTACTATTAACCTAATTTTGGTTTATGCTATAATTGTTGTTTAAAATCATGGCTACTCTTCATAATATTGTGGCATTGCATGTCTCTCCAAGAGCCACTTCCATCACCATAAGCTAGATAATGAAACAAGTCATGTTGCACTTATATTTTGTTCTCTTCAATATATGGAATTCATGTCTAAAATTATAGAACATATGTATCCAATTTACAGAGCCTATCTTATGTTATGTTGTATTTTGTTCTCTTCAATTTATTTGCAATTTAATAACAAACAAAATTTAATACAGCGAAGATCCTGTATTGATTGAAGTTTTCGCCTCGTGCATCGCACGGGTGAACGCACTAGTATACTAAAAATACTGTTGTCCATAATAAATCATTTATTATACTTCCTTGTCAAATGTATTGGTCTAATATTCATTGGATTCTATTTTGTACTCATTCTATTTTTCTCTCTTCATATAAAATTATGGAGAGTACTCTTTTTCCTTCAAGATAATCTTTTTCTAAAAAAGTTTTGCATAAAAAGATTTTAACACGACTCTTCTTAGTTTCCTTCTATTTGACAAAAAAAATATTTAATAAACATTATAATTTGTACCCATTATTTATTGTTGTAACCTTTTTGAATTTAACAATTTATTACTTATCATTAAAGAAAATTAAATGTGCATTTTTTAATGTATTTGTGACATTTAATTATAAAGGTAATCATAAATGTAATAATACTATTTAACACATTTGTTTAATGTTTTTATTAAATATCTCAATAAATATGTATTACTATATAAGATGATGATGATGATGGGCATTTATACTATTTATCTTTAATAAATCTTATTTTCAAAAATAATTAATCAAAAGGTTGATTATTATTATAATTATTATTTGACTACTTTATTATTTTATTAATTATAGAGGAATTCTTGTCATAAAATATAGAGGAAGTTAGATAGACCACATTAAAATGTGTTGTGTATATATTAAAAAACTGTTGTCCATAATAAATCATTTACTATGCATAACACTTTCCTTGTTCATTGGATTCTATTTTGTACTCATTCTATTTCTCTCTTCATATAAAATTCTGGAGAGTACTCTTTTTCCTTCAAAATAATCTTTTTCTAAAGAAAATTTTGCATAAGAAGGTTTTAACACGACTCTTCTAATTAGTTTCCTTCTATTTGGCAAAAAAATCATTTAATAAACATTATAATTTATACCCATTATTTATTGTTGTAACCTTTTTGAACTTAACAGTTTATTACTTATCATTAAAAAAATTAAATGTGCATTTTTGAATGTATTTATGACATTTAATTATAAAGGTAATCATAAATGTAATAATAAATGCTGCTAATACTTTCTCAAAATTTGATGTATAGGTGTATCTCAAATTTCTCTATATAAATAACAGAACTAGAGTATTAAGAAAGCCATAACCAATATCATTTTCAGAATTTCGTTATTGCTCATTTCTCTCTACTTCTCTAATGGGGCTCATGGCTAGGAGGAAGGTGAAGCTTGCATACATAGTCCGGTCATGGCTAGGAGGAAGGTGAAGCTTGCATACATAGTCCAAAACTATAAGAGAAATTCAGTATTCAGAAAACGAAAAAATGGTCAGAGATTAGTTTTGCTTAATTTATTCAAAGAATCTATTACTTTTGCATATCTTTTATATTTCACCATTATGAACAAAAATTGGATCAATATTTACAATTTTTATTTTGATGTTGTTTTAATTTTCATTTTTTATGTCAAAAAATTAACTATTTTTTCTCGCCAATCTTACAAATTCAGAATCTAGCTATTCGTATGAAGTAGATCAAGATCCTCTTTACCAATTGGTATAAATTTTTAGTTTCTCATTTCTCACATTTCTCTTCGTTCTTGTTATGGCTCTTCAAATGTTTTTCATCAGGTTTAATCAAGAAGATTAATGAAATCAGCGTCCTTTGTGGGTCGAAGCTTGTGCTATAATATATAAGCAAGGTGATCCTCAACCAGATGTTTGGCCATCCGAATCTGGAACCCAACAAGTGTTGAATAGGTTTCAGACCACGCCTCAACTAGTACAAAGCAAGAACAAGTTGGACCTGTAAAGCTATTTGAACCAAAGGATCCGCAAAGCCCAAGAGCTTCTGATGAAACAACAGAATGACAACAAAGAGAAGCAGATGGCAAATATGGAACTTGAAGGGAATCGAATATAGAATGGAGTCGATGCAATCCGAAGAGGGGGTTCAAAATATTGGAGCGCAGACTACGAATGTTGTTGGAGAGCAAACAAATATGGGTGATATCCAAGGAGTTGTAATGGAAGGAGATCATATGAATATGGATAATGTCCAAGGAATGATGATTGGAGAAGAGCAAGTAAATACTGGTCATACACAAGGACTAGTGAGTGGAGGAGAGTTGGAGGCATATACTGGTCAAGATTTATCTATAGACTTCACCAACATGGGATTGAATACCAACATGGATCATATCCAGGTTGATCAAGATTTATCTATAGACTTCACCAACAATAATGATGGTATGCTTCCATTTGGAGATGCTGATGTTCCAAATGCCTTTTGGCTTAATAATCCACATTTCCCTTGAAAAAACTCTCTTTTGTAGTATTTGAATCATCTATTGTTTGTTTTCTATTTATTTGCCTTTATATGTGTTTATGTTTACAGGACCATCCATGGTCGTTTCTTTGTTTAAACTATAAGAAGTCTTTAGTTTTTTTTAAATATGTTTACAATGTTGACTTTCAATGGAATGAATGGAGCTTTTTTTTTTCTGGTTTCAAGTAATTTGATATTTGATGTTTGATGTAGTTAGGATTAAGGAAATTCAGAAAAAGATAAGGTTGTTGGAACAACTCCTTAGTAGTTTAACTTCACAACATTATTGACTGATTTGCCTATTTTATTTATTTTTTGTCTACAGAAAGAGTGATGAATACCACACCATAAATTATATTTTGTTTGATAAAAAAAAAATACCACACCACAAATTCACATGCACAAAATGGGGATTCCGGATCCTAACCAAAGTAACCACGATAAGTATCGTACCTAACAACTAGTTGAGCTATGCCTTACATATATTTTTCATCACAAGATACATATACTTAGCAGCACATAGCCAACACTTGGAGATGCATTGCCAAGATTTCCCTTCAAATTATTTCAAAGTAATAAAATTTTGTAAAGATCACAAATCATATATTTATGAAAAAATAACATGTACCAGATGATTGATGTAACATCCTAGTATTTCTAAATAATAGAAATACCAAAACATACATTTTAGATTACATCAGAATATAAAATTTCCTGCTTAGATACACATCATCACAAGAATAACGGAAACAATTACATAACTTAAATAAAGTTCAAGTCATATTATCGAATCCAGAGACAACACCGGAACATAAACAAAGATGAAAGAATAAATCTTCAATCTTCTCTCCAAGCATGTCATCTAACCATGCCTTTTAGCTTTCTTCGTTCCTTGTTTCTCTGTAAAAACAACAACAATGATAGGGTGAGATAACATATCTCAATGAGTTTTACCGTGACCTCTAACATTCACTCGGGTCAATATTACAAACCTAAGCATTAGTCGTTTAATTTATAAACCACTAGCTTAATTTATTATCCAAAACACCGACTGCCATCAATTGCTAATCCCGGTGAATCGTGTAACTACATTAGCACAACATCAGCGGCCATCAATTGCTTACTCCCGATGAATCTTACAACAATACCTAGCATAACATCAACCGCCATCAATTGCTTACTCCCGATGAACCCCTGTTAGTACTTTCCCTAACGGATACTGGGCCTAGGTTAAGGGCTCATGACCTTCCCCGCCTTGTATGTTATTCAATGGGTCCTCACCCATATATCTTATCTACATCAATCATAGCTGTAACCGATTGAACATTTAGTTCGGTTTGTTTTCAGAAACAATTACTCACACGTGCATTAAGTTCGGTTTTTCGAAACATTTGTAGTTCATGACAATTCGATTTAAAACATGTCATTCATAAGCATTTTTGAAAGTATTACGATTATTTTAACATTGTATGGTGTTGGGGAAAGGATTAGAATGAGCTTGGAATATTTTGGTTTTAGTAAAGTAATCTGGGAATAGATTCACATTTATGGGAATCGATTCACAGAATGAGACTAGGTTCCCAATCTGTGAACAGATTCACCGTCTGTGAATAGATTCACAGTCTTGCGAATCGATTCACAGAAAGGGAACAGGTTCCCAATCTGTGAACAGACTTACAGTCTGTGAATCGATTCACAGCTTTGTTGTCTGCAACAAAACTCGGTTTTTAGTATAAATTCGTCATTCTGTTCGTTTCCGATACCCATTCCGATCATTCCCTAACTTAAACATACATTACAACAATAATATAGCCAGTCCAAAAAATAACAATCAACCACAATATTAACATATCACAACAATTACTTGTTCGTTCCAAGACTCGATAATGCATAGTTTCGAAAATTACGGTTTTTGACTCGATAAAAACGTTCAAAATCAAACGAAACGAGATAAACAACGAAACATCCAACACATTCAAAAAAACCAAAATCCCTAAACGTGAGTAAAACTCACCTATCGTGATGAAAATCACGAAATGCACCAAGACTTCGCGAAATGCTCAAACACGAAACCGCTCAAACAATTCTCGTACGATGTCCTAAGCTCCCACGAACTCGAACCCACTTCCATTTCGAATTTAAATTACCCTTAGCTACTGAAGTTCCTTCTAATGATCTTCTATAATTCACAATGTAGCTCCAGAAATTTGCTCAAAGCATTCCCAAAGAACTCGGCAATAACTCCAAAATTCGGTTTGGGCAGTATCTGTACACTGTTTTGAAATAGACATAACTAATACAATTCTTGACCAAAACAATCCAAAAAGGTGCCTAATGTGTAGATAATTTTTTCTATTACACGGATATGATGAGTATTCAGAGAGTTATGGTTATAACAATGTGGTTGATGCAAAACTGTTACTGTTACAAAAGTGAAACTTGTAACTAATTTTTCTCACTCAATACTCAGTCAAATCAAGTGGTTCTTGTGCCTAACTTGAAGAGTTTTGTGTCTAGTTTCCAATGAAACACAAATGAGCTTAAGATGAGGTCTATTTAAAGAGTTATGAAGCAATTATCAGAGATAGTTCCATACGGGTTTTAGGAAGAAACTATGTTGAAGTTGTATCTTCAACCTCAACATCAAGGAACATGAAATCAACCTCCAAAACTAACCCAAACAGCACCTATTTCGATTTCCAGCAGCTCAAACTCCCTCCTTGCTACTTCAAACTACAATGTAGGTTCCCAAATGCTCTAAACTTGTCCTAGTCTCCACATGCAAGCCATTGAAGATTCAAAAATTTTGTTAGTGTTTAAGCTTGAGGTCTAGAAATGGTGAAAAGGAGAAGAGTGAGAATAAGCTAACAAGATTGGTACCATTGGAAAGAGAATTGAAAATGGTGAATGATGGTGAAAGCATCACTTACATGCATTGATGATTCTTCCCTCTCCTCTCCTTCCTCTTTGCCCTCTTTCTCTATCTCTCTACTCTCTCTCTCCCTTTTTCTCTCAAATTCAGAAAAATGAAGTGAGTGGAAGGGTGTGTGTGTTATTCTATAGTTATGAGCTGAGGGGAAAAGGTTAAGTGAGTGGGAAAAGACGATAATGCCCCTGCTCTATAACTCTCACTTAAACTTATATTTTTACCCCAAAACAATCCCACACAATATCAATAATACGAATAACTCACATAGCTTAACGATTATATATAGCTTTCGCGACATAATCATATCCATGACTCGATTTATCATTTAATCGATTAATAAATCGCAAGTTAATTTCGTAAACCGAAATTAACGAAACTAGGGATGTTACAATCACCCCAACTTGAAAGATTTTGTCCTCAAAATCGTTCCAGTCTTATCCACCTAGTTGACGCGACGCCAACATTTATTGATCGATCACCTGCATCTGACCTTCGTATGCAGACACTAGCATTTGTCAACTCACAAGTGTACCCACAGTTTGTTTAGAAAACAGATTCATAACTTAGGGTATAGACACGACTTTCGCCTTCAAAGCGGAATGAGCTCGGAATGTTCCGGCTTAAATGTAGCATTGGGTCGAAAGGAAATGATGTCTATGAGATGATTGCTTTGAACTCAATATTTTTTTTTTCAAGATGTCTATGAGAGGATTGCTTTGAACTCAATATTTATTCATTGGGGGAGTCAATATTTATTTATTGAAATAAGTTAAGTTTTTATTTTTTTCAAGATGTGTAACCGACCTCCAACTTTTATGTAGGTCTACCCCTGCATAATATACTAAATGTTCCTATCTGCAATGCAAGTATCATGCTCCAAACAAAAGGTCACATAAGGGTAGCTCATGTGGTTGAGTGAAAGGAACATCATTGGTGAAAATGTAGGCGTACGGGATTCGAACCCCGCTCTCCCCTCCCCTCTAACTACTAACACACTAATTTCTAACCACGTTGCCTATCAGGAAAAAGAAAAGCTCCAAACAAAAGATACTAACTTTTCCTATCTGCAATGCATGTATCATAAGATACTAACTTTTCCTTACGATGAACATTCTCAATATCATAGATATGGTGCTTAGCTATTCCAGTTTTGTAAACTTAGTGCATATGTTTAATTTGGTTGGGTGATTGTGGTCATCAAACATGACTTTAGGCATCTAAAAGTGCTTCCACTCATTCATTTGGGTGTTTGGATTTTTTAGAAAAATCAATTCTAGTGTCAAAACTTGAGTTTACTAGAAGCTACAAATAGTAGCTTTTGAGTTTGCTAGAATTGATTCTACATATTCAATAACAATATTTATCATATTTGCCCTTTTTACTTTTTAAAATTTATTTTTGTAAGAGTAATTTTTCAAAATATTTTTTTACACTAACAAAAAAAGTGGACACTAATTAAGTCTATGAGAAATGAAAAATATCAATTTGGTCCTCAACATTCTCAAATGAGGGTCAAAGTAGTTCTTTTGTGAAACTTTTTAAGGACAATTTAATCCCCATTCGGAACTAATTTGAGCCACATTATGTCAAGAATATTAACTTTTCATGGAGAAAATTAGTCTTCATATTTTTGTGACGATCAATTTAGGTATTTACTCTATTTTTTTTCTTTATTAGTGTCAATATCATACATGTATTTAACAAAATAGAAATTTGTGCACATAATTTGGGTGAGAATAGGCCAGGCCAAACGATAGGGGCCTAAGGCCTAGCCAACGTCAGACCCAAGCCATGTGTTTTTAAAATATATCAAGCTAAGATTTTTTTAAAAGCCTATTTTAGGTAAAAAGGGTAGACTACAGACCATTTAAAAAACCTTTTAGGCGTACAAGTCATCCTATTTAAGTAAATATAAATAATATTTTTGACACTGTAAGTTAGGTTTGCTTCTGTTGTTTGCCTCGCAGCCTGATTTTAATCCTTTAACTATCAAACATACAAATGCGCAATGTTGGATTAGACTTACCGGTCTTGCTCAAGAATATTGATGTCCCAAAATTCTTTTTGCTAATGCTAATAGTGTTGGAACACCAATTAGTCTAGATGATAAAACAAGTAAGAGCTCATTTGATAGATCATTTGGTCATTTTTCCTGCATCCTGGTTGATATAGACTTGAAGTCAAAGCTTAGGAATCAAATACTAGTTGAGAGGTCGGGCTATGCTTTTTTTGTGGGCATTGTGTATGAAAATTTGTCATTCTTTTGTATGAATTTCATAATAATGGTCATTCCATTGGCATTTGTAAAAAAAAGGGTGCACTTTGGTGTGGAAAATAATAAGGAACAAAAGTTCCCAGAAAATGTTGCTCAACCAAAGCAGGTATCTAAATACGTTCCTAAGTTAAAGGTTACTAACAAGAAGAAAGCTCGAGTTATAAGTATTCAAGTGAATATTAAGGAAGGTTTTAAAGGCGACAATAATGTTCCTTGGGATGGTTTGGATCTTCATCCTTTAATTACTAGGGTTTACAAAGCCATCTAATGCTTAACAGGCTTTATCCTTAAAAGTGCTGCATTTTTTTATTAAATGTGCAACGGGCTTTATTAAATGTGCAGCAAATTAATAATCTGAATCAAATTTATTTTTTTATTAAAAAAATACATTCATGTTCTTTCTTTGCCAGATTTTTTAAAGCTCTTCAATTTTTTATTTTCCAAAATTATCTTTCTTCAAATGCGTTTACGATTTGTAAGAGCAACTCTATCGAAGATTGTTTATCACCATTAATCTCAATTGTCAACAACAGATACAACAATAGAGTTAAACAGATCTAAAAAACTATTAATAAGAAAATAGAATCACGAGAGGTTGGTGAGGGAGAAATGAACAAAGATTCAAAAATAAATCTACAAAACTATTGATCTGAAGGGAAAGAGAAATGATCAACCATATAGATCTAAAACAAAAGAAAAGATACAACGTGCGTTCTGTGTGCGTTAATCAGTCACTTCACGGTAAAAATAGTAGGTCAGAAGATCTACTAGTATACAACTTGTGTTAGATAGTGTAATGAAGAAAGTTCTCACAAAAAAAATGTAATGAAGAAAGTAACAGATTTGCTTCACCATTTTGAATAATGAAAAAAGCATTAGAAGCAAATTAAAAAAGCGATATTGTTGCTTCCAGGGACGTCTCAATTTGGGATGTTTTTGATCCTGGGTTTATAGAATGGGATATGAAGAAGAACCCTAGTTCATCTCAATTTGGGGATTTTTGAATTTCTATTTTTTTTTTTTTGAGGTTGAAGATGAAGATTAGTCAACACAAAAATAGGGACATGTCAGCTCGTTACGGACATGTCAATTCTGTTAGTGCCAATTGAGCTTTTTTGTGACGGAAAATAAAAAAATGACTAACGGCGTACACATTATGTAACTTAAGAGACCTAAAGGTACCCAAAAAAAAATTAAAGGACCAATTTGTTACAATTAAATAACTTAAACGACTTCTGTGTATTTTTGCCTAGTTTTAACGTATACATTTACTTTAAATTTTTTCGAAAGCCAAATAGAGAAATCTCACATAAGTGTGCATGAGAAGTTTTCAAATATATTATTTATTGCGAAAATAATGTAGATGGCACATAGAAAATCACCAAATAAGATTATTTGCAAATGTTATTAGTATATAGATAACAATAGTTGTCTTCATTTGTGCAAAAAAGTAACAAAAGTTGAATTTATTCATATACAATATCACATAAAAGTTAATGTAAAAATAGAAATTCATCGAGACTTCGTTGGATTTCTACCAGTGTGTGGATTTTGTTGATAAATAGAAATTGTATAGAACCAAAGATAAAACAACTAAAATTTTACAGAAACCAAGTTTAACAATTTTTATTTTGTTAAATGTTTGTATTCCAAGAATAATTTCAATTAAATATAGTGTGTGCAAATTTTCATATATAAAATTTGGTTTGTCATTTATACGACTGAGAACAGTAGGAAAAGGAACAATTATTAAATGACAAATAATTTTTTTCTTAATACATGTGTGTTTTTGTTGTAGACTACATTTTTTGGTTTAGACTATTACTTGCTTTCAGCGAAAGACTAATCTCCGCTTGTGCTTAAGATCAAATTTCGCACAAGCCAACACCGAGTTTGGCCACTGTGTTCGCTAGTGCAAAATTCGATTACATAAGCTCACTGTAACCCATGCTTTTCATAGGGATGCTTTTCATGGGGGGGGGGTAGAGAAGGTCATGATGTGCAGTGTTGGGGTAGCCTACTAGAAAGAAAAGGGCCCAGGCTGCTACAAAAAAAGGAGCTCAATTGGTAGTGGGAATGCATTGAGCATGTACTTGAGCCCCAGAGTACATGGTTCGATTCCCACGGAAGGCAAAAACTCTACATGGGGGCTAGAGAAGATCATGATGTGCAGTGCTGGGGTAGCCTACTAGAAAGAAAAGGGCCCTGGCTGTTACAAAAATAGTAGCTCAATTGGTAGTGGGAATGCATTGAGCTTGTACTTGAGCCCCAGAGTACATGGTTCGATTCCCACGGAAGGCAAAAACTATACATGGGGGTAGAGAAGGTCATGATGGGCAGTTCAATGGTAGCCTACTAGAAAGAAAAGGGCCCAGGCTGTTACAAAAAAAACCCAGAGTACATGGTTCGATTCCCACAGAAGGAAAAAACTCTACATGGGGGGTAGAGAAGGTCATGATGTGTAGTTCTGGGGTAGCCTACTAGAAAGAAAAGGGCCCAGGCTGTTAAAAAAAACCCAGAGTACATGGTTCGATTCCCACAGAAGGCAAAAACTCTACATGGGGGGTAGAGAAGGTCATGATGTGCAGTTCTGGGGTAGCCTACTAGAAAGAAAAGGGCCCAGGCTGTTACAAAAAAAAAAGTGCAACTGCACATCATGAACTTCTCTACCCCCAATGTAGAGTTTTTGCCTTCCGTGGGAATCGAACCATGTACTCTGGGGCTTAAGTACATGCTCAATGCATTCCCACTACCAATTGAGCTCCTTTTTTTGTAAAAGCCTGGGGCCTTTTCTTTCTAGTAGGCTACCCGAGCACTGAACATCATGACTTTCTCTACCCCCCCCCCCCCCCCCCCCCCCATGTAGAGTTTTTGCCTTCCGTGGGTATCGAACCATGTACTCTGGGGCTCAAGTACATGCTCAATGCATTTCCACCACCAATTGAGCTATTGAGAACTGTTGACTGCCCCCACAACCACCATGAGTCTTTTCAGCATGCGTTGTCCTCACTTGCATACTTTCTAGGAAACTTCCCAAAATGTCACCCATCCCACTACTACTCCAAGCCAAGCACGCTTAACTGTGGAGTTCTTATGGGAAGGGCTCCCGAAAAGAAGATGCATCTTGTTGGTACAGGTAGTCCAAATCAATTCTTTTAAGTCTTCCTTCAACTGTACAGTCCCATACCTGCACAGCCTCAAGATCCCTCTCATTCTAGTGCGTATTCGGTTCATTCACGTGCCCATTCGCTTTGAAGCTGCTAGGAGCCGCTCTTTGCCATGCCACCTTTTTGGGCACCTGCGATCACTCCCCGCCCTCGTCATCCACGTATGTCACATGCCCGCCAGCTTCCGGTTGGTTCGTCCTCGAACCACACCGTACTGAGAGAGGTCTCCTGCTCTGATACCATTTGTAACATCCCAGACTGCTTACAGAACTGTCGACTGCCCCCACTAACCAACACGAGTCTTTTCATCATGCGTTGTCCTCACTTGCATGCTTTCTAGGAAACTTTCCAGAAGGTCACCCATCCCACTACTACTCCAAGTCAAGCACGCTTAACTGTGGAGTTCTTATGGGAAGGGCTCCCGAAAAGAATATGCATCTTGTTGGTATAGGTAGTCAAAATCAATTCTTTTAAGCCTTCCTTCAACTGTACAGTCCCATACCTGCACAGCCTCAGGATCCCTCTCATTCTGGTGCATATTCGGTTCATTCACGTGCCCCTTCGCTTTGAAGCTGCTAGGAGCCGCTCTTTGCCATGCCACCTTTTTAGGCACCCGCGATCACTCTCTGTTCTCGTCAGCCACGGATGTCACACTCACCATCATCTCTCTCAAGACAATACCAGAAACCCATCTCGCCCAAAACACTACCCAGAAACCCCAATGCTTTGGAAAATGTTGGATTTTCAAACTGTGAGTGCCAAGAAAAGAAATAAAAATATTGAATTTTGAAGCCTGACCATGATTTCCCTTCCTCTTTCGTTAAATTTCAATGTGTATTGGAGCTTAGCAATTCGTTCTTTTAGTTCTCCCAATTCAGATTTCTGAAAAAACTAAGATTAGGGTTCCTCTCTCTCTCTCTCTCTCTCTCTCTCTCTCTCTCTCACACACACACACACACACTCATAGAAACCACACATTGATGGACCTTGTGACCCAATTCATTCTAACTGAAGCTTTCTGGTGACTTGTGTATTTTCACCCTTCCCCTCGATCTCAAACTGAATGAGTTGTGGAGAAATGAAGCTTCATTGCCCTTCGATTTGAATGGGGTGTGGAGAAATGACTCAAACCTTGACCTAAGTTTCTTCCCCCCTTTGGGGCCCTTCGATTTGAAGCTTCGGTGATCTGTTTATGGAAGGATGGGGGATGAGGGATTGTAAGGATAGGGATTGTGGATATATGGATTTGATTTTAGCTTTGGGGTAGCGTTCAGATTGCATGAAGAAGGAAAAAATGTCCTTTGAAGATGAAGATATGGACATGGGTTCTTGTGTTGATGGATAAAAGTGAGTTTCTGCAAATCTGGAACTCTACGGAGGAAGATGAAGAATTCCGGGTTTGATTTCTGAATTTATTCACCTCAATTTATAAAATAAATAAAAAAGAAAATTGATGAAGTGGCAAAGCCAAATAGAACTCAAGTTTTCCACATCAGTATTTTTTGACAGCGGAGTTAATAGAAGAATCTAAAAGATAACATGTGTTAGGGAGTTATTTAAAAAAAAATGCAAGGACAAAAACCGAATGACTCCATATTCGCAGGACCAAATACATTTTTAAGCATTTTATTTATGTGAGAGTGAATAGAAATACATATTGGCCTTTAGATCTAAATAAATAAATCATGGATCGGATCAGGAAAAAAACAAGCAAAAAATCACGTGCTCCTTTCTCTTTTGCTCTTGTTTCTCTATTGCTTTCATCTTCCATCACTGCAACAAAGCCCCATTCACCAAATCAGAAAATCCTTCTTCCCTGCACTGGTGGACGGCTTACAAATCAGAAAATCCTTCTCTCTCTCTCTCTCTCTCTCTCATACGACTGGTTAGCACACATCCGTCACCAACACCAGCAATATTGTGGCAACCTTTTTCAGAAATGGTACGGTCAAACCCTCAACAGCATCCTTGTCATGGTCACACTCAACTTTGCATGCTCTCCATTTTCAATTTGGCAACTTCTTAATAATTTATTGAATTAACATTTTGAGATGAAGCTTTGTGCATATAGATTTGGCTTCCTCCATTACATTTGGATGCATCAAATTAAAGCATATTAGGTATAAAGATTAAACCATGAAATCATGCCTGCAACAATCGTTGAATAATTAAAAGTTGTGAGCCACCAAAGAGGCAATGGGTGTAATAGTTCTTAAAAAAAGATTTTGTTACAGGGAAATAAAGGGAAATAAAGAGAATATGAAAGAGGAGTATGGCTTGAGAAGAGAAAAGAATATGAGTAGTATTGGGCAGCAAATAATTTGTAGCTCCTATTTAAATCTTAAAAGTAGAACTCCTAATTATACTTTTGTCAAATGACAATGAATCACCAAAGATATGAGTAGTATGTTGTGCCGTCTCAAACAATCTAGGGTAAGCATCTACTTTGGTCCCTCAAAGTGTTTGGCGTTGTCAATTTGGCCTTTCATTTGAACAAAAAGGCAAAAAAGTCCTCAAATGTTAAATTTGTTCATCATGTTAGTCATTGTTGTTAACTCGCCTCACTAACTTCATTAGTTTGGTTGAGTTGGAACGTTTTCTACCATGGTGGCGCTGCTAAATGGACAGCTGATAAACTCTAAATTAGTGCATCTTTAGAGATATGTTTGAGTCATTTTTAGAGCTGTTATTATTAATTATATAAATTAGTGACTTAATTTGCTCTTGTTATGCAGAAAAGAGAAACATATGAAAAAGAATGAAAAGTCCAATTTAGAGTCACTTATATGTAATATATATATATATATACATATATATATATATATATATGGCTAACAAATAAAAAGAAGATCCTCTTGGTGATTTCAATTGAAAGTGATGCACATGTGACTTGGAGAGAAAGAAAGAGACATGGAGTGGATAGTAAGCAACTAATATTTAGGAAGGATCTGAATCCTAATATTAAGGGATTGAGATATTTTGCAATTAAAAGAGGAAGCAATCTTGCCTTGAGGAAAAAGGAATATCACACTACCCTAGCTTGGAGAGAAGGAAAAGGAACCAATATAAAAGAAGGGCTTCACTTGTGAATGAGAGAGCCACACACCACATACACAAACAACAGTTACACGGACACTGCGGAGGGAGAGAAAAAGGATATTGGGTACCATTCTTGACACCGTGAGAGAGCTCTGGAGCAGAAAAAGGAAACTAAATACCGAAAATCAGAATTTCTCTATATTCCGGGTTATTTTAATCTTTGTAATTTAGGACTCCTTATTTTATTTCGTTGTTCTTGAACATTATGGATAGCTAGATCCTCTTCTAGGGTCTTAGGTGGATCTTGCAAGTTTAGAGGCCTTTTTATGTTCTAATTTCTAGTTTCAATTCCTAATTTTTATTTCAATTAATATTATCCTATTGTTTTAATCACATAATTTGGATTGACAACCCTTTGCATGTTCATAATCAATTAGTTGATCAGCGACCGTACTGCAATTAGTTGGTGGACCTATAGGATAATTGGGCCTATAATTAATGCATGACCAAACTTTAATTTAGTCTTCCAATCATTCAACCTTTTTGTACTTTATGCTTTTCTTGAATTTAAATTCTAGCATGACCAAACTAGGGCTAATTTAGGAAAAAGAATTTTAATCGCGAATGACCAAACGGATTAGTAGCTTTAGTAAAGGGATTAGTAATTGAATAAAATAAGGGAATTCAGGTAGAATTAGACATAGGGAAATCGAAGCTTGCAAGTGAAACCGCGACCCTAGACCTCTCTCCATTGATTAAATTTAATATTTTAATTCTTGCTATTTAATTCTCTTTATTTCGTTTTTATAACATAAAACTATTTGTTCGTCTAAACATTAAATAATCTTGAATAGTTTAGTACTTGTTAATTAATCTCTGTGGATACGATATTCTTTTATACTACTTCTGCGAAAAAGTACACTTGCTCTGAGTGTTTTTAACGCAACAAGTTTTTGGTGCCGTTGTCGGGGATTAATTTACCAATATTAAACGAAAAGGATTTTTATTGCTTTAGACTTTTTTTCTGCTTTTATTTTAATTTCGTTTTTTTATTTATCTTATTAAAAAAAATATACAAAAATAAAATTGATAACACTTTCCCAAGAGCTCGTTGTAGTTCACTTTTTTTTGAAGAAAAGTTTAAATCATGGTTAAAACTCTTGGAGATTATATTAGAGAGGCAGAGGCAAAAAGAGATTTAGAGAAATTATATTGGTATATGCCTCAATGTCAACGCCCATTTTCTCCTCCTCCTTATGAGCCTTATTCAAACTATTAGGATGACTATGAGTCACCTCCTTATTCCTCCAACTAGGATAATTATGAGCAACTACAAGTGCAGAGGAAAGATGAGGAATCTGATATCAATGTTAAATTTATGGAGCAAACAAATGAAATATTTGATAGTTTGAACAATCAATTGTCAAAGGTTATTGATATGGTAACAACTCAGTTGGCTCAAGAAACTCTTTATTTACAAAGTCTATCCCAAATGAAGAATCTGAGCAATACAGAGAAAGTATTCTTAGGAGTGATGAAGAGTTCTATATGGAAGATAATCTAGAGGAAGAAACTCTCAAGAAAGATGAAGAGACTCCTACTGAAGGGAGTCAAGTTAAAATAATGGCTCCTACTGAAAAGAGTTATATTGAAATAAAAGATCCTACTGAAGGGAGCATTTGTGAGGATAATGAGAAAGATCAATTGGTTCATGAGTTGCAGAAAGAGGAGAAAGCCCCAATTTTTGGGCAAATTGTTTTGACCATTGGTGATGTTGTGATTGAGGTTCACAGGGGAAAGGTAACTTTAATGAGTGGTAAAGAAGAGAATGTGATTAAAGCGTTAAATTCCAGTGAAAATTTCTCTTCTTTAACTTCTCATTATTTTGATTATGTGGTTGAAACTAACATTTCTGGTGATTTAAAGAAGTAGGATCTTTTGGGAAAAAATATTATTTTGCAGGATCCTAGCATAGTGGTGGGTGGAAATCAAATAAAAATTCCACAACCCTTTGAAGTTCATCCACCACTTGGAAAAAGAAAGAACAATGTCAACCACATGGTTAGAAAACTAAGAAGGAGCACTGAGTTAGATGTAAAATTTGCTCTTGGAGAGCCACCTGATTGAGCACCAACTATCGTCAGGCTCATGACGTTAAGAAAGCGCTTCGCAAGAGGCAACCTGTGTTTTATTTTCTGTTATTTTTGTTTTGTTTTTAGGAATAAGCTCAGATTGCAAACTCTCTCAGGGAAGTCACTCTCACTCTCTCTCTCTCTCTCTCTCTCTCTCTCTCTCTCTCTCTCTCATTTATGTCCTTTTGTTTCTAATTGATCACTTTGCATTGAGGACCATGCTTCATGCTAGTGTGGGGGAGGAGCGTTATTTTGTCACTTGTTCTCTATTAATGCACATACCCACTACATATGTTGATAGCATTTTTTTCTGGCTTGTTTTGCATGAACTATGCTTAAATTGAAAAAAAATAGAGATTTTGCCTTTAGGGGATCCCATAATTAATTTACTTGACAGTCTTGTGCTTAATTGTAACTGTGAGGATGTCCTTAGGAAGCTGATAATTACCATTTGTCCCTCTTGAGTACTTTTTGTGAACTAGCTTCTAAATGTGAGATCTGAGCCTTCATAAGGGGATTGATACTAAATCATAAATTTTTACCCCTTTTCTTTCTATGAGTGTGTTTCTCAATTTGCTACATTCTAGAATTTGTCTTTTGACCATTTCAAGGCGAAAATTAATTTGCATCATGTAAAAAGATTTGGGGAATTTAGGTATTTTTCTGGCCTCAGAGTTTTTTGTTGAATTTATCCCTTAGTTGCCCCTTTTGAGCCTATTTGTTATCTATTTTCTTTCGTCCCCAGATATAATTTTTTCTTTTTTTGTTTTTGGTAACCATTTGAAATTGAATGTGGAGCAACTATGAAAATTACAATTTCGTCCTATATTTTAGTTGTCTATATTGTCAGGACTGAAATTTCGTCCTATACTTTAGTTATCTATCTAATCAGGATGAAGAGAAAAAATGGAGTGAATCATGTGCTTACAAAAATATTTTCATACAAAGGAGACAAAATAGGAGTTTTCATGTACTTACCTTTTCCTCCTATGAAAAAATAATAATAGAAAGAAAAATTGAAAAAAAAGGAAAGCAAGAAGGAGGAAAAGACGCATCAAAAGAATGAAAGAGCCAAACGGCATATCCAAAAAAAAAGAGTCTACTCAAAAAAAAAATCAAAAAGAGTCGACTCAATAGAAAAAAAAGTAGAGTGAAGAATGGAAGATGAATTAATTTGGAGTTTGGACAAAAACTGTAAAATAGATAGTAGCTCTATATTTGGTTTCAAATGTTACAATTTGTTTCTTGTTTTTAGCCCTTTGATTATCCCTTCCTTCTTATTTCCTACCCTGCATGAATTCACCCTGACCCCATTACAACCCATGAAACCCCATCTTTTGCATGCATGTGAACTTTTTAGTGGAGATTTGGTCAAATTACAAGCTTATGGTAATGGGTATTTTGTGGAAAATTGAGCATATATTTCCCTAGTCCCTAAACACTTAGAGAGATTGTGAGCGAGTGCCCTTGTTCACAGAAATATATTCTTCAGGGACATGAGCCTCTAATTGGGCAACCTTTTGACACCTCATATGTGCTATATTGTATATTGTTTGTCATTGTGCTTCTAATTTTGGATCTCTTATTTGGCTGTCTCTATTACCTATTTGAAAATTTTATTGAGCCAGGAAATTTGCTTGAGGACAAGCAAAAGTTAAGTGTGGGGGAGTGGTGGACAGCTAAGAGGGACATGTCATGAAGGACCATTCTAACATATTCAGGGACCATTTTGACATATTCCGAGACCAAAATTACAATAATTTTTTTTGATAAAAATACTTCTATTTTTCCTCTTTCTCCTCTCCTTTTATCTCTCTCTCTCTCTCTCTTCCCCCTTCCCTCACTCCCCTTTTTAACACCTCTCTATGTCTTTATAACCTCTCTCCCTCTACTCTCGCTGCTCTCCACGTCTTTCTCATCACTTTTTTCTCTCTACGTCTCTCCACTTCTCTTCTCTCTCTATGTCTCTTTTATTTATATATATATATATATTCTCTCTCCCCCTTTTTCTCCCTCTACTATATATATTCTCTCTCCCCCTTTTTCTTCCCTCACTCCTCTCTATTTCCTTCTCCCACTGTCCTCTATGTTTCTCTCATATCTCCTTCTCTCCTCTCACTCTCCCCTTTCTCTCTCCCTCTTTCCTCTCTCTCAGCCTCTCTCCTCCTGTCTCTATATCTCAACACTTTTCTCTTCCCCCTCCTCTATCTACTTTTCTTTCCCTCTCTCCTCTCTGTGTCTCTCTAATCTCTCTCCTCTCCAAGTCTCTCATATAGTTCTCTCTCTCTATTACACGTAAAAATGGATAAATAAGATGTGGTTGAAGAAATTTCATATATCATGACTTCACATAGAGAGAGAAAAGATGAGTAGAGAGGAGAAGGAGGGAGGGAGAGAAAGGGGAGAGATGATAAAGACATAGAGACGAGAGAGAAAATGGAGAGACATGTTATATATTTATTCTATGTTGAAAAGGTTTTTAAAAGGAGATAGAGAGTGTGGGGGGGAAAGAGAGAAGTTTTAAGAGAGATAGAGAGGTATAGAGAGGAAGGAGAAAAGAGATAAGTTTTGAGAGAGAGAGATAGATATATCGATATGAGAGGGAGGGAGAGAGAAAAGAGAGACAAGAAGAGAAGAGAAGATAAGAGAAGGGGAGAGACATAGGAAAGAATATGTGTGAAAGACTTGGAGAGGGGAGGGAGAGAGTAGAAGGAGAGAGGGAAGACAGGGAGAAGGGGGAGAGAGATTAAAAAGACACGGAGAGAAGAGAGAAGAGAGAAGAGAGAAAGGGGAGAGAGAGGAGAGTTAACAACACGGACAAACGTAACGAAGAAGTTTAACATTTGAGGACTTTTTTGCCTTTTTTGTTCAAGTGAGGGACCAAATTGACAGCGCCCAACACTTTGGGGACCAAAGTGGTTGTTTACCCCTTAAAAATTGGGGTCCAAATTATAAGCATTAAGTGAATAGTCTCTCGCTAATTAAAATTGGTTGTCATTTTATTTATCGCTTTTAATTAAAAAAAATTATTTATTCTGCATTAAGTCAACAGTCTCTCTTTTATAAGAATTAATTAATTATACTTATTTACGTCATTTTATATTTTTAAGTTAGTAAAAACACTAATTTTACCAAACACTTCAAATTTACACTACTAGCTTATCCACTATAAGCTAGCTTATCCGTTATCTACTATTTTTTACCAAATAGTGCCTAACTGTTAAGGTTCTTTTGGCAATGTCAATTTGCTAGCTTATAGCGATTAAGCTCTTTGTAAGTGTTTGGTATGACTAGATTATAGCATATTTCACTAGCTTATAATATTTTTGAAATGATATATACATGATATAGCGTTTGAGCTTACAGCTTATAGTGTTTCATTTTTCCTCTCATTTTTACCATTGTTACTTTAATTCAATTCCCAATTTATTCTTTGTTAAACTAGCGGTATACCCGAGCATACGCACGGATACCATCGTGTTCTTTACATTTTTTGACTAAGATGGAAATTAATTAGTCCGAATATATTAAAAACAAATAAATATAAAAAACCAAAATATAAAAGTATCCTTTTTCGTAACAATATCTAAGTTCTCCCCTTGGAACTTATGGACTATATCTATCAGTGCAGTTATCCCATTTTTATATATTAGTGCAGTTATCTAGTGTTTTTTTATATATCAGTACAATTATCTTGTGTTTTTTAAATATCAGTGCAGTTATCCCTTATTTTTATATATTAGTCTAGTTATCCCGTGTTGTTTAGATATCAGTGTCGTTATCCTGTGTTTTTTTTATATATCAGTGCAGTTATTCTGTGTTTTTTATATATCAGTGCAGTTATCCCGTATTTTTTTAGATATCATTATCGTTATCCCATGTTTTTATATATTAGTGCGACTATCCCGTATTTTTTAAATATCTTATGGCGTGTTTTTATATATCAGTGTAGTTATCTCTTTTCTTAAATAATAATCAGCAGCTTAAATAGTCATTAAATCTTATTCTATTTTAGATAGTAGATTTATAGTAGTTTTCAAAAATTATAACTATTAATATCAAATATTTATCTCAAATTTTTTCTATATCAAACACAGTTATCAGTACTTTAAATAGTCATTAAGTCTTCACATTATTTTCTAAGTGACTAAAAAAAAAATTTGGATTTTTGCTAGTGGTTCAATTAATTAGTTTTGGTACATCAGTAAGTTGTAACAGTTAGTACAAAATAGACCAAATAATTTTCACTTGTTATTTTGGAATTTTTCCTAGTGGTTAAGTTGTTTAGTTTTAGTAGGTTAGTAGAGGATAGTAGATAGTAGAAAACAGATAGTACATTTACAGTGGTATTCAAAAATACACATGACAAATATTTATCTCGTGTTTTTTTATATATCAGTAACAATTATTAGTCCTTTTTTAAGTGTCAGTGACAAATATTTGTCAAGTGTATTTTTAATATTTATTAGTACTTTAAATAGTTATTAAGTTTTCTTGAAAATTATATGCTAGTAGTTAATAGATATATAGTAGATTTATAGTCAATTTTTTTTCCTTTTTTTTCTCTCCCTTCCTCTCTCACGCATCTCTCCCTCTAGTTTTTACTTTTTCTTACTTATTTTGACACCAACTCTCTCTCTCTCTCTCTTAAAAAATCTTGTTAATTATTTTTTTCTCAGTTACCAAATTACCCTCTAAGTTGATGTTTTATAATTGTTTTTAGTTATGGGTTTTTTACTAAAAGTGTTGGGGGTTGATTATCCTATAGTACTAGCAGCATACTCATGCTTACGCACAAGTGCTTTAGTGTTCTTTTTATGTATGAACTTAGACAGAATTTAAGTAGTCTGAACATTATCCCGTGAAAATTAAGACAAATTTAAAGTAGATAAAAAAGGAGTCTCAAAAAATTAGATAAATCTAAAAATGTAAAAGTATCCTTTAAAAACAATCTGTGCATTTATCCCATGTTTTATATATATATTGGTGCAGTGTTTTTTATATATCAATGTTGTTATCCTGTGTTTTTTATATATCAACCCAGCTATCCCGTGTTTTTATATAATCCACTGCAATTAACCAGTATTTTTTATATATCAGTGTAGTTATCCCGTATTTTTTATATATCAGTGCAGTTATCTCATAATTTCAATAGATTATTTTAGTTGATTAGTAGATTATAGTAGATAGTAAAAGATAGATAGTAAATTATCAATAACAAATATTTATCCCGTGCTTTTTATATATCAGTGACAATTATATGTTCTTTTTTAGGTTTTAGTGACAAATATTTGTCACGTGTGTTTAAATATTAATCAGTAGTTTAAATAGTAATTAATTTTTCTTCTTTTTTAGATAGTAGGTTTATAGTAGTCTTCAAAACGTAAAATTATCGATGGCAAATATTAATTTCATTTTTTTATATATCAGTGCAGTTATCCCGTGTTTTTTTTATATCAGTGCAGTTATCTTGTAATTTCAATTGATTATTTTAGTTAATTAGTAGATTATAGTAGATAGTAAAAGATAAATAGTAGATTATCAATAACAAATATTTGTTTTAAATATTAATCAGTAGTTTAAATAGTCATTAAGTCTTCTTGTTTTTTACGTATATAGTAGTTTTGTTGTAGTCTTCAAAAATTTTAATTATCAATGGCAAATATCAATCCCAGGATTTTTTATATATCAGTGTAATTATCCCATATTTTTTTATATATATCAGTGTAGTTATCTCGTAGTTTCAATCAATTAGTTAGTTGATTAGTAGATTATAGTAGTAGATAGTAAAAGAGAGAAATAGTAGATTATTAATAAGAAATATTTGTTTTGAAAATTAATCAGTAGTTTAAATAGTCATTAAATCTTCTTGTTTTTTAGATAGTAGGTTTATTGTAGTCTTCAAAAAATTTAATTATCAATGACATATATTAATCCTGTGTTTTTTTATATATCAATGCAGTTATCCTGTGTTTTCTTATATATCATTGCAGTTATCTCATAGTTTCAATTGATTATTTTAGTAGATTGGTATATTATAGTAGATAGTAAAAGATAGATAGTAGATTATCAATAAGAAGTATTTATTTTAAATATTAATCAGTAGTTTAAATAGTCGTTAATCCTTTTTGTTTTTTAAATAGTAAGTTTATCAATGACAAATATTAATCTCGTGTTTTTTATATAGTAGGTTTATAGTAGTCTTCAAAAAATAAGGAACAAATATTTGTCACTAATTTTTTATAGTAGTTTTCTAATTTTATAATTTTTAATGACAAAAAACAATTGTCCTTCTATTAGTTATTTGTATAGCTTTTTGTAGTTGGAAGTGAAAGAAAGTGGACTTGAAAGACGGTGGGACCAACATTTTAGTGTGGATATTTGTAAAAAAGATTTAAATTTTAGTCCAATCACCATTGTATCATTTCTCATTAAATTAAGCTATCTAGGTGTGAAATAAAGTGAGAGGCTAAAGATGAAATTTTAAGTGTAGTTTATTAGTATAAATATAGATAATAGATGAATATTCTCTCATATGTAAACATTAGATATCAATGTTTATTTATTTCATTTTATATTAATAAGCAAGCTCAACAAGTAATTTTATCACCGAGCATTTAAATTTGACACACTATCCTAACAGCTATCAACTCATCCCTATAAGCTAGCTTTTCTAATATCTGCTAGCCTATCTGCCATCTACTATTTTTTTCAAACAAAACCTAAGTAGAATTCGTAAGAATATACGACGATGATGATGGGCATTTATACTATTTAACGCATTTATTTAATGTTTTTATTAAATATCTCAATAAATATGTATTACTTTTTCTTACACTTCAAAGTTTAATTATCTTTAATAAATCATATTTTCAAAAATAATTAATCAAAAGGTTGACTATTATTATAATTATTATTTGACTACTCTATTATTTTATTGAGTATAGAGGAATTCTTGTCATTAAATATAGAGGAAGTTATAGCACAAGTGGTAGATACTTGGGCTCCTTAACCATTTGGTCAAGGGACCGATCCCTGGTCGGTGCGTATAAAAAAATATCTGTTGGGAATGATCAACCTCTTAAATGGATCTCAATACCTCAAGGGATTAGTCACTACAGTTGCGCGCGTAGGAGATACCTTGGTTTACCAAAAAAATAGAGGAAATTAGATAGACGACATTAAAATGTGTTCCGTATATATACTAAAAATTTGGTGTCCATAATAAATCATTTATTATGCATAATTAGAACCAAAATCATTTATTATGCATAATAAATTAATTATCATGCATAGCACTTTTCTTGTCAAGTGTATTGGTCTAGCTTCCATTGGATTCTCTTTTGTACTAATTCTATACTTCTCTCTTTATATAAAATAATGGAGAGTACTCTTTTTCCTTCTATATGATTTTTTTTCTAAAGAAAGTTTTGCATAAAAAGGTTTTAACGAGACCCTTTTTAGTTTCCTTCTATTTGGCAAAAAGATCATTTAATAAACACAATAATTTGTACCTATTATTTATTGTGTTAACCTTTTTCAACAAACTATTTTTATACTTATCATTAAACAAAATTAAATTTGAATTTTTGAATGTATTTATGATCATTAATTATAAAGTGATAATAAATGTAATCATAAATGCTGCAAATACTTTCTGTAAATTCGATGTAAAGTTGTATCTCAAATTTGTCTATATAAACATCATAACTAGAGTATTAAGAAGGCCATAACAAATATCATCTTAATTTTTCTCTTGCTCATTTCTCTCTATTTCTCTCATTTGGGTCATGGCTAGAAAGAAGGTGAAACTTGCATACATAATCCAACATTCGAAGAGGAATTCATCATTCAGAAAACGGAAAAATGGTTAGAGATTAGTTTTGCTTAATTTATTCAAAAAATCTATTACTTTGCATATCTTTTATATTTCACCATTATGAAAATTATTTGGATCAATACTTACGATTTTGATGTTGTTTTATTTTCATTTTTTATGTCAAAAAATGAACTATTTTTTCTTACAATCTTACAAATTCAGAATCTATCTATTTGTATCAAGTAGATCAATACCCCCTTTACCAATTAATATAAACTTTTAGTTTTCCATTTCTCAATGTTCTCTTCGATTTTGTTATGGTTCTTCTTATGTTTTCCATCAGGTTTAATCAAGAAGATTAATGAACTCACCGTCCTTTGTGGGGTCGAAGCTTGTGCTATAATATATTAGCAAGGTGATCTTCAACCAGAGGTTTGGCCATCCGAATCTGGAACCCAACATGTGTTGAATAGGTTTCAGACCACGCCTCAACTAGTGCAAAGCAAGAACAAGTTGGACCTGGAAAGCTATTTGACCCAAAGGATCCTGAAAGCTCAAGAGCTTCTGATGAAACAACAGAATGACAATAAAAAGAAGCAGATGGAAAATATGGTGGATCAATTCATGCTCACTGGCCAGATTGCTGACAATGCTGACATGACTGATCTCAATGATCTCTTATCATTCATTGATGAGAACTTGAAGGGAATCGAATATAGAATGGAGTCGATGCAATCCGAAGAGGGGGTTCAAAATATTGGAGCACACACTACAAATGTTGTTGGAGGGCAAACAAATATGGGTGGTATCCAAGGAGTGGTAATGGAAGGAGGTCATATGAATATGGATAATTTATTCCAAGGAATGATGATCGGAGAAGAGCAAGTAAATATGGGTCATACACAAGGACTAGTGAGTGGAGGACAGCTGGAGGCATATACTGGTCATTCCCAAGGAGTGGAGACCAACATGGGATTGAATACCAACACAGATGATATGCAAGTTGATCAAGGTTGCTCTACAGACTTCACTAACAATATTGATGGTCTGCTACCATTTGGAGATGCTGATGTCCCAAATGCCTTTTGGCTTAATCGACATTTTCCTTGAAAAAGCTCTCTATTGTAGTATTTTAATCATGTCTTGTTTCTTTTCTATATATTTGCCTTTATATGTGTTTATGTTTACAGGACCTTCCAAGGTCGTTTATTTGTTTAAGCTGTAAGAAGTCTTTAGTTTTTTTAAACATGTTTACAATGATGACTATCAATGGAATGAATAGAGCTTTTTTTATGGTTTCAAGTAATTTGATATTTTATATTTGATTTACTTAGGATTGAGTAAATTCAGAAAAAGAGAAGGTTATTAAAGAAGTAGTAATAATAACTTTAACAATATTAATCAAGTGGGATCACTTCTTGTTATTTTACAAAATGAGAATATAATGGCTTTATATAAGCCTTACAGTTCGAATAGAAACCTCAGAGAATAATAAGGAATAACAAACTATAATAACCCATAACACTTATTCAACTTTTCTAAAAGCTAGCTTATTAAACTTAGCTAAATTAACATTTTTATTTATAACAAAGACTAAGTCTTAGTAAATATACCAACAAATTCCTCCCCTTAAACTGAAATGCTCATTGAGCATACAGTTTAATTTTCAAGTGGTTGTACTCCCAGTAGCCTCCTAAGTTTCACAAAGTGATCCAATTTCAATGGCTTTGTCATAATGTCTGCAATTTGTTCTTGTGTTCCACAGAAAACCAACTTTACCACTCCCTGTTTTGAAAGATCACGTAAATAATGATATCTGACATCAATGTGTTTAGTCCTGCGATGCATCACAGGATTTTTAGAGAGCTTGATTGATGAACTGTTGTCACAAAGAATATCAATACATTCGCAATTTTCATCTCCAATTTGTTCAAGAACACCCTTCATCCAAACACAGTGACAAGCGCATGAGGTTGCCGCCACATATTCAGCTTCAGTAGAGGATAAGGTAACGATGGCTTGCTTCTTCGAACTCCAACAAATTGCTGCCTCGCTTAGTAGAAACACATACCCTGAAGTACTCTTTCTGTCGTCTACATCTCTTGCATAATCACTGTCCAAAAGCTTCGAGGCAATCCTTCTTTTATAAAATAAGCCAAAATCCAAAGTACCTCTTAAGTACCTCAAGGCTCTTTTGGCAATCTGCATGTGTTCCTCCTTTGGATTAGCCATGTAACGTGAAATCAAACACACTACGTACATCATATCTGGGCGTGTAGCTGTAAGATACATTAGACTACCTACCAATTGCTTGTACAAAGTTGAATCAACATCTTCTCCACCTTCTCTTGACAACACAGTTCCAGGAACTATTGGATTTTTGACAGAGTTACAATTCCACATATTGAATCTTTCCAAAACTTCTCTTGCATATTTCTTTTGGCATAAGTGAATTCCATTTGCATTTTGACTTACTTCAACTCCAAGGAAGAACCTCATTTTACCAAGGTCCGTCATCTCAAATTCTTTCATCATGGACTGCTTAAATATTGCACACAGTTCTTCATTATTCCCAGTATATATCAAGTCATCAACATAAATACTTACCATGATTATTTTTTCTTCTCTTCTCTTAATGAATAAAGTATGGTCATGTTTACTCTTTGTAAATCCTTCTCGCTGGAAGTAACTATCGATTCTGCTAAACCATGTTCTTGGCGCCTGCTTTAGGCCGTATAAGGCTTTGTTCAGCCTATATACCTTTTCTTCCTCTCCGTGTTTAATGAAGCCCTCAGGTTGATCCACATATACCTCTTCCTTCAATTCTCCATATAAGAAGGCACTTTTCACATCCAACTGGTACACATTCCATCCTTTTTGTGCTGCCACGGCCAACAAAATTCGAATTGTGTCCCATCGTGCAACGGGAGCATATACTTCATTATAGTCTACCCCTTCTGTTTGTGTATACCCTTTTGCAACAAGTCGAGCTTTGTACTTATCAACCTTGCCTTCTTCATTCAATTTGGTTTTGTAAATCCATTTCACTCCAATTTTCTTAGCTTGTGTTGGTAGATTCACTAACTCCCATGTTTTATTCTTCTCGATGGCATCTATTTCATGTTTCATGGCTTCTATCCATTTTACATCATTCACAGCTTCCTTATAATTTGTGGGATCATCATTTGACATGAATAAAACCATTCCAACCTCTTGTTCTTCTTCAGAGAGACCCTCACCACTTTCGTAATTTTGTAGCCTACTAGGTGCTCTTCTTTCTCGTATTGGTCTTTCCTTATGTTGTCGCTCTTCATGTTGTCATTCCTCATTTTGTAATGTATGCTCATGGTTTCTAGCATTACTCACCTCTGTTTCTATATCTAATTCTTCATCAGAATCCTCCATGTCACTTCCATCGTCACCCCAACATAGCTACTACTTCCTCTTTGAAAATTGCTTCCTCCTCTCCCACGTCCATAACGCGTGCCATGCTCAACTTGCAGAACTTGTTCTTCACTCCGCTTCTCTCTTACCTTTTGCTCATAAACAAGAAGTGAACTTTGCAGCTCATCCACAGTTAGGAGATCAATGTCCTTAGACTCTTCAATTGAGCATACTACAAAGTTGAAGTTTTCTGTCAGAGATCTAAGTATCTTCTCAACGATTTTCACATCGTTCATATTCTCTCCGCAATTACTCATGTCATTTGCTGTTTCCATCACTCTTCCAAAATAATCATTCACTGATTCTCCTGTCTTCATCTCTAAGGTTTCAAATGCCCGTCGAAGCCTCTACAGCTGCGCCCGTTTTACCCTAGTGCTTCCCTTGTACTTGGCTTTCATGGATTCCCACAGTTGTTTAGCTGTTTCTTTCTGGGTAATAGTTTTTAAGATGGATTTGTCAATTGCCTGAAATAGATAGTTCTTTGCTTTCAGATCTTTGAGTTTTTCTTCATCCAATGCCTTTTGTTGCACTGCAGTTATCTGTTCATTCTCCTCTGCTTCCTTGATTCCAGATTCAATAACACTCCAGTACTCCTTTGATCGAAGTAGATTCTCCATGATCAAACTCCAATGATCATAGTCTCCATCAAAATTGGGCACACTTGGTGCGGTGAAATTGCTTGATTCAGCCATTTCACTTCTTTCAGTCACTCTAGTGTTTTTCCTCCCAAACACTCTTGTTTACTCACTATATCAGGCCCCGTGATGGAGCTCTGATACCAAATGAAGAAGTAGTAATAATAACTTTAACAATATAATGGCTTTATATAAGCCTTACAGTTTGAATATAAACCTCAGAGAATAATAAGGAATAACAAACTATAATAACCCATAACACTTATTCAACTTTCCTAAAAGCTAGCTTATTAAACTTAGCTAAATTTACATTTCTATTTATAACAAAGACTAAGTCTTAGTAAATATACCAACAGTTATGGTCTCAAAAAAGTATATAATGAAATGGCAACCTTCACCTTACAAGCTGATTTTGTGAGGTTGAGTTAGGCCCAACCAAATTCTAAGATGGTATCAAAGCCTATTCTAGATCCATCGGGCCACCCATCATTATTATCCAGACACCAAACCCAATAGTGTTGGGCATGAGAGGATGTATTGGGAAAAATCCAAGCCCCACATTGACTATAGATATAGTATCAAAAGAGTATATAATGAAAGGGAAACCCTCATCTTACAAGCTGATTTTGTGGGGTTGAGTTAGACCCACACCAAATTCTGAACAACTCCTTTGTAGTCTAACTTCACAACACTATTCACTGAATTGCATTTTTGGGTCTGCAGACATACTGATATGTACCACCCCATCAATTCTAACATACAAAGTAGGGTTGGATTTTAACCCGAATAACCATGAAAATTATCCAACCTAACATTAGTTGTGCTACGCCTTACAGATATTTTTCATCATTAAATACATATACTTAGCATCAAAAAGCCAACACTTGGAGGTGCCTTGTCATGATTTCCCTTTAAATTTAAGATGAATTCAAATTTTAGTAAAAAGGTAATAAATTTATGTAGCAATCACAAATCATATATTCAAGAAAAAACATTTACTAGATGATTTTGATTTGTTGAATCACATGAGATCAGTGGCAGACTTAGGACCCAAGGTCAGGGGTCAATATTTTTTTTATAATCACTCATCACTGTGGCAACTCATCTTTGTTTTCTCGATAGTATGGGTTGTGTCAGATTCATCGCTCGCGAAGGGGTGGATTTCATAAAGAAGTAGAGGGAAGAGATGTGTCTGCAAAATTGCATAGGTGTGGGTCAGGACTGTGTGAGTGCAAGTGTGAGAATGGGGAAGATGAAGTGTGGTGTAAAATCGGGAGTCAAGGAGCAAAAATAAAACTTCAAGGGAGTCAAAATATTTTTTTTATTTTAAGTAAGTGAGTTTTTAATTTTTTTCAAGTGTGCAACTGACATTCTGACTTATATGTAGTTATGTGGCTGCATATGATACTAACTTTTCATATCTGCAATGCAAGTATCATGATCCAAACAACAAATAAGTGCATGTTCCTTGCAATAGACATTCTCAATATCCTAAACATGATGCTTAGCAATTTTAGAGTTTATCACTTTTGTAAAATATTTTCAATAACAGAAACCTAAGTAGGAATACTAATAAAAATAAGGCGTACTATCTTGAGAACCTTAATATAAATTATAAGCGCAACAAACCTTTGTTGACAAAAAATTCCATTTGCAAGGCGACATTACGTTATCCCAGCTTCCTCACCATGAAGCTTCGTATCTGTTTCATGATTTTTTTTTTCTAAAGCCAAATTATTCACCCATTTAAGGGGGTGAAAGGGGTTACCTCTGATAACAAATATTTTTCCATACGCACCGGCCAAGAATCGAATCTATGACCAATGATTAAAGAACCCAAATATCTATCAATTGTGCCAATCTGGTTGCTTCATGACTTTTTTAGCTTTGTTATCTATTTCTATAAGTATAAATTTGGTTCATTATAGCACTCAACCCTACTTTGAAAAGATTTGTAAAGCAACTCAAATAGAAATAAACTAATAAGCGAGAATTCTAAAAAAAAAAAACACAATAAAAGAGATACTTAAATTAAGGACGAATTAAATCTATCCATAAGGTTCATCAATGTTTCTATAATTCTCTTATTTTTTACTAGATCGGACAGTGAAAATTTTGTGGTACTGGTACACATTTATATTGTAGTAAAAGCCAAATATTTTTCACTAAATCACCTTTTACTCCAACATCTTTTCATTCGAAAACTGGAAATAGGAACTAGTAATCCAAACCAGAATAAGAAAATCATTCTGAAAGACAAACTCAAACAAGAATCCAAAATCACTAGCAAAATAAAACTCAAACCAAAATCATTCAAAGATGTAATGCAAACCAGAATCACTACAAAAAAACGCAAGATAAGCGACGGATTTTTCCCTCGCTAAAGGCCCAAAATCCGTCGTTAAATGCTGTTTGCAAGAGATTTAGCGAGGGAAAAAATCTGTCGCTAATTAACTCCTCGCTAAGTATTAGCGAGGGATTTTAGAGAGGGATTTTAGAGTGGCAGAATCAATGTGGTGGAGGCGTGGTCATGGCTTCCTTGTTACGTGGCGGCAGCGGCGTGGTGTGGCTGCGTCGCGGTGGTCGTCGGCGTTGTGGGAGAGACAAGAGAGTGAGGTCAGAGAAGAGAGTGAGTCGAAGGAAGAGAGTGAAGTGAGAGTGACCTGTTTACGGGTTCTTAGGTTAAAAAAAAGTTAGAATTAGCGACGGACACTGGTGTGTGGATAACAGCATGTGCAAGTATACACAGTCACAAGTTATAGTATAAAAGATCGAACCCACAGGGATTGGATTAACTCTTGTATGCTTAAGAAGATATAAATTAGTGCAGCTACACTACTCACAGTTTTGGATGGAGTTGAAAAGAAAACAGAATGTAAATATGCAATAAAATGTAGAGGAAATCAGTTGAGAATGATAGTTGAGATGTCTTCACCAAATAAGTCACTTTCAAGAGTTATGTGCTTTTATGTGGTGCAGATGCACTGAGTGCAGCTGCATCTGTATGTGCCTTTCAGCTACTTTCTTCAGAGTTTCGTTACAAGCTTCCTATGTCTAGGCATGCTAAATAAGTTCACTCCTGCCTTTGAAGTACCCACTGTATCACCCTAAGGACTATGTTATCCTATGTCTAGGACTTAACATGGAATTAACAAGCTTTCTTTATTAAACAAGTTAACAAAGGCTTTATTAAACACTCACCCTTATTAGTTCTTTATTTCTAGTTATAAACCATGTCTGTGAATATAACTCTACTTATTCTAAGCGATCAACCTTAAAATAAGATGGATGTAGTGTAACACAAGAACCAAAATGCAAACACCATATAAAAACACAATAACTTTCTCAAAAGATCATTATAAGGTTAGAACATCTCAACTAAAGAAGTTTAGCTCATCATAGGCATTGCAAGGCAAATAAAGATGAAATAAAACATGTTGAAGTAAAGGAAATTACAAGAGAAAACAATAGGATAGAGATTACACCGATTGAAGAACTCTTGCATAAGTTTGCCAAGCAGTGTAGATGCACTGATTCCTTGCACTAGCTAACTCTATGAAGAAGTGAAGGGAGAAGTCGTCAATTCCTTCCTCACCTTCTTACAAACTAACAACTAATTTAAACTATAAAGAAAATGAAATAAAAGTACTATCTAAAGTGATCTCTAAGAAATGAAAATGAGATATATGAGATTTGAGATCCTTTTCCAAGTGAAGAATGAAGGTCTTTATATAGGCTTTGAGCTTTCCTTCAAGTGAGGGTTTGCTTGGAGATTAAGTTAACTTTGAGGAGTTAACCATGGTTACTTTTCAGAACGTGATAAAGCCATTTGAGTCTAACACTCATCCTCAAAGAGAGGTCCACTTATGGATGGCCAAGTGTCCCTATGTGAAAGAATCTTCATGATGGTCTTTATATGGTAGGCGCCTCCTTTTGCAAGTGGCCATGTGCCCCAATGTGACTCTTGAGCAAGTAGCAATCCAACTAAGCATTATGGCAATGGTAAGAATTGAGGTGCTTCCAATGTGGGGTTGTGAGCTGCTTCGTTGCAGAGTGGTGCAGCTGCATGCAGTGCAGCTGCATCAAGTGCAGGTGCATGCAGTGCAGGTGCACTGGATGATTTGGATGAAATCTTTTACTTTGTGTATTGTGTTCTTCCAATGTAGATGTTTTATCTGAAAATACTCACAAACATATCAAACATACCAATATCTAGACATCATGCTTAATATTGTGAATGACCACTTGCTTTATCCTTTAATGTTGTTTATCTAATTTCTTCTATGATATTTACTTAATTTATACTTGATTTCAACAATTATTTAGGTTTAGTTGTATAAATAACTCTATATAAAATAGAGTTATCACACCCCCAAACTTAAATTGTTGCTTGTCCTCAAGTAATGACAAGAAAGAAAACTACAATAGACTTCTATAATTAAGAAGAACAGATCAGCTCATATCTTTTCAAAAATTTTCAAGATAAAAATGCATAACTGAATGAACTTCTTTTCTCAGAAATTTTGACTTTGTGCTTCTGAAATTCCAAAACATCCAAAGTTATTAGAACTCATTTATGTGAGTGTGTGCTTCACTGAAAATCAATCAGTTCCAAACTAGATAAAAAGTTTTTCTTTAACCTTTGGAAATTTCTAGATTACGTTCGGTCAAAACACAAGAGGTTTCAAAATATAGATTAGACTCACAAAATTCCCAAGACTTGAAGGGCTTTAAGTACAGCAAAGGGCTTGAGTGGGTATTTCAAAACTGTTGGATCAATACAATTTTTCTGTTTTTGGTGGTTCTTTTTCTTGATGCAAATGCTTGAGGTGCAGGTGCATCACTTTTCTTCAGTGCAGGTGCACTGTGTTTTGACGATGAAGGTGCATTAAGTGCAGCTGCACTGGATACTACTTTTGAATATTTGTTGCACATATTGCCCTCCTCACTGACCTCCTTATGCATACTTTTTTCTTTGGTCAGTTCTGTCTTCTTTTCTTCTTTTTCTTGACCAAATGCACTATTGGAACAGGTACAGTTTAATGACTCAGGCAATATAGCTTTTTGAGTAATTTTTGGTAGTATTTGGGCTAACCTATTGTATTGACCACTCTAAATTTTTCATACCACAGCCTTTGTATTCATGAAAACTCCCCCAAACTTAAGTCTTTATGCTCTTCTATATTTTTACTAAAAATTTGTTTTTGACCTTAGCTTTCTAAAAATTTCCTCTTGCATCAGATAGCTTTAAAAAATAGCAAGGTTCCTTTTGAAATTCAGTTCATGTGGTGAAGTGATAATAACCTTGGTTATTTTTGAAAAATCATGGGCTTTTTCTTTTTCTCTTCTCCATCATTGAAAATTGATTCAATCAAGGCATGCAAGGTTTCAGTGGAAAAGAAATTTAAGCTGATCATGCTTCAAAATCATCAAATCCTAATTATAGCTGCTGTTTTTGAAAGAAGGATTTTTGAAAACAATATTTTGAACATAGACATAAATACTAATACAGATACTAAAACAACACATTTAGTTATAATTAAACATACTACCACACATGCATAATGTTTTCATGAAGTTCTCCCCCCCCCCCCAACTTAAGAGTGAGCAGTGTCCTCACTGCTCTAAGTTGAGTAGCCAAAATACCAGAAATTGTTCAAAATGGGGAGGGGGGTTAATACATGTGGGATGGGACTCTATCAGTGCAAACATAGTAGTAAAATATAGCAAAATATAATAAACAACATTAAAAGTTTACTCTTTCTTGGCTCCAGTCCTGAGCCTTGAGTTGGATCTGATTGGAGCATGCTTGACCTTCTGTTTCTTTGTCTTTGGCTCCTGGTTTGGATGCACCTGCACCAGTTGCACTTGCATCAGGTACATCAGTGGTGGATGCAGTTGCTTCAGGTGCACCTGCATCAGGTTGCTCTGCAACATTCTTCTCAACATCTAAATTTTCACCCAAGTGTGTTGTGGAGTTTGATGCAGGAGCACTGAAATTTTGATAGTGCAGGTACATGCAGTGCAGCTGCACTGGGAATTCTCTAAACCTGTTTTCATACAAAATACTTGAAAACATAAATTAAAACTAACATAATTAATACTTCAAAATCATGGGTTGCCTCCCATAAGCGCTTGATTTAAGAGTCTTCAGCCTGACTAAGTCTTGTGGCAGATATCTTCAGCCACTAATGCAGCTGCACACTGTGCTACTGCATCAGAATTCTGCATAATTGACAGCATCTGCACAAGACCACTCATTCACATCTGCAAAAGTAAAAACAAAAACACACAAAACACAACTAGTCCTAAAAATCTGGGTTGCCTCCCAGTAGCACTTATTTTATAGTCTTTAGCTAGACTTGTCATTCAAAATCTAAGTTAGGGTGGATAATAGGACAAGAAGAAAATATCCTCCTTCCTCTTTCTTCTTTTTGTTAGAAATCCCATGTATTTGGCATATGGTAGCAAGTGATTCCATGTCCCAACCAATAAGCATTTGGGATAACAATTCTCATTTTCTTGAAAAGATTTAAGCTCATTTTGTGGAGGATGTTTTCCTTCATCTTCTTCATCTATCAAGGTAGGAGCACTGGATGCTAGAGCATTCATCAGATGATCATGTTGTTTGTGGAATTGCTTCTGCATCAGTTGATCTAGAGACATTATGACAGAACATTCCTCAATATCCTCAGTAGGATATTTTAGGGCATTCATTATATTGAATTTCACCTCTTGATCATTTACTCTCATGGTTAGTTCTCCTTTTTGCACATCAATCAATGTTTTCCCAGTTGCTAAGAATGGCCTTCCAAGAATAACTGGTACTTCTTCATCTGAAACAAAGTCAAGAAAAAAAAAATCTACAGGAAATACAAATTTGTCAACCTTTACCAAGATATCTTCTATGATTCCTTCAGGGTAAGCTATTGACCTGTCTGCAAGTGACAATGTTAAAGATGTAGGTTTAGCATTTCCAATTCCTAACTGTGTAAAGACAGATTTAGGCATCAAGTTGATGCTTGCTCCTAAATCACACAATGCACGACCTGTATAGTAATTACCTATTGAAAATGGAATTGTAAAGCTACCTGGATCTTTTAATTTTCTTGGAATTTTGTTTTGCAAAATCAAACTACATTCTTTTGACAAAGCAACAGTTTCAAATTCACCTAATCTTTTTCTTTTTGAAAGAACATCTTTCATGAATTTAGCATAATTAGGCATTTGTTGCAATGCTTCAATTAAGGGAACATTGATATGCAATTGTTTTAAAACATCTAAAAACTTACTGAATTGCTTCTCCTCATGTGCCTTTTTTAATCTTTGAGGAAAAGGAGGAGGAGGATATTCAGGAACTAACCTTGGAGTTGGAACTTCATGTGATGCAGATGCATCAGGTGCTTCTGCATTTTGAGAACTTTTTTCATTTTTATTTTTTTCTCCCTTACCTGTACCTTCATTCTCATAAGGTTCTGCAAGATCTTTCCCATTTCTGAGAGAGATGGCTTTTACCTGTTCTTTACCTGGCCTTTGAGATGGAGTTGCTTCTGTATTTGATGGTAGTGTACCTGTTGGTCTTTGATACAGAGCAGTTGCCAATTGACCCACTTGATTCTCCAAATTCTTTATAGATGCATCTTGAGCTTGCCTAGCTGTTCTAGTTTCACTTATAAAGGATTTAAGCAAGGCTTCTAAGGAGTTATCAGTAGCAGGTTGTTGTTGTTGTGGCCTTTGGTAGTTCTGAGATTGAAATTCTGGTGGAAGGGTTGGTGCAATTGCACTAGGTGCAGGTGCACTAGTATTGTTCCATCTGAAGTTTGGATGGTCCTTCCAACCAGCATTATAGGTATTGGAGTAAGGGTTGTTATTCCTATTATAACTTACATAATTTACAGAGACAGGGTTGCTAGGGCACTCCCCATAAAGGTGACCTCCTCCACAATAAACACAACTTACAGTTCTTGGAGGGGCTTGTTCTATTGTTGCTGCAGTGTTCTCTACTGGTGCAGCTACACTAGATGCAGTTGCACTGGTTGTGGTGAAGTTTTTGAACATGTTTGCTAGTGAGGCTACTTGAGCAGATAGGGCTGATATTTCACTAATTTCATGTACCCCTGATGATTTCTTTTGGGTACTTACCCTCTCAGTAGGCCAACTAGAACTATTAGTAGCAATTCTATCAATTAATTCACATGCTTCATTATAAGGAAGATTTAACAATACACCACCAGATGATGCATCAATCATTATTCTAGTTTGTGGTTCCAAACCATTATAAAATGTTTCCATCTGAATAATGACTGGAAGACCATGGTGTGGACATTTTCTTAAAAGTTCTTTCCATCTTTCCCATGCTTCAAACAATGATTCAAATTCTTTTTGTCTAAAAGATGTAATATCATTTCTCATTCTGGCATTTTTAATGGGTGGAAAATATTTTGACAAAAACTTTTCAGCCATTTCATTCCATGTATGAATAGAATTAGGCTCCAATGAATTTAACCATGATTTAGCCTTATCTTTCAAAGAATATGGAAATAGCTTAAGTCTAAATGCATCTTCACTAACACCAGGTATGATAAAGTTACTACATATTTCTAAAAACTGTTTTAAATGCTCATGGGGATCCTCATGAAGAAATCCACCAAATTGACCAATTGTTTGCAACATTTGAAACATCATGGGTTTAAATTCAAAATGGACAGCCTCTATGTGAGGTCTTGCTATGCTTGTTTGCATGTTTTAATGATCAAACATAGTATAATCTCTCATAGGTCTATCTCTATCATTAATCATACCTATTGGTCCCATGTGAATGAATTGATTCCTGTGATCTGTTTCAGCATCTCTTTGTGATCTACGACCACCTCTAACTGAGGCTGGTCTTGAGCCTTCTCCTTCACCTTGTTGAGACATGGTATTGCTGCAACTTTGAAGCCTTTGTTTCTGGAGTCTACGCAACCTTCTAAATTGTCTTTCTATTTCTGGATTTAGTTCAAATTCTGGTGATTTGTTTCTGGGCATAAGCTAGTGCAGTTGCACTAGGTGTAAATGCACCTGTTTCTGCACAGAAAAACAAAATACCAGAATAACAAAACAAATAAAGATAAACACTAATCTACTATCTTTAAAACAACAAAAATTAATGACAATCCCCAGCAACGGCGCCAAAAACTTGGTGTGTGGATAACAGCATGTGCAAGTATACACAGTCACAAGTTATAGTATAAAAGATCGAACCCACAGGGATTGGATTAACTCTTGTATGCTTAAGAAGATATAAATTAGTGCAGCTACACTACTCACAGTTTTGGATGGAGTTGAAAAGAAAACAGAATGTAAATATGCAATAAAATGTAGAGGAAATCAGTTGAGAATGATAGTTGAGATGTCTTCACCAAATAAGTCACTTTCAAGAGTTATGTGCTTTTATGTGGTGCAGATGCACTGAGTGCAGCTGCATCTGTATGTGCCTTTCAGCTACTTTCTTCAGAGTTTCGTTACAAGCTTCCTATGTCTAGGCATGCTAAATAAGTTCACTCCTGCCTTTGAAGTACCCACTGTATCACCCTAAGGACTATGTTATCCTATGTCTAGGACTTAACATGGAATTAACAAGCTTTCTTTATTAAACAAGTTAACAAAGGCTTTATTAAACACTCACCCTTATTAGTTCTTTATTTCTAGTTATAAACCATGTCTGTGAATATAACTCTACTTATTCTAAGCGATCAACCTTAAAATAAGATGGATGTAGTGTAACACAAGAACCAAAATGCAAACACCATATAAAAACACAATAACTTTCTCAAAAGATCATTATAAGGTTAGAACATCTCAACTAAAGAAGTTTAGCTCATCATAGGCATTGCAAGGCAAATAAAGATGAAATAAAACATGTTGAAGTAAAGGAAATTACAAGAGAAAACAATAGGATAGAGATTACACCGATTGAAGAACTCTTGCATAAGTTTGCCAAGTAGTGTAGATGCACTGATTCCTTGCACTAGCTAACTCTATGAAGAAGTGAAGGGAGAAGTCGTCAATTCCTTCCTCACCTTCTTACAAACTAACAACTAATTTAAACTATAAAGAAAATGAAATAAAAGTACTATCTAAAGTGATCTCTAAGAAATGAAAATGAGATATATGAGATTTGAGATCCTTTTCCAAGTGAAGAATGAAGGTCTTTATATAGGCTTTGAGCTTTCCTTCAAGTGAGGGTTTGCTTGGAGATTAAGTTAACTTTGAGGAGTTAACCATGGTTACTTTTCAGAACGTGATAAAGCCATTTGAGTCTAACACTCATCCTCAAAGAGAGGTCCACTTATGGATGGCCAAGTGTCCCTATGTGAAAGAATCTTCATGATGGTCTTTATATGGTAGGCGCCTCCTTTTGCAAGTGGCCATGTGCCCCAATGTGACTCTTGAGCAAGTAGCAATCCAACTAAGCATTATGGCAATGGTAAGAATTGAGGTGCTTCCAATGTGGGGTTGTGAGCTGCTTCGTTGCAGAGTGGTGCAGCTGCATGCAGTGCAGCTGCATCAAGTGCAGGTGCATGCAGTGCAGGTGCACTGGATGATTTGGATGAAATCTTTTACTTTGTGTATTGTGTTCTTCCAATGTAGATGTTTTATCTGAAAATACTCACAAACATATCAAACATACCAATATCTAGACATCATGCTTAATATTGTGAATGACCACTTGCTTTATCCTTTAATGTTGTTTATCTAATTTCTTCTATGATATTTACTTAATTTATACTTGATTTCAACAATTATTTAGGTTTAGTTGTATAAATAACTCTATATAAAATAGAGTTATCACACCCCCAAACTTAAATTGTTGCTTGTCCTCAAGTAATGACAAGAAAGAAAACTACAATAGACTTCTATAATTAAGAAGAACAGATCAGCTCATATCTTTTCAAAAATTTTCAAGATAAAAATGCATAACTGAATGAACTTCTTTTCTCAGAAATTTTGACTTTGTGCTTCTGAAATTCCAAAACATCCAAAGTTATTAGAACTCATTTATGTGAGTGTGTGCTTCACTGAAAATCAATCAGTTCCAAACTAGATAAAAAGTTTTTCTTTAACCTTTGGAAATTTCTAGATTACGTTCGGTCAAAACACAAGAGGTTTCAAAATATAGATTAGACTCACAAAATTCCCAAGACTTGAAGGGCTTTAAGTACAGCAAAGGGCTTGAGTGGGTATTTCAAAACTGTTGGATCAATACAATTTTTCTGTTTTTGGTGGTTCTTTTTCTTGATGCAAATGCTTGAGGTGCAGGTGCATCACTTTTCTTCAGTGCAGGTGCACTGTGTTTTGACGATGAAGGTGCATTAAGTGCAGCTGCACTGGATACTACTTTTGAATATTTGTTGCACATATTGCCCTCCTCACTGACCTCCTTATGCATACTTTTTTCTTTGGTCAGTTCTGTCTTCTTTTCTTCTTTTTCTTGACCAAATGCACTATTGGAACAGGTACAGTTTAATGACTCAGGCAATATAGCTTTTTGAGTAATTTTTGGTAGTATTTGGGCTAACCTATTGTATTGACCACTCTAAATTTTTCATACCACAGCCTTTGTATTCATGAAAACTCCCCCAAACTTAAGTCTTTATGCTCTTCTATATTTTTACTAAAAATTTGTTTTTGACCTTAGCTTTCTAAAAATTTCCTCTTGCATCAGATAGCTTTAAAAAATAGCAAGGTTCCTTTTGAAATTCAGTTCATGTGGTGAAGTGATAATAACCTTGGTTATTTTTGAAAAATCATGGGCTTTTTCTTTTTCTCTTCTCCATCATTGAAAATTGATTCAATCAAGGCATGCAAGGTTTCAGTGGAAAAGAAATTTAAGCTGATCATGCTTCAAAATCATCAAATCCTAATTATAGCTGCTGTTTTTGAAAGAAGGATTTTTGAAAACAATATTTTGAACATAGACATAAATACTAATACAGATACTAAAACAACACATTTAGTTATAATTAAACATACTACCACACATGCATAATGTTTTCATGAAGTTCTCCCCCCCCCCCCCCCCCCCCCCCAACTTAAGAGTGAGCAGTGTCCTCACTGCTCTAAGTTGAGTAGCCAAAATACCAGAAATTGTTCAAAATGGGGAGGGGGGTTAATACATGTGGGATGGGACTCTATCAGTGCAAACATAGTAGTAAAATATAGCAAAATATAATAAACAACATTAAAAGTTTACTCTTTCTTGGCTCCAGTCCTGAGCCTTGAGTTGGATCTGATTGGAGCATGCTTGACCTTCTGTTTCTTTGTCTTTGGCTCCTGGTTTGGATGCACCTGCACCAGTTGCACTTGCATCAGGTACATCAGTGGTGGATGCAGTTGCTTCAGGTGCACCTGCATCAGGTTGCTCTGCAACATTCTTCTCAACATCTAAATTTTCACCCAAGTGTGTTGTGGAGTTTGATGCAGGAGCACTGAAATTTTGATAGTGCAGGTACATGCAGTGCAGCTGCACTGGGAATTCTCTAAACCTGTTTTCATACAAAATACTTGAAAACATAAATTAAAACTAACATAATTAATACTTCAAAATCATGGGTTGCCTCCCATAAGCGCTTGATTTAAGAGTCTTCAGCCTGACTAAGTCTTGTGGCAGATATCTTCAGCCACTAATGCAGCTGCACACTGTGCTACTGCATCAGAATTCTGCATAATTGACAGCATCTGCACAAGACCACTCATTCACATCTGCAAAAGTAAAAACAAAAACACACAAAACACAACTAGTCCTAAAAATCTGGGTTGCCTCCCAGTAGCACTTATTTTATAGTCTTTAGCTAGACTTGTCATTCAAAATCTAAGTTAGGGTGGATAATAGGACAAGAAGAAAATATCCTCCTTCCTCTTTCTTCTTTTTGTTAGAAATCCCATGTATTTGGCATATGGTAGCAAGTGATTCCATGTCCCAACCAATAAGCATTTGGGATAACAATTCTCATTTTCTTGAAAAGATTTAAGCTCATTTTGTGGAGGATGTTTTCCTTCATCTTCTTCATCTATCAAGGTAGGAGCACTGGATGCTAGAGCATTCATCAGATGATCATGTTGTTTGTGGAATTGCTTCTGCATCAGTTGATCTAGAGACATTATGACAGAACATTCCTCAATATCCTCAGTAGGATATTTTAGGGCATTCATTATATTGAATTTCACCTCTTGATCATTTACTCTCATGGTTAGTTCTCCTTTTTGCACATCAATCAATGTTTTCCCAGTTGCTAAGAATGGCCTTCCAAGAATAACTGGTACTTCTTCATCTGAAACAAAGTCAAGAAAAAAAAAATCTACAGGAAATACAAATTTGTCAACCTTTACCAAGATATCTTCTATGATTCCTTCAGGGTAAGCTATTGACCTGTCTGCAAGTGACAATGTTAAAGATGTAGGTTTAGCATTTCCAATTCCTAACTGTGTAAAGACAGATTTAGGCATCAAGTTGATGCTTGCTCCTAAATCACACAATGCACGACCTGTATAGTAATTACCTATTGAAAATGGAATTGTAAAGCTACCTGGATCTTTTAATTTTCTTGGAATTTTGTTTTGCAAAATCAAACTACATTCTTTTGACAAAGCAACAGTTTCAAATTCACCTAATCTTTTTCTTTTTGAAAGAACATCTTTCATGAATTTAGCATAATTAGGCATTTGTTGCAATGCTTCAATTAAGGGAACATTGATATGCAATTGTTTTAAAACATCTAAAAACTTACTGAATTGCTTCTCCTCATGTGCCTTTTTTAATCTTTGAGGAAAAGGAGGAGGAGGATATTCAGGAACTAACCTTGGAGTTGGAACTTCATGTGATGCAGATGCATCAGGTGCTTCTGCATTTTGAGAACTTTTTTCATTTTTATTTTTTTCTCCCTTACCTGTACCTTCATTCTCATAAGGTTCTGCAAGATCTTTCCCATTTCTGAGAGAGATGGCTTTTACCTGTTCTTTACCTGGCCTTTGAGATGGAGTTGCTTCTGTATTTGATGGTAGTGTACCTGTTGGTCTTTGATACAGAGCAGTTGCCAATTGACCCACTTGATTCTCCAAATTCTTTATAGATGCATCTTGAGCTTGCCTAGCTGTTCTAGTTTCACTTATAAAGGATTTAAGCAAGGCTTCTAAGGAGTTATCAGTAGCAGGTTGTTGTTGTTGTGGCCTTTGGTAGTTCTGAGATTGAAATTCTGGTGGAAGGGTTGGTGCAATTGCACTAGGTGCAGGTGCACTAGTATTGTTCCATCTGAAGTTTGGATGGTCCTTCCAACCAGCATTATAGGTATTGGAGTAAGGGTTGTTATTCCTATTATAACTTACATAATTTACAGAGACAGGGTTGCTAGGGCACTCCCCATAAAGGTGACCTCCTCCACAATAAACACAACTTACAGTTCTTGGAGGGGCTTGTTCTATTGTTGCTGCAGTGTTCTCTACTGGTGCAGCTACACTAGATGCAGTTGCACTGGTTGTGGTGAAGTTTTTGAACATGTTTGCTAGTGAGGCTACTTGAGCAGATAGGGCTGATATTTCACTAATTTCATGTACCCCTGATGATTTCTTTTGGGTACTTACCCTCTCAGTAGGCCAACTAGAACTATTAGTAGCAATTCTATCAATTAATTCACATGCTTCATTATAAGGCAGATTTAACAATACACCACCAGATGATGCATCAATCATTATTCTAGTTTGTGGTTCCAAACCATTATAAAATGTTTCCATCTGAATAATGACTGGAAGACCATGGTGTGGACATTTTCTTAAAAGTTCTTTCCATCTTTCCCATGCTTCAAACAATGATTCAAATTCTTTTTGTCTAAAAGATGTAATATCATTTCTCATTCTGGCATTTTTAATGGGTGGAAAATATTTTGACAAAAACTTTTCAGCCATTTCATTCCATGTATGAATAGAATTAGGCTCCAATGAATTTAACCATGATTTAGCCTTATCTTTCAAAGAATATGGAAATAGCTTAAGTCTAAATGCATCTTCACTAACACCAGGTATGATAAAGTTACTACATATTTCTAAAAACTGTTTTAAATGCTCATGGGGATCCTCATGAAGAAATCCACCAAATTGACCAATTGTTTGCAACATTTGAAACATCATGGGTTTAAATTCAAAATGGACAGCCTCTATGTGAGGTCTTGCTATGCTTGTTTGCATGTTTTAATGATCAAACATAGTATAATCTCTCATAGGTCTATCTCTATCATTAATCATACCTATTGGTCCCATGTGAATGAATTGATTCCTGTGATCTGTTTCAGCATCTCTTTGTGATCTACGACCACCTCTGACTGAGGCTGGTCTTGAGCCTTCTCCTTCACCTTGTTGAGACATGGTATTGCTGCAACTTTGAAGCCTTTGTTTCTGGAGTCTACGCAACCTTCTAAATTGTCTTTCTATTTCTGGATTTAGTTCAAATTCTGGTGATTTGTTTCTGGGCATAAGCTAGTGCAGTTGCACTAGGTGTAAATGCACCTGTTTCTGCACAGAAAAACAAAATACCAGAATAACAAAACAAATAAAGATAAACACTAATCTACTATCTTTAAAACAACAAAAATTAATGACAATCCCCAGCAACGGCGCCAAAAACTTGGTGTGTGGATAACAGCATGTGCAAGTATACACAGTCACAAGTTATAGTATAAAAGATCGAACCCACAGGGATTGGATTAACTCTTGTATGCTTAAGAAGATATAAATTAGTGCAGCTACACTACTCACAGTTTTGGATGGAGTTGAAAAGAAAACAGAATGTAAATATGCAATAAAATGTAGAGGAAATCAGTTGAGAATGATAGTTGAGATGTCTTCACCAAATAAGTCACTTTCAAGAGTTATGTGCTTTTATGTGGTGCAGATGCACTGAGTGCAGCTGCATCTGTATGTGCCTTTCAGCTACTTTCTTCAGAGTTTCGTTACAAGCTTCCTATGTCTAGGCATGCTAAATAAGTTCACTCCTGCCTTTGAAGTACCCACTGTATCACCCTAAGGACTATGTTATCCTATGTCTAGGACTTAACATGGAATTAACAAGCTTTCTTTATTAAACAAGTTAACAAAGGCTTTATTAAACACTCACCCTTATTAGTTCTTGATTTCTAGTTATAAACCATGTCTGTGAATATAACTCTACTTATTCTAAGCGATCAACCTTCGAATAAGATGGATGTAGTATAACACAAGAACCAAAATGCATACACCATATAAAAACACAATAACTTTCTCAAAAGATCATTATAAGGTTAGAACATCTCAACTAAAGAAGTTTAGCTCATCATAGGCATTGCAAGGCAAATAAAGATGAAATAAAACATGTTGAAGTAAAGGAAATTACAAGAGAAAACAATAGGATAGAGATTACACCGATTGAAGAACTCTTGCATAAGTTTGCCAAGCAGTGTAGATGCACTGATTCCTTGCACTAGCTAACTCTATGAAGAAGTGAAGGGAGAAGTCGTCAATTCCTTCCTCACCTTCTTACAAACTAACAACTAATTTAAACTATAAAGAAAATGAAATAAAAGTACTATCTAAAGTGATCTCTAAGAAATGAAAATGAGATATATGAGATTTGAGATCCTTTTCCAAGTGAAGAATGAAGGTCTTTATATAGGCTTTGAGCTTTCCTTCAAGTGAGGGTTTGCTTGGAGATTAAGTTAACTTTGAGGAGTTAACCATGGTTACTTTTCAGAACTTGATAAAGCCATTTGAGTCCAACACTCATCCTCAAAGAGAGGTCCACTTATGGATGGCCAAGTGTCCCTATGTGAAAGGATCTTCATGATGGTCTTTATATGGTAGGCGCCTCCTTTTGCAAGTGGCCATGTGCCCCAATGTGACTCTTGAGCAAGCAGCAATCCAACTAAGCATTATGGCAATGGTAAGAATTGAGGTGCTTCCAATGTGGGGTTGTGAGCTGCTTCGTTGCAGAGTGGTGCAGCTGCATCAAGTGCAGGTGCATGCAGTGCAGGTGCACTGGATGATTTGGATGAAATCTTTTACTTTGTGTATTGTGTTCTTCCAATGTAGATGTTTTATCTGAAAATACTCACAAACATATCAAACATACCAATATCTAGACATCATGCTTAATATTGTGAATGACCACTTGCTTTATCCTTTAATGTTGTTTATCTAATTTTTCTATGATATTTACTTAATTTATACTTGATTTCAACTATTATTTAGGTTTAGTTGTATAAATAACTCTATATAAAATAGAGTTATCAGACACGTTGCGAGGGATTTTTATTTTAGCGACGGTTTTAATATTCCAACTGCCACATCACACTTACCAACGGATATTTAGCGACGGAAATAACATTTAGCGACGGATTTTGAAATTTTTACACTCCTGATGCCCGGACTTTTAGCGACGGACACCTGTGTTGCTAAATCCCTTGCAACTTTATTTTTAGCGACGGATTTAGTTCCCTCGCTAAAATCTGTTGTTTATCCTCCTTTTTTTTGTGGTGAATCGAAAACAAAACAAAACAAAACAAAACAAGTATTAAAACACAAAAAAGAAATAAATTAACCAAACCATTTGTAAAATAATTAGCCATTGCATTATTGCCACCAAATAATTGCCGCTAAGACTCTTTTATTTACTCTTTTATTTTGTAGTGAAGATACACAGGTTCATCTTTTTGTGTACTTTAAGTTTATAAGCAATAGTTTCCCATTTGATATCTAATACAATGAAGCGTGAGTACAATGAATAGTACTGCCTATTGTGTTGAATCTTGAATTTTCCAAGTGTAACAATTTGGGAAGGATCTTTGTCTTCAATTTGGTTATACTTGACGAAAGTTCGGTTCACTATATTTTCTATTGTCTGTGTGTGCATGCTTGGTTGAGGTGGATGACACCATCTTCGAGTTGTGTACTTGGAGAGTGGTGACCAATGAGAAATGTTGCCAAAATTTTGTCAAGTATTATAACATATGATATTTATGGACTAACGAATAATAAAATGAAGACAAAGCTCGTTCTCAAATGGAATGGGATCATACCAAATGTGTGTGTTCACTAAAATATTAACAGTATTGTCTATTATTTTGGAGTGTAATCATGGAACGTAGTTGAATGCAAAGTAATTTTTTAAGTGATGAGTATGCAAAAAGAGTGGAAAAATTTTTAAATTTTGCCAAGCAAAGCTTCCCAGTGACTTTTTCGTGTCCTTGTGTTATTTGTGTGAATCGAACCCCACAACCACCTAGTGTAATACAAGACCATCTATTTTTCTATGAGATCGGCAGTGGTTATACAACATGGATATGATTAATCAAAAGACAAATCAAGTGCGTCCAAAAAAGAGATAGTCAATGAAGATATGGAACGGAGAAATGATTTGTGATATTGGTCCTCAATCTTCATAGTGTGTGCACATGTGTATGATACTTTATGCAAAAGCAAATAAGAGCCTTTGTATAATTGTATTTCAGATACACAAACACTACCCAAAAAAAAGTACCTATTAGCGACGAATTTTAGCGACAGACTCATGGTTCATCGCTAAAATCACCGTTAGTGACGGATTTTGGCACCTTTAGCGACGGAACTCACTTTGTTTGTTTACGAGGTCTTTAGCGACAGATTTTGGCACCGTTAGCGGCGAATTTGACAAGGCGGGAAAATACGATATTTTATTTTGAATTAGCGACGGATTTCCCTCTCTAAGGATTTGTCACTAATCATGGGGAAACGTGTCATTCTGACCGTTGCAGGTTATTTAAAAAAAATAAAAACTTAGCGACATACTTAGAGAGAGAATTCTGTTGCTAATCATGGGGAAACGCGTCATTCTGGCTGTTGCAGGTTATTAAAAAATTAAAGAATTAGCGACGAACTTAGAGAGGGAATTCCGTCACTAATTCTTTAATTTTTTTAAAACCTGGATGCCTCTCTATTCCCTCTCACTTTCTTTCCTCTTCTCTATTCTTCTCTCAAACTCTCTCAAAACCAAACACCCAACCACACCACCACCATCCACGCCACCACCGCCATCCATGCCACCACCGTCCACGCCACCAAGGTTTGTTTCTTCTCACTCTTGTCTGTCTTTCTCTCTCTCTAATATTACTAGCATCTCTCTCTCTTTTCATCACCACCACAACCACAATCTCTCTCTCTCTCTCTCATATTACTTGCATCTCTCTTCCTTTCCACCACCACCACAACCAACACTATTTGCTTTATATTTATTCCTGTTTCGTTTCTTTGTTTAAGCATATAAGCAGTCTTTAGTTTTTTTTTAAATATGTTTGCTTTATAATGTTGATTATCAATGGAATGAATAGATACTTTTTTCAACTAATTTGATATTTGATTTTCTTATGATTCAGAAAATTCAGAAAAACAGAAGGTTGTTGGAACAACCCCTTTGTAGACTAACTTCACAAGTTATTCACTGATTTACTTATTTTATTTGTTTTTTAAATGGTCTTAGATATTTGATTTGAAAAGTATAATATACATTGAATTGAACTTATTTGATCTAAGATCAAACATTTTTAAATTTTATGAAAATTTACATATTTGATATGCTCAATTAGAACTATATTTGACGATTGGAATGGTAAATTAAATTTAAACTCTTACAAGAGTTACTCTTGGAGTAAGTTGGTCCACACTCATGTGTGTACGTGCACGTGTGTATGCGTGTGCACGCTTTTTGGAACAATTCTTTCTCTTTTCCTCTCTGAACATTATCTTCTTTCTCCTCAAAACGAGCATTTTTTATTTTCTATGGCATGCTTTTTTAATGGCATATTGTCATTTGTGTCTTATTGGTTAATAATAGTAATTATGTTTTTGTAGTATGTAATATTTTTTTTTGTATAAACTGGTTATCCTCTGCGTGCAACTAATCCCTCGATTCGGGTAGGATATATACATTTGTTTGAATATATATTACATAATGATTATTCAAGATATTGTGAAGTAGTCAGGAAAAAATATCTTAAATTTTTTAATGGCGTGCCTAAATAAAGGGTGTCAAAAATAAGCCACTGACAATATAAAATATGTCAAGGGGTATGAATAATAATTGATTCGTTGCTAACAAAATTAAATTAGGTTTAACCCATTGACATTGTGATTCGAAATCAATAAGATTGGGATGTGTATAGCTTTTTTCTTGTCATAGAATGTGTATGACTATTTTTTTTGGGAAACAAATGTCTATGGCTTGATTCCTATATTTTTTGACAAAAAAATATGTATAGTATCCCAAAAAAATGTAATAATTGTAGACTAATTAACCAACGGCATTGATTTGTTTCATATTCTATTTTCATAATAACAGGTGTCTTTATTAAGGTATATTTTTTGCAAAAATTCTATGGTGGAAATTGATAAAACGTTAAAGCTTTTTGAGCATATCCAACGGTAAGCTCATTGCGGTGGGTTCTTAAAGTAAATTCCACAATACCACCTATATTTTAAGCAATCGTACGAATTTTTATTCCAATTGTGAACCCACAAAAACATAAATTGGGTCTAATAATTTATCTCACTCAATTATTTTTTTATTCATTTTTATTTTTCTATGAACTTAATTTATTGATTCGTTTTTTTAAATTATATTTATTTACATTTTTTCTGTTTTAACCAAAACAAAATATGTTATATTAAAACCATAAAACAGTATGAATTTGCATATTTTTTACTAAAACTTTGATGATGTGGGTGTAGATGATATTATTATTATTATTATTATTATTATTGTAATAATTATATCAAATTGCTTAATTGTTGTTATAATTATAGCAATTCACAAAAGTTATAAAAATGCAATATTGTTGAAAAATTATATTGAGTAATATATTATTCAAACAAATTGTATGTTAAAAACTGTTAAGTGAGTTTTAGTAACTTAAAATAAAATTGGTTATGGTTGATAACTAATTAAATCGAATTATATGATACTGTAAGATATTATAACATAAAATGACTTATGGTTCAATTAATTGAATTGAAACACATTGATAAGCTTTATATTACAATATATTATAGTACTAAAATATTGTTGTACACATAAGAATCTATTAATTTGAGTGAAGATTTTATTACACAATTTGTAAATAAATTTACTACATTGGACAATTCTATTTAGAAAAAATAAGAAAAACAAAAAAAAATCATTTAATATGTAGGCCCGTGCTACGCATGGTATATAGTAAAAAAACTATAAATTTTATGTTTTTAGAAAATATCAATTTTTATATTATTAAGTCATTTTAATACTATAGATAGTTATTTAATAGGAAATAATAATAATAATGTTAACAACAAACATATAAATAAAATTGAACAAACTTGATGAAATGAAATTATTAAACTACTTTTTTTGGGGATTTTATTTAAAGCTTAGGGAAATAGTAAAATTAATTATTAAACTTAAATAAATGTAAATTATATTTTTATAATCAAATAGCTCTAATAGTAACCTTAATAATTAATAAAAAAATAATGATTTGCCTAAAATATTAGTAGTTAAATTATTATTTTTGAATTTGCATCAAAAGACAAAAACAAATAGAAATTAATTTAATATTTATTAGTTTTTGTTTTTACCAATGATTTCATATCAGTTTTTTCACAATGTAACGTATGCATTGAATTGCTCCAATTATAATCAGTTATGATTGTTGACATGGTTAAAATAAACGTATATTTGCAATAACTTCATATGAGTAAATATATCATTTTTTTTTAGTGTAGATTTATTAAAACACATTTGGGGGTTTGATATAATCCATATATGTTAATGATCATATGTCGATGATCTAATAGCCCGGGAACAAAGATCAAAAGATTCAAAACTCAAGCAAGTATACCAATAATCAATGAGCATCTCCGAAAGAAGCAAATGCATTAAGTTCATCGACATATGATCCAAATAGAGATATTTGGAATCGGAAACTAAGATCAAAAGCAACAAAACAATATTTTAATAAATGGTTGCGCAAAAGTGTTTAAAAAAATACTCATATAAATGCAAATAAAAAATAAAAGGAATCGCACCCATTGTTATCCAATTCTGTTGTCACGACCTTCGACTTTGTACCATTTTTCTTATACTCCCTTTCTTTTCTGATTCCAGTCAGCATACCTATAAGGTCTGTAGGCATGTATATATAACAAATATTAATATTCAATCTTCACTAGAGTGACATGTGTAGTCAGTGTTATATCACTTTTGAATATGTATATATACAATGACATGATATCGTGATAATGTATTTATGTACTAACCAATTAAATAGTCAGTGTTGAAATCACTTTTGAAAACATCAGCAGGAGAAGTATAAGTCTCTGGGACCATGTTGATTTGAATATTAGCTAGAGACCCTTTAGACCGTAGTATTATACTGAAAATTAATTTTAAATTTGTGAACAGTTGTAGGCTATGCACCAGAAAACGTTTGTTCCCCTACAGAAAACGTAAATGATATAACAAAATTAGGAGAAAATAACAATTACAAAAGGCATCAAATATATAAAATGTTTGTATTTGTCAAAATTATTGACATCATATATATTCGCAACAGACCATCCCTAGTAAATAATCACAAGATCATGAGCAATATGATAAGTACCATGGAAATTAAAAAACAATATAACATGTAAAAAGAAATTTTAAAGTGCATAATATTAACCTCTCTATCAATAAAAACGAATTCAACCGAAAAGGGGAGCCTGATATTGTTCAGATCAAGGACTTCCCATTTCCTTGTGATGCCCACGAGTAGGTTGCATTTGCCATTTATGGCATTGATGTCAAAAATCAAGTCATACTTGGGAGGCATTTTGTGAAAGGGGATAGGAATGAATCTCGGTAGAATACCGTTTCTATAGATTGGTGTGTCTCTTCATTAGAGGAAAAAATGAAAAATTAAAAATTTGCTAACACAATTTTAAAATTTTAGAATTTGTTCAAATTAATTACTATTATAAACGTTGATATAATTATTTATTGGAGCCGTTAGTCATAAAAAAAACTGATTCATATAATTTTAATAACATAAACGTTACATGTACTATTATTAATTATTATGTCAAAGTAAACGTTCAAATTGTTCTTTTGAGTTCATTATTATAATAACGTAAATGTTTTTATTAATGAAAACGTTACATGCCAAACGAAAACAAACGTTCTAAATGATATACCATTAAATATATCATTTTATTAATCTATCCAACTGGTTACGAATGACATACCATTAAATTAGAACCTCAATTAAAATGGATGAATATATATATCAATTAGAACCTCATTTTAATCCTAAATGATACGTTTCTCTTAACTGCACATGCATTTATTTTTATATTTAATTAAGTTTAAAAAAATTATATACGTTTAAATCTGCTGAAAATAAGACGTTATTTTACATTGGATTTGAATTAATTAAGTTTCACAATAAATATGTAACGTCTAAATATGTATAAATGTAGGCGTTTATATTACCAATTATAGTTTTATTATGTTATAATTAAAGTTAGCCGTTTATATTGAATTATATATATATATATATATATATATATATATATATGTTTATATAAAATGCAATTAATTTTTAAATATGTAACGTTTAATCTACAACAGATGAAACAATTTTAGTATAACTCATCCTTTTAAATGTGTAACGGTTTATGTTCCAAAGTTTAATTTATTTAAGTTTTGTCTATTTTGTAAAGTAAAATGTTTGTGAATACCGGTTTAATCAATCAAATCAGCTATTTCATTTGGCAAACTCGATCCAGATGAGTTCTGAAATAATAAGAATTGACATCCTTAGGCATTTATATCAAAAATAATTAATTAATATGTAATTTATAGAACCACGTATTATAATACTAATATAATAAAAGAAAAAGTAAATAAGCTGTTTACCATGTGCATGGATTCGATTAGCTCTGCGCAAGTCTTGTTGGTCAGAGCAGTTGTCATTAACACGTAACTGTAGACGGTATCTGTGTGAAAGGTAAACAATGGTAGCTCAAAAAAATGTTACATGCTTTAAAAAATATGGACAATAAAAAAGTAATAACAATTTATGTTACATAAATAAATTTTTTAATAGATTATAATAATTCGACATATTATAAGTTGTTGGGAAGGTGAAAGAGTTTGTATGAATAAGTTGTGGCGAAATTTACCGCCGAACAACATTGACAATATGACGATTGCACTTTTCACAAAAATACATGTTTGAGTCTGGATACACCTTTTTGTTGCAGCGACATGCAGTGTACAACCATTGATCCTCACCAATAACACTCTCTACGTTGCAACAAATAACAAACACAGTCTCCTGAAATAATCCAGTGTAATTGAAATATTAATAGAAAATATTTTATGTTTTTTAAAATTACGATTTTTTTATAATCTCAATGTCTATGGAATAGTGTAAGATGTTATGAAGTACCTCTTTATGCTCCTTCAGCAAATCAATAGTAACCATTTGAGATAGGTTCAAAAAATCATCATCCTCTTGAACATTGGGTGATTCTTGAATCTGATTCAATCGCAAGGCGGGTGCTTCGGGATTTTCAGCACGCCTATTGATATATAGATATAGATATTAACGATCTTATATACATTGAAATAATAGACGTCTAATATGAAATATTAAATATTTTATTACATCAACCATAAATATATTAATCTATATATATATATAAATATATAGATATATAAATCCTGTATGAAAACATGTATAACCTCTTCCTTAAGGCGTCTGCAGTTTCTCCAGCAGGGTTGAACAATATCTTTGATGCATTTATTGAATTTTGTAGAGATGGTTTGCCTATATATCAACATAACACATTTGCAATGTTAACTATAACATATAATATGCAGCTAATTTTAGTGGACTTTGAATAGGAAAAAAAATTAAACCAAAATAATTTTTCTCCCAAAATACAACGTCCCATTAAAATCCTTACACTTCACAAATAGAACAACAACAACAGCATTAGCAGCTTCTCCGGAAGAGACAAATGCATTAAGTTCATCGACAAATGAACCAAATAGAGATATTTGGAACCGGAAACTATATACAAAATAAAAATATTAACTTTTAAAACGTATAATTTTAATAATATTAACTATTAAAACGTATATTATTAATTATTAAAACGTATAATAAGATGAGTCTCACCCATTGTTATCCAATTCTATTGTGACGACCTTTGACTTTATACCATTTTTCTCATACTCCCTTTTTTTTCCAATTCAAGTAAGCACACCAAAAAGGTCTGTAGGTATGTACACATAAAAAATATTAATGTTAAATATAATGTATATATACAAAAACATGATACAGTGTGTAACACCCTAACATCTCTAATAAGTAGAAATATTAGAATGCACAACTTTAGCATACATCAGAGATCATTATTCCTGTTTAGATATTGAACACAACTAAAATTGTTCGATATTATAAAATATCTCCCATTTATCACCTGTCGGTACATCAATAAACCGAATACAGTTCATAACCTCAACATTAATTCCTAGTGTTCAACATCCTCACAAGGAAAGCGGAAACGATAAATAACTTAATACAGCTCAAGTCATTAATCGAGTACAAAGACAACAAGGAAAGATACATAAACTAAGACTTGAAATAACTAAGTCTTCAAATCCTCTCCTCGTGCACGTCATCTACTCGTGCCTGATTGTCTTCTTCTTTCCCTGTTTCTCTGTAAAACAACAACATATGATAGGGTGAGATAACATATCTCAGTGAGTTCTACCGTTACCCCTAACCGCTCTCGGTTCAAATATATTTCATAGTTCATAGTCCAATTCTTGATGACTATGCACTATTCTTTTTCATCAATTTAGTACAACATCTTAAACCATTTTTCTTTTCTTCGGTTTGCAATGAACCCAGATCACCTATGCATCTCAGTGACTACATCTTTGGGTCTAGTTCAAGGGCTCATGACTTCCCTCTCCCTAGTGTACTAACATCTTGGGTCGTCACCCGAATTTGATATAATTTATATATCACACCCGCATTGGGCCGTCAATCTTATTTAATACCCGCATTGGGCCATCAATCACATATGATATAATTTATATATCATGTCCACTACAATAGTAGAACATGAAGTTCCGTTTTGATTTGAAAAACATATGTTCTCACACGTGGCTAGACTCGGTTTTTTCGAAACATTTATAAGTTTCAAAACATTTTCTAAAAACCAAGTTTGATCATATTAAAACCATGTTTTTATAAAGTAAATATCATCCCAATTGATTGAGAAAAGGATTAGAAGTGGTTTGGAATCTAAAAGAGCAACAAAACAAATTTTTGGCATCCGGAGACAGAGGAGTTGGCACGACCCGTGCTGAAATCAGCACGACCCGTGCTGCTAAAAATTCATTTTTCCAGCCAACCTGATAGGTTGCACGACCCGTGCAGAAATCAGCACGACCCGTGCTGCTGTAGCAGGTTCACATTTCGTTCATTTCGTTTGTTTTGTTTCTCCGATCGCGTCCAATCCGAAACCCAATCCAATTCCAGCATCAAAACAGAGTTTTTCCACACAAAACAAGTCAATTCAACACAAGTTTCAAATCACACAACAAAGTATATTTGGAAAATTAAACCGTAAACGATATTTGTCTAAAATTCGGTTTTTGACTTTAAAACCATTTCGAAACCAACACATCAATCGATTCCAGAATTTCAACACAATCAATTTAAAGTATAAATTCCCTAAACGTGAGTAAAACTCACCGGTTCAACAAAATAGAGACAAATTTCGTTGTCACCCGAAACAAGCAACCGAAATTACTCGAACGATCCCCGTAATCACGAACTTGCTTCCAAACTATAACTACAGCTCCTAGGGTTCAGAAAGGGCAAAGGGGAAATAGAAGGAATTAGCTTTTCAAACTTGCATCAGTGAAAAGGAAATCAAAAATGGAAGAGAGTGGACTATGGAAGTCTCACCTTCAAGAAGAAAGTGAACTTTTGCTCTCCTCCTCTTCTCCTCCTTCTTCACGTTTTCTTTCTCTTCTCTCTCTCTATTCTTCTTTCTTTCTTTGCTTCTGAATTTTGAGAGAGAAGGTGAGATGAGTCCCATGGTTAAATGAGATGAGAGTGTAATTGAGAGGAAATTGACCAAAATACCCTTATTTCAATTTTTCACTTAAACTCTCATTTTAACCCCATTTCTCCCCAAATTACCACATAATTTGAATACTAAGGCATTTTAATCTTGTGACTTAGCCAATATATAATGCTTTTTCGACTATCCCATATTCATATCTTGATTTATTTTTCACTTCGAATAATAAATCACTCGTTAATTCCATAAATTGAATTTAACGAAGTTAGGGATGTTACACAGTGATAATGTATTGAAGTACTAACGAATTAAATAGTCAGTATTGAAATCACTTTTGAAAACATCAGCAGGAGAAGTATATGTGTCTGTGACCATGTTCATTTGAATATTACTGACTTTTTGGACCCTTGTATTATACTGAAAATTAATTTTAAATTTGTGATGAGTTGTACGATATGCTGGTAGCATTAGAAACAACATCAAAGTTTGTGATGTTATAAACATCCCCTTCATTCAAGTCAGCATCAAATTTGTAAATAAGTGATTTACGAACCGTTGCATGTATCTTGTTCCCCTGTCGAAAATATGAATGATATACAAAGTTAAGGAGCTAACAAAACAACATCCAAAAGTACTCACATATGTATAATATATGTTAGTTTTTATTGAAATCGTTTTAGAGATTCTAATTATACGGGCAATTGAATCTCTGGCTCTAGAAAAAATCATCATGAGACATGTGAAAAGTAAAACGCAAATATATATATATATATATATATATATATATATATATATATATTTCTGATGTAAAACAATTATAAAGTACATAATATTTACCTCTCTATCAATCAAAACGATTTCGACAGAAAAGGGAATCCTGGTGTTGTTCAGATCAGGGACTTCCCATTTCCTTGTGATGCCCACGAGTTGGTTACATTTGCCATTTCTGGCATTGATGTCAGATATCATGTCATACTTTGGAGGCATTTTGTAAAAGGAGATAGGAATAATAATCAGAAGAATTTTGGATGTAGAGGAGTGTTTGTAGTTGGCTATGAAGAATGTTGGTAGTGGAGAAAAAGTTGGTTGTAGTCATCCTATTTATAGATGGGTGTGTCTCTTCAAATTTTGATTTTTAATATAATAAATTAACCGTTACAAATTAATTACAGATTTGCTAAATATAATAAATTCACCGTTGCTACTTGAATATTATAATAATTTAACCGTTACTAATACCAAATTTGAAATTCGAAAACTATTATACTCATATTGTCCGTTACTAATACCAAATTGATTATCCTATTAATTTTATATATTGTCCGTTACAAATTGATTATTATAATAAATTATCCGTTACATGTAATATAATTAAATATTATAAAAAAACTAAATGTAACATATATGTTTTAATATTTATTTAGCTAGAATAATTAATATTATACGTTTTAGTAATTAATATTAAATGTTTTAATAATTAATATTATACTTTTTAATAATTATAATTAAACATTTTTAATAATTATTTAGCTAGAATAGGGGATCATACGTTTATTGCATAAAAATATTGAGTGCTAATATTTATTTAGCTAGAATAATTAATATTATACGTTTTAATAATTAATATTATACGTTCTAGGAAAGACACTAGCGAATATGTTGATGATCGCTCTAGGATGACTCAGGTAAATATACAACTTGATTTGTATTATATAATGTTGTTTTGTTAAAATGGAGCACTAATTATGGTTGTGAGAAACAGGAGCAAATTAATGAGATCATGACTCAGTTGACTCAAGGGAGCTGGGACCCTACGTCACTTGGTGAACTTTCTCCTGAGAAGAGAGATTTGGCAAACAAAAATTGGGAGAAAATAGTTGGTTGGAATAAGGGTCGTCTGTATGGTACAGGGCTGTTGGCTCATACTTTGAGCCAATCTGGGGCCGGGAGCAGCAGTCTACTAGCTACTACTAGCTCAGTTGCGGAGACAGAGCAGCTTAGGCAGGAACTGCAGGATACTAAAGTGGAGCTACAGGATACTAAAGAGGAGGTCAATAGATGGAGGACAGACTATGCGAAGGTACTCCGTAGGCAGGACCTTTTGTTTAAGTATTTTAAGAATATGGTGCCAGATCATGATCTGCAAGATGAGGAGCAAGATGAGGAGCAAGCTCAGGAGTCTGGGGAGTCTGATGGCGACAGCTTTTAGGATCTATTTTATCTGCTTGACATTTCAGTATTTTGTTTTTCGGATTTTATGTTATTTTGATTCGGATTTTATGTTAGAATCAGATTTTATGTTGAATCGGGTTTTGTGTTGTTTCCGATTTTATGTTATGTTATTTCGGATTTTATGTTATGTTATCTCGGAATTTAATTTAAACTGCTTTAGCTATTTTAAATTTCATTATTTATTTATTAATAAAATAAACAGGAATAAAAGCAGGTTTATCAAAAAAAAATTAAATCTGTTGGGGATTAGCGAGGGAATTTGGACGCGTGGCTATCAGATTTTTGCCACGTGTTTCTGGGGATTTGCGAGGGAATTTGAATCCCTCACTAATTAGCGAGGGAATTAGCGAGTGACTGGTCCGTCGCTAATTAGCGAGGGATTGAATTTCCCTCGCAAATGTCATTTGCGACATTTGCGAGGAAGGAATTAGTGAGAGAACAGGTCCCTCGCAAATGACCATTAGCGAGGGAATTTGGTCAATTTGCGAGAGATCTGTCCCTCGCTAATCCTGAAGTTTTTTGTAGTGATTGAGACCATGAAACCATTATATGTGGACCATTAAACATATCTCTTTCAAATTGGGAAGTTTTTGGTGTTATTAATTAAAAGCCTTAATACAATTTCCATTTTTGTGATTGCAATAATTTCTTATTCAAATTTCGAATTTCTTATTAAAAGCCCTAATTTTTCCAATCTTTTAATTGTGATGCATTGTCATTTTTTCATAGTCACTTAAGGGACTAACAGTAGTATTTTTTATTGCTTGCAAGACACACATTTGTGGTTGAGGTTTCACGAGACACCATATTTGTGGGAGGAGATAAGGTGTTCATTCTTTTTCAGTTTTAAGTTATTATGATGTCTTTCTTATTTGTTTTTGAAAGTTCCAATTTGAGTAGTTTTTTCGGTTTTCTTATTTTTATTTGTTCACTTTATCTGTTACGCTTTATTTATAGATTTTGCTATTTTATGAATCATATTGGTATATTATTCAATTAAATTTTGCCACTAGGTATACAACTTTGCAATGAATATTATATATTTGGTCACATTGTGAGTATTTTTTTTTGTTGCTTTATGTCAGATGTTGCCCGGTGGATGGGATGAAATCCTTTTTTGACTCAACCCAAAAGCAGGTTCATATGTTCAAGACCAAATGAAAAAACAGGTTTGGTTCTTCTAACCAAGATTTCCACACAACACAAACACACACAAGATTTTATTTCTTTCACTTTTCTCTATTTCTTCTACTGTTTGCAGAGACAATGGGTGTTGAAGGAAGCTTGAGTAGACTCGCCACAAGAGCCACAATGACAAATTAAGAACCATTAGAGAAAGTTGGTTGGAATTACTTATGTCAACTATTTAACAGTTAGGTAGTTAATTTTTCATCATGATAATAGTTTTGTATAATTAGATTAGGTTAGTATTTGTTGCACTATAACAATTGCCAATATCAAGCCATAACCGTTTAACATGTAAAGAGAAATGTATTGTAGTTTTGTGATTTAGACCACTATTAATGAAATAGTAAATAGTAAATAGCTATTGATATTGTTATAAGAATCATTGTACTCGAATCAAGCTTTTAACTCATTGGTGACAAGACAAATCACCACATAATAATGTTCAACCAAGATATCGAAACTCAGTGTTTAACTGAGGAATAGGAATAGGAGGATTGTTGAGACTTCCATAGATTAACAGGTCACCATAAAGTTAGGTATCTGGAAGAAAATATATAAAATATTTATTCTTTCGAAAACACTACCACAATAGATTCATTTCCAGCTTGGTATTCTCAATGACAGACAACAAAGCAACTAATAATCATTTGCATTTATGAGTTTTTTCACATTGTTTCTAATTGATTATCATTTTTGTTTAACAAAGGTACATGAGGAATGACACAGGTTCTGAGATCACCCCTTTTCAACAGTCTAATGTTGCGAGGCCCGGCACGTGGCCTTACTTGGTAGGCGATGGAGATAATTATGTGAGATAAACGCGTTTAACAATGGAGATACTATAACGTTTCATCTCGAAATCATTAAACAAAACAATGTGGTTGATGTTCACAAAGTCATCATGTAGATGGTTTATTCCACTCTAAATCTCTATATCATTTCAGCTGAAACAATTGCAATTATGTCAATATTACTTACTAATAGTTGTTTCATTATGTAGGAGAGATTGACATGAGTGTCTGATGGACGTTGAAGACGGTTCATTCTTTTGCTACAACTCAAGATCTATGCCTTCAGTTTTTTACTATACTATGTTTCAATTGAGCTACAATGTATGAACAATAGTTTCTTATCTTCCTGCCTAATATTATGTTACACCATAGAAGAGATTTTATTTGAGGATGTAATATTTGGAAACCGCATATTTATTTGATCAACTAACCATATTGATTTTAAAATCACTATTTCATAGCATATTTTAACAATTTACATATAATCAATATTACTTTTTTCATTCGGCCATTCTATTGTGTTTCTCTGAAAAAAATTTTAATTTGATATTTTCAAACAAAATTGCTCCTCGTGCATCGCACGGGGTTTCATACTAGTAACATATATTTTACATATTTTAACCCGTACATTTTATAACGGTGTTTAATGTGACGTTTCATAACGTTACTTAAATGACATTATGAACTTTTTAATACTTTAAAATGAAGAATAAGATATTTTGTAAAGCGTTACAAAATATTTAACTATGTCTATAAATAAAACGGAGAATTAATAACAATTAGTGGCTTTAAAATGCAGTCAATTTCATTTTGTATATTTTGTAACGCTATATAAATTCAATATTTACTAACACTATTTTGAAACATTATAATAAATATACTAAAAAACAATAAATCACAAAGATGTTGTTTTCTAACGTTTTCAGAGGATTAAATGATGGGCGGTTATTTTAATACAAAAAGTATGGCAATAAAACATAAATATAGATCAGTCTTATATTAAACTAATTTTTTTAACTTATACAATGTTTAAGGAAATATAGATCAGTCTGATATAACATGTCGTATTTGTGATTATACAGGTAATCGAAAATATAACTTCATTTTATATGGGAATTCAAGAGAATTTGGGACCTTCGAGGATCAAGTTATCCATTTTTTGCTTTGGACAGCTTTATCGTTTTGTTCAAGTTATCCATTTTTTGTATTGAAATCAGTTTCTTCAATTCATCATGGTATGTTGAAAATTGATTATTACACATATGATATATGGTTAACATTTAATACAAAAATGCTAGCATTTCAGATTGGTTGTGTGTCCACTGAGCAACAATCATGAATTTTAATTAAAAATATTTATAATCAACCAATTTTCCTAAATAAAATACACTTTAAAGATGGTTGACACGCATTTTTCATCGAGTTTGTTCCATAAAATATCTTACTATTAAAAAGTAAAAATATGCACCACTGCTTTAATATACCATTTTTTCCACGCATAAAAGTCACCCCACGTAGCTCATATGTCGGTGCATAGCTAAATAAAACTAAAAAGTAAAAGAATGAAAAAGGTTGAACAAAATATACTTGAGATCTTTAACCTAATTGAATACATGTCAAAGTCAGGGTTGCCTGACGTTTTTAAATGCGATATAGCTTATACATAATCTGGAAAACCTATTTGAAAACATGTAAAATATGCACTACTGCGTTACTATTCCATTTTGCCCACGTTTAGAAGTCACTCATGTCGGTACAAAGCTAAATAACACAAAAAAGTAATTGAATGAAAAAACTTGAACAAAATATACATAAGATGGATAACCATATTTATAAACATGTAAACATATACATAATATGGAAAACCAAATTCCAAATGGTGACGAATAACTATCTAAGAAAAATTTAAACGAACGGTGATGTAAGGATGATGCTTAGTGAAGATGAAGTTGTGGTGTGGAGAGTGGCTCAAGCAATCACCCAACCTTAGATATTGGATATTCCACATACAAATGTTTTGACGTGCAACCTTGGATATTTCACGTGCAAATGTTTTGACTTCCTTCCACAGGAAAATTATAAATGATCACGAATAACTATCCAAGAATATTGAATTGAACATGTATGAAAAGGTGAAGAAAAGATGATGGTTAGTGAAAGATGATGTTGTGGTGTTGAACGATGATGGCTGCACACGAACGGTGATGAAAAGATGATGGCTAGTGAAGATAAAGTTGTGGTGTTGAAAGTGGCTCAACCATTCACCCAACCTTAGATATTTATAGCCATAGTTTTTTGATAGGTTACAAATACAAATAAAACGTTTTTTTTTTGCATTAATTCGCATTATTATTTTGGGAAGTTACAAATTAAAACAACATTTTAAATTATTTATTCAAATAATCACAACTAATATTTTTATGCAATTTATTAAATATAAATAATTTGGTTAACACATTAATTGTCAAAATTCTAATTGAGTGACATGTGTTAGATGGTTTAATGAGATTATTCTCAAATGTATAGTATATAGATATAGATATAGATATAGATTTGATTTAGAATAATTAGATACGTAAGAAAACAACGAACTGAACCGCTCATTTGTCAATAAAGTGGTCCAAATTCATTCAAATCAACTCATTGTTTTGCAATTTTCAATATAACTATTTGCGATTTTTATTTATATTGGTTTACATTTGGACGCTCCAAATCTAAAATTTTCTCCATTAATTAACTAAAGAGTAAACTCTCATTTTAGTCCATACATTATTTATTATTCTATTTTCAATTTGGTCCATGAGTTATAGAAATACAATAATAGTATTTTCTCCATTGCCGTTCTATCTATTAGTATTAATTAGGCTTAAATACAGTTTTGGTCCCCAAGTTTCACCAACTCACGATTTTGATCTCCCAAGTTTTAATTTCACGAATTTGATCCCCAAGTTTCCCAATTTGTAAAATCAGGGTCCCCCACTAATCTGGTCAAAATTGATGCTGACCTGTCCGCCACTTAAACTACGTGGCAGTCACACTGGTATGCCAAAGTGGCTTTTTTATATTAAAAATCATTATTTTTCTTTTAACATTTTGTTTATATATACACTAGTGGGAAAAGGACATTAAACAGCACCATTTAGCATCGGTTGTTTGAACAGCCGATGCTAAATGTTGAACCGGTGGCATTTTTGCAATTAAACCAACAACTTAAGTTTTCTGTTTGACATTTAGCATCGGTTGTTGTAACAACCGATGTTAAAAGTGCTTGCCTTGGTCATTTAATCACATATTGCATCGGAACTCTCGTTCAGCTCTCTTTCTCAACTCTCAACTTTCGTTCTCAACTCTCTCCATCTTTCTCACAAAAGAAACCCTAGCCTTCCTCTTCCCTCCTCTGCTCTCCTCCACCTCCTCTGCACTCCCCCACCCTTGAACGACCTCATTCCTCTTCTCTGCTCGCTCTCCATTTCGTTTCTGCCTTCCCTGCGCCCTAATAGAAGCTTCTCCGCCGCTTTCCACCGCTTCTGTTCGTCTTCCCTGGTAAGACATTCATTCCTCTTAGTTTTTCTGTTATTGTAAGTTATTTATTTCTAATTGATCTGATTTACTGAAACTCTAAGGTTTTCCCTCTCATTTTTTCTGTTAAATGTGAAAGCAAGTGATTTATGTTTGGTTGAATGTTATTATGTACTTTGTTATCTTTTTCTAGGGTGTTCTCCTTCCCTCAGATTCATTCCTTTTCAGAGTTCAGGGTTTCTAAATTAGGGTTGACTGTAGATTAATCGCTTTCTACTTGTGTTTCCGATTTCGGAGCTAGTTTCGTTTGATACTGATTTCGATCTTTCTATTTTTATTTTTCTCATTTTTATTGAATTTCAGAAACAAGGTTTTCTTGTGGATTATGCAGATATCGTTTTTTAGTGTTTATTGTTTGTTTCTCGTTGTTTTGAAGCTGCTCTCTAATTTTTTTTTGATGGAAAACTTTTGATCTATTGATATGGGAGTAGACATTTAATAATTATTTATCATTGTTGTTATTTCTCAAACTAGTGCACTGCTCTCTAATGTGTTGTTATTTGGAATCTCTCTGTTGCTGGTTTGGTTAGATTGACCCTGTCAAAAGTAGGGAGATGATGATAACACGTTACACATATTAGCTTGTACAAATAAACCTTATGCTATAGAGATTGAGCGATTGAAATGGTTGTGTAGGCCAATGTCATTGAGCATGGTTTCTAGTTTTGAGGTTTTGTTTCCAAAAGAAGCTATTGAATATTGTTTTGGCATTGCAACGTGTAGAGGAAATCTCAAGAATTGTTGCTGAGTTTCTAGTTTTGAAGTGTGTTTCCCAAGGAAGCTGTTGAGTGTTTTGGCATTGTAATGTGTAGAGGCAAACTCAAGAATTGTTTCTGAGTTTATGATTTTGGTTATTGCCTACTAGGTTTACCATTCCTATTAATTATTGGTGGAGATCCTACATAATTTATTGCATGTTAGAACACTTGGATGCTTATTATTAATGCAGAATTTTTAAAAGGTATCGGTGGTAATGTACTTTCCTGTTTGAAATTTGCCACTGAGTAGATGCTTATATGATAAACGGAGGACTTTTGAATTGAATGTTATTTTTTCTCAAATATCATCTACCTGTTGATCTAGTGGAAGCATTCAAAGATTGATTGACAAAGAGATGGATTGTGAACGCATCAGCACATGTGTCTATGGAATGGAGGGGTTTGCTATCTATCTTCTAACCTTTTAAAGTTCATTGAGCTAAATTGATTGTTTTTCTTCCCTCTTTTCATAAATTTGTATTTGGTTTGTGACATATATTTTTTTCTTTCAATATAGGCAGGACCAGCTACTGGTCAGATTGCAGATGGCAAATGGTGAAAACTAGGCTGTATCATGTATGCTTACAAGCTACCTAATAATCGTCAAATTCAACAACCATGCCAGGTATGAGTAAATTCAGTAAAATATAGATGGAAATCATCAAGATGTGGTGCTTGGTTACTCTCAGTACCTCCTTTTAAAGAGGCATGAAAGGGAAACAAAAGCTTATGCACCCTTTTTCACTTGGATTATGCTGCCTTCTTCTATACGTGCATTTTCATCAAATCCCCAAAAGGTATTTCAGGTAGCAGTATTTAGTTTTGCTTGCTCAGCTCCCAAACTTGAATTCAATAGCTGGAGTTTCCCTTATAGGAGCCATTACAGCTGTAGCTTATTGTGGAATATGAGGAGTCAATTGGCACGTGTATTGCCTTTACAGGATAAGGTGAGTTACAGTTTAAATTACTTTACCAAAAGATAATTGAGTCAATTGGCACGTGTATTGCCTTTACAAAACAAGGTGAGTTACAGTTTAAATTCCTTCCAAGAGATAACTGATTTCCGAAAGCTGACTCTTTTTCTTTGACAATGCCGAATCATTGTTTTTTACTTGAGTATTGTTATTGGTATCTCCTAGTAAAGAATTTGCAAAGCTTAATGATGCATTTAATTAATTAGTTAAAGCTGTATCTGGATGCCTGTAGTAGTCATGTGTACTAATTATTCCATTGTGTTTAAGGAACCCACTTATCCACTTTGATTCTAATATTTATAACCTTTTCTACCTTGTGATATTATGTTTTGATTTAGTTAGATATATTTCAAGGTTGGTTATCAAGTTTTTCGATGTAGTCTGCAGTAAAGCCTTTTGTAGTTTTGGCTTCTTACCAAGTCATTTTAAGGGGTTTTATATCTTTCATAGAAGTTGTTTGCCATATATTTGAAGTCTTATACATTGTTTCAAGTTAAACACTAAATGAATGTCTCTCAGGTTGCAGCAGGGCTTAACTTCACAGTCTTCCTCACTAGTCAAGGTCATGTTTATACATGCGGAACCAACACGCACGGAGACACTCAAAACAGACCAAGGTACTGTGGAATCAGTACTGATATTGAAGTCTACTATTAAATAAATGGAATACTTTTACAAAGAAATGCATGCACTCAATGGCATCACTGTGTATTAGAGCATGAAACATTGATATTCAAGTCTACTATTAAATAAATGGAATACCTTTTGTTAGAATATTGGAGTGTGATTCAATCACTGTGCATTAGAGCATGAATCATTCACTGAGTTCAACAAAGTGTATCCTCCATGTGTTTTATCTTGGCCAAATTCTCAGATTTCAGCTCAAGAAATGATATATCAAAAGTTGTTTGAGAAACTTGTTTTTAGCAACTTTATGATTAGTTTTCCAATATTAAACTATATATGTTCTAACATAATCAGTAATTTGATATTTTGATGCAAGTTAGTTGACAGGTTTGTATATGCAGTTTCTTGATTTGGATTGAGACTAAAAAAGCAACATTATCTAAACAAAGGATTAACAAGTATAACACACCAAAACTTGTATTCTCATCCTGATAATCAACATTGATTGAAACTGAATAAACTTGCAGGATTGCAGTAAACAATGTCATTATACATTTGCAGATAAAGATTTCTTGCTGCAGTATTAACAGTTGTTTGTATGTAAATAGATACATCAACATCAAAAGCAAGGGGGAATGGTTAGCAGGAAGTTTTAAGCCAGAAAACTTCATTCCGAGTCTTGTCATAGGTTTCATTTGTGGTTTGTTGATTGATTTATCAAAGCCAAATAGAAATCACCTCTCCATAAAAATCTTCTCATATAACAAGCTTCAACAATAACTCTCAGGCTCAAGTAATGGTCATCAAGACATTTAAACAGGTAATTCATTCATCATCATTTTTTTATATTATGAGGACTTTAACTTCAAGTGGTTGTTTAATGGATGCATTCTGCTGTAAACAAGTTATTGAAATTGCTATCAATTATTGGTTCTTTTTTGTATATCTATGCATGTTGTTAATAATCAATACATCAATAGCTAGTTTGATCAAATTCTTCTTCTGTTTTAGAAATGTTATGGTAATAGATATATTATGCATTCAGAGCTTCTTTTGCTGGATGTTGAGATATCTTTGAATTTATTTTGTTATCCAGCATATATGTCTCCATGACATTTGGTTGATTTCTCATCAGATTCCTTTCTAATGAGGCATCTGAACTGTTGAAAGACAAATAGAAATCATCTATCCAGCATATATATCTTGACTTAGTTGAATTTTCAGATTGAGGAAATGTATTATGCTGAATTACTATTGATATATTATGCTGAATTAACTAGGCATTTTTGTCTATTTTATAACTGCGCAATCTGGTTAGCACGCCAAAGCTTCATTGCTATCAACGGCAGACAACGATTAAAAATGAATGGACATGTTATATCTGTGATGGAAGTCTTCTGTGTGGACATTATGACAAACTGATCCAATTTTAGTTCTCTGTAGTTCTCAAGAAATCAACCAACTGTCATCCTTGCCATGAAATTTCTGATGAGAGTGGTGGTTAGGGCGATAGATTGATGCAGGTGCGTTGGTATCTGCTTATTAGTATATGGTGCATATACTCTGGAGATGCCAGTTTGCATAGAAATATTTTATCTCAGTTAGCAAATTGTGTAGGAATGACACCACAAGATCTAAAATCTGATATGCAATTAAAACAGTTGGAACTTCCTGCTTATGAGCAAATCATTAGAACTTTAAAGTAGTCTTTCATTATGTCTTATATGCATTTGAAATAGATAGTATAAGCACCCATGAAGTCATGCTTAAAGCAATATTTCCATTTGGTAATTTTTTGTAAGAATCCCCCTTTTTTTCTTGCATCTTCCTCTGGCAGTCATACAGCCTCTATTGCAGCTGGAAATAATGGAATTCCTGTGAGGATGCATGCCCATGAATTTGGGAGAGCAAGTGGAATGACTCCTCGTGCCAGGTGAGGAATGATACCCTTAAATTTTAATTGATTAAAAATGGCAGCTTTTGTTGGTTAGAAAGCACAATATTGGAAGATTACATAAATGATTTTTTTTTCATGTATGATTTGCTTGACACCACCTTCACCTAATTAAGAACCAAGTGGCATTGTCCTAGATATGCTTTTCTCTTTTATTGTTTCTGATTCTCTGTTAATCTTCTAGGGTCTTTAGATGATTCATAGACCCTTGTTGAATGTAATTTAAAATTCAGTTTTATTTCTTTCTTTGTTTGGCAATACATTTTTCTTTCTTTGTTTGTCTCTTTTATTGTTGTTCTAGTCTTATACAACAGGAGATCATCGAAAGATGTGTGCGGCAAGCTCATCTAAACCATTTTATTGCTCTTGGAGTGGTTCTTGTGTTCTGGATTTATGGCTTTATGCAGTCTTGGTGCATATGGCAGCTTTGGTGGCTTTATACAATAGGAGATTCGTCAGCTTCGGGCGGAATTCTTTGTCAAGATACGTACAGAGCAAAAGGATACACTATTTCCAACCAATTAAGTTATTTTGAGCAAAAGGATACCACATTTTGAACAATTGTTATTTTGTAAGATATTATGTTTAATGGAATTTAAAGTATGTTAGGAAAGGGATCCTTTGAACAATTGTTATTTTGTAAGAGATTATGTTTAATGGAATTTAAAGTATGTTAGGAAAGGGATCCTTTGAACAATTGTTATTTTGTCAGAGATTATGTTTAATGGAATTTAAAGTATGTTAGGAAAGAGATCCTTTGAACAATTGTTATTTTGTAAGATATATTTATTATATGTTGATGACTGGAATTATCGCTGTATATAACAGGTTAATAATAAGTCGGTATGGATAAAAACAAAAAAAATATTAAAAAATATTAATACATTTAGTATCGGTTATACAGAGAAAACGATACTAAATGTATTACTAAGGTACATTTAGTATCGGTGTTTCTGTATAACCGATACTAAATGTACCTTAGTAATACATATAGTATCGGTTATACAGAAACACCGATACTAAATGTATTACTAAGGTACATTTAGTATCGGTTATACAGAAACACCGATGCTAAATGTACCTTAGTAAAACATATAGTATCGGGTGTTTATGTACAACCGATACTAAATGTACCCTAATAGTACCTTAGTAGTACATTTAGTATCGGGTAAAAAACCGATACTAAATGATCGGACATTTAGTATCGGTCGATTTAGTATCGGTTCCACAACCGATACTAAATGTGCAAAACAACCGATACTAAATGTCAAATCTGCACTAGTGATATATATATATATATATATATATATATATATATATATATTTAAGAAATTAGAAATTAAAAAAAAACACTTAAACTATCAGATTAAACGAATCCATAGAGCAGATAGCTTTTCATCTTTTTCACCCCTTATTGCTCCATGCCTGAACCCAGAAACCTGTTCAATCTCATTGTCACTATTGGGCTTAGCCACCCCAAGAACAGGATCAATTTCTATCTTAGGTAGGGCTGTTCATAGTTAGGAAAAAACTGAACTGAACTGATGAACCGAACTCAACTGAACCAAAACTAACCGAACTGTTTCAAACAGTTCAGAACCGAACTGTTATTTTTAGTTCAGTTCAGTAACTGAACTGTTAGGTAAGTTCAGTTCAGTAACCGAACTGAACTGTTAGACTTAATTTTTAATTTCAGTTTGAAATATACGAATCAAAAGTCCAAAACCCTTCCTCTCCATTCTCCAAACTGAAACTCAGCGCCTCCAAACTCTAATAGAAGATCTCCAAACCAAAAACCCTAATCGAAGATTTCCATGGCAGGCGAGCCCTAATCCCTAAATTCTTCCTCTCAAAACGCGAAACTATCAGGATTTCCATGGTAGAACCCTAATCGAAGATTGCAACCCCGGAATCGACCATATTCAGGTTAGCTTCTTCACCCTTACTTCAATCTGGCTTTCGTTTTCTTCTCAAGGGTTTTCGATTTCGTTTAGAAGAGGAGTGGAAAACGACCATTTCACTATTTCACTACTTCATATTCTTCATTCTGGCTTCTCAACGGGTTTTCGATTTCTAACACACTGCAGCTGTCTTCAATCAGGTAAACACCATTTCACTATTTCAGTTTCTTATTCTTCATTCTGGTTTCTGGGTCATTCTTACTTCTATGTTATTCTTATGGGATTTGGGATTTGGGTTTTTGGTCATTCTTATTTATTTGGCTTTTGAAGAATTTATCAGCTTTTGATGTTTTGTTTCTTTTGCATGTCATAGCATAAAGTCTTAATTTATCAGGTAAACTGATGTGTAGTGAAGTTAATAAATGGTTTGTATGAATGGTAAGCTATTTCAAAGTATCCATGGAAGTTAATAAATGGTTTGTATGAATGGAAATTTTGTATGAATGGTGTGATTCTGTTAGCTTTTGCAATCTTAATTTTGAATGATATTGATTTTGCAATCTTAATCTTGAATCTCTTGCAGCCCCGTTTTGACATTCCATCACGATCTACGGTGAGACGTGACATTTGGGCTCTTTACCTCGAAGAGAAGGATAAGTTAAAAGCTATTTTCTCAAAACATTGTGGGAGGGTTTGTCTCACCACAGACACATGGACTTCGGCTCAAAATCTCACTTACATGAGTTTGACTGCTCATTATGTTGATTGTGAATGGAAGCTTCAAAAGAAAATCATTAACTTCTGTCAAATTACGGGGCATTCGGGAGAAGCCATTGCAAGGTACATTGAGGTGTTTCTAAACGAGTGGGAGTTAAAACATGTTTTGACCATAACTGTTGACAATGCTTCGGCAAACGACGCAGGGATGAGATACTTGAAGAACTGGATGGAATCTTGGGGCAACCTTGTCCTAGAAGGAAATTATATTCATATGCGCTGCTGTGCGCACATCTTAAACTTGGTTGTCAAGGAGGGGCTAAAAGAGATTGATATCTCTATTATGAGAATTCGGGCTGCAGTTAAATTTGTCAAGGTTACGCCCGCAAGAGAAAGAAAGTTCATGGAATGTGCAGAGAGTGAGAGGATTACCTAAAAAAGTGCTCTAATCCTAGATGTTGATACGCGGTGGAATTCGACGTTCTTCATGCTACGATCCGCAGTAAAGTATCATAGTGCCTTTTCCTTGTTGCAATTGAGAGACAAAGCATTTAAACATGATATGGAAAAGAAAAACAAGGGCCTACTTGAAAAGGGAGATTGGGATCAAGCTAGAGCCGTGCTACCATTTTTAGAAATGTTTATGGAATCTACTAAAAGTATGTCTGGAACATCTTATGTCACTAGTAATCTCTACATGAAAGAGGTTATTGGTATTGGGACAAAGATCAAGAAATATATGGAGAATGGCAACCAGAGCATAAAGAAAATGGCAGAGGGTATGAAAACCAAATTCGACAAGTATTGGGGAGATCCTGGCTCAATCAACATTTTGCTATGGATTGCTGTCATCCTTGATCCTAGGATGAAGTATTCATTTGTCGAGTATCATATTGGTCTTTTATGTGTTGATGATGTATCGGCCACCGAATTGAAGTTAAAAGTGACGAATTCCCTAAAATCACTTTATGCTCAATATCAAGGTATAGAGCTTACTAGCCAACCAGACTCACAGCTGGATGATGATGATGATGAAGAGGATCCGATGTACATTTATCTAAGAAAAACTGGGCGTACAGCTGATCCACAATCAGAGATCGACAAGTATTTGAAGGAAGCACCTGAAACTTACAACAAACATGTAAGTTTTGATATCTTGGGTTGGTGGAAAGTCAACTCCACAAGTTTCCCCGTCCTTTCAAGCATAGCTCGAGAGGTTTTGCCAATTCCTGTCTCAACGGTAGCATCCGAATGTGCATTCAGTGCGGGAGGAAGAGTACTCGGCGACCATCGTTGCTGCTTAAAACACACAATGTTAGAAGGGCTCGTTTGCTTGCAAGATTGGTTGAAAGGGCAACCTCACTATCTATTTAACGATGAGGATCCCGAGGAGATCCTTAGATTTGATCAAGGTAAAGTTATAATCACATTTTATTTATTTGGTTCATATTGTCGTTTTACGGATGAAATAATTTTCGTTGTGCAGAAATATGCTCTCAAGATCGTGGTGTTAACCTTTATGATTGAGGACTTCGTTGTGCAGAAATATACTCTATTTATTAGGTTTGTGCAACTGATTCTGCTGTAGCTTCAGTTTTTAAGTTCACACGCTTAGAATTTTTCTGATTTGATATATAGAATATTAGAATCTGAATGTGGGAGCTTCTTATTGTGGAAATCTTATTTTCTTGATCTGGGATGTGTTTATGTTTAACTGAATTTATATAGAATAGGAAATTTTTGCTTCTGTTTAGAATTATTGTGTGGTAATGTAATATGTCTTATCATATGCTATTGCTGCCATATCATTTTCATCTGGTTTTCATTCTAATCTATGCTATTAATACTGTGATTACAAATGCCTGAAACATTTTGTAAAATCATGGCTGAAAGAAAGTTAGTATACTGATCTGTTACACATGTAGCTCTTGAGAAAGTAATATTATTCAATTACACATGTAGCTCTTGAGTATCTCCCCAAATTAATGTTGTTAAGAAAGTTAGTATAAAGAAAGTAATGCTGTTAAGAAACTAGTCATTACACATGTAGCTCTTGAGTATCTCCCCAAATTGATTTCAAATATCCAATTGCCTTTTACAGTGCTGCTTTATTAATATTATTCAACTATTTGCTGCTTGTAGGATTTTGGGGAAGAGCATGAAGCCTATAAGGTAGACAAATCTGCTGATGAAACAATGGTTAAGGGAACCCAAGGAGATAGAGGAAATAGGGAATAGTTTCTTTTGCAAATAGGGAATTGATTCAGCAATGTTGGGTTTTAAAGTTTGACTGTATTTGATTCATTTTGATTTTAAATGCCGTAATAGCTCTAGACTTAGTTATTACCTTTTGACAGTTCGGTAAAACTATTAATCCGATTGACGGTTCGTGAAGAATTGCAAAAAAAAAAAACTAATTTTATAAGCTCAGAAACTATGTAACTTTAAATGTTCAGTAAAAAACTATGTGGTTAACAGTTCGGTTCGGTTCGGGCCCATAAGTTCGCAAAAACTTAATAATTTGTTCAATTTTTAACTTATACAGTTCGGAAATAAAAAACTGTGAACTGAACTGAACCGAACTACCAATGTAATTCAGTTTGGTTCACGAACTGTTTCAACCAGTTCGGTTCGGTTCTCCGAACTATTTCATCCAGTTTGGTTCGGCTCAGTTCAGTTCTCCTCTTTAACTGAACTATGAACAACCCTAATCTTAGGAGATGACCCTCCTTCTCCTCTCTGATCATCAAATCCAACACTATCAAACTTCTCACTAGCACTAGTCCCAGCTTCCTCAGAAAAATCAGAAACAAAACCAATGCTTTTTGCCCAAGTTCTTAAGTCTTTAGGATTGTGATCACGTCTTGGTACAAAAGGCTCAATTTTAACATCTTTATCAAGATCACGTCTTTTGCCATTGACACCCCTTATAACCTTCCCCTTATCCTTATCTAAGGATTTTGAGCTCAACCCATTTTCCATTGTAGCTTTTTCCTTCACTTATTTTTCTCCTTTGAAAATGGGCACTGACAAAACTAACAAATTCAACCCAATATAGTGCAAAGGACAAAGACAAAAACTTTGCACTAGAGAATGAAATTGAGGCTTCACACTACCGCAAGGAAACAAACTCCAGAAAGAAAGAGAGAGTAGAAGCAAAGGTACAGTGAAACGAGAGAAAAATGGTGAAAAGACAAAAACTACTATACAACGCAAGGTAATCTAAACCGGACCGGACCGGGCAGTTCAACCGGCTAAACCGAGAACCGGACCCATGTCCGGTCCGGATGACCCCAAGAACCGCCTTGCTACAAAACCGGGCAGGAAACTGAAAAACCGAGAAAACCGCACAAAACCGGGTTCAAACCGTTTTATCCGGCCGTATCAAAAAAAAAATTAACTCAATTCTTGTTGAATTTTTTTTTAGGCACTGACCTCATGATTTTAAAAGCCACGTCGCCTTGTTGCCTAGATTGTATTCACTTGAATCACTCCGGCTTTTATTTAGATAGCAACACCTCATTCCTGTTCACTAGCCATCCGATGTGGGACTTGTAAAGTTGACCGTGCAGAACTTGTGCTGTTTATTTATAATAACAACAGCTCATTCCTCTTCACCTTTTGTTTTTTGTGCTGTTTATCACTCCTGTTCTCACTAGATATTTATTTATGTTTTGAGTGTAATTTATGTAACGAAGTAACTATTATATATTAGTACTAATTAAGGACCGACTATGTCTCGGTTAATGGGCTGGGTTTAGGTAACTAAGAAAATCCTTAGTTTTAATTACTAAATTAGTGTCAGCCATTAGATCTGTGTTTTTTTAGTGAAATCTGATCCAAAGGTCGTCAATTAAGGAGGGTATCTAGGTAATTTTACACACCCCATTCCTCCATCCATCCACAGTATCGCGCACACGACGTCTTCTTCCTCTCTCCGTCGCACACCATCCTTGCAACGGCAACCACCACGCCGCACAACGCCGCACCAGCGTTTTCTTCCTCTCTCCGTCGCGCACGCCGCACCACCACAAAGCTCCGGCGACGTCTTCACTTCCGTAAGTTTTGTTCCGCCAGTTACTTGCTTGATTTCTGATTTCTGATTTCTGATTTCTGATTGTTACTTGCTTGATTTCTGATTTCTGATTGTTACTTACTTTATTTCTGATTGTTCCGCCAGTTACAAGAAGTTACTTGCTTGATTTGCTTGATTTCTGAATTCATATTTGTTTTTTTGGCTACGTTTACTACCTTTGACCACCGTAGAATCAATTTATTTTTCCATGTGCTTCTCTGTGCTGTGTGTTCTGAGTTCCATAGAGCCTTCTTTTGATATTTTTGACTTTGTGCCTCAATTAAGGAGTAACAAATTGAAGGAACCAAATTCTTGTGATTCTTCATCAAGCAAGAAACATAAATCTATGGAACTATGATAGCACAATCAATTAGCAAGACTTTGCAACCAGATTTTCATAGAACTATGATAGCACAAAATAATGATTCATATAAAATAATTTGGCACATATCCAAGTTATGTTTATTCTCACTGAGTAAAATTTCTGTTCCAGTAACCACAAATATGTATTCTGTGGTTGCTGTCCACTAACCACAGAATTCATATTTGTGGTTACTGGAATCCAACTAGTGTTTGATTATGTTCTTGTTTCACATTGAATTGCCATTTCTTTCAAGTTTATTTTTAGATAAAATAATTTTCTCTTAACTTTTATGATGTTGTTTGGTATTAGTGATTTGCACATTGGTAAATTCCTTTAAGTCATTTTTCTGCAGATTTTAAAATGCTTGGAGTTGATGAACTTGGTGAAGCAACCAGCTTTACACATTTATTTGCTCGTAAGTTGCTTGTTTCTTTATCTGATATAATGCATGTGCCTTGTTTTACTACCTTACTTCACATTTCACAATTAATTCACGTTGTGGTTTTGGATTTCTTTATTGCAGTTCAGGGTTGTCCTGGTCTGGATGAAAATCTCACTGAGATGGCTATTTCAGGTTGTTAACTTATAATTGTCAAATTCTTTGATTTTAATTTTTTAAAATATGTTTAACCATAATTGTCCTATGCTTACCTGATTCATTTCTTCATTTCCTTTATAACGTTTGCGTAGATTCAAGTACCAATGTCAGATGTCATGATGACGAACTTGATGATGTTGCGTTTGGAGGTTCAATGCTGATTTGTTATTATATAATAAATATATTTTTATGATGTTGTTTGTTGGATATTGATTGTTTTCACTTGGTTTTGACAGAGGTTACTCATCGTCCTTCAGATATTAATTCTTGGAAAGATCTTGTTTTTCACAGAGCCGGATGCATATGAATTTTACAAGTTTTATGCCCAATCTTTGGGCTTCAGCATTAGTTTTGGTTTTGTTTTGTTTTTGGTCAACTGAGATTATGTTTCTGCATTGTGTTCTTTATTTTTGGTTTTTGGATTCCAGTAACCACAAATATGCATTCTGTGGTTGCTGTCCACTAACCACAGAATTCATATTTGTGGTTACTAGATGTTTACTAGTCATTTTCTATGGCTAGATATCTTGCACCGAAAGAAGAGGTGAAACGAGGCTTCCTCCATCTCAAAATAAAGCGACATCATGTATCGTGAGATCCGTGAAGAACCCCTCTAGAAACAAGGTTATCACGGGTTTGAAGTTTATCAAGCAACAACCGCCAACCAAAGATGCCCACTTTTGAGAGAATTGCAACCTGCCATAAGTCTAGTAGTATAATACCAATGTTGTCTCTCTAGTATTTTTTTCATCTGAAAGGATCCATTATATTACAATTACAAATACTATACTAATATGATTCCATTTTTGTACCATTAAATTTTTGTTACAAGATTGATCAAACCAGTATAATTTTTGTAATAGAAGGGACTATTCCAAAACACAAACCACAAGAAGAATGACATTTGTGTTAATTTCACTCTTCTGTGTTTTAAACAAGAAATTTAGATCACGAACATAAAATGTAAAGGAATGAGAATGAAAATTAAACAAATAAATTATGATCAAGAGCAAATTCACGCTGATGGTTGATTTTGATCCAAAAGTAGCATATAAATCCTAACCGTGGTAAGTGGTATGGGTCAATCCTAACCGTGGTAAGTAGCATATAAATCCTAACCGTGGTAAGTAGCATAATCCTAACAAAAACCACAAACTTCATATTTGTGGTTACTGGCCAGTAACCACAGAATAGTGCGACAGTGGTTAATAACAGAAAATTACGTTGTTTTCCTACACTTTCCTCTAGCATTCCCCCCTCCTTTTTCCAAGAGCCTAACTTTCAGTTCTTCACAAAATGTGTTGGCTTCCCCTTGTATGATTTCCTTCAACAAGTTGGTTTTGTCTTTCATTAATGAGCAGCAAATATCTATTCTTAATTGATTGGTGACCAACACCTGGTCACCCTCCCTCAATGTGTTCCAGTTGCGGAAAGAATCAATCTCATTTTCATCTTCATGCCAATCCCTTAAGAACATCATGGTGAATATACCACAGCTACTTCCATCCAATTGTTCTGGCACTTTTAGATCATGCCACTCAAACTGCTCCCATTTATATGGGCAAACATTTTTCATGACTTGATATCTCTCTGAAATGAAACTGCATGCTTCTTTCATCAACTTGTTGCCAATGTGTTCAAATTCAGGAAAAGTTCCACTTTTGTCAATTCTTCAATACTTTTTCAAGCTTGTAAGGTACTCAAATCTCCTCTTCTTCAGGTTTAGCACGTACGTTACAAAATGTTTATGAGCAATGGTAGGTATGAGGATCTGCAATATAGGTCATGAAAACAAACACACTCTTAAGAGTATTAAGATAAGGGAGTAAAAAAAAATGAAAACAAATAACCAAAACACAACCAGAAACAATATTATTAGGGAAAATCATATTCATTTCATCCTATATATCTCTTAACCTAATTCAACAATCCTCTTCCAATCCATGCCCAAAAAACACAGTAGATTTCAGCCAGACAGCCCAAAATGGGTTAATAGGCATAAAAAAACAAATAATCAACGTATAAAGAAATACAAGAAAAACAAAATGGGTCAATAGGCATGAAAACATGTACCACTAAATTTAGCATGTGCTATTCTGATTGATTAACCGTTGTTCCACTGAATCTTGTGTGCATTCCAATTGGTTAACCGTTGTTCCCTCGTTAGGCAAATCATAAACTCTTTGGATGTCTTGAGAAGTTATAGGAAGCACTTGATATTTGCTCAATCGAAGCTGACATTTCTCCGGTTCGAAGTTGGTGGATACGCACCTGACGAACTCCCCAGGAATCCTGTTCCAATTGCAGAGTAGCGTAAAAACACCAAACCCAGTTAATGCTAACAATTCTTTCTTGCTATCGAAAATGTTATTCATGAATGTGTAAACCGTTGGTAGTCTACACAAATGCCTGTATCGTGCTGCTTCTCGTGCTCTCTTTGCCATCCTTACTTATCTAAAAAAACATGCACATTGATTGAAATTAAAATTGAGAGACAAAAAATTAAGCAAGATATCCACAATCACATATCAACTTACACAGCACATCAACAATATGAGAGACAAAAAATTAGACACCTTCAAAGCAATTAGAGATTAATTCTTGACAATGATACAAATAAACACTAGTTGGATTCCAGTAACCACAAATATGAATTCTGTGGTTATTGGACAGCAACCACGGAATTCATATTTGTGGTTACTAGATGTTTACTAGTCATTTTCTATGGCTCTTAACAGATCAACCACAGAATCCAGAATCTTTTGCATTTCTTACTCTTTATTTTACCTTCCAAACCATTCAAATCAATTGAAAGTTGTTAGTGTAAGGCTGCAAGTTTTCAAGTATCATTATTTTTATTTGCTTTAGATGTTCCATTTGATCCTCATTGGTAGTGAAGTGATGTTTAAACATCTAGTAACCACAAATATGAATTCTGTGGTTGCTGTCCAATAACCACAGAATTCATATTTGTGGTTACTGGAATCCAAAAACCAAAAATGTTACATGTAGCCAAACTTCAGAACACATATTGTAAGATACTTTCAGAAATGAACACAGATAAATCACAAAATGAACACTAGAACATAAATGTGCAGCAACAACAACAAATCGTTATCATATATATTATGAAAAATCGGTCCCCTACTAGAACAATCGCTATCATCATTACTTCACACGAAAAAGTCACAATCAAAAGTGAGTAAAATCATCTACATATGGTGAGCTTCATTATTGCTTCCTAATCACAAAATAGAGAGAGATGAACGCCGGTGATTTACCAGTAAGGTCGAGGGAGAACTTGGTGATTACGGTTCCGGTGACTGCGAAACCTACGAGAGCTTGAGCTTGAGCTTGAAGCAGAAGATGCAGAAGAACTGCGAGAAATGAAGAAGAACGGCGAGAGAAGAATGGCGAAGAGAATGGAAGTGGTTTTCCGGCGGAGAAGGTCGTACCAGACGACGGAGGACGGGACGGCGAAGTGGGTTTTGGGTTTGCGGGTTCTCTGATTTTGGTTTTGGTTATTATTTTGAAAATGCATTAATTTTGTGGAGCTGAAGGTTTCTCTCAGGGAAATTACTCCCATACCCTTGGTTATTATTTTTTAGTAAAAGTCACTAAAAATTTCCTTAGTTACCTAAATCAGTCTCATCAAGATGCATGTTGTAAGTAGTAATATAGTAATAAGTTAAATATATTGTTGTATTGTTGAACTTAAGTTAAGCCTAATTTAATTTTTGTGGTGAAAAATTAAGAATATTATGTTTTTTTTTGTTTTTTATCCTCTATATATTGTAAAAAATATATTAAATAATCTATTTAATTAATTCCGGTTCAACCCCCGATTCAACCGGTTGAACCCAAGAACCCCTGAACTGCTACCTCTTCCGGTTCAATGTCCGGTCCGATTTTGATTACCTTGATACAACGTGAGATTAGAGTGGTGCACGAACGAAAAAGAAGATGAAAAGCTCTCTGCCTCTCTATCCGCTCCCTTGATTCGTTTAATCTAATAGTTTAAGTGTTTTTTTTAAATTTCTATTTTCTAATATATAATATAAATATATATATAAATAAAATGTTAAAAAAAATAACAATTTTTAATATAAAAAACAACTTTGACATGCCAGCGTGGCTGTCGCGTAGTTTAAGTGGCGGATAGGTCAGCATCAATTTTGACCAGATTAGTGGGGACCATAATTTTACAAATTGGGAAACTTGAGGATCAAATTCGTGAAATTAAAACTTGGGAGATCAAAATTGTGAGTTGGTAAAATTTGGGGACCAAAAATGTATTTAGGCCTATTAATTATTTTCTGTTGAATTTCTCTCGATACTCATCATCGTTATCAAAATATCACTATACCTCACTCCCTTTCTATTCTATCGAGAGAAAAACCTCGCGAAGAAGATAAACGAAAAACGATGTCGTATGTGCCTCCACACTTGAGAAACGGAAGCTCAACTACGGTGGCTGCATCATCTGCAACCCTAGAAAACCACCATCACAACACCACCAAGCTCGCATTCTCTTCCACACACTCTCACTCCAACTCCAATACCTTCAATGCCTCTCGCCGTACCTCCGCCGCTCCTTCTTCGTCACGGATTCACGCCGTCCCTGACACTGTCTTCCCTCACTGGCAACCTTCTGAACGCGTTTCTCGTATGAACCCTGACCAGGTTCTACTCCTTTTTTCATTTTCTTATTTTCCTTTTTCAATTTCAATATCATATGTTATGCGACTTTGGTGTTTTTTTTGAAATGATTGAATGTTTTGATTTTGAGATTTTTATTTAGAGGAATGAGTGTTTGTTTCAATTTGTATGTTTAGGGTTTTACTTTTATTTATTTATTTGTTTATTATTATTTGAGCTAATTTTAACTCGTGATGCATTTCTTTTTATGAGAGTTGTTGGTAGTTTTTTATAGGTTACGTTGAATGGAGGTAGTGTATATCAGAGCCTCTGGGGGATATTTTTGTAGTATCTCTATTCAGTTCAGGAAGTTGCTTAAGGAAGTTTGGTTTATATGGAGAGGGAAATGGGAATGTGTTTAGGGCATCGTGCATTTTTGTGCTTATAGTGAATATAATGCTTACAACAATGACAGTAAGAGAAGTACTGTTTTTTTAACTACCTTGAAGTTGATGGCATTTTAAAAAATACTTCAGCTGTAGGCTTTGCATTTTATTGCTTCCTGATATTTGATGTCTACCTGTTCTCTCTTTTGTATTACCACAAGCAAATATTGATTGCTGAATTCTAGCTTGTTATATCCAGATTGAAGAGGTCCGTTTACGGCTTAATCTTGATGTCACTATTGCATCTGACTCTCCTGCTGCACCTGCACCTATAGAATCATTTACTGATATGGTATTTAATTTTTCAATTATTTAATCATATTCATATTTCTTCTGGGTAATTATGAATTATCAGTACCAGAAAAAAATTGAGCTACTGTTGCAAATGTGTGTGAAATGGTAAATTTCACTGTACCAGTGTTTGCATCCAAGTATCATGAAGGATATTGCTTATCACGAATACACCAGACCAACTTCTATCCAGGCACAGGCCATGCCTATTGCTCTTAGTGGAAGGGATCTTTTGGGTTGTGCTGAAACTGGCAGCGGGAAGACTGCAGCTTTCACGATTCCTATGATACAGGTCTGAATTTATTGCACATGACAGGTTTGATTGAACATTATGGTGATACCTTAAATACTTGTGGTGAAAAACAAACTAATTGTAAATGATCCTCCTTTTCTTTGTGATTATTTTTTCCTTTCTATTTTTAGCATTGCTTGGCCCAACCTCCAATTCGTCGCGGTGATGGTCCCCTGGCATTAGTTTTGGCTCCTACAAGGGAACTTGCTCAACAAATAGAAAAAGAGGTGTGTAGAAAAATATTTTTGAATATTATTAGACTTATGATTAGAGTACAAGTGCTAATCTATTTAATAAGCTATTCTAAACTTAACCTAACGGGCCTGATAAATGGGCCAAATAAATAATTAACTATGAAGCACGGACTCCGACACGGACACCGGACACGACACGGACACGGAGACGCCGACACCGCTAGTGTCAAAAATACAAGACACTGACACCGCTGTATATATTAAATTATAATTAAATTAAAAAGATATAAATAAGCATCATTTATAAAAATTCTAATCTTGAAAGCAAATGTATTCATCTAAATTGTCACTTCCTTTCATTACAAAAAAATGTTCCAAAACAACATATACTTGTAATGCACCCAAATTACAAGTATTCATCTCTACACAAATTAGAAGCATTCATCTCTACACAAATTTTTACAATTTATAAACAACTATCAATTTGTAAACAACTTGAGTCAAAAAAAGCAACTTGAGTTAAATAAAAAAAACAACTTGCTATCAACAATCGGTTACCTACTCCATTATTATAATAGTGGCAATGAAAAATGAGTTCAATACCCAAAGCCAAAGAAATAATAAAATAATATTATAAAGGTTGCATCTTGCATCTTGCAACTTTAAAAACATAAAATAAAATAGTTCTTTTTATAAACTCTGAAACGCAAACAGAGAAGAGGCAGCAAAAGAAAACATTAGAATAGAGGAAGCTAACCTCAAAGGAAAACGAAAGAAACGCAGCAAAGAATGATGACGATGAAACAGCAAACACAGAAGCTCAAACAGGGGTTGCAGAACACGCAGAAGCCTATGGGAGCAGCAGCAACATTAACGAAGAAAAGCTTTAAAGGATGGAGCATCAAGGAAGAAGATGAAACACCACCCATAGCTTGTCCTTTTGAGGTTTGGTTACTGAGAAGGTTTAAAATTAAACCTAAAACTATAATTGTATTTATTTATTTTTTTATAGTTTTTTATTCTGAATTCCATCCCGCCTCTTTCCCGTGTCCCGTGTTACTCAGCGGTGTCCCGTGCAGTGTCGCGCCGTGTCCGAGTTTGAAAAAAAAAAAAGGACACCTTCCACAGGTGTCTGACACGTGTCGTACGCGTGTCGTACGCGTGTCAGACACCTGGATACGCCACTCAAGGGCAGTGTCCGTGCTTCATAGATAATTAAAGTGATTAGCTATACACTATTTACAACAAGGTGATATATGTAATTTTATGTGGATGAAATTTTGGTTGTCGGCTAGAATTTCTTGTTTTTTTATCCAATCCAGATGGTACATTTCTTTGAAGCTATAAATATTTCTAGGACTATCTTCAAATGTTTTTCTTTTACTTTGATTGACATGGTTCTTGAGGCATAAATTTTTAACATTTTGTTGGCTTTGAACTGTTTTATGAAGTGAAAGGAATTAGTGAACTATTTTTTAATGTTAGTGACTATTTTTTAATTTGTGGATAGAAAGCTTCTGAGTTATTTGTTTTCATCTTTTTTATATTCTTGTTATCTTAGTTTGAGTTATCTTTGTTTGAGTTTTCATAGGCATGTTTTCTTATTATGCCTTAAATATGATTTACATCAGTTTATTTGACTCCAAGTCTCCAACTACTAGTCTACTAGTTTTTCTCCCTTTCTATTAGTCACCCCTTTCCTTTGTCATTTTGTTAAGTATCTTTATGTTGTTTTGACTTTTGGCAGGTTAAAGCTTTTAGCAGATCTCTTGAATCATTCAAAACTGCCATAATTGTTGGTGGAACTAACATTGAAAAGCAGGTAATTAAATGTTGAATTTTTTTTTCTCATCTTCCACCTGTTTTTGTGACAGTTTGGTCAAAAACAACGATGTCTTGTTTGACTTGTTGGCATTTCAAATTTTTGTTGAGCATGGTAAACAAACATCGTACAAGTAAAGTCTGTTGGCTTTTGTGATGTCATTTTTTGGTTGCCCTGGACATCAGTTAAATCTGTGTTGTCACACAGCTGGTTTTCCTAATAGGTGTGAATAACAACGTAATGGTAGTTCAGAAAAGTAAAATTTTTGGGCACAAGGACATCGGGCCATTACTTTAATTTTGTTTCAGTTTCATTTAATGGTAGCATGATTTTGTGTATGCTTTCTTTCTGATCTCCATGATAGAGGTCTGAACTGAGATCAGGAGTTGAAATAGCAGTTGCCACCCCTGGAAGATTCATAGACCATTTACAACAAGGCAACACTTCTCTCTCTAGAATTTCTTATGTTGTTCTAGACGAGGCAGATAGAATGCTCGATATGGGTTTCGAACCACAGATAAGAGAGGTTAGTGATGGAGTTTTTCTTTCGTGTGAGGTTTTACTTAATTTTATGATCCTGATGTAGGATAAATAATGTGGCATCTACATTGTGGTGATTATGTTTAACTTTACCATTTTTTCAAATTCACTTGTTTCTGTGCAACTCTCTTCCTCTCTTTTGCAATTATTAAACCTCAAGCTCAAGATCAAATCAATGATGCTCAAACATGTTTTGGTTCTGACTTATGAGAGTCTAAGTTCTATAAAAATTTGCTGGAGAATATCTCCTTAGATAAGGCTAAATGAGGATATCATTTCCAAAGCAAACCCAGAAACAAAAATGGCGCCTCTTAAGCAGTTTCGTTTCTGTACTTTGTACCTCTTATGAATTGAATTTTCATAACCCAACTTATACGGCCAAGCTTGAAAAATTTGTACTGTATTATTGAATATATGACATCATGTGAAGTGGTTATTGACAACAAATAACCTTTGATTTTATTTTATTTTAATTTTAATTTAACATTCTTGTGGTAAATGATAAGATGTTCAATCTAGATTATTGAAGAAAATGTACATTTCCTATTATTATACTCAGATAATGAGAAGTCTTCCAGAGAAGCATCAAACTCTGCTGTTTAGTGCAACTATGCCGGTGGAGATTGAAGCATTATCAAAGGTCAATTTCCTTTGTTATTTGACTCCTAAAATGTTTCAACATTGTTATTTTCTCCTCTGAACTATGCTTTAATTATGCAGATGTTGATATTTTAATACTTTAAAGTGATTTTTAGTATGTATAACAAAATTGTTCTAGCATTTGTCATTTAGTTTTCACGAATAAGCAGTCTTTCTTCTTGACCATAAAATATAGCAGCACCCTGAATTGTAGATGTAATTATAATAATTAAAATATATCTGTTTCTTTTTGAGGAATATAGATTTTGTCTTTCTTGCCCATGATGATCCTTTTTTGATTTTATGATATCCCCAAAATAATCCTTTCTAAGGATCATTCTTTATCGTCAATATATCTCTCTTTAAGTTCAGTTGTTGAGAGATTTTTTCTTTCTTTTTGGGATACATTGATTTTACCTTTCTGCCCATGATAATCTTTTTTGATTATATGATATCCCCAAAATAATCATTTTGAAAGGTCATTCTTTTTGTCAATATATTTCTTTTTAAGTTCATTTGTTTAGAGATCATTTCTCTTGGAAGTTCACCAGTCTTCTGTTGAATTTCAGGAGTACTTGGCCAACGCTGTGCAAGTTAAGGTGGGAAAAGTGAGCAGCCCAACAACTAATGTTTCGCAAACTCTTGTGAAGGTTTCTGACAGTGAGAAGGTACATATAATAGGCTAACAAAATTATATATACTTTTGTCATGAGCTGGAATAAGAATTATCAGTTTAGTTTCGAGTTTCCTAGAATGTTGGCTATCATCAATTCTAAAGATTATTTTAAATTTGTCTACATTTCTTGACCTTGTTCCTGGAAAAAGTAATATTCTGGTAAATGTAGTTGCATGCAAATTTAAATACTTGACATAAAAAACAAAGGGTCGACGTTTTATGTCATAACTTCTCTCGCTCCTATCCCTTTGTTTTTATGTATGGCCAGTTTTCTTCATTTTTTTAGTTTCTCTTTCTCAGTCTTTCCTTTGGTTTCTGTTCTAAAATTATAGCATGCTCTTGTAGATTGATCGGCTTCTAGGTTTGCTTGTAGAGGAGGCATCACAAGCTGAAAAGTCTGGTCATCCATTTCCATTAACAATTGTGTTTGTTGAAAGAAAGGTAATCCCTATTATGTTTTTCCATGATATGCATAGTATCATATCTAAAATTGTCTTGTCACCTGTATATTTACTTCAGGCTTGGGGGGGGGGGGGGTGGGTGGGTGGTGGTGTTGAAGTAGCTTCTTTTCAGTTCACTAAAAATAGTACTTTATATCCGGATTTGTTTCTCAATTATTTATTTTTTATGTGCATGCAGACAAGGTGTGATGAAGTTTCTGAAGCATTGGTAGCTCAAGGATTATCTGCAGTTTCTCTTCATGGTGGTCGCAGTCAGAATGAAAGAGAGGCTGCCTTGCGTGATTTTCGGAGTGGTTCCACCAGCATTTTGGTAATCGATATAGAGTACAATTTCAAACTTCATCAGTACATATTTTTCTTCCTTTTGCTTTCCTTCGCCTTCCAAGGTTTTGTGGTTCTGTGCAATATTTTGGTCATGACTCCTTGCTACTGATAGTTCTGGATTTAGTAGTGTTGAAAATATTGTTGACGAGTATTGTAAAGCCATGCGTGGAAACAGTGAAGTGTAAAGCCAGCCTTGGCTTGTTACATTCCCTTTGTTTGCTAATTAAATTCATGGTTGCATCAAATAGGAAAAAGAAGAAATTTTATTAAATGATTGTTTTTATAATGCGTGTTGTCTCTGCATGTTCTTCAATTGAATGAACTCATGAAATGTACCATGTTAGGTGTCTGTAGTGATAGTTGTTTGTCACACTGAGAGTTAGTTGGGTTGTGGGAGGGATTTAAGAAATAAGGCATGTTGCGTATAAATAAGAGAAAGGTTGAGAGGGAGAGGCATCTAGTAATTTGAGAGGACTTTGGGCTTAGGGAGGGAAGACCCTTAAAGCTATTTTTTGCTGAACCCCAAAGTAATACCCACAACTCCCAGGTCGGTGCTCTGATACCTACCAATTGATAGAAACTAGACATTTTATCAAATAGGGAAAATCTCACCTGAATAACTAATAAACTTGCATAGTTCTGAGGGTCTCAACATGCCTTATTTCCTCTAGCTATCCCAACCCAACTAAATAACTAACTCTTCACTGACACTACAGTCACCTGACATACCATGCACTGCATTGTCTGCAGCTAACACACGGATAGACCTTTGGATCTTGAATATCATACTGTGCACTCCTTTTTTTTCATGTAATTCTAGATATAATTTAAATTCTTAAAAAATTTTGGGCAACTACATTAAACAAAGTTTGGGATTGTTTATTGACTAGCCATATTAATCAGTGATACTTTGTCATGCAGGTTGCCACTGATGTTGCATCTCGTGGCTTGGATGTCACAGGAGTATCACATGTGATCAACCTAGATCTTCCAAAGGTATTTCTGCAATTCTACAGAATTGGCATCTCATTTGCCTGGTATTTTTCGGTCAGTTTTAATTTCCTTGAGAAATGCATAGCTGAAGCTTCAGTTATGGCTTCCTCTATTATAGGCCATGGAAGACTATGTACACCGGATTGGAAGGACAGGGCGTGCAGGATCAACAGGCGTAGCTACTTCCTTTTACACTGATCGTGACATGGTGCTTGCTATACTCTTTTTCTTTAAGGAAAAAATTTAACTACTTTTCTTCTCTTGATTCAGACATTAATATGATTCTGCTCTTTAGTTCATTGTGGCAAATATAAAGAAAGCAATAGCTGATGCTGAATCTGGGAACACTGTGGCCTTTGCAACAGGAAAGGTACTATATCTGTTCAGCGGTATTATTTAGGACTCTTGTGGTCTATTTGGTATACCCCTAAAACTGATGATGAAACATTCAGAAATGAGCTTTCAATTTAATTTTACAGGAGTATCATTTTCAAATTTTTTTACACATTTTTTGAAGGTATACTATAAATGGACTATTAGTTTTCTTGAACTCTCTGGTGTTTGTAGTTTTAGTTGGTTGGGCTTATACTGGTTGTCCTATTTTTTGACCTAGATTAATATCAAACTGGTGTTAAGATTAGTATTTTACCAACTGGTGTCAACATCGTGCTTTGCAATAAATTCTTTGGTGTTGGATTCTAGGTTGCTAGAAGGAAGGAGAAAGAAGCAGCAGCCGCACATAAAGAGGCAAATATTGCTTTATCTAGACACATTGGAATGGGAGCTGCTTCAATTACCATTGAAGATAAGTATAGATATATGATTACTTCCTCAAATATCAAAGGAGAGGGCGCAGCAGATAGTGCCTGGGATGATTGATGAGGTTTATGGTGCCTCCCATAATTGATTAAACACAGTTGCTAAAGCCTTCAAGAGTTCAAGGTACCATTTGCGTTTTTCATCTTCCGTTTTGTTTTTCTTGTGGGGTGGGGGTGGCCCTTCTCACTGCATCTCTCTTTTCCCCTACACCCTATCTAATTGTTGCCTCGTGCGTATTGTTTCATGTTGGGGCACTGATACTTGATTTATATATTCTTCTCTGACTTGGACTGAATGCATATTTTAGGTTTATTGTTTGGAAGATGCTGGTGATGGATTGCAAGTGTACGAACTGTTACACACCATTATTGCAGCTAGCACACTGGTAACAGATAGCTTACTAGACACACTTTGTAGAATTGTCATGTAGGTCTCATGTAATCCTAGAAACGGAAGTTTCATTGAATTTGTGTTGCGTCAAATTTACCTTTTGTTTTCCATAGGTATTTTAGCATCATTAGGTGTATATCCAGGTCGTTGAGTACTTGAGTTCCACTTCTACGTTTAGTTTTTGTTACTCATAGCACTTTAAGCACTTGCAGAAAATATATTACGGATGTTATGAATCAAAACAATTACAGATGTCTAAAGCTTGGCCTTTTTGAGAGGGGAGGAGATTCCCCAGTGTTTTTGCAGAAAGGGGGGTTAATTAAAATATTTTTTTGTTTTGAGAGTATTATAAAAGGATTTTCAACATTTTTAAAACCATCTAAAGCTCTCTCCCAATACAATTGTTTGAACTCCATATTATGGAGGTTTTTAGTTTTATGAAGAAAAAATAAAACATATGGAAGGTGGGGGACTGTCCTTCCACAAAGCTTTCCCTTCCTCTTAACTCCCAAACAAAAACAAAACCCAAGTATTAGAAAAATGAACCCCCAGTGAAGTAGTACACTGGTGCACTTTATAAGGATTTGCAGATAGATCCCTCTTCTCTCACCCTCCCCTTTGCTATGTTCTCTCCCTATAAACTCCATGGCTATTAGAGCTAAATCTGTTAAGCCAAGCCCAACTTAAAGTATGTGGCATAAAAGTAAGTGCATGGAGGAAACACCTTTTGCAAGTTGCAGAGTCGTTGCGAGAAACTTCCCTCTCTAGATCTAACAGCTTTGCAACTTGTTGCACAATAGACTTGCTGCAGAGGATCCTAATTCCTTTGGAGGGTTCAGGTACATGGTATTTCGCCTGAAGGTGTTGGCACAACCACTCAGAGCAGAGGAGGTCACAAAGATACATCTATGATTCATTAGCAAGTCACCTCTTAGTTCTTTCATATCAGATTCCATAGATTTGATGCGTTAAAAAGTCCATAGCAAAGCACTTCAGGGTTCATTGAACTCACATTTCAAATATTTGAAGCCTTAAAAATTAAGCTTAACTGTCAATATCACCAAAGTCCAAAGTGACTTCAAGAAGAAATTAGATTTTATTATTCATGAAAAACTCAATACATCCATGTAGATAGATTTGTGCTGGGTATTCTACAAAAGTTGGAAAGTCCATTTGATTTATTTATCCTGTAGCCTTGTTCAACATTTTGACAGTCCGATGCATGGTAATTCTTGAAGGAATTGAGACTTCTGTTTGGATTCAACAATGGCATGTCGGTTTTTTCCCCCAACTTTTTGCATCTTTGGATAAAAAAAAAATAACCATTCTTTTTTCCCCAAACTTTTTTGCATTTTTGGTAATATTTCTATTGTTGACCTCTATTTAAGTGTGTTGTTTTGTAAATTGGTTTATATAAAGTCTAATCTTTTGCACAAAGCAAAAAAAAAACTGAAACGATATGTTATTCACATTAGAATTTTACAAGCACTTGCAGTAGAAAACCAACTATCAACTCAACAGAAAGATGGGGAAAATTTTAAGTGATCATGCAGAGTTTCCAAACTGAACCGGATAACACTTAGAATCTACGTATGCAAACAAGATCAGTGGTCAATCAAAGTATCAAACAATGAAAACCATGGCTACCACTTCTAAGTTCTACCTTCTCATGACCTTGGGTGATATACATTAACCCCAAAACATAGTTCCAAACAAATGCTTATTAGGTTGACAAAACTGGAAATCTCTTGTGCCCTATAAAAGCCTCCCTAAGCACATTATACCCATTTCTATAATGTTCAAGTGAGAAACATAGTTGCCTTATGGCCTCACGCTTCTCTTCACATCCTTCTAATATCTCAATCTTTTGCCTCTCAATCTCTTCCTCTAGTTCCTTAACTCTTAACTTTAGTTGCCTCACATGTCTATTTGCTTCTTCCATTTCACCACTCATTTGCATATGTTCCATGTGTAACTTGTCCAATTGTATGTTCTGCCTTTCAATCTGATTATCTCTTGAATTTATCTCTTCCTTTAGTGAACCAACTTCATCATTGAGATTATCTCTCTCTAATATTAAACCTTCAAGGCTCACATTGAGATCTTTTATGTTGTTCTTTTCTTCCGACAATGTGGATATTTCAGTCTTTAGTCGTGCTTTCTCAAGGAAGTTTTTCTGTTCCGCCTCAGATAAAGAAGCTTTTAGATCCCTTATCTCATTATCTTTATCTACTAAACTAATTTTCAACCTTGTGAGTCTTTCTTGGAGTTTAGTGTTCTCTCTTTTCTCAGAGTTGAATTTTGTTCTCCAAGTTGAAGTTTCCTTGTGAGCCAAGTTAGGTTGATCATACAATTTGAGAATATTTTCAAATGATTTACTTACCTCAAATCTCAATGAAGAACCTTCCATCTTATTTTCTTCTGTTGATTCCAATGACTTATATTTCTCAACCTCAATCTTCAACTTCTTAATTTCCTCTTCTGAAAGCCTCAACTTTTCATTCACATTTCTCAGTTCTTGCTCCCATGCATTCTCCTCATACATGCAAAGCTTTTCCTTAACCTCACGTAACTCAATTTCTAATTCCACTACCCTTTTATTCATTCCATTATATTCACTTCCATTATTAGCAAAGAAACCAGAATAACTATTAATAGATGAAGTATCATCAAATTCATCATCTGAATCTGTCAAAGTTGAAGAACCATCATAACCATTATTTCCACCTGAGCCAAGAAAGAAATCAAAACCTGCGGCGCGGTTGCTCGATATTCGACGCCCCAATTTTCTAGGAGAAGGTGATGGCAAATAAGAGGGTGGTTCAGAACCATTATCTGAATCAGAAGGTATATTTTTATACAATTCACCAGTTACATATTCATAACGTTCAACCAATGATTTATAACTACGGTATAATTCTTCAACAAGAGATATTAATTCTGGCCTTTTTTGATAATACATCTCAGCTTTTTGTGCAAATGAATCTCCATCCTCTTCAATTAGCTTTAACATTTGCCTCAAATTGCGTTCCATGTCTGAGGTTAATGATCGTTTTTTTAGTTTTTTGAGAGAAGACATTGTGATTCAATATGATAGATTATGATGGTATGTATCAAAGTAACTTTGAGATTTTAAGGATAATATAAAATTAACCACCTTCCTCAACTGGGTTGCAAGGTTGAGAAAATGGTTAATTTTTTTCAATGCATACTTGAGGGAAGGATGTGAGACAAAGATGTTAATATGGTAATGTTTACTAGTTTTAACTTTTCCTTGTTTAGAGTGTAGAACTGCACGTAACCTTGTTAAAAGGAGCTTGTTGTTAGAAGAAAGAAGATAGGATAGTATTGATTAACAATAACTTTTTGAATTAATTAATTAAAGATAATAACTCTACTTCAACAGGTTACGGACCATTAGTTGGAAATTTGTGATTTCTAATACTTTGTATATATATATATATATATATATATATATATATATATATATATATATATATATTAAGTGTAAAATATCCTAAATCATGTTTTGAAATTGAGTTTAATTTTGATGCACCGTCTGCGTCGGTACCATGTGTCACTTTTGAGGTAGTTATAAATAAAGTCAATTTTTTAATGATGTTTCAAATTTTAATTTACTAATGATTAATAGTGCAAAAACAATATACACCAAAAATGTATATTAATTAATGATCCCTTGGAAACTTATAATCCCTTCGATAATTTGTATAAAATATCAATGAAATTGCACAAAATAAATTAATTCTTGTATTTTTTTGTACAAAGTACAAAAAAATAACCATGACGAAAATAAATTAATTGCTAAAGAAACTGAAACTAAAAGCAACCGGCTATTGCAAGAAATGATATTTAGTCGAATTTCAGTGGTTAGAGTTACAACCTTACTGGGGAGAGTTTTAGGGAAAAGGGTATAAAAGGAATACAAATACAAATTCAGATAAAAAAGCCATGAACAAGATGATTTTGTGGATCACTATGATGATGAACAAAGAGATGAATTAAAACATCCTATTTAGAAAAAACCCATAATCATTGAATCCCCGATTTTGTTTTGTAAGTGATTCAAAACGAATACAACTTTTAAGTAATAAAAAAAAATAGAAACTAAAAAAGCCATGAACAAGGAGATGATTTTGTGGGTCATTATTCCGGATTGCTGATAGATTCTTAGTAATAAGTCTTCCCCTCTACTCCAAACTCCAAAATCATCATACAAAGAAAACATAATATTATAATAATACTATGTATTATACTCAGAAGCATCATCATCATAGCAAGCAGAAAATGTACTGCAATGAACTCAACTAAAGTACGGTTTACATCATACAAAGACAAAAGAAGTTGGAAAGTGGTTCATTCCACCAGTCTATATTTAGCTAAAAAGAGATAAAATCATGTCCCAGCATTTCTACGGCCAACACGAGCAACAAAACCAGCCTTGATTGGTGCAACTGATCTTCCGGATCCACACTGCAAGCAACAAACAAGAATTATAAGATATCCACAGCACAAAGTCCTGTGTCCTTAAAAATGTATTCGAAAATCTAAAAGTCCAGCATCGGATAAACATAAAGATTCAGTCATTTTGTCATTCCAAAATTATAAAACACTTGGATGATAGGTGAGAAGGCAAATTGCTTTGATCTCTTTGAGATTTATAAAACTAAAAGGAATTCCTACCTGGTTTACAAAATTAGATTTACATATTCTAGAACTAGCTCGTTAAGCTGAGTCAGTAAAATGTTGGGCCGACTCAGCACAGTTAGCATTCCGTTAGTCCTTAGTTAATTCTAGTTATGTTAACTCTAGTCAGTGGATATAATTCTGTTAGTCTTAGTTAGTTAACTCTTACTGATCAAAGTTAATTAGCCCCCCTATAAAAGGCACTTGCCTTTGTATCAGATTCATTCAAGAAAGAAATAGAATAACAGTTTCAGATTCTCGGCACAATTCCTCTATTTCATCTCTCTATGTTTAGTGTAGATTCATAGAATTCTAACAGAAAGAAACTTCAAAACTAAAATATAGACTTTATAGAGAAGCTTAACCGTAAATAAGTAATCATCTGAACAATCTAATTTTGAAAACCTTCAAATTCCCAACCAAAGGCTATCATGACAAAATAATTGACCATGGACTCAATGGATGAATTACCATGAAGGTAGAAGCATTCGTCTAATATGCGACGGGAGGTAAAATGGTAAATAATGTATGCTCACAGCCTAGAAAAGAGAGAAGTAAGGAGAAGCAGATGGAACATAGAAATTTCACCTTTTCACACCGGAGAAAGAACAAACGGTTTTCTTTAGAAAGTATTGTGTCGGGACTTTTGCAACCGATGCAAATGACATATTCATCTGGAAAAGAAAACAGAATAACGGTTAGCATTTACCCCAAAAGCTTAATAGTTAGTACAGAACAATGCAATAACCCACGATACTTACTGACATATCGTCGCAAAATTCCTTCAAAATTCTTTGGTGCAAATCTTCCCTTCACAACCAATCTCTGTTGTCCATCTAGAGAGCCACTTGTACCCAATTCTGCAAGCAAGAAAGCCATGACATGGTCTGGCTGCCGATGCATCCTATAAAAAACCAGGTAGCAATACCTCAACAAAAGGAAAGGATGGAAGACAGAAACTAGTTTCGATGCAAGGTAGAAAATTATCCAAGAGATATTATACATATATCCAACAGGTGAAGAACATAGCAACATACGTTTTGCAGAGATCCATAAAATTCACAAAAACAGTTTTCTTTGTGCCCTCACGAAGAACTTGTGGAGGCCTCATCACAGTCCTCCGCCGGTCCCCAGCAAGTTCTGGATTATTCTCACGCAGAATGTTAAACACCCTGCCAAGAAGCTGCACAGAAAATCATCAGAATAAAGAAAGGGGGAGAATCTCCAAGAATAAATAGTACATACGATATCAGAAGAAAATGCGGAAATTTTAAACCAAGCAGAACCAGAACCAGAGAAAGTAACAATGCTCCGGATAACATATCAACCATATAAAGATGATTTGATGCAACTGACATTATATAGATCACTACGAACAAGTTTCATGTTAAAAAAATCTGAAGGCATACAATATATGGTAAAGAAACAGCCAATTGTAGACCCATAACACAACCTATAAAAATAACGGCAACAAAAAAGTTGAGAACCACGCGAACCATCATATTATTTAGAATCACATATAAAAGGATAAATCAATTCAGAAACATCGGGTGATTAAGATAAGAGCATGAGAAAATAATTTTTGAATAATTTTTCAAGAGAGGGCATATTGTAGCAGAAAGCACGTAAAATATTTAATACCTCCTCGTATTCATAATCACGGTCACTCCCTTCCCAAGGATAACGAGGTTGCAAGGGAACATCATCCCCTTCATCTTCTTCAGGGTTATCTAAGGAAATAATTTATAAAATCTTCAGCATTCAACTAACTTCCCTTAAGACCAAGGATATAACTTTTATGAGTTCAAGAGTCGGCTTACCATCTAAATCTTCAACTGCATCACCACTCTCATCATTCAAGTTACTGATTTCAACCTACAATAAACAACAAGCAAAATTGCAAAATTGTTGTCAAAAAAATAATAGTTATACCAAATGCTTAAGACACTGAAAGAGAAAAAAATTTAGTGTTCATTAAAATAAGCAAATAAAACGTCAGATGACATACATGCTTCTTCTTCTTCTTTTTCAAACCAGCAAATGTACTCTCAACCCCCTCAGAAACTGCAATTTAAAAGCTAATTAGTATCAATCATGCACAAGCACAATAACAAATGCATCAGACAATAGCATTGAAGATGAAACGCATTAATATACCCGATAGGTTTTCTGTCTTCTCGGCCAACTGGTCCACTGAATCATCAGCAGGATCTACAATTGTGGTTTTCTTCTTCTTCTTCTTCTTAGTAGGATCAAATGGTGCAATCTGCAATTAAGAAATTCATGCAAATTCCATCATCGAAAATAGTAATTCACATAATATATAACAGCCTCATACCAATCGTATGAAATACAAATTCATTATATAGGGACACCCTCACAAAAATTTGTTCACTCAATGGTTTGTACAAATTGTAATCACAGTAGAAATATTGTTATCTCCTAGTACTTAATTTGGTAAATCAATGAAGGAGAATTTATGCATAAAATTACAAAAATTCAGTGATGAAACTTACATCGGGAACCTCCTCCTTCACATCATGATGTGCTTCGTCTGCCATGGTGACTCAAACCCTACGTAGTCGGCGGCGGTAATCGCGCCGAAATAGTCCTGTTGCGGCGAACTCTTCTTTTTCGAGGTAGCTTGCGTTTCAGACAAAAGTGAAATCGAAGGAAAGAGAAATAGGGCAAAGAACGCAGAGAGATACGAAAACAACCAACATTGAGAACTTGGGGTTGGGTTCACATTGTAATGGACTCGGCCCAATACAATTTTTTAAGGCCCAAAATTTAAATGTTTTTTTAATAATAATTTAGTTTTTGTAGGCCTAAATTATGGATGTTATTATTAATATTAATTTATGGATGTTCAACTTAGTTTTAGAAATTGAATTTCCGCAATTTAAGTTTTCGTACAGCTATTTAATTTAACTTGAATTTCTAGATGTCTAACTAAACACGTTCAGAAACTTAATTCTCAAATGTGTATATGTTAAGTGACCAAATACGTCCTAGAGATAATAATCTACGGCTCCTACAAGGGTTCCGGAAACTGAGTGTCTAAAAACCACTTCATCTGCTATTTTGGAGCTGTAGTGGCTAGGGGTGTCAGTGTTGTAGCAACAGTTTGGAGGTGGACGACGGTGATGCCTTGAGAGGGGGTGGAATTGGGATGGTTACATGTGGGGGTGTGATGTTTGGAAAGATGGGGTGTGTGTCTTTGGAATAACTAGGGGTATTTTTGGGTTTTCGTAGCAATTAGTGAAGTTGGGGGTGTTGAGGGGAAGAAAGTGGGGTGCTAATAGGCTCGCCTTTAGCTCCTTACGACCCAAAAACCTCAACCTCTCTCGTCGTTTTGGTTCTTCTTCCCCCTCTCCCGCCGTAAGCTCCTTTTCCGGCCACGGTAAGCTCCTCTGATGCCGTCTTCTTCCGCTGTCTTCTGGTTTATGGCTATTCACTTATAAAACAGACCTCATAATACGAGCTTTTTGTACAAATTGTGAAGTTAAATGAGAAATCTTATTATGAAATTATTATGATTCGAGAAATTAGTGTTTAAGAATTTATCTTTCTGTTTCTATATAAGCTTCATGTTGATTAGTTCATCCAAATTTGTTCATAGGCGTAGTTTGTGCTTCCAAATTAAAATGAGTTTATGCTTCTTTACTTTCAAGTTTCAAGTTCAACAAATGCAATTTTGTTATTTTCAAAAGCTTTCAACCCACGTTAGGCAACCATGTGTTATACAAGAGTAATTAAACCCCATATGATCTAGTGATTGCTTAGCCACATTAAGGATCAAGCTAAGAGCTTGTGAGGCTGCCCTTGAAACTAGCTAGTCCCTCTTGTGATTGTCCTTGCTTGTTACTAAAACAAACCATTGACAAGTAATAGTCAGTAGAAGAGGTTTTAGACTTGTTTGCTACCAATTTATCCATGCCACTTACACCACTTACACTACAGTTCACAAAGAGAATGATTCTATAGGTGACAGTGTTTCTAAGGCATTATTAGAATAAACATCATGATCATATGGGAAGCAAAGAAAGATGAAAAGTTTCTGCTAGAATAACCATTAGAAAGATTGTGTTCCAAGTTGTGGTTTCACCAGAGAGAGCAATTTTGACATCTACTACAAGCAGGATTATATGTTGTTTATTATATCATTACCATATAAGTTATTGGTTTTATGTAGGCATTTTGATTTATTATGTGGCTATAACTTTAGGTGTTTTTTGTAAACCAGGACAAGTTTTAGATGTTTTTATGTAGGCACTTCGGTTCATTGTAAACCCTAACTAAATTTCTCTTGGTTCTCCACAATCCACACTAGTATTCTTCATTTTCCTATTTCTTGGCTTTGATTCAACCTCAGTTACCAGTGATATAAATTTGAAGAGTGGCCTACATGGGCTTTGGCCGATCCATGTAGGCTAGACAGACGGCTTTGGCGTCTCATGCTTGCTTTGATTTGTGGTTTCTTCGACTTCGCAGAAGGAGTAAATCGTTTTTTGAAATATGTCTGGAGAAGAGGAAGAAAACGCTGCAGAGCTCAAAATCGGAGACGGTAATCACTTTCTTCCTCATTTTCCTTGTTTGCAAATTCTTCACTCAAATATTGATTTCCTTACTTGTACTGCTTTGCTAGAATTTTAATTTTGGTTTATAGTTTTGCTAAGTGATTTCTATTATTGCTTCGGGATTGATTCGATTTGTGACCTAGCTTCGAAATTCCAATGTGCTTTATGATTATGCTTTATGAGTGGAAGGAACGGGAGATAGGTCGTCAAATAACGCCTTTCACAGTAACCATTTGGGTGTGTTGGGATTGAGTATGGAGCTGTTACTCATAATCTTCAACGATCATAGGGAATTTCTCTTTATTTTTTGTTGATGTTAATGTCCGTCTTTTTTCTTCTCCTTACTCTCTGCTGCATAGCTAATTATAAGATATTTTTGTTGATTTTTATTTGAAGATGAAAAAGTAAAATCAGGGAATGATAGAACAGTAGAGAAGAATAATTGTGTAATGGTTGAGTATGATTTTTGATCCGTACCTGTGATCGTCTGTAGGGCTGGTCAAGGGACAGGTCGTCTGATACTGTAGATTGAGGATGACCTGAACGCGCGCGGGGGTGTACCTGCAAGGACACTCCGACGCCCAAGTCAGCTATATCGAGCTACAGTACTATCTAGTGAATATTCGAATGAATTGCGTACTTGACACCTGGTGACGGATGATATTTATAGTGATTAGTCTGGATTATTGATGTTTGATAGCCCAGTTGCGCTGGGGGGCCAAGTATCAGTTTAACTGATCCCTCCTTTGTCGGGCTGGATCACCGCTGTTGGATTGGGCCCAGTTGAACTGGTCCTCCCCTTGCCGGGTTGGATGACCACTACTGGATTGGGCCTGACGACTGGCCCAGTCCAGAACAGTTGACGGATCTTTTGATAACTGATGGGTATATTTCGCGTCGTCTTGACTTCACTGAATTTTGAATATTTTTAATGTTTTATTGGGCCTATATATACTGATGAGAGGGGTCTTTCTTTCCCTTCACTTTCACCACATAATTCCCAAAACGTCATTTTCTTTGAAAAACCCCTCTGGGCCGACCATCTCTCTAAGGAGCGACCAATCCCCTCTCTGGGCCGACCTGAAGCCCACTCTGGGGCGACCTGAAGCCCACTTTGGGGCGACTTGAACTTCTGGTGGAGTACCCTCTTCCTTCACCAGCTCGCTCGGCCGAGCGCTCATCATTCTCTTGGACGAGCGCCGTATTTCTTCCTGCGCGAGCGCTACTCCCTCTCTCGGTCGGTCCACGTTTGGGGGATCAGGTCTCCTTCTTGGGCGACCATCTCTGTGAGCGTCCTCTTCCTCTCCAACGCGGGCGACCATGCAATAGACGGACAGATCTGTGTCCCCATTGGCGCGACCAGTCGCATCAAACAACACTTGGCCGCTCCTCCCCTCCGACAATCAACTCTCCTAGGCGACCAGTCCCTCGTTGGGCGAGCACCATTCGCGTGAAGACTTTACTCCCTGGGCGACCTTCTTCGTGGGCGAGCGACCCACTCACGGCGCGTGACCATCATTCCAGGGAGACCATCGTTACGCCTGCGACCTTTCCTTCCGGGCGATCTGAGAGGAGAGAGATTGAGGTGCGGCGAGCACTAGCTTACGGCGACCACCTCTCTTGCGCTATTGTTTCCTTCTGACGGCGCGATCTAGAAGGGCGACCACCCTTCTCGATTTCGACGATCACACGGTATTTCTCCATTTCTACTTTCTCTTGTATTATTTCATTTTGATTTGATTTCCATGTTGTGAGCTTGACAGAATTCAACGACTTGGTGTTTTGATTGACAAGGTGGGATTTCGGACGGGCACATTTTGGGGGCGCCCTCCTCTTTCTGATCGGACGAGCACACTGCTTGACTCTAGGTAATTTTACTTCAACTCTTAGTTCATTCTCTTTGCGTGGTGAGCTCGGTAGGACCTGGATAAATTTGTAATTTGGTCTCTGTGTTACCTTGCTTTTGTTGTTATTAACTTATCAAAATTGTCGTGTTCTAAAGTATAACTCCTTATTCTATTGTCCTGGTGTGAACCTGATCATACTCTTTTTCTGTATTCAGTGGGTGACCTTGCTCATCATAGCAGGTGACTTGGTCTTCTTTGTAGGCATATCTTGATTCCCAGGTATTCTTTCTTTTCTTTTCTCGTTGTTGCTTATTCTTTTACATGTGTTCGTTTTGGTTTGGCGGGAAGGGGCGATCAGGCTTGGGGTGAGACAATCGCCCCTTCACTCGCAAGCCTAAGGACTCGTCTGACGAGCAGTTGCTCCTTCCTGCAGGTCTGTATCGTGGCGAGGACCAAGCAAACTCTACGCAAACCTCTGACATCTGACCCTCACGTTGCTCGGGCTCCTACCTTGAAAAAGGGACGATCTCTCGAGATGTCAGATGGTGAGGAGATGAGCTCTCATGAGGAGTAGGTGCATTCTATGCACGAAGAGGAGGTGCATTCTTTGCACGAAGAGGAGGTGACCTCTCATGAGGATGTCGAGTCTGGTCCTCCTACTGAGTCTCCAGCCTCGGGAGGTTCTAGACAGTCTAAGTCTCCTGCCCATTCTTTGGGTGATCGGTCATCCGGTTCTACTGCGCAGAGCACCAAGTCGTCGCGACCTGCTAAGATCAGGTCATCTTTTGGGTGTCCAGCTGACACAGATTATTCTTGGGTTTCTACTGTCGTTCTAAAGGAATATACGACCATGACACGGAGAGATTTACATTTGGCGGTCAACTGTGTGGGTGCGACCGGCCAGGAGTGGCAAGTCGAGAGCATGGGGAAGGATGAGCACGTTGCTACCTATCCGACCGAGCTAAAGTTCACGATGTACTTGTTGGTTCTCTCCACCATGCAGGTATGACCACCCTTTACTCCCTTTGAGCGTGGAATCCTTCGTTTCTTAGGTGTCGCCCCTTCTCAGTTTCATCCCAACTCTTGGGCCTTCTTCAGGACCTACGAGGTGCTGTTAGGCAAGCTCAAAAGGCCGGTTTCTCTCAGGCTCTTCTTTACTATTTTCAATACCAACCGGCGGGGAGAGAAAGATAGTGGCAAGACTAGGTGGGAGTATCTCAGTTTGAAGGCTACCACAGGTTATAAACTCTTTAGGCCTTTTATGGACTCTTTGAAGAAACAATGGAAGAGTAAGTTTCTTTGGGTTGCCCCTACTAGTCGTAATGCTCAGGACTTAGTGGCATTTCTGGATGATGAGGGAGAGGCAGTTGATTATAAATTTCCTATTGCGTGGTCACAACAACACTTCAATAAGGAGCCACATACCTATCGGTTTATACCAAAGCATCTGAATGCAGCTGATAGGGAGACTTTCCGATTGCTGAGGAACTTGGCCTCCCATTTACCTTCCAAAGAGAAGATGTTTCCTTGTAAACCAATCATTTTGGCTAGATCTCCTGACGAGTTGGCTGTGGCCTTAGGTTTGTCGGCTTTCTTGTTTATATCTTGGTTTTTATCAATATGTGTAATGATTTTGTTTGTTCTCTTTTGACTACCCTCTTACCGGTTATTTGTTGCTTTGATTGTTATCTAACAATTTTGTGTTCGTTTTCTTGCAAACAAGATGGCGGGCCAACAGATGTCTTTTGCTGATATGGTTGCTATGGCCAGACAGGGGCCAACAAAAGGCTCGACCCCCGCTTGTGCTAAGGGCTCGACCCCTACTTCTCCTTCTCCGCCACGTCAAGAGACGAATCCACAAACTCCTCTGGTGGATCTACATCCCGGGGGTGACCTTGAAGGCCCTCATCAGAAAATTAAGAGGAGGCGGGCTGACGCTAGTGTGTGTGATGGGGCGCTCAACCTTTCTGAGGGCGTGCCTGATCAGTCGAAGAAGAAAAGACATGGAAAAGAGTGTCGTGCTAAGTCTCCCAATTTGAGGTTGGACAAGTTGGCTGTCGTTGACTATGATCGTTACAGGGAGGACTCTCTCGAGGCTGCTATTGATGTCTTCAAGGCTGCTTCCAAACAGCTGAAGAAGTCTCAGAAAGAGGAGGAGGAACGATTTGCAGGTAAAGTCTTTTGGCCTAGCTTGACTTTAGGTCCCCCTTTTTGGGTTCCCCCCCCCCCCCCCCCCCCTCCCCCCCCCCGTTTGTTTCTTTTGTTACCAAGTTGTATTTGGCTTATTGTTGATTATTTCCTTTCCTTTTTCAGAGTTGAAGGTGAAGAGAGACGAGGCTTTGGGTCAAGCTAAGGAAGCCAAGGATGCTTTGGAGGAAGCTGAGGGGAAGGTTAACATCTTGAAGGAAGAGCTGCAAGAATTGAAGTTAGCCAAAGAGGCTGCCGAGGCTAAGATGAGGAAAGAGCTGCAAGACTTGAAGTTAGCCAAAGAGACTGTTGATCGTAAGATTGAAGAGTTTGAGGGGTCGGTCTCAAAACTCGAGGGCGAGGTTGAAGACTTGAAGCAGGTGACCAAGGCTGCCGAGAAGGCCAAGGAAGACGCAAAAGAGTATGTTAAAACGGTTGCTCATGAATCGGTTAGGATAGCAAAGGAGCAGTTTACTAATGCTCTAGAGCAAGTCCAGTTCTGTAATCCTGGGTTAGTGGTCAACAAGACCATTGTGGATGCCAACCACAACGTCCTAGGTGACCGGATTGTGAGGCCTAGAGGCAGGCCTGACGGGACCAGCTTGGTTATCTACCAGCGACCATGAGGGTTAGGTCGGGTCGCTCTACTAAGTCATTCTCTTGTGGTTCTGATGTTATTTTACGCTGACTTGTACTTCTGCTCGCTGTTTTTGGATTTGGTTTAATTTTGTTGTAACCCATACTTTGATCGTTCATGCTTTCGGTACTTTTTTGCATGATTTATTTCGCCTAAGTTTATTTGCTCATGTTTGATGCTTCTATCGTCTGACGTGTGGGATTCGTGGTCACCAGGTCGCCCCTGTCACGGCAGGTCTGGTCGTCCTATGTGAGTTCCTCCCAAAGGAGGAGAGCTCGCCTTTCTGGCAAGCCGGGTCGCCCCCTGTGAGTGGTTCCTCCCAAAGGAGGAGTGCTCGCGTCTCTGGCGAGCCGGGTCGCCCCTAGCAAGCATGGTCTTCTAAACAAATAGTTCGTTTGATTTGTTTATTGTGTTATTTTATTGCCTTATTCGTTTGGCTCGTTGTTTGCACGTGCTATCTTATTCTTTTCACCCGCTCGTTCGAGTAGGATCGTGAGCGCCCGTGGACAGTTTGTCAGGTTTCTACCCAGATTTAACTCGCCCTCGGGGGTGCGTCCGTCTGTTTGGTCGCTTCGTTTAACATAAATTTGTTTAAGTGTTTTTCCCTCACCCTGCAGTTTATCAAACTCGGTTTGAGTCTAACTCGCGTAGTGGGGTGAACCATTTTTTATTCGCTCGTAAGAGATTGCTCGTAAGTAAAGAGACAAATACGCACATCTATAAATTGCCTCGTCTTTATTGACGGGCGGGCCTCGACAAAAAACCTAGTGGGAAAAAGAGCGTCCCACCTGTTAGTACTTCATTCATTGAGTTCAACATGACATTCTTTCATTGTTTACAAAATGATCGATCAAATAAAATATCTCCTAAGGTTGATGGCGTTCCAAGTCTTAGGAATCACTCCACCACACATAATCTGCAGCGTGTAAGCACCTTTGCCCGTTTTGGAGACGACACGGTAGGGGCCTTCCTAGTTTGGGGCGAGCTTGCCCATGGCTGCGTTCTTCTGCCCAATGTCTGCCCTTCTCAACACCAACTGTTCGAAACTGAAGTCCCTAGGGACGACCTTGGCATTGTGCCTCGTGGTCATCCCTTGCTTGATCAATGTTTCTCTTAGGGCTGCCTTGCTGCGAAGCTCTTCAATCAGATCCAGCTCCTCCCTGATGGCCTGGTCGTTCTCATGAGGTGGTTTGGGGTTGGTCGTCCTCCAGCTTAATTCTCCGATTTCAACAGGAATAAGAGCGTATGTCCCGTAGACCAGTTTGAAAGGGGACTCCCCAGTGGAGTGTGGGGTCGTTCGATATGCCCATAGTACGTATGGGAGTTCTTCAACCCATCTTCTTTTCGCCTCATCCAATCGCCTTCTAAGGCCACGCAAGATCACTCGGTTCGCAGCCTCTGCTTCTCTGTTAGTCTGTGGGTGTTCTACTGAAGAGAAGCACTGCTTCACTCCAAATTCGGTCAAAGCCTCTTGAAACTTCTTGTCAGTGAATTGAGTGCCATTATCAGACACGACCACTTCTGGAATTCCGAAACTGACTAAAATATTCTTTTTGAAGAACCGGAGGCAATTCTTAGATGTTATCGTTGCCAAGGGTTCTGCCTCGATCCATTTGGAAAAATAATCCACTACTACTACAAGATATTTCAGCTATCGAGGAGCGACTTTAAAGTGTCCCAGGAGGTCAATCCCCCACCATGCAAACGACCTAGGGCGGTCATGCTGTTTAGTTCGACTGGGGGAGCGAGATGGACGTCTGCATGTCATTGGCACTTGTCACATTTTTTAACTAAGAGACTTGAATCTTCTTCCATGGTGGGCCAATAATAACCTGCCCTCGGCGCCTTCTTCGCTAAGGCCCGTCCTCCAAGGTGGTTGCCACAGATTCCCTTCATGAATTTCTCTAAGTACATAGTTGGCCTCTTCAGGGGGTAGACACTTCAGAAGTGGCATGGACAATCCCCTTCGATATAGCTTTCCGTTGATGATTGAATAAGACGATGCTCGTCTGCGTACCAGAGCGACTTTCTTGGGGTCCTCTGGCTCTTCCCCATCCTGTATTTGAAGATAGGGTCGATCCAGCTCCCTTCCAGGTCGATCATGCACACATCAGGATCCACGATGACTTGCTCAAGTCGCACACTAGGCTGTGTGAGAACTTTCTGTATCACGATCCTGTGGTTTTCTGGATTCTTCGTGCTTGCAAGTTTTGACAGTACATCTGCTCTTACGTTCTCCCTCCTCCGAACATGCTTGACTTCTGCGTGTTTGAAGCGTTCCAATAACTCTTACTCTTGTCAAATATCTTTGCAGGACCTCATCCTTTGCAGTGTAAGCCTCTTTGATTTGGGACACTACTAGTAGGGAGTCTGTGTATAGCTCAACTCGTTTCACATTAAACTCGAGGGCAAGTAGTAGTCCGGCAATGCAAGCCTCGTACTCTGCTTGATTGTTAGAGGTGGAGAACGAGAATGTTAAGGAGACCTCGATCGTCGCCCCCTCATCACTTTTCAGGATCAGACCCACCCCACTGCCCTTGCTGTTAGACGATCCATCCACATGTAAAGTCCAAAGAGGATGCATGGGGTTCTCAGGAATGGGGGTCATCTCAGCTACGAAGTCGGCCAATACTTGGGCTTTTGTGGCTGATCTTGCCTCATATTTTATCCCAAATTCCGACAGTTCAACTGCCCACTTGATCATCCTGCCTGCTAAGTCTGGTCTATGCAGGATCTGTCTGATAGGTTGGTCAGTCCGTAGGACGACCTGATGTGCCACAAAATACGGTCTTAGTCTTCGAGCGGCCACGATGAGTGCTAAGGCCAGCTTTTCGATCTTCTGATATCTTAGCTCAGGTCCTTGGAATGCTTTGCTAACAAAGTATACAGGATTTTGGTTGGATGCTGCTTCTCGTACCAACACTGCTGACAATGCCTCGTCAGTGATGGAGAGGTATAAGTAGAGTGTTTCTCCTGGCTCTGGGGTGGTCAGTATTGGAGGTTGCAGGAGAGCTGCTTTCAACTGATCAAGCGCATGCTCACACTCAGGCGTCCATTGGAACTTAACTTCTTTCTTTAGTAACTTGAACAAAGGTAGGGACTTGTTTGCTGCTTTGGCAATAAAATGTGAGAGAGCGGCCACCATCCCGTTTAGCTTTTGTATCTCTTTTTTAATGGTGGGCGACCTCATCTCTGTAACAGCCCTACATTTATCTGGGTTGGCCTCGATCCCCCTCTCCGTGAGATAGAAACCTAGGAATTTGCCTGCTCTTACCCCAAAGGTGCATTTCTCAGGATTGAACCTGAGGGAATTTTTCCGAGCCTCCGCGAATACTTCTTTGAGGTCGTCCACGTGTCCTGAGTCCTCTCTGGTTTTAACTATCATATCGTCTAAGTAGACTTCAACCACCTTGCCTATCTGTTCATGAAAGACTTTGTTCATCATTCTCTGGTAGGTCGCACCAGCATTCTTCAACCCAAAGGGCATAACACGGTAGCAGTAATTGCATTTATCTGTCATAAAAGCTGTCTTCTCCTGGTCAGGTGGGTGCATAGCGATCTGTTTGTACCCTGAGTATGCATCTAGAAACGATAACAATCTGAACCCGCTTGCACTGTCGACCAGTCTGTCCACGCTGGGCACTGGGAACGCGTCCTTTGGGCATGCTCTGTTAAGGTTTGTGTAATCTACACACATTCGCCACTTGCCATTTACTTTCTTCACTAAGACCACATTCGATAGCCAGGTTGTATACTTTATTTCCTTGATGAATCCGGCTTTAATGAGGTCTTCCACTGCTTCGACTGCTGCCTGCGGCTTCTCTTCTTTTTGCACCCGTCTTCGCTGGACGACCCTAAGTGGTGGCAAGCTACCTCTGGTGGGATTCCAGGCATGTCTGTTGCGCTCCAAGCAAACAAGTCGGCATGGTCCTTCAGGCATTGTATCAATTGAACTTGTACGTCGACACGTCGACAGGGAGGTCGTTCCCAATCTTGATCGTCCTTTTCGGGCCGTCCCCCAACTGAACTTGTATGAATTCTCCATCAGGCTCCGGCCTCTTGATCCTCTTCTTGAGTTCCCTGGTTAGGAGGTCGTCCCCCTCCTCTTCTTCACTATCAGGGTCGTATCGAGCATCAAGATCGGCCACATTAACTTGTTCTCCTCCTTTCATGACATCTTCTATTTCTTTCCTGACTTGTTCACCTTGTTCTTTGAGACTTAAGAAGAATGCTCGTTTCGCTGAAAGCAGGTCGGCCTCGACTGTTGCTATCTCCCCTTCTTTAGTATAAAACTTCATTTTGAGATGGACAGTGGACGGGACTGCTTCTAGACGCGCTAGTGTGGGGGGACCGATGAGGCATTGGTAGATCGACTTACACGAGAGTACTATGAAGTCTGTCCTGATCGTTCTGCACAAAGGATTCTCTACGGTGTCATCCCCGAAAGTGACCATTAACTCAATACGTCCGATCGGGGTGGTGGTCGACCCATTGAATCCGGTTAGGACTGTTCCCCTCTAAGGTCTCAAATCTTCTCTTGATATTTTCAGTACATTCAGAAGGTCCTCGAAAATGATATCTGCAGAGTTACCCTGATCGATAAGGATCCTTTTGACGTCCATGTTGGCCATGACTGCATATACGACTAATGGCACTTCGTGGTTGGGTGTCCCATCTAGGAGGTCCTAGTCCCCAAATGAGATGGGTGGTCTCTTCGTGAAGACCCTTGAGGCGGATGTTGATGCGACGCTTAGGATCTGATCCAACCTTCTCTTCATGGACTTATTTGTTTCCCTCCTATCAGTGGGAAGACCTCCCATTATCACCATTGCAACTGGTCTTCCCTTAGACTTTCTGGTATCTAAGACTTCATCATCCTCATCCTCGTCCTCTTCTCTAATTTTAGCTACTTCGTTAGCTGGTGCCTTTCCCTTTCTAGGTGATCGCACCAGCTTCCTGTCATCCCTCCTGTCGGCTTGGTCTTTCTTTACATACTGGGTCAACTTCCCTTTCCTGATCAGCTCTTCGATGTCGTCTTTGAGGGCCATGCAATTGTTGGTATCATGCCTGTTGCTCTTGTGATAACGACAGTATTTCTTGGATGTGCGTTGCCCTTCCTTGAGGACGAGAGGGTCTGGTCTAATCTCTCTGAATTCTGTGTTTGCACATTCTGACAGGATCTGTGCATATGAGGTATTCAGTTTCGTTCGGTCCGTGAACTTCCTGATCTTAGAGTCTCTTGGAGGTCCTCCCTGATCCCTTCTTGGTTTATGATCGCGATCTTCGCGAGGTTGTCGACTCATTCCTGCCTCAGCGGCTTCAATAGCCATCGTTCTTTCTTCATAGTTCACGAACCTTTGAGGTCTGCGGAGGAAGGTTTCCAAATCTCTCGGCACGTGTAGGCCGACCTCGACTTCAAATCTGCTTCCTCAGAGGAGTCTGATCCTTAAAAACCACAGCCTTTGGTTGTCATCCAGATTCCTCACCTGGTCGGCTTCCCGATTGAACCGCTCCACATAGCTTCTGAGGGACTCATTGGGTCCTTGTCTGATCTCAATCAAGACATCCTGAGACTTTGGCTTTACCCTTGAAGTTGTGAAACGGGCGGAGAACACCCTGGCCATCTGTTCCCATGAAGAGATGGTGTTAGGCCGTAGCTCAGTGAACCACTCCAAAGCTGATCCTTCCAAGGTCAGGTGGAAAATCTTGCATTTGACAGGATCAGGCGCCCACCTATACTTCATCATAATGTCGAAGTGCTTCAGATGGGCTGACGTCTTTCACGCCATTGTGCATTTTCAGGTCGGAGGGGGGTTTCTGTAACGAGCGTGGGATACGAAACTCGTCTATTTCTTTGGTGAACGGACCCCAAACTCATGTCCACTCTACCCCTACGAGGTGGTCGGTCCTCGAAGTGTCGACCTCGATAACCACGTCGTTCTTCATCAGAATTGTCTCTTGGATGGTTGCGTGGGCGCCTTTCGTAAGACCGGCTGCGCGATCGAGTGTGCGAGCCGGGTGAGCCAGACGAATCATAGGAGGATTCCTGTTGCGAAGACTCCTCTGGCCAGTAGGTGTAATCTGAAATGGAGGGAGTGATCCTAGACGGGGTTAGTCCTCCTCCTCGTCCCCTTCTGCAGGGTGGAGATCTGTGGACGAGTTGTCTTCTGGGAGGCAAACGATGTCTCCTAGACAGGTCGTCCCGTGGACTGGGCGACCTGTTGTTGCGACGGCGTAGTTCGGGTGCAGTGTTCGCCCGTCTGGACACCACCTGATCTTCCATCTGGGTGAGGAGGTCGTTTTGCTGGGAGATTTGCTAGTCTCGGTTTCGAAGTTGTTCCTGGAGCTCTTGAACCAAGTTGGCCGGAGGGGTGACGTCGACCTGCTGGGTCGTGCCTGGCTGGGCACCGGGGGCGACGAACTCAGCGTTGGTCATCGTTCCTTCCAGTGCTGGGGCTGGACGGACTGGTATCTCGGCCACGATCGACCGTGGTCTGCCTCGAGTTGCCTTTGGAGGCATTTGAATTGTCGGTGGGATAGTACGCTCCCATTGTGGTCGCCAATGATCCGTACCTGTGATCGTCCGTAGGGCTGGTCAAGGGATGAGTCGTCTGATACTGTAGAATGAGGATGACCAGAACGCGCGCGGGGTGTACCTGCAAGGACACTCCGACGCCCAAGTCAGCTATATCGAGCTACAGTACTATCTAGTGAATATTCGAATAAATTGCGCACCAGACACCTGGTGACTGATGATATTTATAGTGATTAGTCTGGACCGTTGTTGTCGGATAGCCCAGTTGCGCTGGGGGCCCAAGTATCAGTTTAACTGATCCCTCCTTTGTCGAGCTGGATCACCGCTGTTGGATTGGGCCCAGTTGAACTGGTCCTCCCCTTGCCGGATTGGATGACCACGACTGGATTGGGCCTAACGACTGGCCCAGTCCAGAACAGTTTTCATTGGCCCACATGGCTAAACATATAGGAGTACATACAACCTGCGTAAGGAATATGCAACTAACTTTTGACAACTCAGCACTGCAAAAAGGCAAGCATGAGCTGACACTATCTAAAATTCACAAAATACACTAAATATTAATTTTTTTTAAGTATAGATCTAGCTAACCAAGTCATGCTATGTGAATTACTGTGACAGTACTTCAATTTATATGATTCTATTGTATTTTGTCATGCTGGATTGCTTGAACATGTCTTTTAGTTGTTGTGATTGCCTAGTTGCTTTCACGTTTTTGTTTTCAATCTAATAAAGTAGAAATTTTCAGAGTTTTTGAAAGCAAAGTGCTTGATGAACTGTGAAGTTTCATTAATTCTAGAGCACAAATATGAGCAGCTTCAGCAGACATCTGATGATCCGATGAATCAAGTATCTCAGTGAGTAATTTTTATCAAGTTCATGCGTAATTTTTACATAAAGTTCATGGATAACATTTTTTATACCCCGAGAACAATTACTTCTTATCCCGGGAATAAGACGTGCATGCTCTGTTAATGCTTAATGCCTCCAAGATCTTTTTTTTTTTAAGGTAACATACTTCATTCATTCAAATGATAACAAGATCATCAATAAGATTACATGAAGTAGGTTAGGTTGGACATTTCCAAACCAAAGACTAGGAACAACAACTATAATGGAAACTACTACACATGAACTATGGCCATTCAAGCCAATACATTTAGAATGTTTAAGGTCCATAAGAACACAAACAGCCCAAACACAACAACGAAACAACCAGTATAACAGAAGCTTTAACTCCCAAGTAGAGGTGGTAATCAGTGACAGAGACTCTGCAGTCTTTCTCCCTATCCAGTTACGGATGATATCTTTGATTTGTGTACGCTCAATTCGACTACAATGGTCTCAAGATTAACCCACTTACATGAGACAGCAAAGCAGACTGGAAGCTGGTGTGGTCATTGGCAAATGTGTCATCTCCAGAGGTTTTAACAATCACCATGTATTGCAACAACATCCACAGCCGAGTGCTTAGGCAGCCGAGAGCTCTATGGGGCTTTACAACAAACACCAACTCGCTATCTCGCTTCGAAGGAGGTGGCTTGGGTGGAGGACGCGCCGGCGCCGGTAATGTGGTTGTCTGAGGTATTTGAAACAGAGCTCCAGAGATTGAGCGGGTTCCAAACAGGAAGAAGAAGGCCGAAGCATGGGTGGGTGGCGATAGGGTGGTGAGATGAATCATGGTGGCGGCGCGGAAGGTTTGGGGAAGGGGATTAGGGAGCCGGCGGCGACAAGGAGCAGAAGTCGTTGGAAGGTGGTTTGGAAGAGTGGTGCCAGGTGTGAAGTGAATAGAGATGAAAGGGATTTGGGGGGTTGGTGGGGATGGGGTTTCAACAGAGCTTGGGAATCAGCGGTGGAGGGAGCAATGGGTAACAGCAGTAACCCCCAACCGGTGGGGAGGGAAGAGACCTCCACGAGGGAGGGGCGAGCCACCATGGCGGTGGAGAGAACCTCCAAGGAGGAGGGGCAAGCCTCCACTAACCCTAGGGTTGGGAGGAGAAAAAGGGATCTTAGAGAGAATCATCGCATGCCTCCAAGATCTTTTATTTTGATACAATTGCGGGAAAGAGTTATGCTTTGGTGTCTGTTACTGTGATAATTTTGACATTATAAAATATGTCCTTGAACTTGCCAACCCCAGTTGATATTTTTCTAGTGATAGGTTTGCCATTGATGTTGAGATGGAAGAGGAGCAATGTTGTTGGCTGTAGTTAGCACCTTATAATGCTCTTTTCCTCATGTTTGTTTTTCAGAGTATTTGAAAAGTCATTGCAGTATGTGAAGCATTTCAGCCGCTATAAAAACCCCGATGCAGTTAGACAAGTTCGAGAGTATCCTTGTTCATGCATTTGCTTTCAATCAAAATTGTGTTGGCCTTGTCATGTTCTTTCATAATTATGGTTGACATAGTTTCCTTTTACTTCTTGATTGACTTTTCTGTTGTTACTTTTCATTTTGGGTTTTCTGTTAAATAACATCCATTTCTGTCTTTTGATAAATTAAAGAACTATTGTGTCTATGTTGTTATATGTGAGAGAATTGGTCTATGTTAATTCCTTTTTTTATGGAAGGGAATAGTAATAGTAGTAAACTTTAAACTTTAAAGCCTCGCATCGGATTGTGATCTTAACCAACATAAAGAATTCTTGCGAGACATCAGTTGGCCGAGTTTGAGGTAATATGCCAATTCCTTTTATGATTTGGTTCAGGAAGCAAGTTTTCACATTTTATTATTCAGAATTAAGAAAGTGAGTTATCGTTTCAGACATTACAAGATATGATTATCTGTTTAATTGGATTTATTGCAGCTGTGTGTCCTAGGCAATCTTTGCCCAGAAACTGTGGAGGAAGCAATTGCTATGGTTCCATCTATCAAGGTAGAAATAATTTGCTTCCCCTTCTTTCTGTTAATTTTTCCTTTTGGGCTGGAAGGAAATGGGAAATAGCTTCTCTATGGGGTGGTGGTGTCAGGTCAATTTTAAATGATTTTCATTCTCCCTTTCGTGCTTATTAAAGAACATGGGAACTCTAATAAACGCTGAAATAAAAGCAAATATGATTATGTTTTTATAAATTTATCCTCTTTTAATATAGTAATAAAATTCTATTTTGAGTTGGTAGGATTGTTGAATATGTATCTGATATGATATTGATATTGAAATGCACCTGATACATCCCAATATATTTGCAGAAAGTATGCGCGATTTTTTTATTCTTTTAAAAAATATTTTGCTCAACACTTCTTAGATACATCTTTGGTATGTCTCACCAACTAAAGATATTTTCAGTGATGCATTTTCGACACGTTTTACCAATAAAGGCATGATTGTCAACTGGATATTATACATCTTTGAATGTCTCTCAATAACTAAAGATGCAAAATTATAATGTTTTTTTTGACTCACTCATAGTAGAAATAATATGTGGTGATCTAGGTGGGGAAAACATGTGTAACTATATCCACTTCTTATAATCACAAGTATTTTATTTTGTCATTTTTTCACTTGCAGTCAAGAGGCCGGGCGCAGGATGATGAAGCTATTGAGAAGATGTTAAATGATCTTTCAATGATTGAGAAATTTGAATAAGAGTTTCTTCATTTGCCGTAAATTCTGGTTATTCTCGTGATGCAAAGTAAGCAGTACTGTAACATATGACTTGACAGCAAACAAACATGTTTTGTGGTTTCTATTAAAGATTTCATCATTGGTAATAACAGAGATCGATTCTTTTCTTGTTGTCCTTTGTAGAAACTAGTGGATACCCGTGTATACGCACGGTACCGTCGTTCTTTATATTTTTGACTAATTTAGAAATTAATTAGTTCAAATATATTAAAACAAATAAATATAAAAAAATATAAAAAGTATCATTTTTAAATAATAATCAGTCCGGTTATCTCGTGTTTTTTAGATACTAGTATTGTTATTTCGTGTTTTCTTATATATTAGTGTAGTTATTTTTGACTAATTTACATTAGTATTATTTTATCCCGTGTTGAAGTTGCGCATAATTATCAATGACAAATATTAGTTTATCCCATGTTTATTTTATATCAGTGATAGTTATTTGTCCCTCTTTAAGTATCAGTGTCAGTGGTGTTAGTATTTGGTTCCAACTGTTTTTCCCTTTTCTCTCTCCTCTAACTTTTACTTTTGGCTAAATACCACTTTTGATCCTTTATCTTTGCTCAAAGTTTCACTTTGGTCATTTATCTTTTTTTTTGTTTGTTTTAGTCATTTATCTTTCATTTTCGTTTCATTTTGGTCCCTGCCGTCAATTTAAGCTAACAGACGCCACGCTGGCAGTTAACTGCTGACGTGGCGTCTTAAAGGTCATGTTTGACGTGGCAAATCATTTAATGAGGTGGCATTTTGTTTTACTTTTTTAAATAAAACATAAAAATATTATAAAAAATATAAGAAATACAAAATCTGGGTTTATGTTCATCTGTTCATCATCATCATCATCTTTCTCATCTCCTTTCTTCCTTTGTTTCTTCAACGTTTAAGAGAGGAACCAATTTTGTTTCTTCAATATGGGTTTCGTCTTCTTTCTAGAATCAATTTCTTTTGGATTTCGATTTCGTTTTGGGTTTCGTTTTGATTTCAATTTGGGTTTCATCTTTTTTTTGGAATCAATTTCGTTTTGGGTTTTAGTGTTGGATTTCGATTTCAATTCCAGAATCAATTTCGTTTTGATTTCGGTATGGGTTTTAGGGTTCGATTTCGATTCCAAAATCAATTTTGTTTTGACTTCGATTTGGGGTTTAGGGTTCCAGATCTGTTTTAGAAATGGGTTTTTGATAATGATGATGATGATGAATATGCAGACGATTGCAGAGAAGAAGATTATAGATTTGCTTCGTTTTCACTTCAATTTCGTTTTGCTCTCTTCTCTTCTTCGTTGTTTATTTCTTTTCTCACTGTTCTTTCTTTTCTCCTCATTCTTTCTTTCAATGGCAGAAATCCCTTTCTATTGTTGCTGGAAACGAAATGATAGAAATCGTTGATGATTGTTGCTGTTGGGTTTGTGATTGTTGCTGTTGGGTTTGCAAATGTTGCTGCTGGGTTTGCTATTGTTGTTGCTGCAAAATTTGTTCATCTCATTCCACCATTTCTTGATGAAATTGTTGCTGCTCTAAACAAATTGATGTTGTTTCTTCACCTTCTTTTTTCAGATGAATGTTTTAATTCTTTGTTTCATTTTAATGATTTTAATTTTTTGTTAATTGTTGTTTTGTGTTTTTAAAACTTTAAATGCTTATGTGTCAATTGTTAATTGCCATGTCATTTAATGATTTTTCCACGTCAAACATGACATTTAAGACGCCACGTCAGTAGTGGCGGACCCAGGGATTTTGCCTATTCGTTACAAATAAATAAGTTAAGTAAACTGGGGAGATATTTTGCCTAATATGTAATAGGTACTTGTAGGCTATACAGTGGCGGACCCAGGTGTTGAGATCAAATCCTTTTTGATATATGGTTTTAATGACAACAAACCTTATGAACTACATCTTAAGTGTTCTGAATGGTGTTCTACTAATGGGTGCTCTTGAGTTTGTTGAAAGAACAGGTTTCCTATAAGTGGACATGCTAGAACCAAATTAGATCAATCCAATGCATGTCATCATCAACAACTGAAGAATCAAAGTAGAACCAACAAATTACAAAAATAGTAATGCAAGCTTCATGAAGTCATATTATCTTTACTATTAAATTACAATGGTGTTGGACAAGGAAATTCACAAAGAGAAAAGAGAAGACATTAGGCAATCAAGAGAAAGTTCAAATCATCTAAGTGAATTTATATCAAGAGGAGTCCTAAGAACCTAATGACTACATTGATCAAAGGAGTCTACAAGTCTTTGCATAGAATATTCTCATAGTCATTAATTGGGTTATATTCTACCAATGCTCTCTTACTCAAATGATCAGAAGCTTATCTAGAAGCATATCAAAGAGCATGACCAAAACATGCAAGAAGTCAAGGGTAGAAATAACATAAGAAGGTTCATCAAAGAGAAGGTTTAACCAAGCCAAGACTTAAACATGAGAAGGTTAAATATGATACCATTGTTGGAATGAAAACTTATCAAGACACTAAGTTTTCTACTTAATGTTTATCCAACATGTTTATTTCATGTGTGAAGAACAAGCCACAAAGAATAGCAAAATGCGAAACTACCTTGAACTAAAAAGAGCATAGAAATATGAAGGTAGAAAAGAGTTGTGAAGGTTGAAAGATGTGAAGGTTGACCAAAAGTCAACACAAAAAGTCAACAAAAGGGTTGACCAAGTCAACGCAACATTAACCAGAACTCAAAAAAGGTGTGGCCCCACATTTGTGATGAAGATCCAGAAATGTGAAGGTTAAAGATAAAGTTGAAAAACAAATTGAAGAACATAATATGAAGATCATAATCATCAAGCTTCTCAAAGTGACAAACATGTTGGCTCTCATTTATTGAAGATCAGAGAGTATTTGTTGCTGGAGTTTTGCAATAAATGAAGGAGGAACTCCTTAATTATTCCTTAGGCCAACAAAAGGTGTTTTAAAGGCTAAAGGAATGTGAAGCTTCGTGTACAGCTGTCATAGCTGATGTTGAAGTGACAAGCCAGCTAAGAGAGAGTCAGAATACTTAGTGTAAAGGACTGTGTCAGCTTGTGAAGGTTGAAAAGTAAGCATAAGGTACAATTGTCAGCTTGTGAAGGTTCAAAAGCTGTCAACTTTGGACCCTTTCACCAAGACTCTCCTATGGACCAATGGACATCTTCAAACGGCTATATTCAAGTTTCCAACGGCTATATTCAGATCAAATGGCTATTTAAAGGATGTAATTCGAAATTACAAATTGTGAGAGTGTGTTGGAACCTCTCATCATTCAAGCTTCTCAAAGTAAATCCAACCTTCTCATCCCACACTCAAAGCTCTTCATGTTCAAATCTGGGATTCTTTTGTTGAGTGTGTGTTAGCTTGATAAACATCATTGTATACACTTTGTGTTATCTATCCTCAAGCTCTTAAACATCCCAAAACCCAAACCCCTTATTGTAAACATTATCTTGTAAACATCTCACCAAACTACCTAGAAGAGAGGTGAGGGTTGGTGGTGATTCTACTTGATAAGGTGATTCTTAGGAAACTAGTAGAGAGTTTTCTAAGAGGGTGGAAATAGCTAGGTGTGGTTGTATAAGAGAACACTAGGCTGTTGTGTGTGATCAAAGCTAGTGGTGGTGAAGTCTTTTGTGTGTTGATCAAAAGCAAGTGTCGAAGTTATTCTACTTGATTGAGGAATCCTTTGGAAAACTAGGGAGAGTTTTCTAGTAGGAACAGCTTGGTGTAGCTGTGTAAAGAGAGCACGTTGCTTTTGTGTGTGATCAAAGGCAAGTGGTGTTGCTAGGCTTTTGTGTGTGATCAAAAGCTAGTGGTTGTAAAGTCTTTTGTGTGTGATCAAAAGCAAGTGTAATAGCTATTTGGAAAATAGTGAAAATACTCACAAGGATGTGGGGAGAGGACGTAGCCAGGTTTGGGTGAACCTCTATAACTCTACTGTGCTAATTACTAGCTTTCCTTACTATTTGCTAACATGCTATAACATATTTGTTGTTGTTCAAACTAAGAGAAGGTTAATTTATTCAACCTTCTCAAAACGGTTTTTAAGTAAGAACTTATCATCTATGTTTTAAACTCAAGATAAAACCAACATATCTCTTACCAGCTATTATTCATAACTATCCCTCATCATTAAGAAGTTAGTATTCTATATTGATTATCTATTGTCACTAACCTTCTTCATTGAGAAGTTAGTATTCTATAATGATTATCTATTGTTACTAACCTACTCATGTATTTTATGCATAAATCATGTTCTGTTTTAAAGTATTTGATTAATCTTAAGAAGCTTAAATCTAAAATGATTTCATCCTCATAAGCTTCTCTACATTAAAGAGTTTATCCTTCACATATGTATTTATTGATAATATGTTCCTCAAGTTATCAAACACTAAATGACCATGTTCAACAAAGAATAAATCTCATATGATGTGCAAAATATTTTTATGCATAAATACAACACAAGACTCATTATGTATTGAACTTATTAACAAGAGAAGGTTCAATGCATGGAACCCACTCATTCCAGAGAAGGTTAAACACTTTGAACATACTTAACTAGAGAAGGTTCACTGCTTCGAACCTACTCAACTTGAGATGGTTCACTATGTGGAACCTACCCAACATAGAGAAGGTTTAATCCATGGAACCTACTCAAGAAGAGAATGTCTTGCGAAATTGTTTGATGCTAACTATCTCATCTCCAAGTATAAACTTGAGAGGACATTTTCTAGGTTGCAGGATATAATTTTTCAAAGTGTCACAATTCAACCCCTCCCCTTCTTGTGACTCTATATACCACTTCACCCGTTGGAAATTTTTTAAGAATAAATCCATTTGATAGAAGACACAAGACACAAAGTTGAGCTTATAAAAACAAAGACACAATATTTATAGATGTAAGTGAAATTTTGCCCAATGCAATTGGAAATTTCCACCCGTTGGAAATTATAGCTGTTGCACATCAATCTACAAAATATATCTGTTGCATCTGTTACAACCATTTTTGCTTTTTATTTCCAAACTAAAAAAAATTTACCTTTCATTATTAGGATCAGCAGAATATATCCGTTGAATTTGTGGAATAAAAAAATAATATTTTAGGATCAGCTCTCATAGTTTCCCTTGTAGTTGCCGTATGCTATTTCGTTGCCGATAACTAAAATAAGTTGATTTTCACCTCCACATAAGCAAGCTTTAACGCTGGTATTTAATACTTGCCGTGTCTTATTGTTGCGGAGCCTTTTTGTTTATGGCGTTAAAGATGCTCTAATTGGACAGTGATGGAAAACAATGATTTTGCAAATTGCGAATCTGGAAAAGTAGAGAACAAGCATAAGAATCCAGCTGGAAAGGAGGTTGATGAAGTTTGTCGTAGCACATATTCTTCACCAGTTGACAAATTTCTAGTTAAGAAGGAAAAAAGTGATGGAAGTGCTGAAACATACATCAAAAGTTCAACTTTCTTTAGTTGGATTAGTAGTTGGTGGACATTTGGGAAAAGCAGTGCTAAGTCAGATGTCTTGACTGCACATCAGGATGTTATTCATTCAAGAAAGTCTGAGTTGTTTGAGGATTCCAAGTTATCTGAAGTAGATCAGCAGGTTTGTTAATTTTGTACTTTTTCACTATGGATAATAACCAATTTCTGGTCTGCTCTTGTTCATTTCTTGCTCTAATCTGAACCTCAACTACAAAAGAAAACAAATGCAACACATTAATTGTTTTGTGAAGTTTCTGTTGAAAGTTTTTTGACCTTCTAAAATTTATGATGATCATTATGTAGTTACTTGTTGAAAGAATAATTACTATTTTGCTCCATGTTATTTGTGTCAGGGAGGATCTGGTTCTTACTAGTCTCACTAAAGATGAAAGCCCCTCGCAAGCATTTTCTTTTAGGCTAACTAAGGCAGTTCAGAAGAGTTCATTGGTGGGCCAATCTCATGGTGCAAAACTGAAGAGTTCCTGGCGTAAACGGGACATGGGTTGCCTGTTTCACTCATCTATGTTATCTATGTTTGTGTTTGTTTGTCTTTTCATTATGCATTTTTTTTAAAATTTCAGTTCACACTTCGTGGGTTATAATTATGAGTCGCTGCATTTATGTTGGTGTGTTTACAATTCTAAGTCTATCAAAACATGCTATTTTACAAAGAATTGTTACTCGAATGGCCAAGATTATGTGCTGTAAGAGGAACTAAATGAATTGGGTTGCTGGTACTGAATATTTGCATGATTGCATCATATTCTTGTTTCATGCTTTCAAGAAAAGTGTGGATTACTGTCAAAAAAACAGAAGAAAAGCGTGGATTATGAATGTCAGATAAATACTGAAAGAAACGTGGTTAATTAAGAAACATTGGATACATCCAATGGTGCAGAATAAACTGACTAATTGAATCGAGAGAATTTGTATCTCAACTAGTGTACATGACTAAAATTATCTTTTTTAATGTTTTATAAATAAATAAAAAAGGAGTCAAGTGTAGGGGTGTTCGGTGGTTTGGGTAAATCCGAACCAACCCGCTGTCCAATCCAAACCGAAGCGTTTGGTTGGGATAAATTTTGTGATCGGATCAAATCCAAACAACCCGTAATAATCCGTACTAGTTTAGTTCGGATAACGGATTTTAAAAATTAAATCCAATCCAACCCATGAACCCATAAGTATACATGTTTTCCTTCTAATATTTTACACCTCTTCATTTCCCTTCTAATATTCTCCACCTCTTCAACTTTGCCCACTCAATATTCAAAGCCATAAAACCATTCCTTTTTTCGAAGTTCAATAGGCATATTTTCTAGGCAATAATGCATTGCATTCATCCCAAATTTTCAACGAATTCGCGGCTCCATAATCATTGATCATACTTACTGAACACTCTCACTCATGTAAGACACAATGTGGATTTGGTGTTTTTTAAAATTATTATTTGGTTTGGTTTTGGTAAATCATAAAAAATGTGTAGAATTTTATCTCTTAAAAAGTTAGTGTTAGCAAATGACCCGTGAGTCCAATCCGAACGAATCCATTTAATATCGGGTTGATTTGGTTCGGACTTTACAGAAAAAACTTAAAATCCAAACCAATCTAAACCAATTAAATTTGATTGGTTCGGATAACGGATTTTGTCAAAATCCATCTGAACCAACCCGTGAACACCCCTAGTCAAGTGCATATAGTATATGAATACTTTTTGGCTTTATTTATTCATAGCTTATGTTCTGGATCCAATGTTGGCTAGAGATAATAGGCCTAGGAGCCCAATTTTAAGCAGGCTCAGTCGCACCACTATATATACCACTCCACACTCTAGAATAAGATAAGCTTTTTCCACTCCTATTTTGATTATAGACTAACTTGGGCGTCGGAGTGCTTGCAGTGTCGGCTCGCGCTTCATTTTGGAGCTGATTAAAAAAAAATTGCTGCTTATGTTTGAAGAATTAAAGAATTCAGTAAAGAAAATCAGGATCGCACGCCTGATGCCGGAGGGATAACTTCTGGTTCAAATCTCTTTGTAAAAAGGAATCGTGTAGATCTAAGAGATCTTCGTCTCAAGCTTGCTTCATTGCAAAAAGGAATCGTGTAGACCTGGTTCAGTTTCTGTTCTGCACTGTACTTCCGACCTTGAAGAGCGATCCGAGGTAGTTAGTGGTTGATATCCTTAGTCAATGACAAATATTCGATCCTGCTGGTGTTGTACCTGCAAAGTTACTCCGATGCTAAAGTCAGTGGAATAGTCTTAATGAAGTGATAAATACGAGTATGCTTACTTTTAATGAGGCAATGAATGTTGTATTTATAGAGTGGGGTGGGGTTGATTCCAATGAATCAGGACCGTCCGATCTGATGGTTTGATCTGAGCCCTTGATGTTCGGATTGGGCCCTTTGATATTTGGGCTTTTGCGTGGTATGAATAGATGCGAAAGAAGGGGTGTATGTGGTCAAAAGACTAACCATAACAGTTGCCCCCCAAGTCTGGTCGTCTTAGAGGCGATCTTGACTTGACGAGATTATGATGACTTTTCACGATCTCCGAACGAGCTGTGATTTTTCAGATGCTGCTACGAGATGGGAAGGCGATCTTATCTGTCCGATGTTCGATGAGATACGAAGTGTTCTTTCTTACCGATGTCGAGTATGGTCCGATAGTGATGAAGTGATTTAATTTCGAATTTTGAATTGGTGCCTTTGCATTTATTGCGTTTGTCAGAGCGCGTTTCCCAATGGCGGCTAATGATGGTGACGCTTTGGTAGGCGTGTGCGTGTGTTGAAAGGCTTTGATGGAATGGGTCGATTCGATTTAGGCCCAATCCAGTTCTGCGAGGCCCACTATAAATAGGGGTTAGGTCCCCTGCTTTATTCCTGATTGCCAATTTGCTCTGCATCCCGATCTTCATATCCGAGTCTAAGTTCGTCGATCAGGAGGATAGTGGCTAGAGTTTCATCATTCCAGTGGGTTTCAAGTGCTCGGCTTTCGCAGAAGATTATCAGTGAGAGCTTCGTTCGTGCGAGGTTAGTTCTTTTCTCAATCTCTCTATTGTTTTTTCTTTGAATAGTCAGATTTGCCCCCATTTCTTTAGTTGCCACAGGATGGGGGTTGTCAGGTCGGTTTTAAGATCAGTACGGACCCTTTAGGTCGTTACTCCTGACTTTCCCATACCCCCATTCCTGCAGGTTTTAAAACTGGCGGTTACCAAAAAAACTCGCAGGCAGATTTCCCAGCAACCCCCGCAACTTGCGAGCGTGATGGCCTCTAGTGGAGAGAACGTCGAGGGTCGTCGTTCCGACATTGTCCCGGTTATTCCCGAAGTTCAAGATCATTCGGATTCAGCCCCGACCAGCGAACAAGTTGAGGACGATCCTGAGGTTGGTCGTCATACTTCTGACGATGGGGAGCAGTCTTCTGAGGATGTGGTTGTCGTTGGTGTAAAAAACACCGAGACCGATGTCGTCGTGGTGGAGACGGCGTCTTCTGAATCGATGCGTTCCAATGATGAGCAAGGGTCTTCGCATACTCAGGAAGTGGAGGGTTCTGAATCGAAATCGGAGTCTAGAAACGATGAGGTTGCCGTTGACGTTGTTGCCGAGGCTGATGATCGTGCATCTGCTTTGACTGATGGTTATTCTAGCACTGGTCCGGGGCGAGTCGATCTTCCTATGCCTTATGACGTGAATGTTCCTCGCATTCTTAATTGGGTCGCTTCTTTAGTTACTGAAACAAGGTCTCTGTACGAAGCAGGGGAAGATATGAGCACTTTTGTAGATAAGTTATCCATTCGGGGCCGACTTTGGAACGTCGAGGGTATGAGATCCGATGAGCATGCAGCGACCTGGCCAGGATCCTTGAAATTTGTCATGTATGATGTATTGGTATCAGATATGCATATCCTTCCACCGTTTACTAATCTTCAACAGACTGTTTTGGCGAGATTGGAATTGGCACCTTCGCAACTTCATCCCAATGGTTGGGCGTTTCTTCGAGCCTTTGAATTGATATGCCTCGAACTTGATCGTCCAGTGTCCGCCGATCTTTTTTTTCATTTGTTTGAGGTAAATAGGAATAGTGAAAGGGGCGAGGAAGGAAACGCTTGGGAGCATGTGAGCCTTCGGTCTCTGAAAGGTGCCAAGATTTTCCGGGCTTATTCAGATTCGCTGAAGGGGAGGTGGAAGGAGCTTTTTTATTTCGTGGAACCGGTGAACAGTGAGGCAATTGACCATGTGGGGAGATTTGATTCGGATGGGCAAACTTTGGTGTCCACTAAGTTTCCCATAGGATGGGGACTTGGTCATTATAACCGATCTCCTAGATCCTATCATGTCGGCGAGTCTCAGCTTTGCCGTGCTGATATCCTGACCAGAGATATTTTGTCGTTTATTTCATCTCAAGTGCCCTATTCCAAGCATAAATACCGAGGCATTCCTGTCGATCGTCTGGTTAAATGTGCTACCAGAAGAAAGGTTATGGGGGTTCTAGGTAGGGTCGTATTTTCGATCTGTCAATTTATCTTTTGGCAGATAATTGTTAATGATTTTGACTAATTCGTCCAATTTTTTCTTTGTTTTCAGATACGATAGCAGGAAGTAGGATTGCTCAATTGAGAAGGATGGCGTTGGAGAACCTGGGGTTCGAGGAAGGTGATCATGCGAACCCAGAAGTTCCAGAAAATATTCCCGATCTAAGCGGTGCCGTTCACGTTTCCCCAATCAGGACCGTCCACGAGGAACAGCTGCAGGAGAATCCTGGTGAAGATCTTCAGCATCGGAAGAGAAAACCGGCGAATGAGGGAGCCTCTTCAAAGCAGGTGAAGAAGAAGAAGGTGATGATTCCAACAGATTCTAAGTCTTCCAAAGGGCATAGATCTTCTAAGAAGGTAACTCGTGTTCCCGTGGATGCTAGTTTTATGGAAAAGAATATGGAGGAATACCTTACCGATCCAGTCAGTGCGGCCGCAAAGCTCTTTGTTCATTTGGCCGATGTAACCAAATTGCAGAGGGAGGAGATGGAACGTCGTCATGAAGGTGAGGTGTTTCTTTTTGGAGTTCGTTTGCCGTTCTTTTTTACATACCTTACTGACTTTATTCGTTTTTCAGAGTTGGTAACCAATGAGAGGGCCAAGTTATTCAATGCTCTGAAAGAACTGGCAGAAAAGAATAAAGTCCTGGGTAACACTCTGAACGACTTGAAGACTTTGAAGGCTTATGTGGATGATCTTGAAAAATCCCATAATTCTGCTAAGTCGCGGATCGAGGATAGCACTGTTCGCATTGGTCAGCTGAACGATCGGATCAGAGTGCTTGAAGGAGAGAGGGAGATTGCTGAAGATACAATTAAAAGGTTGGAGGATCGGATTCAAGAGCTGATGGCGTCGCTGAAAAAATTTGAAGAGAACAAAGCTGGGACTAGTTTCACTCCTGAAGATCGATGCGCAGTGCTTGAGAAAGAACTTGCCTAAACCCGCGCTGAGCTGATAAAATCTAAGAAGGAAGCGCGGACTGCTGCCGATCTTGCTCTGGAAATGGCAGGAGATGGCTTCGATCTTGCACTTGATCAAATTGCTCTTGTTTATCCTTCTCTTAATCTTGACAGAGTCGTCCTGAATGTGGATCATGAGATCGAGGGAGACCAGATCGTGAAGGTCGATATCAAGACTAATGTGAAGATCGTGGTTCATCCCAGGTCTACCTGATTTATGTTCAGATCCAGTTTTGTAAGAGATCCAGTTTTGATTTAGTTTTTAGTTTTTGTTTATAAAACTTGAGGTCTCGGCCGTTTCCGAGGTGGTTGTAATGAAAGTATTTTTGTATTCGTCACCGTAATTACCAATTTTCATAGTCTTGACTTTATAGTTCTTGATAAGAAAAACTTGATAAGAAAAAATTGAGTGTGGGACGTAGGTATAAAAAGGTTTGAGAGGAGCTCTTCAAATGTTTTTAAAGAGGACCTGTTGAGAATTCTCGTTGGTTTTTTTTAAAAAGGTTTGAGAGGAGCTCTTCAAACGATTTAGAGAGAACCTGTTGAGAATTCTCGTAAGATCAGGCCTAAGGACAGTTTACCAGGACTCGGCCCAGATTTAACTCGTCCATTAGGGTTCTTGGCTACTAAGGCCAATGATCGAGTTAAGGAGAAATCCTTAACGGACCTTTCGTACCTTTTGGGCAGTTTACCAGGACTCGGCCCGGATTGAACTCGCCCCTAAGGTTTGTGTGGAGATCGATGGCGCTTTCGAGTCGGATTTCTTCTTTCGGATAAATCTCGGTCGGGCGAGAGCTGGCGCCTTCGAGCCGGACTTCTCCTTTCGGAAGAATCTCGGTCGGGCGAGATTTGGCGCATTCGAGCCGGATTTCTTCTTTCGGCGGAATTTCGGTCGGGCGAGATCTGATCTGGAATATTCCGAGCTCGGAGCTCCGCCACCTGTGCTTCAAGATCCGTAAATCGGTAACTCCTCTCTTGGTTTGCCAATTCATGTCGATTGAGCAGCAGGACGAGCTGTTGGACAGCATCGGTCGGGACAGAAAGTTGATTTTGTGGAGGTACGCGATTCCTTGCGGAGCTTCCGGGTACCAAAACGAGGTCCGGAATTTGATGTTGTGCTCGCCCTTGATCGGAGTTTGGAAGGTTCTGAACGAATCCGTCCGGGGTTGCCTGAGGTTCGGCCAAATGGGGCATGACCGGTCTCAGGATTGGGTCGGGATGGATTCCCACTTTGTGGCTGTTTGCCTTGGAACGAAGATTTCGAGTCGTCATTGATTAAGGCGAGGGGAGAAGATCTTGATTCTGAGACCTCCCACTGTGGTCGCCAATGTTCTGCACTGTACTTCCGAGCTTGAAGAGCGATCCGAGGTAGTTAGTGGTTGATATCCTTAGTCAATGACAAATATTCGATCCTGCTGGTGTTGTACCTGCAAAGTTACTCCGATGCTAAAGTCAGTGGAATAGTCTTAATGAAGTGATAAATACGAGTATGCTTACTTTTAATGAGGCAATGAATGTTGTATTTATAGAGTGGGGTGGGGTTGATTCCAATGAATCAGGACCGTCCGATCTGATGGTTTGATCTGAGCCCTTGATGTTCGGATTGGGCCCTTTGATATTTGGGCTTTTGGGTGGTGTGAATAGATGCGAAAGAAGGGGTGTATGTGGTCAAAAGACTAACCATAACAGTTTCAAATCGATTTCATCGTTACCAAGCTCGCAAAGGCAGAAACGATGGCCTTTCAACGATCAACAGATCAACAAAAATGAAGATCCACCGTCTTTCTTTCTTCTATAACGTCGTAGCCGACTCGCGCTCTTTTCTGAAATTGGAGCTGAGTTTCTATTTTTTGAAGTTTCCTCAGTTGTACTCAATCGTCGGGTTCTTTCATCAATCACCAACTTCCAGTTGCTCCTTCAGGAGATCCAAGGTGCTTCCTTCTATGACATCGGGACCGAGATTTCCGCGGTGATGTCGCTAAGAGCACAAATCGAGTTTCCGGTTTTCTACCGTTAAGCTCAACAGGTACTTTAGAGGCGAAAATCCCCAGCTTTGGATTTGTTGAATTCGAGGTGAAGATGAAATCGCCGATGTTGATATTGCTGATTAGCTTTCAAATTGTGTGTTCTCGTCCATGTGTTTTGGGCATCACGTTTTTTATCTTGTCTTCAACTTAAAAGTGACTTGGGTCATCCACACTAGATAGTAATCCAATCACGCTGCCCCAAATGAAACCCAGCAACCTAACGGGTCATGTTTTTAGCCTCTCTTATGCTCTTTGTGTTAATAAAATGTCAATTTTATTTTATCTCATTGGCCAAGAAACGGAGACACATGATGCCTCATTTCAGGCCTAATTTATTTGATAATAAATTCCAAATACAGTGTTGATCATTAATTCTCTTTTGGTGAGTTTGTAATCCTAGGTACCAACACCGAGATTTGAATCAATTCACCACACCAACAACATTATGGGGTCTTGAATTTAGAAGCCGAGGTGTTAACTGATATCAATCTCCACTCCAACCTCGTGCCGACATTCTACATTGAGTGTGCTCGTAGACGGGCATGATAGAAATTGCCGACAAATGTTAAATATCCCTTATCACGTGTCGAGGTCGGCATGAAGAAACCGAATACGACATTTCATGGAGGTCAAACGCAAAGTGACCACGTCAACGACCTCGGTTCCTCTCCTGAACTCGGCAATACCTGATGCAAGCTCGGACTTACATATGTATAGGCGTAATTCGGCCTTGATCATGAGGCGAGCTCTAAAGTTGAGGCAGTGAAATATTTTGCATCTTCGTCAGTTGTTATCTGATGTACTAATGCCGAGGTCCGGACCAATTCACCACTCCAACGACATCATGGAGGCCCCACACTTATAAGCGATGTGTTAACTTAAGTGTTGGCCAACACCAAATTATACTCCGACCTTGTCACAACACTTGACATCCAGGTTCAACTTACCGTTTGAGAACATTTAGTTGATAAATGTTTAATCAGTCAATTATTGAGATTGCATTGCCATAACTGAATTAATTGCTAATCAACATTGCATGACACCTCACTACACTTATGTGTAATAAATTGTTGCTTAGCGTGCTCGTAGACGAGCATGATAGAAATTGCCGACAAATATTATTTATCTCTTATCACATGATCGAAACAAGAATTCCTTAATGCAATTTCGTTTTCTCACCACTAAACAATGTTTATCCCGCTCATCCCCATGTGGCGTGTATAAATGGTTGGCAAGCTAGAGTTGCACTTTCTTTGATCATGAGTTAGAGGAACTTTACACATGTCATAAATCACTCTTAGCAACTCATTTGTCAAAGTTAGATGCATACGCATCCTGAGGTCGTTAGATAGATTTTGGTCGAAATGTTGATTTAATAATCACTTTTGATAATCATTATTATTACATTAGCTTTTACATCGTCTTTCCCCAAGCATAAAGGATTAGCAGGCACATTCACCATATGATACTGCAATCATCAGAATCATGCTTAGGTCCTCATAGTTTTGAACGACCGATATGATGCACCGATATTTTCTCTATTTCTTTATCGCGCCTGTTATCTATATTTGATAAAATGAGTTTGATACACTTGCGTTATTATTGCTTTCTTGGCTAACTTGACACTGGTCACACTAACAACAATGTGTTTCTTTGGAGTTGTTGTCTGGTCTTTTATGACAGGAATTAACGAAGAGTGGGGGCTACTAGAGAGCCTGGACACGACGTACTTCATTTGTACGAAGTTACCACTCCAAACTGCTGTCGGGCCGACGATCCTAGACACACTAGCCACATGGCCTAAATCAATGTCATGTACACCTATACGGAAAGAAGGTTGGCTCTAGCACAAGAGCAAAATCTAATCATAAGGACTGCTTTGACTTAGTGCACCTACATCAGGGTGCTACGCTCCATTGCTTCGGCTCGTTTCACCTACGCCGATACTTTATATTGCAGTCGATCGGCACGACGTCGAATGTTTGGGACATTTGTGATTTTCGTTTATATTTATATATCTCACCTCCAAATATATGTATGCCCGCTTTTATTGCTTCCATTTCAGGCACCAGAGATACCCATAGATCTTGGCCGAAGGTCCATGAAATCGGACAAACAGATCGGATCATCATCGACACCTTTGAATCGATGCTCGTGACCCGTAAGCTGGATTAAGAGGGGTCGCCAAAGTCGTGGCCTTCCGATGGTCATGCCTAGTGATGTCAACGGGGCGGGGCGGGCATGGGTAGCAACTACCCGCTACCCGTCCCGTTTGGTGTAAATGGGACTCGGACCCGCCCCGGACACGCACGGGTACCCGTTTATCGGGTCTTAAATGGGTACTGTTTCTTAGCGGGTACCCGTGGGTACTCGTTTATTAATAAAAATATTTTTTTAAATTAAGGAAATGGTTGTGGTTGGTCGTTGGTGAGAGGCTGAGTTGGTGAAAGAATCAAGTGGAAAAGGGAAAGAAAATCAATCACTCTCTCTGTAGCTGTAGTTGATAATTGTGGTTTTGTTTAGGAACAAATTTAGGAACGAATAAAAACAAACAATGCTAACCGTGTCGTGTTTGGTAATTGATAAAATCCAAAGTGAGAGTGAGAGTCTTACGGCTGAGTGGTGTGAGTGACTGTGAGGGAAAATTTTAGAGTTTCTATTACTAGCTATATATATATATGAGGGTATTTAGGTATATTTTGTCACGGGTCCGGGTACCCGCGGGTACGGGTACCTCGCTATCCGGCCCCGCCCCGTTTACTAACGGGTTGTTTAACTATCCGTTTATTGGACCCGTGGGTACCCATTTGACTACCCGCCCCGGACCCGTCGCGGGTTTTACCCGCGGGGTTTTTTTTTTGCCATCCCTAGTCATGCCCTCCGACATCTGTGCTAGATCGGGCCAAGACCCGTAAGCTGGATTAAGAGAGGTCGCCAAAGTCGTGGCCTTCCGATGGTCACGCCCTCCGACATCCGAGCTAGATCGGGCCGAGACCCGTAAGCTGGATTAAGAGAGGTCGCCAAAGTCGTGGCCTTTCGATGGTCATGCTCTCCGACATTCGAGCTATATCGGGTCGAGACTCGTAAGCTGGATTAAGAGAGGTCGCCAAAGTCGTGGACTTTCGATGGTCACGCTCTCCAACATTCGAGCTAGATCGGGCGGTGACTCGTAAGCTGGATTAAGCGAGGTTGCCAAAGCCGTGGCCTTCCGATGGTCACGCCCTCCGACATTTGAGCTGGATCGGGCGGTGACACGTTAGTCTTTCTGAGTTGGATAATTTTCATGGTCATGTTGTGGTTAGAGAACCGACATACGACTGAGAAATTAAACCTAAGTGAAAGAAAGAGTTTCGTTGCACATGTATTCCGGGGGCTATGTGTTACTATACAGAAACGGTATTAGACTGATCCGACTTTTCACATCTTGGAACGCCTGCCGACCTTGACAGTATTACCGATTTCGTGGTATCAACCCAGACACGTTTGGGAAAAAAGAATTTGGGTAGACTCTTTCTGCAGATCGGCGAGGCTGACATACAATAATCGAGCATACGTGGTCCCACTACAGTGTCAGCCTAAGATCAATTAGTGGGTGCACCTCATCAAACCGACGTGTGCCTTTACCTAATCAAAGTTTTGGGTAACGAAGGCTTAATCCTCCCTAGATATCACATACAAGAAATGAATGTAGATACAAGTATCAAAATATACTCGATCGAAAGTCCTCTAGTTCAGTGTTGAAATTGAACGCAGATGTTAAAATTGGCGTGAGTTTTGTGAGCCAGCTTCGGGGTGGCTCCTAAGGTTGCCTTGGCGTTGCCATTTGGGACCTCGGGACCGATGGCGTCGGGGTTGCGCCTCACCGCATATTGTCGATCTCACCCTTAGACGCCCACGAGCATCCAACGGCCAAAATTTCGTTCCACGGACAGGAAGCAACCTCAGTTGCAACAAAATACGTCACCTCCTTGCCATGCCGAGTCCCGTATGTACTCGTGCAGTGGTTCACCGACCTTGACTTATCTTGCCAGGACTGATGCTGATATTGTCGATGTCGAACTACTGATGTTGACAACCCAGTTTTGCACTACGACTATAGAAAGTTCGATTCTCTTCCATGCGAGTTCATCTCACTTAGTTGCTTGGTGAAATGTTTTGTTTTTCACGAGGTTCTCATATCGTTACGCTCTACTCGAGAGAGATACCTCGTTGGCACAAACCACTCACCCCCAGCTTGGGGCCAGTAACAAGAGTCTCACTGTATTCAATTGTTCGACTTTAGAATTGGGCCTACGAGCTCAATAACAGGGATTTCAGGACTTGGTACGCTCACCTTTTCCCTCTTTGAGGTACACACTATCACAGTTTATGTTCGTTGTAGAACTTAAATGTTGTTAAAAAGAACATCCACAACTTAGGGACTAGTCCGATGTACAAATCTCGACAATAACGTATGTGTGACTATATTACACGAACTATTATTTCTTTCATTATTTAGCTAACTTCAGCTGGTTGAATGTCTTACGAGAAAGACTTTGCTCACAAGTCGACTCCACAACATGTGCAACCGACTTGGGGGGCTACTGTCCTGGATCCAATGTTGGCTAGAGATAATGGGCCTAGGAGCCCAATTCTAAGCAGACTCAGTCGCACCACTATATATACCACTCCACACCCTAGAATATGGTAAGCTTTTTCCACTCCTCTCATATGCTCCATTTTGATTATGGACTAACTTGGGCGTCGGAGTGCTTGCAGGTGGCGGCCTCCCCGCGCTTCATTTTAGAGCTGATATTGTCTCAGATCTCGGATTTCCATCTCAGCATCACCACCGTCAGGTACAATTTTCTCTCAGTGAGTTCCGTTCGGAACAGCTTATAGCTTATATTGTATTAGGGTATTTAACTAAATTCGAATTAATATTCTAATATTATTGTATTTCAATTTCAATTTTCATTTTTAAAGAAGATAGTTTATTTAGTATTTGATATCATAATAACTATGTATCATTGTAACCAAAAATAATAATAACTATGTATCATGGTTTGAATCTCTCTTGGAAGTGTTGACAACGTGATGTAAGTTTTGCTACAAATAAACTTACTGTTATGAATAATTAGTGGATGTCCATCCATATCTTCCACATTAGTGTCTAGTGATGATTGTTAGTGACCTTTAATTGTATGTGGCTATTCACTTGCCTATTTGTGTCCTATAAATAGGACTCATACTTTAGTGTAAGATACAGAGCATAGTGGAAAGACTCTCTCATTCTCTTCTTCTCTCTTCTTCATCTCATATTTGTTCTATTCTAGTTTTGGTTATTTTTATAATACGTTAATCTCTACCATACGATCGATGGCATAATAATCTTGATGATCTATTGCAAGAATACTTCTTCTATTGCAAGAATACTCCTTTAATCATGGTCTTTTTAATATCTTTTACTTGTGATATTGTTTATGTTTTATCCCATTTTATTTCTTATCTCATTTTATATTTATTTATCATTGTTGATGAAAATTTGTGATATAGTTCCTGAAGAACAATTATCCAAGTATCCCTGAAGGATTGCACAAATATTGTTAATGATTGAAGAACTTAAAAATTTAATATTCAAGCATCCCTGAAGGATTGCTCATATATGGTTTTTCTTGATCATCATTGAGAGTTTTGTGGTATAGTTCCTGAAGATCTAATAATTTGGTAATCCATTATCCTTGTAGGATTGCACAAAGATTTATTTTACTTATCATTGTCTGTGAATATTTGTGATAGTTCTTGAAGAACTAAAAGAAAGAAGAACTTTATATTGAAGCATCCTTGCAGGATTGCTCAAATCTAAACATTGACTTTTACATAATGATCATCTTATATGAAAGATTTGTGATCGAGTTCCTGAAGAACTTAACTTTTACATAATAATTGCAATCTATTTGATCTTCGTATAGTTTACATAATGATCATTGATGTGGTAAATGTTATGATTATGCTATAAGATATTGGTACAACAAATATTGTGGTGATGATCATTGATGTGGTAAATGTTATCATTATGCTATTTAAATATATCTACTATCTACTTCTACTATACTCTAAACAAAATACCCACCACCAAACTTACTAAAATACCCATACCTGAACATTTTATCCAAGAAGCACTTTAAAGGTAAATAAGTAAATTACTAAAAAAAACTTTTCTACTTTCTGCAAAAAGTTACTGACACGTAGATAAAAAAAGCTGCCAAAGAAAAAAAAATAAAAGAAATAAACGGACATATGGAAATGGAAGGAAGGAAATAATAATAACAAAAAAGTGAATGTCAACATGCTGTGATGCTGGAGAGAGAAATGAAAAAAATGATGCATAAAGAGAGAGAGGGGAGGAAGGCTTTTAAAATTAGCGTCTGCCAATAAATGTTGACTCAGTTGGTAAGGAAACTTTCTGTAACCAAAAAAAATTTAGTGTCTATCTTTTTTTTAGTAAATATTTAGTGTCTATCTTTTAATTAGTAGTAATAATTCCAAATTAACTTTTTAGTCTCTTAGAAAAAACGATAAAACTTAATGACTATTTAAACTACTGATAAATATTTAAAATACACGTGACAAATATTTATTATTGATACCTAAAAGGAGGATAAATAACCATTATTAATATATAAAAAAATACGGGGTAAATAAATGTCATCGATAATTATAGTTTTTGAAGACTATCATAAGGCTACTATCTATATTTTTTACAATTACTATCTATTTTCTACTATCTACTATAATTTACTAAAACTAATCAATCTAACACTAGCAAAAATGCCAAAATAACTTTTTAGTCCTTTAGAAAAGATGAAAAGACACTTAATTACTATTCGAACTACTGATAAATATTATTCTATTAGAAAAAATGACAAAACTTAATGACTATTTAAACTACCGATAAACATTTAAAATACAAGTGACAAACATTTATCACAGATACAAAAAAAGAGGACAAATTACTATTACTAATATAAACACGGCATAAATAATTTTCATTGATCATTATTACAATATTTTAACACAATTGTAAATCTACTATCTATTTTCTACTATTTATTATAATCTATTAAAACTATTCAATTAAACCACTAGCAAAAATTTTAAACTAACTTTTTAGTCTCTTAAAAAAACCAAGAAGACTTAATGACTATTCAAACTACTGATAAATATTGAAAAATATGTGACCAATGTTTGTCGCTAATACCGAAAAGTGGACAAATCACTGTAACTGAAATATAAAAAAACGGGACAAATATTTGTGATGGATAATGATAATTTTTTGGACATGATATAAAAAACGGGACAAATACTCATATATGAGAGAAATGTTTGTCACTAATTCATTAAAAAACACATGATAAACTTTTCTTGCTTACAAATAAAATACACGAGACAAATAATTGTCACTTATACATAAAAAACACGGAAAAAAGATAAATTTTTGTGACTTATAAATAAAAAACATAGGACAAATAATTGTCACTTATACATAAAAAACAGGAAAAAAAATATGGGTTTTTTATATGTACCCCCTCCTTCTCCCCTATAAGCCCATTTTGCTATTAAACCCCAAAATACCCCCTAACTTTAAAAAAAACGGTTTTTTAAAATTCCCGGAGTTAAAGTTAAATACGGAAGCAATGTTTTTAAGATTTCCTGAAACACCTCAAAAAAAGAGGTATTTCCGGAAGAAAATTTGGCTTCCAGAATTATTTATCTCATAGGAGGATAATTCCGGAAGTCATTTTAGCTTCTAGAATTATCTTTTGGCTTCCGCATTTATCTCATAGGAGGATAATTCCGGAAGTTATTTTGGCTTCCGGAATTACCTTTTGGCTTCGCATTTATCTTTTGGCTTCCGCATTTATCTCATTATGATGCAATTCTGCAAATTTTTTGATTTCAGGGGTAATTTCGTCCGTTCTCTATTGTGTAACGACCTCAAAAGAAGAAAAGACGTGAAAGAATGGTTAGTTCCACTCCAAAGAATCTTAAAATGTGAAGTGTTCATCCAAGGAAGATTATAAAAAACATAAGCTTCTTTGAATAGTTACCAAATTAGCTAGTCATTTTCCTCAAAAGCTGGAATAGTGATACTGGCTAATTTTGTCTTCATATTTTGGGGGCTTTTCAAAAATCACTTGGCATATTTCAACAGCCATTATGAATAAAATCATTTAAGTAAGAATGGATATCTTTGTTCGTTAACATAGGTCGATGAAGGAGATTGATAAGCGATTTTGACAGTCATTTAGTCCTAAGTTCAAGATATGATCTAATAAATAACATGAGAATCACCACAAAGGACTCGAGTTCTCAGAATAAATGCCGAGTGAGATGAAGATGAAGCAAATTCTGAACAAAAATTTAGCATAGCTCCTTATTGATAGCTTTAATGGATCTAAGTCCCAAAACCCATTCCAAAACAAGAGAGATACTCCCTCTATTCCCGATCTTTGATACTTCTGACCTTTTATTTTTGTTCCAAAACAATGGTACTTTTAAAAACCCAATGTACAATTCATCCAATTTTTCCTAATATACCATCTATATTTATTTAGTCTTATAGAGTCTCAACACATGAATTAATTGTTCCAAGACTATTTTATTTTGATTTCAATTATCTCAATACAATTACAGAGGCATTTTAGTACTTAACCAACATAAAATAATGACACTTTAATATGTGTGTAACAAGCCAAAAGTACTAAATATTAGAAACGGAGGGAGTAACTTTGTACCAAGTAACAATGCAAACTTTACGGGTATTTATGTCCTCAGACTAGATGAAATTATGGATCCGTTTATCCAACTAATTAATAAGGCTCGCTGACCAAGCATAAATATAGAAACTGTAAAGACGCATTCCATGGGTGACTAATTTAACAATAAGAATTTGACCCATGATAAATAGCAAAGGCACTTTCTAGGTTGCTAGTTGTTCTTTAAACCTATGAGCAATTAGCTTGTGGATATTTGTTCTCGAGTACACCTACAAAGATATGAACACCAAGATAAGTAAAAGGGGGTGACGGTTAGGGTGAGGAAATACAAAATTTCCCCATGAAACACAAATCCATTTTTGACCCGGTATAGCCCATATTTTCGGTTTTATCCTTATTTCTTAAAAACACCACAAACTTAAGTTGTTTTATGGTTTTACCCCATGAATTTCATGATTTTCCAGAATTCAAGTTATTTAATTTATATTAGGGTCGTCTTAAAAATACCCAAGATCTTCTTAAAATAAACCCATAAATCTAAAAATACATATTTTCAGCATCTCTTCTCCACTGCACGGCGCTCGTTCTCTCTCTATTCTCTACAACCCACCATTTCAGATCTGAGAAATGGGACTTTTCAGGGTTTTTGGGTTTCTATACATCATCTTCTTCCTTGCTTTCTCAAGAAAAAAGTGGCATACACAAAATATAGGTGAGAGAGAGCGAGGTTGAAGACGAAGAGCTTTTGAAGGGATTCTGCAAAAGGGATGAAGAGCTTGAAGAAGGACGAAGAGGTTGAAGACGAAAGGGACGAAGCTTTCGACTTCTTGAATCTGTATGAGCAGCGTTTTTGGTTCCTATAAGGTATGGGTTTCTGGTTCTTTAGATCTATGATTGTTTTGGAAGTTTGGTTCCTTTAAACGAGTAGTTTGTTTTCGTTTTAAGATTGTTTGCGATTGCAAGTTCATTTTCAATCACACAGAAGCGGCGACGCCGTAATCGCGTCCGTTTTAGGGTTCTGTAATTTTTACCCGTTTAGCTGTTTCTGGGTCGGGTCAAACAGTTCTGCACTTCTTCTCCATTCGACACTTCTACTCTATTCGCATCAGCTTCTTTGTTTTGTTGCTGCACATCTTCCCTATTCTACACCTTTGTTACTGCACTACTTCTCTTCATGTAAACATCTTCTTTCATCTTTGGATTTTCTTAACAAATGAGGCGTTAGTTGGTTATGTCAAATTAATAGATAAAATAGGTTTTATTTTATTAAAATGACCTTAATAGTTTTTGGAGCTGTTAGAGAAATTGTTGACCTGATGTGTGTGTTCACACTTGATTTTCTAATATAGTTTATTTTAATGAAATTGAAAAATATTGTTTTTTGTGTATTTTCATAATTATAGAGCAACAGAACAAGATGGCTACTGGTGCATCAAATTCCCATGGTCTTGAAGACGTTGAAGGGTCAGATACAAATATGAATGAGGTGTGAATTTTGACGTGTTGAATACTTATGTAATTGAAATGTTGAAGACTTAGATACAAATATGAATACTTAATAAAATACAGTTGAACATTTTAATCCAAAGTGTCAATGTTATTTAAATTAAAATAAACTATAGTTGAACATTGTTTAATTATATTTCTGTTGACATGTTTAATAATTGTAGAGTTTGGAAGAGCATTCACTTGAGAATGGAACCGAAAGTGATGGTATGGAGACAAGCAGAGCAGCTTCTGAGTTTGCTAAAAACACAGTACAAGTTGAAGATGTTGTTGGTGGATGTACATTTGATGAAAAAAATGCTGTAAATGGTGTTGATGATTTGGCAGGGATAAACTTCTATATAAAGTTCAGAGTGAACTGGATGTCTCCGAGTTTATCATGAGAGACCTGGCCAAAGAGATTAAACGCCTTAATGAAGTTGTCAGCCATTTAGAAGGATCCGTGAATGTCATGAGGATGATGATGTTGCCTATGGGGATGGCTTTGTTTTTTACTCAATAATTAAGGACTTCTTTTATTACTAGAATTAAGTTGTTTTTAATTTTGAGTAGCACTTACAAATTCAACAATATATAATCATCATTATTATTATATTTGAATGTAATTCCAATTTATCTTAACCTTGCTTCTTTACTTCTAATTTAAATCTTTCCTTTTCTTATCCTCTGTTTAATATAAGATAAAATTATTGCATTTAATTTTTTTATTAATGTTCACAACTAATAATTATATAATTTAATTAACTTCCTCTTTATCATTAATATTTATGTTTGTTATATCCACATGGAAAAAAATAACCCTTTCAATTAAAATCATTTTACAACCACGGCAAACATTTTAATATCTATAAATAATGAATCACATGTAATCTTATTAATCCAACATAAATATACTAGTCAAATTTTAAATATAAACCATTATGAACTGAAAAACTTTTTTTTTATTCTCGTGTGATGTAATATAGTGTAAAAAATCGTTTACCAAAAAAAAATAGTGTGAAAAATTATGCCCACCAATACTATCCATCCACACAACAATTGTTACTCGAGTATGAAAAATTATTTCCACCAACTTATTTACTAATTGTTACTACATGGTTACCAATGTGATTGTTTTTTATTTGTTGGTCAAGGCCCAGCCCAAGCATACATAACTTGCAAAAAAAAAATTATAAAAATATGAAATAAAATATTTCCCTGAAAATTAAATATGTTATTTTCGTGGGAATTGTTAAAAAAAGTAAATACAATCATCTTTAAGGACTGCATATTAAATAACACTAACTTGGTTGAAAAAAGTGGAAACAAGTTGCAAGTGCTCCATTTCAGCCATCAAATACATATATATTATATCAATGGTGTACAAGTGTATTTGTGTTGGATAGAGAAATTTTGTATTTCCTCATGCTAACCTTTACCGTAAAAGGGAGCTTGTCATCCTAAACTAACTTTAATATATCTCTGATAAAGAACTTCCTCTACAATGTAAAAAAGAAAAGGGATAAAGGATCCCCATACCTGTCACACCTCTTAAGAATTTTGAACTATTAATTACCATTGTAGTTGTAGTTCATATGCGACAACCTTAAGGTTTTGTTTTCATATTTTAAAGCAACAAGAGTAGAGCAGAATGGAATGGAATGAAATGAAACACAAAATTCATTCCATTATTTAGGTAACTATGGAAGAACATAACAAAACTCTCATTCCATTATTTGGTAAGAGTAGGCGAAATCGAATGAGTTGTAATTTTTTCATCTCATTTTTACCTTGATTTAAAACTTTTTTTGACAAGATTTAAAACATTTTTATCTAGTGATTTTAAAATTTTAGGGACACGATAGCAATATGATCACTGTAAAATTAATTCAATGAGTCTTCCATGTTACCCCAAATTGCAGGGGGTACTATTTCTTTCTTGATGTTTTTTTCCTAAGTAGAGATTTTCATCAGAAGGTTTTAATAAGGCTCCATATCCCTTTCTTTTGATTATAAAAAACAAGTTACCCCAAATTGAATAGGAAGAAAAAGGAGAATAAAATAATGGGATTTAGCATGTGTTTGGGAGAGCACTGGCATTGTCGCCGACAACACGGTTGTGTTTTCCAAACACACTGAGTTTATGAGTTACTATATAGGTTCAGGGCCCGTTTGGATAGAGCTTATTTTGAGCTTATGGAAAATAACTTATGCAAATAAATAAGCTTGTCAAATTAGTTTGTGAAAAAGCAACTTATGGAGATATAACTTTTGTTAATAAGAACTTATGGGTCAACGTAAAAACTTATTTATTTGCATAAGTTATTTTTAATAAGCTCAATATAAGTTCTATCCAAAGAAGCCCCAATGAGTTATCATTGCATTCCATCACTTTTTAAATATCAAAATAATGAAATATCATATCATATCATATCATTCCATTCCATTCCATTAAATCTTAGGCTTTTTGTTTTATCCCCTTCATTATCACTCATACCCCCATTTTCACTTATATCCCAAAAATACCCCTCTCATTTTTTACAAAATTCGCTCAGACCCCACCATTTTGTGAATTTTCCGGAAATAGCTCAATTTAAGGTATTTCCGGAAACTTTTTAACGGTAATTTCCGAAATTTTTTTTACGGCAATTTCCGGATTTATGGTATTTCCGGAATGTATTTTTAAAAAAATTTCACTTCCGGATTTACACATATTTTCCGGAAATATGATGTACATTCCGGATTTATGGTAAATCCAGAAATTTCACGCAAGTTTAATTCCGGATTTACCATAAATTCGGAAATTTTAAGCAGATGACTTCCGGATTTATGGCGTAAATTCGGAAGTGTTAAAACAACATTCCGAATTTACGTCATAAATTCGGAAGTTAAGGTTTTTTTTTCCGTTTGTTTTATCCAATTTTTTTAATAAACGTGTTTCGTTATTTTTTTTGACAGATATGGCCACGGCAGACGGCAACCTTCCCTTTACTATGGATTTATCGACAGCGTTTACGACATCACAGGTATATATTCTTCTAAAACGCTAATTGTTTATCACTTTGTATTTATTTATTAATTAATTTTACGAATAATTTTCAGGTTTTTGCTACTCGGGATAATCTTATCCGTTGGGCTAGAGATATCGGAAAGGCCAATGGAGTCATTGTCATTATCATTCGATCTGAGTCCACAGAGAATGGTAAAGGGAAGAAAAATAAGATCGTTCTTGGGTGTGATAGACATGGAAGATATAGCAAAGTAGTAGATGTTGGGTGTTCTTCCCGACACAAAACATCAAAAAAATGTGGTTGTCCGTTCAGATTGAAAGCGAAACCACTGGTACCTCCTCATTTTGATTGGAAGGTTAGAGTTGTTTGTGGTATTCACAATCACGGGGCTCTTAAGACTATCCTTGTAGCGTCCATATTTGGGGTGTTTAGCCAAACGGAGCGGTCGACTGTTGAGGAGCATTTGTGGTTCGGAGTGAAAGCACAGAAAAGTCTTGAGGGAACTGATACTGTGGAGGAGATCATGTGGTCACACCCCGATAGTATTAAGTTATTGAGGATATTTCCTCAATTCTTCATTATGGACTGCACTTTCAAGACCAACAAATATGTTTTGCCTCTCCTCGAGATTGTTGGTGTCATTTCTACTGAGGTGACATTTTCTGTTGCTTTTGCTTATCTATCGTTTAAGTGTATTTCGAGTGTCAATGTATAACGCTTTTTAATTTAATCTAATATATGTTTGGGTTTTTTTGTCTTCTGAATATACCTCAAATGCATCATAAATTCGGAATGAAATGGGTGAGGGGTGCAGTTTCCGGATTTACAGCGTAAATTTGGAAGGGAAAAATTTGGAATTTCCGAATTTACGTCAAATGGACGTAAATTTGGAAGCCAAATACATTCCGAATTTACGTCCCTTTGACGTAAATCCGGAAATTCCAAATTTTTCCCTTCCGAATTTACGCTGTAAATCCGAAAAGTTCAATTTTTTTTAAAAAATGAAGGGCATTTTCGTCCAATTTGGGATTTATGGGGGTATGGATGATAAGGTGGGGGTAAAAAAAAACCATAAATCTTATACTAACAATTCAAACATGGTATATCTGAGTAGGAGCCGTCAACAACAACAAAAAACCCTAGCCGTCGCGTATCATGCTTGTGCGTCGCCGTCTTCAGCCTTAAGCCGTCACCATCAAAACTTGATTCTTCTCCTACGACTAACTTGTTGATGCAATACAATGTTCTGAACAAATTTATTTTTGACGCAGAACGGGTCTATTGAACGACAATTAGTATGAAAACATGGGAGAAGGACACGGGTGAATCGTGGGGTGGGGGCCGTATCAATGGAGGATGGCACGTGGTTATGGGAAAGAAAAACAAACGCTATGGAGACGGACACCGACAGAGAAAAGTAGATATCGCGTCTCGGTTCATGAAGGATGACGATAGGAGAGAAGATTGCACCTCTTTCTATTTTACAAACTTCCCAGAGAGGCTTTGGGCACGAAATCTGCTAGAGATATTTTCCAAACATGGAAGGGTGAAGGAGGTCGTAATTCCGGGAAGAAGAAACGCCCTTGGACATAGGTTTGGATTCGTTCGTTTCTTTGACGTTCGCAATCCAAAGAGAATGGCGATCATGTTGGATAATATATTCGTGGAGGGAGAAAAGATTCACATCAATCTTCCTAGGTTCCAAAGGGAGGATCCCAAGAAACTTCGACCAAATCTCATTCCCAAGGCTCCTTTGAAAGCAACAATGGTTTGTAAAGAGAAACTCAATCCGAATTTCATCCAGCAGAGAGATGTGACGAAGGATATGTGGTCCTATGATATTCCGGACGTTGGGCAGTTGGTAAGAGCGATGGTGGGAGAGGTTATAAATCCGGCAGATGCTTAAAATATCCATGAATTTTTTGTGAGGGAAGAGGTGTTTACTATCAAAGCTACTCCGTTGGGGTCTAATCTAGTACTGTTGGAAGGTGGACAAGATGACGGTGATTTCACTGATGTTGACACAGAGAGGGTAACTTGGACTCGATGTTACGGGGTTCCGGTGCATGCATGGAATGCTGATTTTGTTACCAAGTGGCTTCAGTCTCAAGGAAGGGGGGTGAATTGAGACTTTAAAAACTTTTAATTTTCGCGTAGGTTTATGAAATGAACGAATTAGAATATAGAACAGTAAAGCACGCACAAGATTGATACTGGTTCGGTCACCTCCCAGTGACCTACGTCCAATCCTCACAACCCTTTGTGAAATTTTCACTATCAAAACAAACCTTTCAACCGGGTGCTTTAAAACCCTTACAGACACAGGCATTCTTCACCAAGGAATCCCCACCTTGTGCAAGAGCCCTAAAAACAATTACAACAAGAGATACCCCACCCTTGTTACAATCAGAAACCCTAGAGAGATACCCCACTCTCTAGTAAAAACCCAATACAGTATTACAAGAAATTACAGTAACAATGAAATAACAAATACCTCTGAGAAGGTGAATATGACAACTTGAAGATCCCAACCTAACCCTTGAGAGAGATCAACTCAAAGTGATGAAGAACGTGAAAAAGTGATTGTGACAGTGAGAAGTTTCGCGTTCTGCGTTTTAGAATTTTAGGTTGTGAATTGATCGTGAAACCATAAACCCTATTTATAGAGTTTGTGAAAATATGACCGTTGAAATAATTTTTAACGCTAAAGTAATAAGTGACAAATCGATTAGTTGATTGAGAAACATGATATGGAAATCGATTTTGTGCTTTCACAAATAGAGGTGAGAAATCGATTTCTTGCTTGTGGGAACAAGTGAGAAATCGATTTTGTGCTTTAGTAAAGCAAGTAGATAATCGATTGTTTGCTTTAAGAAATTTGAAAAAGGAATAAGACAATCGATTGTTTGCTTGAAAATAGGAAAGTTTCACAAAATTAGGAAGCCCATAATCGATTGCTAGCTTTAAAATAGGAATAAGAAAATCGATTCTTTGCTTTATAAAACAAGTAAGGAATCGATTCATTGCTTCCAAAAACAAGTCCTTTATGAATTTAATCGATTGATAGCTTTAAATAATGAAAATGAAATCGATTGATGGCTTAAACAATATGAATGAAATCGATTTCTTTACTTCAAATCAATTTCTTTTAAAAATACTAAGCCATGAATCTTTTTCTTTTAAAAACAACAAGTGCCTAACCTATTTATCAATTGAAAACATATGTTAGGTCCATTTGTGTGAGTGCTAGTGTGTTTAGTGATTTGAGCCGATCTTCAAAAGCGGTTTACAATTCATTCCTAAGACACAACCCAACTTCCTAGGGATTACTACCCTTGACACACTTACTTCTTGAGTTCGTTGTGCATTTTTTCGAGAAACTATCAGCTAATGTTGGCGTCTATACATGCTCAGATGATAATACAGCTTTGAAGAAGTCTTTCGATGTTGCCCGAATCATGGTTCGCACTCCAATCACGGGAACGGTCAACAAGGTGATCCAAGTATCAATTAATAAGGTATCTTTTTCGATTAAAATGGTGGAGGATTGGTGTGGTCCATCGGTGTGGACTAAGAATGACACAAAAAAGGTGAATGATGACTCCTCTAGTTCTGATGCGGAGTTCTTGGAGTCCTACTTTTCCGGTAACGGTGATACCTTCGAGGATGCATCTGGTGATGATAACGACTTTAATGGGGAATCAATGCCCAGCAATTTAATGGGGAGTAACGGAGCAACTGAGGATGGTATTAATGAGAAAACCGTTGATGAGGTACAACCTTTGTGGAAAAGTTCAAATTTAAATATAAATGGGAATCATGAGGCTATGATGGGTGGGACCCAGGCCGGTGGAGCGACTCCAACTATGGTGGAAGAGTCTTTATTTTCTTCCAATCAAAAATCGGGACCAGCGCTGGTAACTTGTGTTCCTAATGATCAGCATGGTGTGGACGCCCCACCTGTTTTGACCAAAACCAAGAAGGAGCGTAAAATTTTAATGGTGGCACCGAAACATAACCCAAGAAAAGGCAAGCTAAAGAAAGCTCCCCGTGAGCTCAAATCCGTTTCCACCGCTTCTCTTGAGGAAAACGATGTTGTTGCTGTTCCTTTGGTATCCAATCAAAGGCCAAACTCATCATCTTTATTTTCGGCGGGGGTGGTGTTATGTGATGGTTCTATCTCTTCGGGTAATATTGCTTGCTGTAATAATAAGTTTTGGATTCTGCAGAGTAAGTCAGTTGCTCAAAAGGTGTGGGAGTCTGCAAAGAGTTTGGGAATTGAAGGAAACATGCCTGACGAACATTATGTTAGGCTGATTGAGGAAGGGGAGGCAAGAGATGAAGAGGCATGCAGTAAGAGGTTGAACACCAATGGGGTTCCATGAATTTGCCTTCGTTGAATATGAGAGGGTGGGGTGACCGTAGTAAACGGCGCCGGCTAGCAACTAATATTCAGTCTGGTTGCTTTGATTTTATTTGCATTCAGGAAACTAAGAGGGAGGTGGTGGATGAAAGGGAAGTGGGCGTGTAATGGGGAGCAAAGCCGTTTAAATTTATTTATCATCCGTCGACGGGTCTCTCAGGTGGCTTACTGTGTTCTTGGGTTGAAAGTGGTTGGTCTGTCTCTTCTACTTTTAATGGTGAAGGTTTTTTGGGAGTTATTATATCTTTCCAATCTAGCTTGGTGCATATCATCAGTGTTTACGCCCCATGCTCGATAGTGGAAAAGAGAAGACTGTGGAATGATTTGAGACTGACTAAACAGTCCATTGGAGAAGGGGAATGGTGTGTTGTTGGGGATTTTAATGAGGTTTCTAGTGTGGAGGAGCGGCGGGGGAGAAGTGGTGATAGTTCTTATATAGAAATTTCTGATTTTAACAACTTTATATCAACCATGGATTTGATTGATGTTCCGGTATCAGGTAACAGATTCTCTTGGTATTGTTCGGATGGTCTTTCTATGAGTCGTTTGGATAGGTTCCTTGTTCCTGAGGGTTTAATTGATTTGTGGGGCATATCTGGACAATGGATTGGTAGGCGTGACATATCCGATCACAATCCTATTTGGCTCCTTCGTCTTGCAAAAGACTGGGGGCCAAAGCCTTTCCGGATATTTAAGGCTTGGTATGATCATGCTGATTTCTTACCTTTTGTGAAGGAGTGCTGGAATGGGTTCAATATTAGGGGTCATAAGGCTCATGTGGTAAAGGAAAAATTCAAGCTTTTAAAGGAGAAATTGCGGGGTTGGAATAGAGAGGTATTCGGTAAGCTTGACTTGAACGTAGAGTCGTTGGTTCGGGATTTGAATTCGCTTGACCATGCTTTATGTGAGGGGTGGGATAGCGCTTTGATTATGAACCGAAAGGAGGTCTCAACTTCTTTTTGGAATCAAATTCAAGCAAAGGAGTCAATTTTGGCGCAAAAGTCTCGAGCACGGTGGATCAAGAAAGGTGACATGAACTCAAGGTATTTCCATTCCCTTTTAAAATTTAAAGGTGCCGTTGTAGTTTGTTGTTATTAAGGAGTAATGGTGAGATGATGGAGGAGGTGGAGGAAGTGAAGAATTCGGTTAAACATCATTTTGAGATTGTTTTGTGGAGTCTTGTCAATTTCGCCCCACTCTTGATGGTCTTGCTTTTAATCAGCTTTCTCGGGTTGATATGGATTTCTTGATCGAACCTTTTTCGAAGGAAGAAATTAGGGAGGAAGTGTGGAGGTGTGATGGCGATAAGAGCCCGGGCCGGGTGGTTTTAACATGAGCTTCATCAAATTATGTTGGGATTTGTTGAAAAAGGATGTTGTTGATTTTATTAATGAGTTTCATGATAAAGCATTTCTCCCTAAGGCCATAAGCGCAACTTTTATTGCATTGATTCCCAAAAATGATAATCCTCAAGGTTTGGGGGAGTATAGACCGATTTCGTTGATAGGGTCTCTCTACAAAATTTTGGCAAAAGTGTTGGCAAATCGGCTTAAGAATGTGCTCCCTAGTGTTATATCGAATAGCCAATCGGCTTTTTTGGGGGGTAGGTAAATTTTGGACGGGGTGTTGGTCGTTAATGAGGTAGTTGATTATGCTAAGAGATCGAAGGATGAATGTTTGATTTTTAAAGTTGATTTCGAGAAGGCATATGACTCCATTTCGTGGAAGTTCTTATTTTATATGTTAGATCGGATGGGCTTTCCTCAAAAATGGATTCTTTGGATGAAGTCTTGTGTTTGCAATACTACTTTTTCGGTGTTGGTTAATGGGAGTCCCACTAATGATTTTAAGGCGTTTAGAGGTTTGAGACAAGGGGATCCTCTTTCCCCTTTTTTGTTCCTCACTGTGGTGGAAGGCTTGTCGACTTTAGTAGCTAAAGCGGTGGAGATTGACTATTTTGCGGGTTATGATATTAATTCTTCTCTCCGGTTTTCTATTATGCAATTTGCGGATGATACGGTGTTAATGGGGAAGCCTTCTTGGGATAGTCTGTGGGACATCAAGACAATTTTAAGAAGCTTTGAATTGGTTTCTGGGTTACGTGTGAATTTTCATAAGAGCAAGATCATTGGTATTAACACTTCAGAGGAGTTTCTTGATTCCGCTTCTACTTTCCTTCATTGTAAAACGGAGTCCATCCCGTTTAAGTTCTTGGGGATTCCGGTTGGGGCCAATCCGAGAAAGGCGACAACGTGGAAGCCGGTACTTGATATGCTTAGAAAAAGGCTAGCATCATGCAAGGGGTGTCATCTTTCAATTGGAGGTAGAGTCACTCTTATTAATTCGGTGTTAAATAGTATCCCTTTGTATTTCTTTTCTTTCTATAAAGCACCGAAGTCGGTTATTAAAGCAATGATTAAAATACAAAGGGATTTTCTGTGGCAAATCAATGATGGAGATAGGGGTATGTATTGGGTTGCTTGGGACAAAATTTGCAAACCGAAGAATGACGGAGGCCTCGGTATCAAAAATTTAGATTTATTTAATGTGGCTCTTTTAAGTAAGTGGAAGTGGCGGGCACTTGTTGATGATTTCTCTCCTTGGAAAGGCTTATTATTTCATAGATATGGAAGCTTCAAGGATGCCTTTATACAACGGTCGGAGGGTGCATTAAGAAGAGATGTTGTTGGGTCTATTTGGTGGCGCGATTTGATGATGCTTGATCTCGTGTTTTCTCCTCTATCTTCTTTCGGCCAGCAGGTTTCTCGTAGGATGGGGAATGGCGCTTCGGCGGATTTTTGGAATGATGTTTGGCTGGGAACTTCTTTTTCTCGGCTTTTTCCTTCTTTATGGACGGGTCGTGAATCAAACCGTGTGGTGGTGCGGGACTTTGGAGGGTGGAGGGATGGAGTTTGGCGGTGGAATGAATCTTAGCTAGTATCTCAATCGCGTGTTAATCATTTGGAGGCTGCATATCTTCAACAAATCTTGGCCCCAGTGACTCTTGCTCAAGGGATTGAGGATACTTGGATATGGAAGCTTGAGACTTCGAACAAATTTACCGTCCGTTCTTGTTACAAAGAGATGCTTCGGGAGGTAATGAGGAGCGATCAAAATGAATTACATAAGATGTTGGAGAAGTTATGGAGATGTGTCGCTCCCTCCAAGGTTATTGTTTTTGGATGGCGCTTACTTAGGGATGCTCTTCCAACTCGCGGAAATTTGCAACACCGACTTGTTATCGCACTAGACGATGACGCTCTCTGTCCATTGTGTTGGAATGAAGATGAATCGCAGTTTCACCTGTTTTTGAGCTGCACCTTTGCATCGAATATTTGGTCGCGGGTATGCGTTTGGTGTAGGATCGACCATGTGGGATCCAACAGCTTGCTCGAACATTGTCTTTGGTGGGGAAGTTATCCAAAGGTAAAAAGACCAAGAAAACAAAGCACTTAATTTGGTTGACTAGCTGTTGGAGTATTTGGTTGGTTAGGAATGCTCTTATCTTCAAGAACGAGGATCCCAACATTGAATCTATCATGTCACGCATCAAGCAGTTAACTTGGAGTTGGTTGGTCTATAGATCTCATTGTAATTTAAATTTTGATATTTCTGCTTGGTGGCTTGATCCACTTCATTGCCTAAACAATATGTAACTTTTGTTGTTTGGATTTGAGCACTCCTAGTGCTTTTTTCAATGAAGTATTGTTTATCTAAAAAAAATATGCTATAACCTAAAGAGTGCTTTTTATTCAACAATACACAAAGCGTAAAAATCTTTGTTGCGACAATTATAGTAGCGAAATCCTCAAGGTCCCTATAGAATCAAAAATCCCACAAGATTCATTAATCTTGAAAACTGGCATCTTCTTGAATAAAAAGGCAATCTTCTATCGTTATCACCTTTGGTCCTTGCCAAACCAAGTATTATAAGCATGCATAATTAGAATAGACAAAGAAAAATACATCATGCGTGTAAAGTGAGAGCAAGCCAAACTCCTTTTGTGTGCGTATATAATCATCTAACTTTAGCAATACGATTTTTAATTAATAGTAGTTAACCCAATTACACATGAAACTACAATATATTAGAATCCTTTTAAACATTTTCCACATCGTTTACATACTCGAATTTTCAGTTTTTCTTCTATTCATTTACGTTTCCCCTTTTACATAATAAATAAAAATAATTACATAATAACTTAGGACAAAATTCTCTGCTTACTCTAGTATTCTTAAAAGCTGCATAGACTTCAGTGACAAGGGTAGTTTTGGAATTCCGCTAAGCAGAATCACAATGCGACAAAATACTCAGTATTAAAGACCCGGATTTTCTTCCTCCGAAAAGACAAGTAAGCCCCTTGAATTTTAACTAGGCCACGTCAAGAACTCATCAGGGTCAAACTCGCCAAACTCATCTTTCCCAAACCGCTGACTCGTCAGCACAGAGTTAACGTCCGTCAAACTGAACGGCACATCGATATCAAACCCAAAAGCATCCACCGCGCCGTAACGAAAGCCATCGAAGAGCGTTGCGTCACCGTCGTAGTGAGCCAGAACAGACGTCGGCGACGCAAACCCGTCGCCGGAGAAACCCTCCACCGGCTCCTCCTTCTCCTTTTTCACGGCGGCGCGGAGTGGAAAGTTAGTAACTGCTTTGGGTCCCTTAAGCTTCACAGCAGCCTCGTCATAAACGGCGGCAGCTTCCTCCGCCGTGTCGAATGTTCCAAGCCAGACACGTTTACGGAGGTTAGGGTCACGGATCTCAGCAGTCCACCGTCCCCAAGGCCTCTGTCGAACACCACGGAACTTACTGCATGGACTTCTGGCACCGGCGCTGACCCGGGTGGAAGATTTCCTGGGTCTCTTGAAACGGGTGCGGTAAGGGGAGGAAGAGGAAGAAGAAGGTGAAGGTGAAGATGAAGGGTTTGGAGAGTGTAAAACTAAGGGAAACTGCATGGTGATATGAGTAATTTCCCTTTTCACTTTTCGAATCCTTGAGTGGTTTTGTGGAGTTTCATCGTCGCCGGAAGATTCAGAATCGGTGGCGTCGTGGTCGGTGAGTATGATACGGACGAGTTTCTTGTTACGGTGTTGGGTTTGGGTTTTCATGGTGGTTTTGCATGGTGGGTTACTCTCAAAATGAGAGCTTGAAGTTGATGGCTTCAGATACTGAAACAAGTGTACGGACATGGAGGAGAGAGAAAGAGAGAAAGAAGGAAGGGTTTATGTTTGTGTTAAGGTAGTGAAGTAAGTGAGGAAACGAAGATGGTGTTTTTTGGTTGCATGTAGTAGAGGGGGTGAAAGTAAGAAAGGAAGAGGTGTGAAAAACAATAAAGAAAGAAAGAAAAAAGAAGTTTACTATTATTTTGATAGGTGGAGGAAGATGAGTTAGAGAGCGGGAGATGGAGAGAGAAGAGGAAGATTGGCGGGAAATTAAAGGGGAGGAGAGGATAGAAAAGAGGGTGAAAGAAGAAGGTAGAAATGAAGAGAATTAATGGTGTAGCACGTGGTATGTCCCTATTGGAGGAATCAGGAAATATTTATCTCGTGAGTGTGGGTAAAGAAATTGAAGGGAGAGTGTGAGTGAGAGAGTATGAGTCACACTTGTGGATGTGTGTACGTCGTTGTCGGTAGCTAAAAAAATCCTTAGATTCCAGCTGGCTTACTTGACACGTTGCACTTCTAACAGACGTTAACACAAAAACTATCTTTCAAATCATTTTTTTTCTTTCAAATTAAATTGTTCAAAACTTGTGCTTAGTAACGTCATTGGTTCCATCTTCTACTACTTTTAAGTTTTAAAAGCCTCTCAAATTAGCTATATAGTTCATAGATAGAGTGGTTTGACGCTTTAAGTAATTTATGGTGATTAAAGGTATGAAAATCGCTCTAAACTTTAATTAAGACTAATGTTGCCTCCTTTAATATAAGCTTATACTACCTTCATCCGTTAATCTCAGTTCCTTTTAAGTTTTAACCATATCGCATGAATAAATAAAGTTAGCTTATTTAGTTAATAACATTTATTTTGTCTAATATTTATACTATTTTTCCAAATTTACCTCATTTATTGTAGAGACTTATCGGTTCACTCTTCTCTAGTTAATTAAGATACTTTCATAGTCGTGTCTTAGAAAAGCTCTTATATTTTGGGAAGGATTTAATATTGTGTTAGTTTGGCAAAAACAACTAAAAAGTTATGGTACCAAATTACTCCCTCTTGTTTTATATTATATGTCACTTTGGTCAATTCACACAAATTAAGAAATGTAGGTAATTTTGTATAGAAAAGAGAAATTATAAGTTAATTTACCAAATCATTCTTCATTAGTGATATGGAAAAGATAAAATTAATATAATTGAAAGAAGAGATATTCTAAAATAATGAAGGGTATGATAGAGAAAGAAACACTAATGTTTCGTTGGTATTATAAAACATCTTGTAATATGGGACAAATTTGTGTGGCTAAAACGCCATTTAATATGATACAAACTCCCTTCATCCCATAATATATGTCTTTTTGGCCATTTCACACAAATTATGAAAAATAATTAGAAAGATAAATTCTGAGCTATTGTACAAAATTATTCTTCATTAAAGATAAACTAATAGAGTTGGGGGAATAGAGATAATTGAATAATGAATGGTAGGATAGAAAAAGAAAAATTAATGCTTCATTGGTATCATAAACAAATTTTTTTTGGTTAAAACATCGTATTATGTTTGACCGTAACCGACCAAGTCAATGTTGATGCCTTTATTATTAATGTTCACTCTAGGGACATAAACTTACATGGAAAATCGTTGATAAAGTTAATTCGGAATAGTTTTCAAGCATTCAACTACCATTAACTATTTAAGCTATTCACAAACAAAAAAACTACTCCATTTAATGGGAAAAAAACCACCTTGGGGCAAAAAAATAGTTTATTTACCAAAATAATGCACATTGTGGGTTATTTACCAAAAGTCCCCCCCCAGGGTGACTTCTGAACTGTTTTTTGTAATTTTTTTTAAAATGCAGTTCAGAAGTCGCCCCCCCCCCCCCCGGGTGACTTCTGAACTGTGTTTTTTTAAATTAATTTAAATAAAACAATAGGATTTAGATAATTAATAATTGTAATCCAAATTTCCTAATTGGGAGGACTCTTACAATGAAGTAACCAGGTGGCTACATGCTTTCTCTTACTATATTCCAGACACAGTTCATGACTGGCAGTACAAACCATTCTATGAGAATGGACAACTAGTTGCCGACAAAGGTGTATTCCACCGCATCTTTTGGAGTTTCGGCCCGTGCATTAAAGGCTTTCAATTTTGCAAACCAGTTGTCTCTGTTGATGGAACATGGTTGTACGGTAGGTACAAAGGGTGTCTTCTTTTGGCAATCGCACAAGATGGAAGAAACAACACCTTCCCAATTGTATATGCAGTGGTCGTGGTCGAGGGTGAGACAAAGGAGGCTTGGTTTTTCTTCCTATCTCGTTTAAGACACTATGTGACACCACAGGAGGGTATTTGTTTGATATCAGATAGACACGAGTCTATCAAAAGTGCTGTTACGCAACTAAACACCAATTGGAAACACGTCTTCTGTGTTCGCCACATAGCACAAAACTTCATGAGACACTTCAAAAACACTCCTGCCAGGAAACATGTCATCAATATGGGTGAGTATTTTTAACAATTTTTTTAATTAATTAGTTTCAAATTTCCATTCCATACTTACCAACATCTTCTTTTTTTCCTTCAGCATATTCAATGACAGAAGAATCGGCCGAACACTACAAACAAAAAAATGGTCGGGAAGTAGGTCCTGAGGGGGTGGCTTGGGTTAAAGACATAACCGCAGAACAATTGTTGCAGTGGTGCGATGGAGGTTCCCGTTGGGGGCACATGACAACAAACCTTGCAGAGTGCATCAACAATGTCTTTAAGGGGGTGCGGAATCTCCCTATTCATTCATTGATAGATGCAACATATTTCAGGATGAACGAGGTTTTCGTCAAAAGGGGAACACAGGCACATGCAATGTTGACATCCGGAACTATGTACTCTGAAAAATTGTTGGAAAATATTGCCAGGAACATAAATGTCTCAAAAACGCATAACGTCGTAGTTCACGATCGTGCCCAACAATTGTTCCGAGTTGAAGAACTTGTACGACCACAAAGTGGTCGACCTGCGCGAACACTCGTGGTGAACTTCAGAGCAAAAACGTGTGAGTGTGGGGAATTCCAGGCACTTCACTACCCTTGTTCACATGTCATCGCAGCATGCTCAAAATGCAATTACGACCACATGCAATTCGTGGATCCACCGTACACAATGGAGAATGTTTTCAATACTTACATTGTCGAGTTCCCACCCTTGCCAACTGAGACGTCATGGCCTTATTTCAATACTTTAGAACTACAGCATGATCCAACTAAACGGAGAGATAAAAAGGGTCGTCCACAGTCTACCCGTATTCGTACAGAGATGGATCAAAGAGAAAGGGGTACACGCACCAGAAGATGCGGAATTTATAGAAATGAGGGTCACAACAGAAACAACTGTTCTAACCGCAATTAATGTGTTGTAATATTTCGGATTACTCTTTTAAATAACTATTGTAGTTTTCGGTTGGTCTTTTAAATAAATTATTGTGTTGTAATATTTCTTTCTGACCCTTCAATTAAATTAAGAAATTTGGATTACAATTATTAATTATCTAAATACTATTGTTTTATTTAAATTAAATTAATTTAATTTTTATCATTTTATAAATATAATTATTGAAAAAATAAAAAAAAACACAGTTCAGAAGTCACCCTGGGGGGCGACTTCTGAGCTGCATTTTAAAAAAAAATTGCAAAAAACAGTTCAGAAGTCAGACTTCTGAACTATAAAAAAAATTTGCCCACTTTGGTAAATAACTCACAATGTGTATTATTTTGGTAAATAAACTTTTTTTTTGCCCCAAGGTGGTTTTTTTCCCCCATTTAATTAAGCCTTAGATCACTCTATGATTGTAATAAAGGAGCTGGGTGGTTGAAGTTCGAAGTAGATATGTTCTTAAATGGTTACTATTTGGCAATTGAAGTTTGATCATACAATATGAAGGAGCACATTAAAGAGACCGAGAAAGGGTGCAGAGTGAGGTACAGAGGTCAAAAGAAAGAACAATGCCACCTTTTCACGTCTCAGATCAGACCACTCAATTGAAACGTTCAATATTTGTAGAATTTTCTATACAATCGCTATTCCTAAGACAAGATTCAATAACGTTGAAACTGCACAATTGACGGGACTTTTTATAATTTTTTTTTTAATTAATTTGGTCGAATTGTGTAGTTGGTTTTCAAGGCGGTCGAATAGCAAAGTGACTGGTGCTAACCACACCGTTGAGCTTGTCCCCTTCTCTCCAACCCAAGATTTTTTTTTGTGAAGATTCTCTCCAATCCAAGATATCAGTACAATTTTCTTGGCAAAAAAATGGTCCTAGGATTAATTTTTTTTTTTTTAATATAATACAGTTTTTTAATTATATACTAAATTAGCACACTTTTTTTTCAGTTGAGAAGTCTCAACTCCCCATAGAGACTTCTCAACATGTTTTTTTTTAATTTTAATATTATTAATAATACAAATTATTTATTTATATATACTAAATAATTTTAAAATTTAGTTTGATTAATAAATTAATATATTTATTTATATTAAATTTGTATTTTATATATACTAAATTTGTATTTATATTAATAAATTTCAACATATTTATTTATTAAATAAATATGTAAAACTAAATATAATTGAAACATTAATATTAATTTATCAACTAAACTCATTTATGAAATTATATATTACAAAAGATTACAAGAGTTGTACAAATAAATTGAAAGACAAATTTTAATTCTCCTAGATGGTGTCCAGTCCCACAACGTGGCGGTCGACGGTTACGACGTGGACGTGGTGCTGGTAGGTCTTGTTCAGTGTGGTCAGGTGCAGGGGCAACTGGTTGTTCGTATTGGTACCCTGTTGATGAACTAGGTCCTGCCTGGTCGAGGTTCCATGTTGGTCCAGATTCCAAAATAGATTGATAATATCTATATGGTTCCGGCGTATTATAATCGGGACTAAGCAAAGGACCTAAAAAATCCTGGTCGTAAGAAGCCGTAGAATACCTATATGGTTGAGGCGTGTATTCTACTGACTGGTTGGCCAACTCATAATGTTGATATGTTGGTGGGTTGTAGGTGGAGTGGCGGTGAGGCATAGGCTCTTCGCTCTCTTCAACGGTTGGCCGAGTAGGTGTTGCACGTCGTCTACGGCTGCGATGTTGAGATTGATTTGTTTCCCTAATTGGTGCTTCTTGTTGTTCATTAACTCCACCTGTACCACGTGGTTCCATTAGTTGTTCGTTGATAGACAGATATAACCTAGAGTTTGTTGTTAGCCACATCATATATTCTTCTGTATTGATGGGCTTTCCCTGTAACGAGTGGCCGGTAATAACTGCTTGTTCTTTATCATCCCAGCACTGAATAAATTGACCAAGCCTTACTAGCCAGTTTTCTTCCGCATTTCCTCGCATGTCGAGGTCGTGCAAATTGTCCAAGTTCTCGGGTGGAGGAGGTATATATTGCATTAGGCCAAACTGCATTTTAACTCTATCTGTTTGATGTCATTCCACAATTTGAAAACAGACCAACGCTATTTTTGCACTCCATATCCTACTGTGTTGGAATGCTATTTCTGGCAGATTGAGTTGAAGTTCTTTATACGGCAACCACTTAAACTGAAAAAAAAATTAAGTTAGTAACAAGCCATTCTGCATTGTTTACAAATTTTGACATAACGAAAATTAATTATACTTACTTCAGCTACTGTCATGTGGTCTATCCTTGACCTTATGTCATCAATGGTAGCAGGAGTATTGGTGAAGTTTAAACCCCTGTGAACCCATCTGTAGAAACAAAGAACGATTTTACTATTAAAGAGTAAAATAGTTACTAAACCATAAAATTACCACAAGACTTTGTTTCCCTTTTTGCTAGTGGCCACTCAACAACACGGCTCACTTGTGGGGCTAGAAACGACATGCGATACCAAACCCATGATTGTAAGAGCAAAGTACATCCACCCATGCAATTCGAGGACGGTGTAGAAGCTCTACACATTTCTCTGTACAAGTTCGCTAGACATGCCGAACCCCAACTATATTGTGAAACATTTTCAATGTTTTCCAATAGGGGTAGATACTTCAAGTGAACTCGACTTGATGATTTATCAGGGAGTATATACCCCCCAATTAACCGCAGCATGTACGCTCTGCAATGGTATTCCACTATGCGTTCGTGAGCATCTACGGGAACAACTTTAAATTCATTCTCAAGCCACTTAAGCTTGACTTCGTTCCCCTTCCTTTGATCATTTGGCGGTGTTTTCCCCAAGAGTCTCTGGCATAGCTCATCATATTCACGTTTGGTCCTTCCTAATCCCGAAACAGCGTAACCCTCTACGGGTAGACCCAATTGTAACGCTACATTTTGGAGAGTTATTGTGCACTCCCCAACTGGAAGATGAAACGTGTGTGTTTCTGGTCTCCAGCGCTCGACCATTGCCGTCACCAAGGAAGGATCTATTTTGAATTTTCCAAGAGTTGAAACATTTAGAAACCCAGCATTATGTATCAAGCCTCTAATCTGGGGGTCTGGAGTTTCAATGTTAAAATGATTTTGTGTTGAAATTTTATCGTAACTGGTTTCAGAAGACCTGTGAACACACTGGTGTCAGGCCAGTGTTATGCACAGGGAAGAAGATGGTGTCTTTTTTATGGGTCCAAACAACATTTATACCAGGCTTCCTAACAACACCACATTCGCCAAATTGCATGAAGGATGTACGGCACAGGCGCAACTGGAGGGTGAGGAGCAAACGATCACTCGTATCATTTATCGCTGCCCCCAGCTCCACGTAGATAATCGTATTCGGTGGTGCCCGTACACTATCACGACTGACCGACACGTTCGACACATGTTTGAGCTGCATGAGAGGTTTTACCATTATACTCAAAGACGCGGTATCGAGTTCTGCGTTCAAACCACTATTTCAGCCGATGAGATCAGCCGTCGGTTGAATCGTCCAGCGGTCTGATGAGCACTACCAATAAATGTTTGGTTCCATTACTTTCGATGATGTATTTCTATTATTGTATTTCTATTCTTGTATTTCTATTATTGTGTTGAACGAATAATTTGATGTTTATTTCTGTCTTTTATCTATATTATATTATGTTCCAATTTTTATTCTCTTAATTTTTTTCGTAAGTATTTACGTAATTAAATTATAATTCATAATAATGATCTGTATAAATTTTTTATTTAATTATGTGCTTATATTTTAATTTAGGGATTAATTAATTTAGGTATTTTTATATAAAATTGTTTTAAAATTATTTAGTATATATAAATAAATAATTTGTATTATTAATATTAAAATTTTTAAAAAAAACATGTTGAGAAGTCTCTATGGGGGGTTGAGACTTCTCAAGTGAGTTTTTAAAAAAATTTGGGTTGAGACTTCTCAACTGAAAAACCCAATTTTTTTTAAAAACTCAGTTGAGAAGTCTCAACCCGGGGTTGAGACTTCTCAACTGAAAAAAAAAGTGTGCTAGTTTGGTATATAATTAAAAAACTGTACTATATTGGATTTTTTTTTTTTTTAATCCTAGGACCATTTTTTTGCCAATTTTCTTCACAGCTTGTCGATTCGGGGCACTGCTGCTAGATGAAATATACTACTAGTAGCTTAATTAACTTTATTTATAGTTGGAATATCAACCACGTAAAAGACAATATGAAGTTTTTTAATTTAAGGCTTAATTCTAGTCATTTAGGTTCTGTTCGGTAATAATGGATTTGAGTATCTTTTTTTTTTTGGTGGTGAATGGATTTGAGTATCTGATAACAAATGAAAAAAACTAGACATGTTTGACGAGTATTAGTTTATAGCATTTCGCGATAGTTTATAACATTTTTTGAAGGCTTAAATATTATTTTGGTTCCTACAATTACACTGATTATCCATTTTGGTCCTTGCAATTTTTTTTTAAAATGGTCCTTGCAAATACTTTTTTTATCTGTTTTGGTCCCTGTTGTCATTTATAAGCTTATGTGTCTCAATTTTTATTTGGTTTTAAGCTATGTGGCCTATATTTATACAGGTGGCAATGTTGAAGTGGATTTAACCCAAACGTTGGACTGCAATGTCATTTATTTAAAATTGAAAATCCTAATATATCTTTTGCCGGTTACAAAAACAATTGGTGGGAAATTTCACGAAGGTGTGGTTAAAGGCGACGGTGTGGTTAACAGCGACTGCTCCACGATTGTTCTTGCTCCTCTGTCGAAGATTTCAATTTTTCATAAAGGGGTTTCAATTTCAGTGTGGTTTTGGAATTAGGGTTTGTTTTGATTTCAAACTGGGGACGGAAATGAAAAGAAGAAGAACAAATTAACTGAGTTAAGAAGAACGAATTAAAGAAGAAGAATGAATTAAAGAACAAATTAAGTGAAAAGAAGAAGGAGAACAAATTAAAGAAGAAGAATAAGAAGAAGAAGAATTAATGTTTCTATTTTTTTTTATCAGTCAATGTTTCCGCTGGTTGGGTTTTAGTTGCTGGGTTTGATTTTAGTTGTGGGTTTGATTAACTGACTTTAGTGAAGATGTTTGATTTTGGTTGCTGGAACGTAAGTGAAAGAGAAGGGGAATTGATTTTAGTTGTTGGGTTTGCTGGAAATGTTTCATTTCAGTGAAAGAGAAGGGGAATTGTTTTTCTTTGCATTGGGTTGGGGTATAATAGGAGACGAAGCTGAGAGGAGAGAACGATTAACTGATTCCCAAATTAATTCCATGTCAGCATGCCCAACAATATTAAAATAAGCCACATCAGCTGAAAACAAAAAAAAAGTGACACATAGGCTTACAAATGGCTTCAGGGACCAAAATGGATCTAAAAAACATTTTGCAGGGACCATTTTAAAAATAATATTTTTGTAGGGACTAAAATGGATAATCAGTGTAATTCCAGGGACTAAAATAGTATTTATGCCTTTTTTGAAACGCAGTAGTATTTCAAGACTCAAACTCGGAACCTTTGAGGTGGGATTCGAGCTAGCCCAGTTACTACTTGGACTAATCCTTGTTGGTCTTCAAACCAAGTAAAAATTAGACATGCAGGGGCGGTTCCTAGTGTAACAATGGGGTAATCCTGGCTACCCCAAAAATAATATATGTATTTGAATAAATATGTATATTTTATATTTAGCTACCCAATAATATATTATATTTAGCAATTTCAATCAAGTTTATTTGTCTAAGCAGGTAAAAGACTAACGAGACCATTACTTTAAGTTCATTAGTCAATTATCATCCCCAATAAATATGGTTTTTCTATTTTATTTTTGACAATTTTAGTCTCCAATTTTCTTAGCTTAACAATTTTTACCCTCAAAATGATGGATTATTTGCACTTGTAGTACCCAAAAATTTTGAATTTTGGGAGACTAGGAATCAAAATTGCAAAATCAACTATTTTTCGGGACCGAGGCTGTAATAAAAAAATCACAATGACCAAAATTGTCAAATTGAGGGAGCAAAACCATCACAAATAAAATTGAATGACCAAACTCGTGATCAAATCAGCATCATGCCAAAGTGATCAAGACTTTGGTCCCTTCATAAAATTTTATCTAAATTTGCCACTAATGGTGATTGTAATTATGGGTGGGAAGAGGTCAAGTTGACCAACACGGGTTTTGGGCCTAGGCTACGTTATACTCAATCTAGACAACACTCTTTAACTAGATAAGGCCAAAACTTTTTAGAATCCATTTGGCTAAAAGGTCATGCTATTGGCCAACAAAAAAAACCTTTCAGACCTATCCGATTGAATTACATAATTAAATAATAATAATAATGATAATAATAATATTATTATAGTAACTTTTTTAAAGTAGACGGAAACCAAAGTTTGAATCACTACTCACTAGTGCTTAAATGATATGAATTTATCAAGGAAATTCGCACGCGGGAAATGTTAATTATAAACTTTGTTTTACAAAGTACTAATTATAAACTTTAAAGAAAGTAGTTTATTACTCTATGATCATCATGATATAAGGAATGAGAGAAGGAGCAAAGGAAAAGGGTTAGCTTAAAACAAAAAAGCAATGGGTAAGGATGAATTAAACAAACTAAAAGAAAGGAAAGGTTAATTAACATAAGAAGGAAATTGCTTAAAAAGTTTTAGTTGGGTTAGGTTATGGCTTGAGAATGAAGCAAAGGCAAACGAACACGCTAGCAAGTCAAACACGTGTAATAATACCTACTTTGGGGGAGCCAAGAAGTTGCATGAGTGACTAGACTGACCCCTCGTTGGTTGGTAACCAAGTCACTGTTGTATGCTAGAATGGTCATCTTATGTGTTAATACTTAATAATGTAAATTAAAATTGATTAATCATTTCAAAAAGTCAATTAATTCAAAATTCATTTTCTCCATAATAATGTAAGCCAATTGGCTTTTTTTCATACCCCCCACTTATACTTTGTACCCTCCAAATTGACCAAACTACCAATTTTACTCCTGACTCCTCAAACAAATTTCTGGAATTATCTGTTTAGACATAATTCCGGAACGTGTTTTTTTTTTTGGTTTTTTTTTCGGATTTACCTTTTAACACATAATTCTGGAACGTATATTTATGAAAATTTTCGGAATTATATGTTAACAGCTAAATCCGGAACCACAAGAGTTTATCTTTGAGAGAAGCAGAGGCGATGTTGTCGTCAAACCTGCATAAAATAGGTTTTGGACACTTGAAATAGACACCATCTTCGCTGTTGGTGATTGTGCTCTGATAGTGAAGGGCAGTCAGTGTGGAATCACGAGAGTACGTATTGGGTTGAAAAGTTGTTCATTTCCTTGTGTTGTGTGTGAAAGAAGTTGGAAACAAAGGATGTGTTGTGTGTGAAAGAACTGAAACCTAAATGGGTATATTTATAGCGAAAGATCTGAAACCCTAAATGAGATTTCCACCGTTGATGAAAAGTGTCAGCAAAGTTTAGACCGTTGAAAGTGTCAGCAACATCAAGGTCGTTGGAAAGTGTCGGCAAAATCAAGATCATCAAATAATATTATATTATAAAGTAGTTAATAAAATATTATGTTATACAATTAGGTAATGTCTACATAATCAATTGGGACAGTCGGTGCACTATGGCCTGGAGCTAAAGCAGACCATAATTAAAGACGTTCAACATATGGATATAACCACGATCTAGCGTCTGGTGAAATATAAGCAGACCAAGATCGATGAATATGAGGTAATGGACTAGTAGAGTTCAACATAACCTGCACCCAATGAACCCCATGGACAAACCCAATACTGATCAATACGCTCTGACTAGCCACATAGTTGCCTCTCAAATGTAAAAATGTCCATGACCCACCAACTATTGATGATAACGCAACTAGGGCTATGTGATATTTGGTTGCTATAACGTGCCCCAAATCAGGCATCGTCATACACTTCTCAATCGATTGATGCCCCATATCAAAAACAACTAATGAATCCTTGGCCGTTTGAAGGTTGTCCCCAATCACCTGTGAGTATAGCTCATAATGTGTGTCTATCTCTTCAATCAAGTCATTGCGAATTAATGGCCAGTTGTGCTGGGAGTAGCCAAGTGAGGCAGGAATACATTTATAGCCACAATTTCCACCTTCGACTACATAAATAATGTCATCAATGTAGGGATGCATATGTTCCGAAAGGTGAATTACCAAATGGATGTCATGTTGTGACCACTCCTTTGCTTTCCTCTGTGACGATAGCTGGGAGAGTTGTTGTGACCGCTAGGATTGTTGTTTTAATGACTTTTGAAAGGCTTGCCTGACTGAGCTCTGGTTGTGATTCTTCAAAGACTCATCCACGTGCTCAAAAAGAGAAGGATCTCACTTCACATCATAGTGTTTCTTCTTCTTTGGTGCACCATTCGTCTTAACTTTGGATTTAGGTGGAATTATAGATGTAGTGCTTGGAAAGGCATATTCTTCAAGGCCTTTCTTAAATACAAATTTCTCCTCAAGATTCATACCATTAAACCGCTTCCAAATTCTCTCCATCGTGTAGCTTATGTCACAATCTTTTGATGCCTGTTTGATGCGCTCCTCATCCAAATCTCTCAATGTCTACAATACCCATTGTTTACCTTGGATTTTGGTAAACACCGCTAGTTTGAAATTACTTCTATTTGCAGGATCAACTAGTAAATCCTAAGACCATTTGTGTTAAAGTTTTTCCCAGAATTATATGTGTTCTTGCAGTTTACAAGTTAAAAGAAGAAGATAATCGTCGATCTCGCGCGAAACCGTCCGATTTCCTCAATGAGGGAGAATAAAACAAAGAAAAAATTGCAGAAAAGCAAAGAAGAAAACAAATTAAAATTGCATTAATTGTCAAGAAAGTTGGTGCACAGATCATACATTCTTCTCTTGGCTCGTTTTCTCTGTAATGTGTTGGAAGTTAGAGCGTGAGAATTCTGTAATGAGATTGTGACCCGTTTTTCCTATGAAAAACTACTATTTATACAAGGAGGGAAACACTATAACTAACTAACTGTACAGAGAATTTAAAAAACAGTAACTGTTATGTCTTTTCGACCATGGTTGCTTGATTCCACTTCGACATCAACCTTCAAACTTCCTCTTGTCGAAATCTTTGCTTGCAACTTCTTCGACTTCACCAAATCCAGCGTCGAAATCAGCTTGATATAACCTGATAACTTAACCCATTTTGAACGTCGAAATTACTTCTTGTCTATTGAAATACAAGGTCAAACTAAATCTCGTTGACTGCATTTAATTGAGCCTGTCGAAAATGCAGGCTAACAAATTGCGCCCCAAAAATGTCTTTTTCGACTGAGTTTTTAAATGAAGAAGAAAATGACATTTTTGAAATTCCTCTTAACTGCTCTAATGACGTCATCAGGTCGAAAATACCTTGTTCTTTCCAGATTTCTCCTTTTTTCGACAACGAGCCAATCGACAGGTATAAGGAGGTCCTGATTTCAATTCTGCAATATTAACCTCTTATTCGACATCTTCATAAGATATGTCGAATTCTTGGTCATTGTCATTAGTTTTGACATAAGCAACCTTTTCTTTTTTATTATGGAACCTACTTATTCTGGCTTTTTCAGCTTTGAGTCTTTCGACTTGTCGAACTCTATTAGCCAATTGTGCCATATCTCTTAAATGTAGTGTGTCTAATTTCTTTCTTATAGTGTAATCTAGACCACCAGCAGCCATTTCGACTAACTCATGCTCAGGCACTTGGGTAAAACACCTTACTTTGAGTAGTCTAAATCTATTGAGATAATCATCAATAGATTCTGCCCCCTTGCGTCGAACGCTGGCCAGTTCTTTAAGACTAATATTACACTGGCCCATATAGAACTGCTCATGGAAGGCCTTTTCTAATTGACTCCAATTAAAAATTGAATTTGGAGGCAGTGTAGTGAACCATGTGAAGGCATTCTTAGTTAGAGAATTTGGAAAGTACTTCATCCTTAAATTTTCATTATGTGCTAGATCGCCAGCCTCAGTCAAATAACGAGCCACGTGTTCGACGGTAGATTCACTGGTTTCTCCAGTGAACTTTGTGAACTTGGTAATTTTCCATCCCCTACGTAGCTCTGTTTGTAAGTTGTATTCTGACAAGGGCGACACAAAATTAGGCCTATTTAAACCTAAGTTAAGGCCATTCTGGGCTAAAATAGTTTCGACCATATTAGCCAGGTTGTTTTGTGCTCCAAAATTGTTTTGTTGCACTTGTCTGACAACTTCGTCTGCATTTTGGTTTCTATTCACCAACACAACTTCAGGGATTGCCTCTATCCTCATAAGCTCTTCGACAATTTGTTGTTGTCCTTGGTTTCCCTGATTCATAGGAATTGCATTGTTAGGCCTTTCTACCGGTATCTGTACAGGCCTAGCATTTTGGATTTGGGGGATTTGCTGGTTATGTACTGGTGGAGTACCAAAAAATCAACAATTCTTCCCATTTGTGTTGCCAACATTTGGTAACTATTATTAGTGTTTTGTATCAAAGGATTAAACACAGTACCAATTTGTTGTGTTAACATATTGACCATATCATGATTGCTATCATCCATTTGTTGTCTTAATGCCAACAAAGATGTTGTAGTCAGATTAGTTTGGGAATTTCGACTATGGATGCCCTCTGTTGAACCATGAGTAGGAGAATACCCTGTAATTGCATTATCTGCAAATGTAGACGAATTTGTCTGAAGGCCTGCCATCAATGTTGTTGGCATGCCATACGGTAAATCCCTTCCACTCATAGTAAATGGCATATTTCCAATCATTGGATTTGCCATCAAAGGACTCGTTGGTCCTACTATTGGTGGCACAGAAGCCATTGTATTAACATTTGTTAATGCTGTAGTGGTCATCATTGACACAGGAGTAATTTTGGGAGAAGTTATAGCGTTTGCTCCCATTGTTGTCGAAGAAGGCATAGCATCGGTTATGCCTGCGACATTTGCAGCGTTAACGTCACTAACTGACGCTTGTTCTTGTGTACTTTGTGCATTAGATGCAGAAGCATTACTTGTACTAGAGCGTGCCATCTCTGGAAGATGTTTACCACTCCTTAATTACATGCACAGACAAACACAAAGTTTAAGAATTCAACGAAAAACTTTAAAATTAGCACAAATGTCCCACTGGGCGTGCCAATTTGTTTACCTTGGATTTTGGTAAACACCGCTAGTTTGAAATTGCTTCTGTTTGCAGAATCAACTAGTAAATCCTAAGACCATTTGTGTTAAAGTTTTTCCCAGAATTATATGTGTTCTTGCAGTTTAAAAGTAAAAAGAAGAAGATAACTGTCGATCTCGCGCGAAACCGTCGGATTTCCTTAATGAGGGAGAATAAAACAAAGAAAAAATTGCAGAAAAGCAAAGAAGAAACAAATTAAAATTGCATTAATTGTAAAGAAAGTTGGTGCACAGATCAGACATTCTTCTCTTGGCTCGTTTTCTCTGTAATGTGTTGGAAGTTAGAGCGTGAGAATTCTGTAATGAGATTGTGACCCGTTTTTCCTATGAAAAACTACTATTTATACAAGGAGGGAAACACTATAACTAACTAACTGTACAGAGAATTTTAAAAAAATTAACTGTTATGTCTTTTCGACCATGGTTGCTTGATTCCACTTCGACATCAACCTTCAAACTTCCTCTTGTCGAAATCTTTGCTTGCAACTTCTTCGACTTCACCAAATCCAGCGTCGAAATCAGCTTGATATAACCTGATAACTTAACCCATTTTGAACGTCGAAATTACTTCTTGTCTCTTGAAATACAAGGTCAAACTAAACCTCGTTGGCTGCATTTAATTGAGCCTGTCGAAAATGCAGGCTAACACCCATCTATAATCATCATACTGCTCTACAGACAAGTAAGCAAATGCCATTGAGAATGTCAACTCATTGGAAATGACACCAACAATCTCCAAGAGAGGCAATCTATATTAGTTGATTTTGTAGGTGTTGCCCATAATCAAAACCCTAGGAAAATATCCTCAATAACTTGATAGACTCAGGGTGTGCCCGCATGATCTCATGAAAAACATCAGTGTTATCAACTCTTCAGCTCCAAACACAAATAATTTTCAGATGTTATCAGTCTCAGAAGCTCATGTATCTCTGTTCTAAAACCTCTCCGGCCCGATCAGAACGTGCTGCGAGTTCTACATAGCTGCGAGATAGTACTCAAGTTTCTTGCAAATCGCTTCTTAATTGCATCCAGACTATTTCGCGCTTTAACATTTAACATTATATACTTTTCAACCAAAGATCGCCCCTCCTTATTAAACCACTCAAATATTGCAAGCTCGAGACACGTTTTATGAGGCTCATGATTATGTATTCCACACGTAACTCTGACTTTCCAATCACAATCAGGAGGATGCAATGGTGTAGCTCTCAGCCTAAAAGGACACCCACACTTCTTTAAAGACCTCACTCTAGAACAACCAATGTCTACTCCAACATATATATCATGTCTCTCGCAACCCAAAATAATTTTATTCTTCTCCCTTTACCATTCTTGGAGGACTCGGATCTAATAATGATAATGACCCACTCCGTTGGCTTTCCCGATGTCTCTAGCCCAACATACGAGATCATCACGGGGAGAAAAAATTTACAAAATAATCATAAACATAATTAATAACTTATAAATAATCATAAACAAGAGTTTTAGGGAGATATGTACTTCTGTAGTGATAAATTCGTCCGATAAATCCATAGTAAAGGGAAGGTTACCATCAGCCGTAGCCATATCTATTTCATTTATAAAATAAAATAAAAAAATTAATTAATTAAATATAAACATAAAAAAAAACTAGGTTTAAATATGCGTTTGGCCCCTGCAAATACACGCACAATCCAAATAGGCCCCTGTAAAAAAAACTTTAAAATAGCCTCTGCAAAATATTAATTGTTTACGGTTAGGCCCCTCGGTCAGTTTTCCATAAAAAAAACTTTAAAATAAAAATAATTGTCATGTGTCATCATCTCATTGGACCATTATGCCACGTGTCACTGAACGCCACGTCAGCACCCCATGTCACCATGGACACATGGCACTGACATGTGCCACGTCAGCATCCAATAGTTGGCTGCCACGTGGCGCATACATGGCAAAGTAGCGTGTTACTAAAAAATTAAGGATTTTGGGGGAACATGGGTGTTGAACCCGTGACCCCTTGTTGAGAAAACAACCAAATACCACTAGGCTACATCATCTTTTGTGATTATTTCGTCAACTACTTCTGTATAATATATAATAACAAATGGTGATTATTTCGTTATCTTCTTCAATGAATAACAACTGTTCCCAGAATCGTTTTCTTCAAAATCGTTTTCGAAATCAAAGCAACGAAATTGAACCAACTAAATTAAAAACAAATCGAAACCCATATTTGTTTCCAGATCTGATTCGTTTGAAGAAATTGTTTTTCAATTTGATTTTCGATTTGATTTTCAACAAAGCTTTTCGTTTTCAATTTGATTTTCGTTTTCAATTTGAAACCCAGAATTGTTTCCAGATCTGATTCGTTTGAAGAAATTGTTTTCAATTTGATTTTCGGTTTGATTTTCAACAAAGCTTTTCGTTTTCAATTTGATTTTCGTTTTCAATTTGAAACCCAGAATTGTTTCCAGATCTGATTCTGTGTTTTCCTGTTACAGTTTTTTTGATTTTTTTTTTGAATTAATTTGGTTTTATGTAATATATATTTACAGTGGTGTTTGAAATCACAACTTGTTAAGTGGTTCAAGTAGTATTAAGACTTGTTACCAAGTGTAAGGTCATGAGTTCAACTCTTGTCCCTTCCCAAAATTGCAAATTTTTTAATAACAACAATGTGCCTCACTTTGCCACCCAAGCGCCACGTGGCATCTATCTATTGGATGCTGACGTGGCACATGTCAGTGCCATGTGTCCATGGTGACATGGGGTGCTGACGTGGCGTTCAGTAACACGTGGCATAATGGTCCAATGAGATGATGACACGTGGCAATTATTTTTATTTTAAAGTTTTTTTTTTATGGAAAACTGACCGATGGGGCTAACCGTAAACAATTTATATTTTGCAGGGGCTATTTTAAAGTTTTTTTTTACAAGGGCCTGTTTGGATTGTGCGTGTATTTGCAGGGGCCAAACGCATATTTAAACCAAAAAACTATTCCGGAATTACCCTATAGCACATAATTCCGGAAGGTAAAAACATAAATTTTCCTGACTTATGTCTTATAAGGTAATTCTGAAAGGTTAAAAAAATTGGAATTATCTATTTTAGGTAAATCCGAAATACAATTTTATAGTTCCGGATTATTAACTTTAAGTGTTTCTGGAAAAACGACGAAGAAAAGTTTCTAGAAATACCTTTTTGAGAAGAGTGAAATTTTGGTAAAAATGTGATGGGGAAAAAGAGCCACGCCAATTTCTAGGAGTGACTCCAATCGTTTGTTATTTATGACCACACACCTCCCCTCGTAGTACGTCACTTTTCTGCTAGTGCTCTCCAGTAGTCATGTTCCAATCCTAACATATTCCAACCCATTTCTTGAATAGTGTGTTTAACGATCTTTTCATTTCATTGTATGATTTTTTTATGAATAAAAACACGGTTTTTTTTGTTGCAGAATACCCCCCAAAAAAAGAAACCACATTGGCTTGTTCGTAATTTCCTTCATTTTTGGAGCAACTTGGATAACGACTGCATTGTTTTTATTTACTTTTTTCCAGTGCGAAGCACGCACAAAAAATGCCCAGTGTCAAGACTCACAAGAATGATAACTAGTGGCTACGCAGACATGGTCCAAATAATGTTCAAAAGCATATGAAAAATCTTCAATGCTACTTGTTCTCTCCAATAAGAAAATGGCTTAATTAAAGTTTTTTCCTCCTATGACCAACTCACAATTTTAGTTCTTATTTTTTGGCTCATGTTTATCCCACTCCCCCTACTCACCACACACCTCCAAACCCCGTGAAATCTCAAAAACACCCCTAATGAATAAAAAAGTTCCCGGCGCATCCCTCTTTTTTTCCCGTTGTATTTCACGGGTTCGGCGCTGACGTACGAATCTGGTACGGTTCATTGGCGTCGTGTCATGTGTCTTGTGACACCCCCCGTGTGTGGCGCCTCTCTGTCGTACCGTGTTGTATCAGATCATTGGCTCAGATTCCACCGACATTTTTTATCAACAGCCTACGGTTAGTCAAATGTATCAGAAAAAGGATTGGATGACATTACTTTCGGAAATTGTGCTACCACGGATAGAATTTCAGCGATTCAGGTTTATGGTCAAAAATTGAAATCAACCGTTCACATTCGATGACACTCATTTAGAATAGGGTCTCAAATTTGCTATCTCTTTCACACCAACCTCCACCAAGATATCTGCTGCTTTATCCCTGCGCCACATCATGTAGCTAGCCCTTATTGTATTTTATCTGGCTTTCTTTTTACCCCTCTTCTCTCCTATACCCCTATTTTGCCCAAACTGACGAAAATACCCTTACTCACAATAAAAAACCATAATCATTATCTCATTTTCACATAATTCTGAAATCAGAGTAAGTTTTTTTTTTAAACTTTCTAGAAATATCTCTTTCTCACGTAATTCTGGAAGCTTTTTTTTTCCAGAGTTTTCCGGAAACACCTCAAATACGGATAACTACGGAACGTAATTTTTTTGAGATTTCCGGAAATACCTCACAGGACGTATTTCCGGAAGTCAACTAAGCACCTAGCTGAAGTAAAAATGGAGGTTTGCCGAGTTCCATGAACGCAAGATAGCGGTACTTGACAGAGTTTCTAACTTGTAAGCACCAGCGCCCAATTTGTCATTGATCCTATAAGGTCCTTCCTAGTTGGGGGATAATTTTCCAGCGCCATCCGACTTTAACATTCTCCTTAAGACTAGGTCTCCTTGCTTCATCTCTCTAGGCATGACCTTGGAGCCGTATCGCCTAGATGCACTTTGCTTAACTGCAAATTCGTGAAGATGAGCAATTTCTCCCGTTTCATCAAGTAGATCTAAATTGGCGTTTAATTTGTGGGCGTTGTCATCCTCACTTGTGTTCTCCCTTCTGAAACTTGGTTCACCGAGCTCGACAGGGATCATGGCATCAGATCCAAATGCAAGTTTGAAGAGTGTTTCCCCAGTGTGATATGGCCATAGGACTAGCACAATTGATCAGCCCAAGCGCCCTTGGCTTCATCTAGCTTCCTTCTTAATCCGGATAGAATGACTTTGTTAGCCGACTCGGCTTGTCCATTTGCTTGCGGATGCTCCACTGATGTGAATTTGTTTTGAATCCATAGTTCTTTATAAAATCAACCACCAAGGAACTCGCAAAATGTGTCCCATTATCAGAGACTATTTCTGCTGGCAAGCCATATATGCATATGATGTTCTTCCGATTGAACTTTTTAACTCGGGAAGTCGTGATTGTGAAAGGTCCCAATATGTCATCTCCCCACTTGTAAAATGGCCAAGGGGAGGTGATGGAAGGGAGCGTTGTTGCTGGAGCATGGTGAAGGTCTGAGTGCCTTTGGCATTTGTCGCATTTTTTTTGGAGAAGATCATGGTGTCTTTGTTAAGATGGGGCCAGCAGTACCCTGCTCGGAGGACTTTGTTGGCTAGATATCGGCCTCCAATGGTTCCCAGAAATCCCTTGGTGTATCTCCCTCACCACGTAATCGGCTTCGACTATGCAGCGCCGAACCGGTTCGACCCTATAGTGCTGAACCAAGCTGAAACGAAACCCAGAAGTCAGAAGCAGGAAAACAGAGAGAGAGGGAGAGAGAGGGAGAGAGAGGGAGAGAGAGGGAGAAAGAGTGAGAGAGAGAGAGAGAGAGAGAAAGAGAGAGAGAGAGAGGGAGAGAGAGAGAGTAGAAGGGGTGAGAGAGAGGCGAGAGGAAGAAGGGATGACAAGAGAAGAAGGGAGGTGTGTTTTTGTGAGAGAGGGAGAGTGTTGAAGGTAGGGTTTTGGTGGATTGTAGTTTTGGAATTTTAGGGTTTAGGGGGGTGTGGTGAGTAGGGGGAGTAGGAAAAGCTTGAGCCTACTTTTTTTACGAATTTAGTCTTCTCATTTTTCCAATTTAAAAATAAAATTTTCTCCCTAAGTTGGTCTAACATTTTGCTGACTTGGGGCTCATTTTTCCAATTTAAAAATAAAGTCTTACGTGGATGACACAGAGGACTGCCAGGATTAATTTAAGATAAAAAAGTATTAGGATTAGAGTTCTTGAGAAACTTTGATGAGTCTCGATGAAGAAGGTGGAATTGTTTTTCCTAATTTAAAGAAATAATAATAATACTTGTTATTTTAAAATCTATCCTGGAGTCTTGCGTGTCATCCACATGGGATTAATGAACCCCAAGTCAGCAAATGTTTGACCAAATCAGAGAGGGGTGTTGATTTTAAATTTGAGAAAATAAGGAGACTAAATTCGTGAAAGAAAAATTGGGGACTAAAGTCGTGAATTGGTTCTCATTGTTTACTTCTTAATATTAAACTCGCATCAATTTTTTAGGGTATAAGATGTTAATTTTTAATATTTTTTAGAAAATATGTTAACTTTTAATCTTACCATTGTAAAAAAAATGACTTATATTTACGATACGTCTATTCCTTATGCAAATGAAATGTTATACATCATTTCATTAAAAAGGTTATTTTTGGAAATAAATCCATTTTTTGAGTATTAATTAGAATGAAATAGATTTCAAGAAACTCATTTATATTCATTTCCTTTTGACGTGTGTAAACGATTCAATTTTTGACGTGTGTAAACGATTCAATGATATGTATGAATTCAGGTTTAGTTTCTTACTACCTCCGTCTCATTTTATATGCAGTTTAATGTTGTTGTGCATATATTAAGAAAAATTATTGGTAGTCTAGATTTTATAAAAAGTGTTGTCTAAATTACCATTTAACTCTTTATCTCTCTACATAGATAAACGTGAATTACTTATTAAATGCAAAAAAATTGTCATGATTAATAAGGGCAATAGTGTAAAAACATGTTAGATGCTTTATTGAAAATGTAAAACAACAATTAATGTGGGACAAATTGATTTTGCTAAAACAACTTATAAAATGGGACGGAGGTAGTATAAGGACTAAAAAGAGTATATGGTATTGTTAGATCACCCATGCATCATTCCACTCCAACTAAAGGAATGGCAAAAAAAACGAAAAAAAATGTTAGAAAGTGAGACGGGGAGAGACAGAGTGACATTGTCCAATCTGTAATTGTGTTGAATGAATGAGTTACAGTGTTAGGTCCCTTATATATAGGGCACCAGTAGAATACATGATGGTTACTGAAGTACACTTACAAGCTATATTACTCACTATATACAAAACAGTTTTAAGTAGAAACTTATACCCTAACAAACAATGACATCACCACAGGGCCAACAAAAAAATTATAATCACAGGACAACAAATTGATTCGATATCATCAACCATAAATTAAATCTGACCATGTTAATCACTCTGCCAAACCCAAATTTTTAAGCATGATCCAAAAAGTTTATGACCCTCTCTGTCTATATAATGTACTGATGTGCATAAACACATTAGAAAAGTATACTATATTTATAACTGATATGAGGTCAATAGGCAGACATTACCTAGTTCATAACTACAATTTTCTTACTCATTTGGAATGGAAGGCCAACAAGCAGAAAGTTTGCACCACAATAAGATTAAATTTCATCACCAAAAAGTCTCAACAGAAGAATATTCACAATGATAATAATTCCCTTGTCAAGGTTGTGTTCCATTGACAATAATAACAAAGCATTCATTTAAATTATAATTTTGTTTCCACATAAATCATGATTACACGGCTGCATTAAACAGCTGAGAGGAGAGACATGATCAACCCATGGCATACTTCTGTGTCCAGCTGCGTGCAGTGGCTTCATACTTGCTCCTGTCAGTCTTGTACATGTGTGCGATTTCAGGAACGAGTGGGTCATCGGGGTTGGGATCCGTCAACAATGAGCAAATCGACAAAAGGACCTGAAATAGTGAATGTTAAATAGCAGCATGACCCATATAGATGGTATCATCATTCCAAATCCAGGTCTTTACACAAAGAGAGACTGAACATATGATCATTCAATTTCTATGAATCGTATTATCAGTTTATCAAGGTCACACACGCTTTATCTCAAGTCAATAGGAAAAATAAATATCTATATTAGCTACTTTTGCACTAAAAGTATTACTAATTACTAATCTGAATTCTTCTCTTATGAAATAATAATCTTCCAAAAAGGTTTACAGTTCTTCAATGCTTCTAAAAACAGAGCAGTAAACAAACCTTGAATAGTATTTAGGTGCTAAATTCTCAAATCTAAAAATACTGAATTTTCCAACCACAAAAAGATGAAACACAAGTAGATGAAACACATTAAAATCACATGTAATCTATATTGGTAGAAACATAGAAAGTATAAAAAGCACACGTGTTCCTTAATTTGAATGTATGGTCCAATTCCCAAACAATTAGCAAAACTCAATAGCTCAAAATTTTGAACTTCAGTATGCACATGTATTTTATTGCCAGAACAGATTGCATATTTGTCCAATATTTCCAAATACAGAACATTAGCACAAAACAAAACATGACAAAATAGTGAAATACATAAGGAAAGCCCATATCTTTCTAAAAGGTAACACAAAGCAATTCAGATGTCACATGTAGCTCTGACAAATAGGTTACAAAAAAGCTAAAGACATAGGCAAAATCATTAAATATCAAGGAAGGACAAGATAAGTAAAATCAAACCTTGGAGATGGTTAGTGCTGGGCTCCATTGTTCTTTAAGAATGTCAAGACAAATACTTCCATTACTATTGATGTTTGGGTGGAATACCTTAGTCCTAAATGCAACCTGCATTATTTAAAGACAACAATTTATACTAGATAAAAATTTCAACATATTTGTAAACTTGACTATCAGCCAGTAAAATAGCGTTTGTATCTTGATACCAAATGGAGGTCTGTCATTAAGAATAACGTCCAATAAATTCATTGCTTGGCTTGAGAATATGTTTCATGTTTTCATTTCTTATGTTTATCAATTTATCAATGATTACAAAAATGCTGCATTGTTTTCATTCTGCATCTGGTTTTCAAAGATTAGTACGAGAAATGGTGAAAACTGAAAAGGCTTTCACCCTTTCCTATTCATATCATCGAAAACAATTAAGCTTTGAGGCAAGGTGGGTATCTGTCTTTGTAAGTTGCAATCCAGTAGCCTGAGGCACCAGGAGTTAGGTTTCTGTTAGGTAACCCCACTGGTTATTTAGTAAATAGAATAATTGGTTAGCAACATCAATGGTTACACTAGAGTGTGAGAGATGATAGGGTATATATAATTGGATGCAGAGATCAGAAGGTCTATCTTGTGTATTGGAAAGGAAATTAGGGAGGGCGAATTCCAAGTCTTCCCAGTAATGACTAATGGGTCATTGCGCGGGTTTTATGTTCGTCTTCTCTTCTTCTTATTCACTGGCTGGGAACCCCGGCCACTGGTACAATTGAGTCTGAACTAATGCAAGTAGTAACCAAACAAGTCTCAACATATTAACAGCATCAGCAGCACAGATGATAAAAGCAACTGATGCAAGCAACAAACTAGGATTCCATTACCTTTGGTGGTTTGAAAGGATAGTCAGGAGGAAAATGAATTGAAACTAGGAACACACCACCTGCATAAGGGCTATCAGCAGGTCCCATAATTGTTGCTTGCCAATGAAACATGTCCTCAGCCACAGGACCTAAAATAAATAAACAACAACAACAACATCCAAAGTTATTAAACAAAAAGATCATTGTAGCAAAATTCATGAGCTGATTACTTTTCTGATAATAATTTAGAACCCTGAAGGTTCATGTCATGTATAGCCCTAAATCCTAATCACCCCCAAGCTCATTGAATAACTGATACAAACAATATAACCACATCTTGCCAAGCATAATAAAAATGCAAGCACAGGAAAAATACAATAGCACCAATCTTAGTTTTGTTTAATCAGCACTCTAAAATAATAACTTGGATGAGCAAAATAATATAATCAATATACTATTTATTACATAGAAAAATGAATAAACAAGGTCAAGCACAAAAAAGGGTTTAATAATCAGTATCCGATGATTATTAGGGTCCTATAGTTATGCAACGAAATCTAAAGGCAAAAAATCAAAACTTGAAGTGTTGAATATATTCTATGGGTTAAAAAGGAAAAAGGGTTTACCTGCGCTGCATGATGTAGGAGGATCCTTCTGCAAATCCTTAAGCTCCTTGAGGATGCGCTTCGATGCCATAATCAGACTGGGAAGCTAAAACGGGATTTGGAAAACGAAGCTGCGAAATCAGAGAGAGAGAGAGAGGGTTGAAATCGAAAAGGCGACGATTGAAGAAGGAACGAAAGAGTAAAAATTGAGTCAGGGAAAGGGATAATAAAGAGAGAGAAAATGAGACAGGGTTTCGTTGCGTTGCGTGGTTTTCTACTTCGAGAATGTTCTCTATTTTGTCCGTTTTCTTAATCAATCTTTGCGTAGGAACAACGTCCTACGTTTCAAAGGAACAAGCAGTGGTGGAAAATGGAAATGGACGGCTTCTCATATCACAAAAACAGAGCAAAATAATTTGTTTTTGGATTTTTTTCTAGAAAGGCTTTTTTTACCCCTCGTATACTTTGTACCCCATATTGATCAAACTGATCATTTTACACCCGACTCCTTAAACAAGTTTCCAGAGTTACGTGTTTAGATATAAACTCGGAACGTAATTTTTTGATTTTTTCAGAATTACGTCTAAACACATAATTCTTGAACGTATTTTTATAAATTTTTCCGGAAATATGTGTTAAGAGATAAATCCGGAACACATTTTCTATTCCGGAATTATGTCATTTGAGGTAATTTCGGAAAATCCATAAAAAGCAGTTCTGGATTTATCCTATAGGACATAAATCCGAAAATGTATTTTTTTTAATTTTCTGATTGTTATTTTTAATTGAACATTTATTTTAATTAATTAAAAATGCGGATTACAATGATTTAAAAGCATATTACAACAACAAAAACAAACATAAATACTAAAACATGACAGAAACAAATACAGATTAATTAAAACGTTCAACTACTGTGATGGTTGTCCTGCATATAAACAGTGAATGATTTCGGCGACACTCCGCCTGGTTTCCACGTACAACTGCAAAGGACTGCGATATTGAAACATGTCGCGGATGTTCATCATGGCTCGCACGTCATCGTTGTTCTTTGCATCCATTGTGGACCAGCGAACACGACCATTATCGCCCATATCAGGTTTGCGATAAATGATGCGTTTGACCTATCGCTCGTCACTCTCTAGTTTATCTTTGAGAGAAGCGAAGGTGATGTTGTCGTCAAGCTTGCATAAAATAGGTTTTCGACACTGGAAATAGACACCATCTTCTCTGTTGGTGATTGTGCCCTGATGGTGAAGGACAGTCAATGTGGAATCACAAGAGTATTGGGTATTTAGGGTGTCCATTTTCTTGTTTGTGTGTGAAAGAAGTTGGAATCAGAGGATGTATTGTGTGTGAAAGAACTGAAACCTAAATGGGTATAATTATAGCGAAAGATCTGAAACCCTAAACGAGATTTCCACCATTGATGAAAAGTGTCGGCAAAATCTAGACCTTTGAAAGTGTCGACAACATCAAGGTTGTTGAAAAGTGTCTGCAAAATCAAGATCGTCAAATAATATTATCAAGCTGTGGAATTATATTATAAAGTCGTGGAATAAAATATATTATAAAATCGTGGAATAAAATATTATATTATACAATCAGGTAATGTCTACATAATCAATTAGGTCGGTCGGTGCACTATGGCCTGGAGCTAAAGCAGTCCATAACTGAAGACGTCCAACATATGGATACAACCACGATCTAGTGTCTGGGGAAGCATGACCAAGATCGATGAACATGAGGTAATGGACTAGTAGAGTTTAACATAACCTGGACCCATTGAATCCCATGGACAAACCCAATACCGACCAACCATATTTTCCTCTCAAAGGCAAGAATGTTCATGACCCACCATCTGTAGATGATAACGCAACAAGGCTATGTGATATTTGGTTGATATAATGTGCCTCAAAACCCTAGGAAAGATCCTCAATAACTTGATAGACTCGGGGTGTGCCCACACGATCTCTTAACAACATCAGTGTTACCAACTCGTCTGGTCCAACACAAATAATATTCAGAATCTACCAGTCTCATAAGCTCCTGTATCTCAGTTCTAAAACCTCTCCGGCTCGATCGAAACGTGTTGCGGGTTCTATACAGTTGTGAGATAGTACTCAAGTTGCCCGAAAATCACTTATTAATTGCATTCAGACTATTTTGTGCTTTAACATTCAACATCATATTCTCTTCAACCAAAGACCATTCCTCCTTATTAAATCGCCCAAATATTGCAAGCCCGAGACACGTTTTATGAGGCTCATGATTGTTTATTCCACACGTAACTCTGACCTTCCAGTCCCAATCAGGAGGATTCAACGGTGTAGCTTTTAGCTTGAAAGGACAACCACACTTCTTTGAAGACCTTGCTCTAGAACAACCAATGTCTACTCCGACATATCTACCATGTCTCTCGCAACACAAAACTATTTTATTCTTCTTCCCTTTACCATTCATGGAGGACTCGAATCGAATAATGATAACGAACACTCCTTGGCTTTCACGATGTCTCTAGCCCAACGTACGAGATCATCACGAGTAGCAAAAATCTACAAAATAATCATAAACATAATTAATAACTTATAAATAATCATAAACAAGAGCTTTAAGGATATATGTACCTCTATAGTAGTAAACTCGTCCGATAAATCCATAATAAAGGAAAGATTGCCATCAATTGTAGCCTTATCTATTTCATTTATAAAAATAAAATAAATAAATTAAATGTTAAATATAAACATAAAAAAACTATTCTAGAATTGCCCTACATAAGACATAATTCCGGAAGATAAAAAATAAAATTTCCGGAAGTAAATTTAAACAGATAATTTTGGAAGGTTAAAAAAATTAAAATTTCCAAAATTACGTTTAATTAGATAATTTCGGAAGGTAAAAAATTAAAATTTTGGAATTATCGAAATTAGATAAATCCGGAACACAATTTTAATGTTCCGAAAACACGCAAAATTTGAACTAAAATATTTACCCCAAAGTTACATTACCCCCTAAAAATACCCTACCCAAACGCTCCATAAAATTATAATTAAAAATCTTAAAAGTCATTGAGTTCATATCATCTTTTAAAAGAAAAATGATTGTTTGTAGAAAATGAAATGTGCGAAACCTTTATTATACATTGCCCCTATGTGGGAAACCTTTATTATACCATTTTTATCAACACTCCTTTTAAAATTTGTGAGACTTTTTTATGCTGCAATAATCCAACGATGATTTCTTATTTTTTTGTCATGTAAGCCTACTTGTAAAAATGTATTAAAATTAACGGTCAAATAACCAACATGATGTGGGACAAGTGATATATACTTGGATTGTAGGGAAATTCTGACCTGCAACAACGAACGAAGAATTTGAGATGGTACCTGCAAAAGAACGAACGTGAGGAAAAACAACCGGAGGCGTCTTGCGACTGCCCTTAAGGATTTATCCGCCTCTACAGCGCAAATCCGCCGAGGGTACAACCGGTCTCGTCCGAAGTCACTGGTAGCGACTCAGGTATCCGAACTGGCAAGAATTTTAGTGTCAGTGAGTGACTTTGGTAACAGGAAATGAACCCAGGATTTTTTTTTCCTTCTATTTGGTTCTCTATATAGTCTCCATAGTTGTTATATATATATATATATATATATAGAGAGAGAGAGAGAATGCATATATAAACGTATGAATTTAATGTGCTACTAGCTATTAATTTTCTTTTAATAGCATTAGTATATAATCATAAAAACAAAACCGTTGCTAGCTATTAATTTTCTTTTAATAGCATTAGTATATAATCATAAAAACAAAACGGCTAATTGAACATAAAATTCAATTATCGTAGCAATAATATATGTCATAATACCAAACGGCTATATACACACACACATATATATATATATATATATATATATATATATATATATATAACCAACATATTATTGTAACATAACTAGATATTAAGTTTATTAAACTAAAACATCAAAACATTTTATATTATTAAAATATATTTTTGTAACTTTCATACACTTGAATGCCATTATTCCAACAATCCCCCATTTGTAGAAAAACATAATTAAAATTTGTAGAAAAATATTTAAAATTTGTAGAAAAACATAATTATCCAACAATCCCCCATTCCAACAATCCCCCAAGTGGAAAAAAACATATTTAAAATTTGTAGAAAAATGTTTTCGATAGGCTCAAGTAAACACAAAAATATAATTATAAAATATCAGTAAATAAAAATTTGGTATGTCCAAAGCCAAGCAAGGGACTTCCTACTTTTGAAATATCTTTTAAAATGAATAAAATCACAACAATCCCCCGCATATTTCAAAAGTTGGAAAGTAAATAAATAAAAGAAGTTTCCTGGGTTAACATCGTAGATGTAATGCATCGGATCTGTATAGCAAGCTATGGAACCAGTCCTAGACAGATAAAACATAGCATACAATGAATTGGTTTAGCAAGCTATGGAACCCAAGACACATGTTATATGTTAGAGGTTTTACTATCACATTACACCCCCACTTTCTCGCTGTTTCCGCGGTGGTGCGCTACTAGGCCCTGCGCGTGCTCGGTGTTCATGAGTGCTCTAGAGACCTCGCCAGGATCTCATGCAAGCGGCCCCACTTGACACTCATATAGGTGATTTCATCAAGTGTATGCTGCAAGTCATACACCACCCATAAGGGCTATGATAATCATTAAAAGAATTAAGCTTAACCTCTTTACCTTGCAGACTAGCACTATCACAATAATATCATAACACCATAGGAAGGGACAAGAATAAAATTAGTTACATGAATTAATTTTCAGTGCCAGTAATATCAAGAAGCAACTTGTTTTTACCACATTGAACCTTCTTCATGGGATCTCCAATCACAAAGGTTGGGTTACCATCACTTCTTGATTTAAATTGGCTTAAGTCCCATTCCCCTCGATGTTTCACAAATCATTTTATTCCCAAGGGATTTTGTCAGAGGATCGGCCAAATCCACTTCTAACTTCTCATAATCGATCGATATTACTCCAAATTTTTGCAATTCTTCGACAATATTATGTCTCAATTGCACATGTCTATTTTGCCATTATAGGTCTTATTCTTTGCAACGGCTATTGCCGACTGACTATCACAATGTATTGACACTGATGGTGTCGGTTTTATTCCCAAAGGAATTCCAGCTAAAAGGTTCTTCAACCATTCAGCTTCAGTACCAGCTAGTTCCAGAGCTACAAACACTACAAAAAAATGCAGGATAAGCGACGGATTTTAGCGAGGGAAACTAAATCCGTCGCTAAAAATAAGTTTGCGAGGGATTTTAGCGACACATTTTACCGTCGCTAAAAGTCTAGTTCAAACACGTGTTATAAAAGCAAAAATCCGTCGCTAAATTATTAAACCCTCGCAAAAATCCGTCGCTAATTTTAAGTTGTTTTCTCCCCTACCCGTAAAACAAGAGTTGTATCTGTTCTCTCACCACACTCTCTCCTCTCACGCGACCTTCATCTTTCTCCTCTCTCACACGGCGCTGACCACCACACAACCACCAAGCCAGGCCGTCGCCGCCGCCACAGCACGACCACGAAGGCACGACGCGAACTTACGGCACCACCACGCAGGTATCACGTTTTCCCCTTTGTCTCTCTCTCCCTTTAAATTTCTGTTCTCTCACCTCACTCTCACGGCACCATCGGTTTGTCTGTGCAGAGAATCTGAGTTCATGTCTACTGTCTATGGAGGTAATTTCTGTTTCCTCTCTTTCAATGTTGTTGGTTTGTTAGGGTTCTTCATTTAGTGTTTGTTTTGAAACCCTAATTTTCTGAATAATTTTCTGGATTGGTTGAACGAATTCCCAAATTGGGACCTAAATCTGCTGATATACATCTGCTGAGACCTACATCTACTGAATAATCTTCTTCATTATGTGCTTTTCAATTGAAATATGCTTTGCTCTCATTATGTGCTTTTCTTCATTATGTGCTTTTCGTTTCTATGATGTTAAATTGCAATAGCTCCTGCAGTATAACATATGGAGTGGATTATAATATAGTATATAGCTTGTTCATGTTCTAGCATTTAGAATTTTTCCTTTAATATTATGCTACATTTATTGGAATAAGTTTTGCTATTGATATACTGTCTTGGTTTTATACTTATTTTGGTGTTCTCTTGCAGTTTAGGGTGCAGGACATATTAGTGTGCTTTGATCCAAGGGTATTTTAAAGCACAACCTGTTTTTCTTCTGGATCTCAATTAGTTTTGAACATGAAATGTGTATAACGTGTGTTTATAATTTCTTTGCCCCCACCGAGTTTCTGCTATTTCTTCAAATTATGGAAATTGTTGTTCAACTTAGTTTAATGATGGAATGGAACATTCATTGTTTCATGACATTTTGCTATGGAAATTCTAGTGGATGCTACTTACTATATTTTATAACTGTTAAGTTTCTATGCTTAGTGTTCTACATAAGATAAAATTAAGTTTCTATGCTTAGATTCTATCAATTTATATTCTGATTGGTTAAAATTGAATATCAAAGATTCTATCAATTTATATTCTGATTGGTTAATTTAGGGATGAAATTCTATCAATGTATATACTTTAATTTATATACTTTATTATAGCTTCAATTTATATTCTGATGATATTCTCATAATATAGCTTCAATTTATACTTTAATATCAGAGTTTCTTATAACATAGTTCCAATTTATATTCTGATGAAATTCTATCAATGTATATACTTTAATTTAGGGAACTTTAATTTAGGGATATTGATTGGTTAAAATTGAATATCAGAGTTTCTTATAATATATTGTATGCTGATTTTGTTTATACATATGTGGTTCTTAATTGTGATTTGGGTTGTTGCTTTTGGTGTAAAACTGGATGCATGTGCTTCATTATGGCTTTTGCTCTTGCTTGGGGTGTTGAAATGAGAATCAATTTATCTGATTTTGCATGAAATTTACTGAACTGAAATGCTGTTTCACTTTATCTGTAAAGTATTGTACATCAAATTCTAAATTCTACAATTAAGACTACCAAGCATTGTACTTCCTTCTTTAGCATTAATTTGCTAAAAAAAGTAGCTACTAATTGAATTATCCCCTTTCACTCTCTTTCAGGATTCTAAAGAATACAAGTGACTACTCGTGGTTCGTTCTATTAATTCGACTTATTTGAAGGAAGGGTAACAAGTGCTTGTTGGATTTGAAGGTCCGTTTGTTAGTGTTTCATTTTATTTTGAGATTTTGTTTTGTTGATGCTGATTTTGTTTTGTTTTGTTGGAGTTGTTAATGTTGTTGAGTTTTTTCTTTCAAAAGTTTATTTGTGAATGCTGATTTGGATGACCTATTGATCGAGTTTTGTGTATGGTTGTGGGAATGAAATGTATGGTTGTGTAGGCTTGTAGGAATGAAATATTGTATATTTGGATTTGGTTCTTATGTTTCATTTGGTTCTTAGGAATGAAATGTACATTTGATTCTTTATTAGGTTTCATTTGGTTCTTGGATTTGTTGAAGTGTGGTTCAATTTATTGAAATGAAAGATTGTTCTTAAGTCCATTTTTTGCATGAATTTCATAATGTTAAGCTTGAATAAATTTTGAATAAGTGTTAGTTCTCAAAAAAAAATTCTAAATGGGAAATGTATATTATTTGGGGGTAAATTGTGGCACAACTTATTTGTGTATTCTTGTTTTGATATTTGATTAAATGCGTGTAGATGAATTGGAATCAGTTGAATCGTAGTTGGGTTTATGATCGGTTATATCCGGGAAGAGCGTTTTTGAAAGAAGCTTTTGTAAATGGGGTTGAAGAGTTTATTAGGGTAGCATGGGAACATGATTTGGCTAAAAGGGAAAAGGGAGTTAGGTGTCCATGCCTTAAATGTGACGGTATACCTATTACACCTGATGAGGAAATTAAGGAGCACTTGTATCGTGTCGGGTTTAAGCCTGATTATTGGATTTGGGTGGACCATGGAGAACGACTTCCAAATTTTGACTTAGGGGCTTCTTCAAGCAGTTCTAGTTTTCATGTTCCATTTAATGAACAATTTGAGTCGATGGAAAGCATGATTTGTGATGGTCTCGGGGTGAATGTGCCAGTTGATGAGCCCCAATATGACGATCATGATGAACTTCCAAATGAAGAAGCACAAAGATTTTATTGTTTGTTAAAAGAGTCAAACACACCGTTGTTTGAAGGCTCGCCGGAGTCAAAATTGTCTATGTGTGTGAAGCTTTTAGCTCTCAAGTCCATGAGCAATATTTCTGAGTTGGGTTTAGATTTTGTGACTAAAATGATGTTGGATGGGACACCTAATAAGGGTAGTTTGCCGAAAAGTTATTATGAAGCAAAGATGTTAGTTTCGAAGTTGGGATTAGAATGTAAGAAGATTGATTGTTGTGAGGATGGACACATGTTGTTTTACGACAACGAATTTGGTAAAACCGATGGTGCGCTGCAGGCTTGTAGATTTTGTTCAAAGCCGAGGTATAAGTTCGTAAAGGGAAAAAGCGTAATTATAAACCCATTCCTGTAAAGTCGATGTTCTATTTGCCTATAGTTCCAAGGTTGCAGAGAATATTTGCATCGCCTGAAATTGCAAACAAAATGACGTGGCATTATGAGAATAGGAATACCTCGGACATTTTACGCCACCCATCTGATGGGGAGGCGTGGAAACACTTTGATCGAGTGCATTCAGATTTTGCCTCTGACCCACGAAATGTTCGACTGGGTTTGTGCTCTGATGGATTTACTCCATATATCCAAGCATCAGCGTCGCCCTATTCCTGTTGGCCAGTCATTGTTACTCCTTACAATCTTCCTCCTGAGATGTGCATGACTAAACCATATATGTTTTTGACTTGCTTGATACCTGGTCCATCCAATCCAAAAGGTAACATTGATATCTTTTTGGAACCTCTAATTGATGATCTCAAGAGATTGTGGCAGGGTGTTGGGACATATGATGCAGCAAAGAAGAAGAATTTTATGATGAGAGCGGCATTGATATGGACAATTAATGACTTCCCAGCTTATGGTATGTTGTCAGGTTGGGGGACTCACGGTAGATTAGCATGCCCCCACTGCATGGAACACACAAAAGCGTTTACGTTGAAATACGGGGGCAAAAGTTCTTGGTTTGACTCGCATCGTAGATTCTTACCGTCAGATCACGTATTTAGGAAGAACAAAAAGGCATTCAAGAAAGGGGTAGTTGAAACAGATGTCCCACCTCCTTTTTTGACATCAGGTGAGATCTGGAGTAGAGTTATGAATTTGCCACAAGCCACAGAGGTAGGTTTGCTCTCCCGATTGAATGGTTATGGACGGGTGCATAACTGGACAAAAAGAAGCATATTTTGGAATCTCCCATATTGGAAAGATAATCTATTGAGACACAATCTCGATGTTATGCACATTGAGAAGAATTTCTTTGACAACATATGGCACACTGTGATGAATGTGAAAGATAGAACCAAAGACAATAATAAAGCTAGAATGGATTCTGCTCTTTACTGTAGCAAGAGTCGTTCCAACTTGAATTTGGTGCCAATGGCTAATGGCAAAATGTCAAAACCCAAAGCCAAATACTGTCTTACACCCGATGAAGCAAAAGATGTTTGTCGATGGTTGAAAGGTTTGAGGATGCCAGATGGCTATTCTTCTAATCTTGCAAGATGTGCAGATGTAAACACTGGGAAGATGTATGGGATGAAAAGTCATGATTGTCACGTATTCATGGAGTGTCTGCTTCCAATTGCTTTTGGTTCATTGCCAAATTGTGTTTTGGAACCACTTACTGAAGTGAGTCAATTTTTCAAAAATATGTGCTCTTCAACATTGAGAAAAGATGATCTTATTAAGATGGAGCAGAACATTCCTTTCATTATTTGTAAGTTGGAGAGAATACTTCCTCCTGGTTTCTTTGATTCCATGGAGCATCTTCCGGTTCACCTTGCATATGAAGCAAGGCTTGGTGGACCAGTTCATTATAGGTGGATGTATCCATTTGAGAGGTAATTATCAATTTCAACGTTTTAATTAAAGTTCATATTTAGTATGACTATTTATTTAATCAACTCCCCTTCCTCCATGTATTTAGATTAATGGGTGATTACAAACGATCAGTGAAGAATAAAGCTAGAGTCGAAGGATCAATCTGCGCAGCTTACTTACATCGTGAAACAATTTATTTCTGTTCTCATTATTTCAACAACTTTATGTTGTCAAGAAATAATAGAAACGAAACAGAGGTTGAAGAAGAAAGACACGCGCTAACTTTATCTGTGTTTAGCAAACCTGGTCGCCCCTCGGGAAAGAAGTCGTCTCAGTGGTTATCAGATATGGAGTATAAATCAGCGCATGTTCATGTCTTGATCAATTGCATCGAAGTTAAACCATATCTTGAGTAAGTATGCTTCAATTCAGTTTTCAATACATAGACATTTAGAGTATGGAGTTAAATCATGTCTTGATCAATTTTCATTCTAAAGAGTATGAATAATTCTTTTTCAGTGCATTCTTACAAGTTGAGGGTATACGCTCTGAAGATGCTTCTATTCGTATACATGAAAATTTTCCATCTTGGTTTAATGATAGAGTAAGTAAATAAGATTAATGATATGAGACATGACTTAAATTTTCTATATGTGATTACTTAGGTTTATGAAGCGGAACCAACTCCCCTAATCCAACACTTGAGGAACTTAGCTAGTGGTCCTTTTCGTGAAGTTAGTCAGTGGCACACGTACCTCGTTAACGGTTATAAATTTGACACCCAATCATGGAGTGAGGGAAAACAAACAATTAATAGTGGGGTTTATGTAAAAGGGATCACAGAAGGAGGTGAAGATGATTACTACGGTGTGATCCAACACATATATGAACTTGAATACCCATATTTAGATCATGAAAAGAAAATTGTTTTGTTTTATTGTAATTGGTTTGATCCATCGGTTAGAGGAATGAAATTGAATCCAAAATGTAATACTGTGGACCTTCGAATGGATAGAAGGTATAGAGCCTATGATCCGTTTATCATGCCTGAAAATGTGAGGCAGGTGTATTATGTTCCATATCCATCAACTCGGGAAGGATGGTGTGTTGCGATTAAGACAAAACCACGGGGTCGCATTGAAGCCATTGATGTGGGGGATGAAGTTCCTTATCAAGTGGATGAAACCTCGGGAGTCAATGAGGTGATTGAAGTTGAACTAGTTGATACCTTATGTGATGATCGACTCCACGTTGAAGAAGTTGAACCAGTATTAGAAGAAGAAATTGGAGTAAATGAAGAAGAAGAAGAAGAAGAAGAAGAAGAAGAAGAAGAAGAAGAAGAAGAAGAAGAAGAAGAAGAAGAAGAAGAAGAAGAAGAAGAAGAAGAAGAAGAGGAAGAAGAAGAAGAAGATGAAGAAGATGAAGACTTTGATTAAGTCTTCTTAGTATCACATATATAGATAGTGTGATTTGTATTAATCTTTGCATGTAGTTCATTGTTCATCTAATTTTAATTAATATATATATCTCATTTCATTTATCATTATTGTTATTGTTGTCTTTAAATTTATATATTAATATATATCATTATATATTGCTCGTGTTTCGTTTTTTATAGATATGGATCCAGGAGGAGATTCCGGCTCATCAAGAGATGTTAATAAAGGAAAGCAGGTAGCTGCACCTAAGAGGAGGCGTCATCGAGTTCCTGATGTCGTTATGAATGTGGGGGACACTTATTTGGGGATGCCCCAGACTGCCACTACTGCTGGAGGAGCTGGGACTTCACGTTCTGCTCCAGTTGCCCCACCTGTTGCTCATTCTCCCTTCGGCTCCAACTGGTATCCTCTAAACCCTTCTAGCACGCCACCAGCCTATGGGTATTTTACGGGTGCACCTGGATATACGGGCGCACCACCTGGATATATGGGCCACCCTCTGCCGCATCCTATGGGCCCACAAGCTGGGCATGTGAGTACACCTGTCGGGTTATCTATGCCTACACCCGAGGTACAGCCTGATCAGCACCTACAGGACGATGGTACTGACCCCGATGGTACTGACCCCGATGGTCAAACTGATTCTGATCCGTCACACGAGTCCGAGCCGGAGGAGGTGGTTGTCGACCCGATCAATGGTCGAAGACGCAAAGTCATATATCCCTTTGGTGATGCGTATGTATTGTTTGATTTTTTTAATATATATTAAAGGTTTGACGTGTATATATGTTTGTTAATTATGCAACGACTTAATTATGCAGGTTCTATAAATCGAAGACAGGTTCATTAGCGATCACTTTTGTCCTTAAGAAACTCTATTTTAAAGAGTTCCATCCAAAGTTGAAAAGCATCGACAAGAAGAAAAGGGAAGAATATGTGAACTTGTTTAGGGTAAGTATCAATTATGTCATTACCTATATTGTTAATTTTAATATATTATTTAATATAATTACTAATACATATTTTTATTTTGTTTAATACAGACTAAAGTGACTTGGAAACCGGAATATGATGAAGCGGTGCGGAGAGTTTTTTGGATTAGAATGGCCAAGCAATTGTCGGATTTGCTCTACAAACTGCGCAAAATTGATGTTCAGCCAAAATTTATGAGTGAAGAAGTCTGGAATCAATACAAGGATGTTTGGAAAAGTGACGAATTCAAAAGCAAGGGTGAAAAAGCGAAGAAAAATAGGAAGTCTGAAAAAGGTGGCTCACTTCACAGTTGTGGCTCAATCAATGCTTCTGAGCATGCTGCGAGATTGGTAAGTTATTTAAAAAAATTGTGTTATTTTAATTTAGTTATATTGCTAGTTTAGTTTAGTTTAGTTGTGGCTGAATCAATGTTTCATTTTTACAGAGTAAGAAGGCTGGGCGCTCTCTCACTATTGCTGAGCTGCACAAGGCCACGCATATGAAGAAGGATAAAAAGACTTATGTTGACGAGCGAGCAAGGACGACTCAGGTAAACATACAACTTGATTTGTATTGTATAATGTTTTCTTAAAATAGATAGCTAATTATGCTATGTTTTGTGTTTATGCAAAACAGGAGCAACATACTGAGTGGATGTCTGAGGCGATTCAGGGGAGCTGGAACCCTGATGCACTTGGTCCACTTGACCCCAAGATCATTGCTATGGCAAACCGCCACTGGGAGAAGTTGGTAGGCGGGTTCAATAAGAACCGCCTGTATGGTACGGGGCCCTTGGCTCCAACTTTGAGCTCTGTGGATGATCATTTGGACACTATGGGACCCTCTAGTAGTCGACCTCCTCGTCCTTCACCTGAGGACGAGCAGCTCAGGCAGGAGGTAGGGACTCATGGGCAGCAGATACAGCAGGTGATGACTCTCTTGGAGCAGTTGCGGGCTCAGCAGGAGGAGATATTAAAGTACCATAAGAGTGAAAAAGCGAAGAAAAAAAAGAGATCCAAATCTAATGCGGCGCCTGTGTCTGATTCTTCTGATGCGGAGTCTGATGATGGCTCGTATTAGTATTATGTTGTTATAACTGGTTTGAATTGTTATGTCATTGTTGGTTTGAACTTGTTTTAGGATTTGCATTATGTTATTACTGGTTTGGACTTATTTAGGATTTTGATTATGTTATTGCTGGTTCAGACTTGTTTAGGATTTGATTAACGTTCATGTTGATTTGGATATTTAATATTGCTGGTCAGTTTGGATTTTATTTGAGTATTATCGAAATTGTGTTGCATTTGGTAATTATATAGTTATTGAAAAAAAAGCAGGTTTTCAAATTTGGACACGTGGCATATAAAAAAAGCAGGTTTTTAAAAAAAAAATTAATTAAATTCAATTTTAGCGAGGGGCAAATCCCTCGCTAAAATCCCTCGCTAAAGTGGACACGTGGAGTAATAATAACACGTGGCTTTCAGCTTTAGCCAGGGGTTTGCCCTCGCTAAATTCCCTCGCTAAATAGCGAGGGAATATCCCTCGCTAAAGTCCCTCTCTAAAATCCCTCGCTAAAATCCCTCGCTAATAGTTAGCGAGGAGGATATTAGCGACGGATTTTTTCCCTCTCTAAATCCCTCGCAAAATGACGTTAGCGACGGATTTTGGGTCTTTAGCGAGGGAAAATTCCGTCGCTTATCCTGCGTTTTTTTGTAGTGAAATTCCGACTCTATGGTCGATCTAGCAATAATGGATTGTTTGGCTGACCTCGAAGTTACCGCACCACCACCAAGTGTAAAAATGTAACCACTAGTGGATTTTGTCTCATCTGAATCAGATATCCAGTTAGCATCACAATATCCTTCTAATACTGCGGGAATCCACTGTAAGTAATACTATAATTTGTGGTACCTCTCAAATACCTCATAAGGTGAGCAATTGCCTTCCAATGATCCTGACCAGGATTATAAGTATACCTACTCAGACAACCGACTGCGAACGCAGTGTCTGGTCGAGAAAAGTTCATTAAATGCAATAGGCTCCCAATTACTTGGGCATACTGAGGTTGGTCAACAGGATCACCTCTATTTTTATTTTATTTTATTTTTTCAAGTGTGAGTTAGCTTCATAAGGGGTACTCAAAGGGATAGAGTTATAGTGACCAAACTTCCTAAGAAGTTTTTCCACCTAATGTTCCTGTGATAGTATAATACTATCACCTTCCCTAATGACTCTAGCTAACCTCCTCCACATTTTTAAATATTTCAAGTTAGGAGGATAACCTTTCCAAAGGTTCAAAAACTTTTAAAAATATTTCAAAAACTCAAACTCTCAAAAGGCTAAGTAGGAGCAAGAGAGGACTTCTCTACATTTGGGGAATTACTTGAAGCCAAATTTATCAACAGCAAGCCATGGTGATCTCTACAACATTTGATCTGCCAGGCTCTGTTGCACCACAATACAATATTCTTCTCATATTCTCTGAGATTCAATCCTTTCGATTTCTCTTCTCATTCAAACAGAGTACTTGGGCAGAGGTGCACACATTAAATTGACAACAATGGCTTTTTAACAACCTAGCAGTCTAGTGTTGACATCATCATATTAGGGCATAAAAACTCTCCTACCAAAAAATAGAATCGAAATCGTAACAACCATCATCATCACAATATTGTTTTAACTATAATCTATCTTGAATTCTCCCATAGATTGAATATGCAATAGGACACTAAGATATGGTGGCAAATTCTCTTGTACAAAATCAACATAGCATAACATGGGAAAACTTAAAGACTCAATTTTACATAAAACATGATTCAAGAGCATCACCCACAATGCCTCACACAACTTAGCATTCCAAAATCAAAAAGTAAAATATCACATATTAATGAAAATATTACTTGCAAGTTGAAACTCTAAATAAAACAATTTGTTTTATATTAGCTATAAATCGATTAGCAGATTTTTGCACATCAAGGAAATTAAATCCCTCACTCTTAAATTGTTGCCAAAAGCAAAGTCCACAATTTCGAAAACTTTCAATAGTATAATAATATAACATTTGCAAAATAAAGCTTCTCAATTTTGACAGTATAAAACTCATGGCTACACATGAGTATTTTCAAAATTTTAAAGATATCTCTAAACATATGTATTTTAAAAAATTTGCCAGATAACAAGAAGGTTAATTTTACTAGCTATTTCAAACATTAACAGGCATTTGTTAAGTCTTATGTTTCATAAAATAAATACCACAAACACCATATTCATCAAGAATTTCTTGACATGAAAATTAAAGAAGGTTAACACAACAATGTCAGATGATCATGGAAGAACACTTAAAAGCGTTCAAAAATTCAAGAGTAGGATAACCAAATCTACGGAGTTTCTATATTGAACATTATCCAAAAATCTATCAACTTAAAGGAATGATCTTTAGAGTATCTCATTAACAATAAAAGGTTTAAATTCTAAGTTATCAGACAACATAATCAACAACACCTTTCTTCAAAAAGGTTTCATAAAAATTATCAATAGTAAAAATCAGTTTACCATATTTTAAGTGAAGAATTTCAAAAAGGGCACAACTTAAATTAATTGCCTCTGTGGTGTTTTATTAAGTTCTATTTTACCTTTAAAAGGAAAACATGCAACTATATCATGTAAGGTCTAAAACAGAACCATGTGTAAAACAAGTCAGAATCCAAATTATACATTTACTTGCAGTCTTATAGTGTAGTAGGAATCATGAAATAATCTGGTCATGTAAGTATACACAAAAAGAACAATATAACCATATATTTAAAGCAGAACCAAAACAGGCAAGCACTAGCAGTAATCACTAACTATATCAATAGTGAGCATTTTATTTTAATGATTAAAGACAATGCGGGTTTACATAATTTAGAAAAGTAACAGGGAGAAACCGCAAACAAGGAATTCACGCTATTATGTTTTGTTTCCTTTTGTCTCTTCATCTCAATAATCAATAACCTTATTAGAGGGTGTGTCGCCATACCTTATTATCATGTGTAAAAAGTTCGAGTTGTTTGGTTGTCGTAGTTGACAGCGGTCTTGGCTCGGTTAGTGCAACTGCAACATCGAGCTCATCAAGGAAGGAGTTGATGCGTTCTTGCCATCTACGAAAATCTTGACCGTTCTCGTTGTTGACCAGAGTGGTATCGCCGTTGTTGTGGGTCTCAATAGACATGAGGATAGATCCTTAAGATTGTAGGGAAATTCTGACCTGCAACAACGAACGAAGAATCTGAGATGGTACCTGCAAAAGAACGAACGTGAGGAAAAACAACCGGAGGCGTCTTGCGACTGCCCTTAAGGATTTATCCGCCTCTACAGCGCAAATCCGCCGAGGGTACAACCGGTCTCGTCCGAAGTCACTAGTAGCGACTCAGGTATCCGAACTGGCAAGAATTTTAGTGTCAGTGAGTGACTTTGGTAACAGGAAATGAACCCAGGATTTTTTTTTCTTCTCTTTCGTTCTCTATATAGTCTCCATAGTTGTTATATATATACATATACATATACATATATATATATATATATATATATATATATATATATATAATGCATATATAAACGTATGAATTTAATGTGCTACTAGCTATTAATTTTCTTTTAATAGCATTAGTATATAATCATAAAAACAAAACCGTTGCTAGCTATTAATTTTCTTTTAATAGCATTAGTATATAATCATAAAAACAAAACGGCTAATTGAACATAAAATTCAATTATCGTAGCAATAATATATGTCATAATACCAAACGGCTATACACACTCACACACACACACATATATATATATATATATATATATATATATATATATATATAACCAACATATTATTGTAACATAACTAGATATTAAGTTTATTAAACTAAAACATCAAAACATTTTATATTATTAAAATATATTTTTGTAACTTTCATACACTTGAATGCCATTATTCCAACACTTGGGTCCCTTAAACATTTGATCTTGGGTCCAATCCCTAGCTAGTGCGTATGGAAAAACTTTTGTTGGGAGAGGTCAACCCTTAAATGGATATCTGATACCTCAAAGGATTAGTCTCTACAGTCACCGTGGAGGATACATTGATTTACCAAAAAAATGTATTAAAATTAACGGTCAAATAGTGTAAAATGCATGCTTCAACATGTCCATTAAACTCTTATCGATGTCGTAAAAATTCTTGAGAGAGAGCTTTGTCGGCCATTGTCGTTCTACTCAACTCGAGAGATTAGTATCTTCAGTTTGTGCAGAGGTTACCTAGTTTACACAAAAAAAAACTACTATCTAAATCATGTTTAACTATAGATGAATTCAACTCTAATATTATCGAGTCCAACGTGAATTCGTGAAACAAAATGTGCATGTTGGACTTCGAATTTAACATTTTGGGATAAACAGAATGGAAATAAGTGAATTATGCTTGAAAAATCAAGCGATGAAAACAAAGCCACAAAATCCGACAAAAGCAACAAAATCGAAGACTTAGAACAACAAAGTGAATCAAATTGAAAGCATCGACATCCCAAAAGCCACAAAATATTTTACTTTTTTCGGTCAATTTACTTTCTTGCACTTTTAAGTTTTCTATACTTCTTTTAGTTTAAAAGAAAATTGTTTTCCTCATTCTTCCTTTAAACCCCATCCCATCTCATATTCTCTTACTCTTATTTTTTAAGGCAGAACATCCCACTCATTCATTCTTCACATCAATCTCGACGAGAATCTTCGGTCCGCAGGCTGAGTTCAGTCTTAGGCCGATTTATCAGGGTGGCGAGCAAGCTTTGACCTTCGAAGGCTTAGAGTTTGCTATTAATGATATTTTTTACTTGTTATCTCACCTAACAACCACAAGGATTTTGGTTAATTTTAATAGAATCTTTTTATCATATTTTGTATTTTTATTGAGAATGCCTTAATAGTAACAATTGCCGAGAACTAGTTGTTAATGGTCTCACTAGATTTCTGATGGCACAAATAAGATATTGGGAAACCGCAAGAAAAATGATTACCATATTGGACCGTTATTAGTATGTCCCAAGCCCTATGGCAGTGAGGCTCGATATATTGCTCATCCTATTCACCATTATAAATAAAAAAAACTTCAAGTTAATTTCATTTACTAATATTTGTAACACATGTTTATATTTGGAAATTTTGGGGCATGCACCTAAACAAATTGGGATCACCCAAGTTTCAAAGTATACACTCTATTGTTAAAGGGAAGCCCTTGTATTTTTTAGGTTCTAATTTCAAAATCTAGATACTCATAATTTTTCTTCTATTTAAGTTTTTTCTATGCTTGAACTATATGTTTACAAAATAATGACCAAATTGTAATTAGACCAAACATACATGTCCACAATGCAGAAGACAAAACAAGTTTATCTAAATTTAAAATTAAACTGCAAAGAGTACATGACTCTAATGGTCTGTAAACACTTGACTACATTTGTAGAAGCTCTCATTCCTATAAAGAATAAAATCTTCCTTTCATAAAGGATATATGATGAAACATTGCCCTGGATAAATTTGCTTGTAATTGTTGATGTCATCAATTCGATGAAGGCCTGAAGCAAAAAGTACAAATCAACATTAGATATTCGTATACTTAACAAATATATTATTGCTTGCTATTAAATTTTTAATACCAATCCAAAAACAATGTAAAACACGACATAGATATATACACATGTATATGTTATATGTTATACGATACAAATACACAAATATATGTTATAACAAAACATCAAACCTTTGTTAATTCCTCGTATTATTATCATTTAGCATGGTTTCAATTTTTTTGACAGGATCTCTTGTGATGGTCTAATCTTATTGTATTATGCGCTTATACACCAATTAATCACTATCTTGTGGCAACAAATATTACAAGAAACTGCTAATAATGGCTATATGTTCTTATTCTTCAGTTTGGTTTAAATTATACACAAACCTCTAGTTATTTTCTTACAAACATAGATCCTAAACATATTATACGTATACAAAAATCAATTGAAATCATTACCTACATGCGTTACCAACAAATTCCATAATTTTCAAGACATTTTCTCACATCATTGTATCTTAAATTTCACATTCACCCCTATCATCTTTGATAGCTCTTAGTTTCATGAAAGCTAGCTAAATATGAAAAACTCCAATTTAAATGTCCATTAATTAATGAATGCCCAAAGTTTTTTGTTTATGTCCCCCATGTTTTTTTTCCTATTGTTGAATAATTTTTTTTTGGGATACTGCAAATGATTGATAGTATTGGATATGTCAACCTCGTTGGAATGCCCTTTGCTATATATGTTTTTTTGCTCCTCAATTTAAGTTAAAAAAATGAATGACCAAAACTTAAACATACGAAATTGCGCAATATAAACAAGTTAGAGTTTTACCTGAAAGCAAACATCCGAACTTCGCATTCAGGTTTTCTTCCAAAATCCACATCCATTCGCTTGATTTGATGACAAGATGATAGAAAAGGGACATTGATCATTTTCAAACTACCAACTTCCATTCCAATATTTCCACTAACATAAACATCAAATATCATCTCATAAGCAGCAATGTCTGATTTCAACTCATCTGCAGCATCCTTGTTAACATTAGCATGGTTTAATGTCATTGTCATATCCATATCTGTGTCATTTTTAGGCACCTGAGAGAATCCGTTATGTGTTGTCTTGCCCAATAAAATATCCTCACTAGAAACATCAACCGAAAGGGGACCGTATAAAAGTTTAAGCTTCTCATTCTTGTTTGAGAACCTTAAACCTAAATTTATCACTGCATTCAACGTTTGTGAGCGATCATCAACTTGAAATTTAGCGACGTTCATCGTTCTAACATTGACAGTAGGCATCCCTGCTTTGAGAAAAGCTAAGTAGGAAATCACAGCAAAGAGAAAAGTGATGATGATCAGGAATAAAATAAGACATGACCATGCACAACATGCAAAACAATATGGATGATGACGTCCCTTTTCAAGGTGGTCAATGGAGGTACCAATGTCGCTAAGATCGGAAGAATGATTTTGGTTGTGATGGTGTTGGTGGTGGTCGCTGTTATTGGAGGGAACCTCAAAGGCTACACGACGGCCCGATTTGCGACAACTGTCGTTGATGGATGAATTCTTCACCAACACCGGCTTGCTTAGTGGCTCCGCCATTTCCCAACCTTTCACCACCCTCAAGGGAAGGGAAAACACCTATGTTCAATTTTGGTTTGCATAATAACATTTACCTAAAGATTGGTTATTTGTGTGATTAGTTTTTCTCCCGCTTTAGGATGTAAACATTTTGTCACCACAAGTGCAAAAATCTATATATAGTACATCAAGGTTGGAGAATAAACAAAAGAAAGGTTCTTAGAGAAACATGCAATTGCCACTTTTTGCTAATTGGCATGCAAATATATAGAGCAACTAACCTCTTATTAAAAAAAAATAGAGCAACTAACACGTGTCATGCACAAGATAATCCATGTTGATAGAATAAAGATATTTTATGTAAAAAAAACAATTTTTGTCAAAAAAATGTAAAAAAACAAATTAATATCTATAACAATATATAAAGAGAACTCTCTAAAAAAAGGTGAGTGCTAGGTTGCCTTTGAATAATTGTGGGTAAGTTACCTTATCTGATGTGGCACTAATTAAAATCAACCATGTGTATTTCACTAACTACATTAAACATAGAATTTTATTATACAGTTTTCACACAATTTTTTTGTTATTAATGTATTTACCCCCACTTTCAATTAATGAGTTTTTATGTTCCCAATTATAAAATTTAATAAGATTTTAAAGCTTTTCGTTTAATGTTCAAGTACCATTTTTTGTTGTTCTTCTCCATTGTTTCTCGCTCCATGCTCTTCTTATTCTCTCCTCAAAAAAATTGACACCATAATTTACCCCCAAGTCATGCTGGGTGTTCTCCTACGCTACCAGTGATATTAATATATATATATATATATATATATATATATATATATATATATATATATATAAATATAGTAATATAATACTTCGCTTACTAAAACAGACACTAAAAATAATATAAATTTTAAAAAAATTAGCACTACTTAACTAAATATTTTATATTTGATAATAAAATTTAATAGGTAAATTAGCAAAATTTTCATTAAAGTAATATTGAACCCTCACTACAAGAAACTCGTGATCGTCTGTGGTGAACCGTAATCGTATGTGGCATTTAGAATCGTAGAGTGTGCGAACCCTAGTTCGCAATGTTATTCATGAAATCTTCCGCATCGAATCGAAATCTTATGTGCTATTTATTATCAGACAGAAACTGGTCCCTAGTTCGCTTTGTGATACATGAAATCTTTCGTGTCGAACTGAAATATGTATTCTTTAGCATCAGATAGAAGTGAACTCTATTTCGCTCTGTGGTACTTGAAATCTTCTGTGGGGAAGTGAAATCTTAAGCTAGACAGCAAGTGAGTCCTAGTTCTCTTTGTGATACATGAAATCTTCTGTATCCAATCAAAATCTTATGTGTTCAATAGAAAAGAAGGGGTGATTAACTATTTTCTTTTAGTTATTAAGGGACAAATCCCTACCTAGAAGTTCTATTAACCACTGCGAGGGGAATAAATTGGAGCCATCCACTAATAGGTAGGGGTGTTCACATTTATATAAACCACACCAAACACTTTCAAAAGTAGTTATAGTGTATTGGTATGCAAAAATTTGTTTCAATTCTTAATCAATTTTGTTCGAACTAGTTCTTAAAACCGGTTTATCATTCAAAAATTGTTTATTTTTCCTATAAAAACAGTTAACTGATTTCATGTTACAGTTTATCAGTTTCCTGTAAGAACTGTTTATTGATTTTTGTATTGCCTATAATGCTTCGATAACCCATTTTAGTTGATTTCAAATCTACTATTTGACAACTTGTTATAATTAAGAAGTTGCTTTAAAACAACTTTTTAAATTAAGAAACTTTTGTTAACTAATTTAAAAATCAGGCTTCATAACTACAAACTTTTTATCACTCTTGGAACAAGTTAACAGACACAAAGTTTACACAATATTACATCACCAATATCTCAACACAAGAATATTCACAAATGATAGTCAATTCCCTTGTTACGATAATCTTCTATTGATAATACTAACAAAACATTAATTCAAAATATATTCTTGTTATTACATAGAAATCATGATTACACAGCTGCGTTAAACAACGGAGAGGAGAGGCATCATCATCCCAATTCCCATACCATACTTCTCAGCATCCAGCTGTAAACAGTGCCTTCATACTTAGTCCTGTCGGTCTTCAAGTCATGTCAGATAGAACTTGATACATGACAAATAAATGAAATATTAAGAATAAGAAAAAATGCTATAATGTTGAATTCTCAAAGTGGAAAACTCTAATTTTATTGAAGGAATACTGATGTTGCTTTATACAAGCCTTACAAGGGGAATACATTACCTAAAGACATGGTGAGTCGGTTAACAAAATAAGCTAAACCAATACTTTCTATAGAAGCAATTTAATTCCTCCATGCCCTTCCAACGCCAAATCCAAGCAAAGAGGATTCAGGGACTAAGGGCCAGGGGGGTCACCAAATGAATTCCCTGAATTTACGATCTATGTCATCAGAGAGAGACCAGGAGACACGCATACTACCTAACTTACATAGGTTGGTAATGCTTGGATTACTGACTTGGCCAGACTAATTTTTCCAGCTAAAGATGGACTTTGCTTTCCAATTGCTCAACATTTTGTTGGCCTTTTCAATAATACATTTAGAATAAATTATGCACAGTTCAATGCTAGAAAAATCAATATTTATAGAAAACCATAAGACTTTTGATATCAGGGTGGATGGGGAGAATACTGGAGTGAATGGGTTGGTCACTTGGTTGGTGGTCGTTTTGCTTCGCTGCCTAGAGTGAAGCATTCTGTTCTTCTACAAGTTCCACTAGAGACTTGGGTGTTGCGGCAATTGGCTTCACCAGCAACGGTGATAGTGTTCATAGAGATTGGGTTACTGATTCTCTTCGAACAGAAGTGTCAGTGCTACATAGGTTGGCGGCACCACCTACTATTACTTTGTCAATGAGAAACCAGTTTTATATCCATATCTGGTTTTAGCAATTTATCCCATTCTATAATTGGTTATGGATATGTCCGGTTTTGTAAAATTGTAACCGTTTATGAAAAAAATAATGGTCTGGTTCAACATTCAATCATAACAAATTGCTTTTACGAGGTTATGGATTGGTTATGTACAAGGATTATCCATGAGCAAACCTAACTATTAACTGAAAACCTAAGTTTCGTTCAATAGTCACTAATTAAATTGCTTTAGTAATTTATCATCTTGTTCTTAATTCTTTTATACCAGAAAACAACAAGATTTAGGCAAATATCTATAACTGAGATGCCATTACCAGGTCTTTCAACCGCCTTACTAAAGTAAAATGCTATGAAATTTCAAAAATCATGATTCCCGAGAAGAATGGGATGTATCTGTTAGCCTGTAATTTCGACAGACTTCATTGAAAATGGTTAACAAGGCTTGACTTATATTTCGACAAAGACCAAAGTATTTCGACAGAGAAAATGGGTAAATTCGACAAGCTTCCGGGGAAGCAAAAGCAAGAAAGAGGAAAATGGACACAAGTTTTCGACAGACAGAAAACAGAGCAGTTATGCGCTGAAGAACTAGCAGTTGGTCGAAAAGAGGAGCGGTTGCTATCATTTTTATAACTGTTTTAGGGTAGTTTCTGCTTAGTATAAATAGTAGTTTCTGAGAAGAAACAAAGGTCACAAAAACTCATATTTTACTTCTCACGCTCTAACTTCCGCATTCAAGAGAAAAACGAGTCAGAGAAACAATGTATGAATTTGTGCACCATTTCCTTTAACTTTAATGCAACTTTAATTTGTTTTCTTTCATTTTACTTATTTTTATCATTCAAGTTCTTCTTCTCTGAAATACTCTGATAACTTCGCGCGAAGGAATCAGTTATTTCTTTCTTCTTTTTTGGTTAAAACGCGAAACAACTGAAGAACATCACATCAAACTAAAAACTCTAAACACAAATGGTCTTAGGATTCACTGGTTGATCCTGCAAGTTAACCAAATTGGAGACCAGCGGTGTTTACCAAAATCCACGGTAAACAAATTGGCACGCCCAGTGGGACATTTGTGTCAAAATATAAGAGTGTTAGTTAACAGAATCTTGGAATATAATTGTTTATGCGTCTGAGGAGTGGTAAATCTTTGTCAAAGATGTCACGTTCTGGCGTAAGTTCTTCGAACGCACAGAGTGGCCCTGAGAATGCGTCTGTCAATGACGCTAATCCAGTAACCGCTATGGGAATAACTGCTCCAATGCCTTCGACAGGCATGATCCCAGTTACATCTCCTGTGCTTAATTCTTTACCGACAATGGCCACCACGGTGACCACACAGCCTAATGAAATGGTTTCTATGCCACAAACAATGGGAACGTCTAACCCATATATGACTAGTGGTCATATTCCATTTAGCATGCCTATAGTTGGTCGACATCTCCCTTATGGTATGCCAATTGGCATGATGGTAGGCTTGCAAACCAATTCATCAACGTGTGCAGATAACATAATGAATGGTAGTTTCTCCCCTATGCATGCCTCTCAAGAGGGCATTTATGGTCGAAATGCCCAACCCACATTAACTACAGCGTCTGTGTTGGCATTAAGACAACAAATAGATGAGGCCAATCATGATATGGTTAACATGTTAACCCAACAAATTGGTACAGTATTCAACCCTTTGATACATGAGACCAATAACAGTTACCAAGCATTGGCAACTCAAATGGGTCGAATTGCAGATTTCTTTGGCACTCCAAGAATGCAGAATCAGCCAATACCCCAAGTACAACTTTTGAGGCCTGTAGAAATCCCTTTAGAAAGGCCTAACATTGAATTGCCTAGAAATCAGGCACAAGCACAAGTTGTCGAACAACTCTTGCAGGGGATGGTTGAAAACGAGCCTGATATAGTGTTAGTAAATAGAAATCAAAATGCTGATGAAGTAGTCAGGCAAGTGCAACAAAACAATTTTGGAGCCTAGAACAATATTGCTAATCTTGTCGAAACAATTTTAGTCCAGAATGGCCTTAATATAGGAATGCACAGGCCAAATTTCGTGTCGCCATTATCAGAATATATTTTGCAAAGTGAATTGCCAAGAGTTGGAAAGTCCCTAAATTCATTAAATTTGGTGGAGAAACTAGTGAATCCACCGTCGAACACATTGCTCGTTATTTAACTGAGGCTGGGGATTTAGCCCAAAATGAGAATTTAAGAATGAAATTTTTCCCTAATTCTCTAACAAAAAATGCTTTTACTTGGTTTACTACACTACCCCCTCACTCTATGGTTAATTGGAACCAGTTAAAAAAAGCCTTTCACGAGCAATTCTATATAGGACACTCCAAAATTAGTCTCAAAGAATTGGCTAGTGTTCGACGTAAAACGGCAGAGACTGTTGATGACTATCTCAACAGATTTAGACTTCTCAAAGCAAGGTGCTTTACCCAAGTGCCTGAACATGAATTAGTCGAAATGGCTGCTGGTGGTCTAGATTATTCTATCAGGAAAAAACTAGACACTCAACATTTAAGAGATATGGCCCAATTGGCCGATAGAGTAAGGCAAGTCGAAAGGCTAAAAGATGAGAAATCTAGAACTAGTAGGTTTCATAACAATAAAAAAGACAAAATTGCCTATGTCGAAATTCAGAATGAGGAACAAGAGTACGACATCTCTTACGAGGAAGTCGAAGAGGAGGTCAATGTTGCCGAATTAAAGCCAGGACCTCCGTATACTTGTGAATTGCTAAAACCTTCAAATGATAAAAATCCTGTTGAACCTAAAAACGACAAATTCGTTGCAAAAACTTATACATTTGATGTTTCTAAATGTGACGAAATATTTGACTTGTTAGTTAAGGACGGTCAAATTCTGATTCCTAAAGGGCTAAAAACACCACCATTAGAACAAAGACAGAAAAGAGGTTTTTGCAAATACCATAATTTTTTGGGTCATAATACCTCTCATTGTGTTCTTTTCAGGGATTTGGTGCAGAAAGCACTAAGTGAAGGAAGGCTCAAATTTGATGAAAAACCAAAAGCGCCAATGAAGATTGATGCTGATCCCTTGCCTGAAGTCGAGGCATTATACACTGAAATTAGCATCAATATGGTCGAAGCTTCTGGAATCGGGCCTAGTAAGGCTCACATTAGGAGAACTTCACCAATTTCAGAGATGGATGTCGAAATGGCTGCAGAAGGCCAAGGAAACGACAAGGCCAAACCCGTCTACCCAAAAGCTGAAGAGGATTTGGTGGATTTCCTCAATCGCTGCAAGATAAGTAATTCAGAGGTGATGCTGTGCCCAAGGTGCAGTGCTGTTTTCGACAAGAAAGCTGCTAAAGAACTTGAAGAATTCAAGTCTCAAATGAAGCGCAAGGGTAAGTGGGTGGATAAAAGGCCCAAGTTTGATTTTGCTGACAAGAGAATTTCCTATGGAGGAAAAGGAAAGTTAAGCACTTACGTGCCCCCTTCTTGTACTCCTGTCGAAAAGTGGGTACATTCTGGTGGGAAAGGTAAAGGCCTGTACCACACTGGGGGCAACGTGATTCATCGAATTAGGCCAAATATGATGGCCAAAGGAAACACAAGTGGTGCTAACCAGAATGAGGCAACTGGAAATAAGAAGTATGCCTACAACAACAACTACAAGGGAAAGAATCCTATGACAAGGACTCAATGGCGAAGATTTCAACGCCAAAAGAAAGTTGATGCTGTTGCTACAGGTAAAGTTGCAATTCCCAAGAACGAGAAAGGTAAGGAAATAGTTTTACCTTCAACTGAAGTGGTTAGGAAACCAGCCACTGAAAGAATCTTCCCTTCTTTGGCTGAGATAAAGAAAGGCTTCAAAGAAGAAGATCTCAAGTTGGAAGAGGAATTGAACTCTTCTTTTGCTGATTCTGAGCATGACTTCGACGTGCTATGTGGTGTCGTTTAATTTTACCAATTGAATATGATGTGGTGTCTGAAGTCAATGAGGTCGAAGAAGAATTCGACGAAGGTATGGCTTACAAGCCAATATGCTATTATGTGCTGAAAAATGGTTGCGTTGAAGAGCAACAAGCTGTGTTTGAAAGGCCGGATTGTGGCATGATGAATCATCTCAAGCCACTATTTATACAAGCCAAAGTCAATAATGTTGGGATCAACAAGGTCCTTGTTGATGGTGGAGCTGCTGTGAATTTAATGCCTCAACACTTGCTAAGTAAAATTGGCAAGTATGATACTGATTTAAGGCCACATAACGTGGTTCTTACCAATTATGAAGGCAAATCTGGCTACTCACTAGGGGCCATTCAGGTCGAATTGGCTGTTGGAAGCATAAAGAGGCCAACTCTGTTTATGGTAATACCTTCTAAAGCAAATTACAACTTATTGCTTGGAAGAGAGTGGATTCATGCAGTGGGGGCAATCCCTTCGACTATACATCAGAGGTTGGTAATTTGGAGAGAAGATGGATTGGTCGAAAATATTGAAGGAGATCAAAGTTACTTCAAGGCTGAAGTAAATACAATAACCAAGCAGACCTTTGACAAACAACTAGCGAACATTGCTCCATGTTCCTCCTCTAATGCTGGATTCATTGAGCAGGATAAGGTTATTTCCTCTGTCAACCGCCACCCAAACTATGGTTTCATTTGGGAGAGGCAATACATTGATGATGGAAGTGCAACTAGAGGCTTTGACAAGCCTTCTGGTTGGGATGATTGTTGATGATAAAACCCAGTACATGGGAAAGAATTACGGCCTATGTGGCCGAAAATAAAGAAAAAGCAATTCTCGAAGCTGAGTTGCATCACATGGTTGCTTTGACCACAAATGATAGTAACAAAGAAATTATGGTCTAATCACCTAGACTAGACGGTGTCTATGATGATGAACCATTAGGATTTGAGAAAGATCCAATGGGTTCGACCAAGAGGATACAAGCACAAGATCCCTTAGAAGAAATAGATTTGGGAGATGGAAGTGTAAGAAGACCAACATATATTAGTGCAAAAGTTAATAAAGACTTCAAGGTGCAGATAGTCGAATTGCTGAAAGAGTACAAAGACTGTTTTGCTTGGGACTACAATGAAATGCCAGGTTTAAAGAGAGAAGTGGTTGAGTTGAAGCTGCCTATTCGACCAGATAAGAAGCCTGTGAAGCAAACCCCAAGGAGATTTGCACTAGAAATCATGTCGAAGATCAAAACAGAGATCGAAAGGTTACTAAAGAGCAAGTTCATCAGAACTGCCAGGTATGTTGATTGGCTTGCTAATATAGTTCCTGTAATTAAGAAAATTGGTACACTTAGAGTTTGCATAGATTTTAGGGATCTAAATAATGCTACTCCCAAAGATCAATATCCAATGCCAGTGGCAGAAATGTTAGTTGATTCCGCAGCAGGTTACCAATATTTGAGTATGCTTGATGGGTATTCAGGCTACAACCAAATCTTTATTGCTGAGGAAGATGTTTCAAAGACTGCATTTCGATGCCCGGGGGCGTTAGGTGTTTATGAATGGGTAGTGATGCCATTTGGTTTAAAAAATGCTGGTGCTACGTACCAAAGAGCTATGAATACTATGTTCCATGATTTTATAGAAAACTTTATGCAAGTGTACATAGATGACATAGTAGTTAAATCAGCATCAGAAAGTGGTCATCTAGACCACCTTCGACAATCATTTGAAAGGATGAGAAAATATGGATTGAAAATGAATCCACTAAAATGTGCCTTTTGTGTAAGTGCAGGTGACTTCTTAGGCTTTGTCGTGCACAAAAAAGGCATTGAGATAAATCAAAATAAGACGAAGGCTATCATGGAAGCACAACCTCCTTCGACAAAGAAAGAATTACAGTCTTTACTAGGAAAGATCAATTTCATGAGAAGATTTATATCAAATCTAAGTGGCAAGACTCAAGTATTCTCGCCATTACTTCGACTGAAGAAGGAAGATGTTTTCAAGTGGGAGCCATGCCACCAACAAGCTTTCGACGAAAACAAAGCCTACCTGATGAAGCCACCAATTTTATCGTCTCCAATTAGAAATAGAACAATGAAATTGTATATAGCTGCATCAGAAATGTCAATAGGCAGTATGTTAGCACAAGAGGATGAAAATGGAGTCGAAAGAGCCATATATTACCTCAGTAGGGTTTTGAATGATGCTGAAACCAGATATCATCCTATTGAAAAGCTGTGTTTGTGTTTGTATTTCTCATGTACAAAGTTAAAGCAATATATAAAGCCCGTTGATGTTTATGTTTATTCTCATTTTGATATAATTAAACATATGTTATCGAAACCAATTTTGCATAGCAGAATAGGTAAATGGGCATTAGCTTTATCCGAATATTCATTGACATTTCAACCACTAAAGGCTATTAAAGGCCAGGTAGTGGCAGATTTTATTGCAGACCATTCAGTGGTCGAATTAGCAATTGATTGTGTTCACCTTCGACCTTGGAGGCTATATTTCGATGACTCAAGCCACAAACATGGTACAACAATGAGGCGGCATACGAAGAAATACCAACCAAATACAAGTATAAAATCGAAGAAAGTTGCTCCAACAATGAGGCGGCATACGAAGCCTTAATAGCAGGACTCGAAATTCTATTAAACTTGGGGGCAAAGCAGGTCGAAATAAGAGGTGATTCTGAATTAGTAATCAAGCAATTAACGAAAGAATACAAGTGCGTAAGGGAAAATTTGATTACTTACTTTATTGCTGCCAATGCATTATTGAAACGTTTTGATCACGTTAAAATCGAGCATGTGCCTCGTATTGCAAATCAAGAGGCGAATGATTTGGCACAGCTAGCTTCAGGTTATAAAGTTTCGAAAGAAAACTTAACGGAGCTAATCGAAATTAAAAACAAACTAATTTCGACGAACATGTCACAAGAAACTTTGTCAAGGCAAAAACTTGAGGGGGCAGAGGCCGATTCTTTAGCCTTAAGTCCTAAGCCAAATGAAATTTTTAATGAAAATGAAACTTTAGAAGTTTTTGACAAAGAGTATTGTGACAACGTGTTCGAAGTTTTTGCCATCACCAATTTGTCAAATGATGATTGGCGAAGACAAATTGTTAATTACTTGGAGAATCCCACAGGGATGACTGATAGAAAGATCAAGTATAGAGCCTTAAGTTATGTGATTATGGGAAATGAGTTGTTTAAGAAAACCCCTGAGGGAGTTTTACTCAAATGTCTTAGCGAAAATGAGGCGTACTTGGCAATATCCAATGTTCACAGTGGAACGTGTGGGGCCCACCAAGTAGGCCATAAGATGAAATGGCTTCTTTTTCGACAAGGTGTTTATTGGCCAACCATGTTAAAAGATTGCATAGAGTTTGCCAAAGGATGCCAAGAATGTCAAAAGCATGCAGGGATACAACATGTGTCTGCAAATGAATTACATTCTATCGTGAAACCTTGGCCATTTAGAGGATGGGCTTTGGATATAATTGGCGAAATTAAGCCAAACTCGTCGAAAGGCCATCGTTTCATATTAGTAGGGATAGATTATTTCACTAAGTGGGTGGAAGCTATTCCTTTAAATAATGTTAATCAAGAGGCAGTAATTAGTTTCATTCAAGACCATATATTGTATAGATTCGGTGTGCCTGAAACTATCACCACAGACCAAGGTTCGGTTTTTATTGGTCAGAAAATGGTCGAATTCGCTGCTGAAAATGGTTATAAATTGTTGAGATCGACGCCATACTACGCTCAAGCAAATGGTCAAGTTGAAGCAGCCAATAAAATTATCATTAGTTTGATTAAAAAACATGTTGGGCAAAAACCCAAGAATTGGCATAAGACACTTAACCAAATTTTATGGGCGTGTCGAACATCTCCCAAAGAGTCAATGAATAATACTCCTTTTAAACTTGTTTTTGGGCATGATGCAGTATTACCAGCAGAAATTTGTTTTCAATCAATTAGGATTCAAAGACAATTTGAAATCCCATCTGATCATTATTGGAGTATGATGCTAGATGAATTAGTTGATTTAGATGAGGACAGGTTAAATGCATTAGATGTGCTCACAAGACAAAAGGAAAGAGTAGCTAAGGTGTACAATAAGAAAGTCAAATTGAAGACTTTCGACGTGGGAGACTTAGTTTGGGAAGTCATTTTACCTATGGATCGAAAAGATAGAGTCCTAGGCAAATGGTCCCCAAGTTGGGAAGGACCATTTAAAATTTTACAAGTTTATTCAAACGGCGCATATGAGGTCAAAGAGATTGGCGCTGATGAGAGAATTATGCATGTAAATGGCAAGTATTTGAAAAAATATAAGTCAATGCTGCAAGAAGTTAAAATAACGCTGGAATAAATATAAAGAAAGCGTAAAGACATGGCATTCAAAGAATAGAAGTTGCCAAAACGTTGTCGAATTCATAGAATAAGAATTACACAAGAATAAAATGGAAGAAATTCCATTATAATGTTGCCAGATTAGATACGACATTGCTTGAGAAATGGCTTTTGCAAAATAAAATAATTGTCAAAATAGCCAAAGTGTTACAACAGGAAAATGAAGCTATGTTATTACAAAATGACTTTCGACTTCAAGTCATTGAATAAGGTCTTGGCTTTAGAGATCTTCCTGTTGAGAAAATTGCCATCTTTAGTTAATTTTTCGACAGTGGCATTGCAACGCTCAAGGTCCTCCAAGTGTTTA